>JAPZDV010000022.1:3758945-3793885 GCA_029814665.1 Acanthurus lineatus
CCGCCCCCCTCCCGCCCAGTACCCCACATATGACTGAGTCTAAGGCCTCTATCTTCATTCCTCGTTCCAGTCACTGCCGTATCTCTATTAACCCCCACACATACACACATACACACATATAGACACACACACCAGCAGTCCACAGGATTATCTAGGCTTATTCTCAGAGGCTGGATAGCCAACCTCCAACCCCCCCCCCCCATCCCAAACTGCAGAGGACATCATTTAGCTTGTGCTGCAGTGCATCAGTTTTTCTTATGGTGGTTTGTGGATATTTTTTTATTCTTTTCCCATCTCTTATTGCCCTCTTGTTGCCCCGACTTGATCCATGACTCCCTGTGGACTATTTACAAGACAGCTGTCCCATCCACTATAAAACATTCATAGCTCAAACACACTCAGTCACTATTGCCTCCGTCTCTCTATTCATCCATCCACTTTTGTTTCTTCTCCTTTTTCCTTTTCTCTCTCACCAACTACATCGTTCCTTTGCTTCCCTGCCTCCTGATCACCTGCTTTCTTTTCCTCCTCCTTCACTCTTCTTTCTTCTTCCTCTTTATTCTCCTCTCCTTTAACATCCTTACTTTGTTCTCTCTTTTCCCTTTTGCTTCTATTCACTTTTCCTACCACCCCACCCCCATCATTTCTCCATCACCTCTCCATTTCTCATTCCTCCCCATTCTCCCCTTACTTCTCCTCCTCCTCCTCCTCCTCCTCCTCCTCCTCCTCCTCTCATCTCCTGTGTTGCTGCGCTATTTCCCTTTGAAATCCCTGTCAGGTGTAGGTAGGTGTAGCATGTTGGGAATCGACTGTACGTTGGAATTTGCGGTGAAAGCACAACACCGCCCTGACAACTCCAGCTTGTTTTTCAGCCTTTCAGGCTCAGGTGAGCGACTAAAAACTGCCAAACAGGAAAAAAGGAAAAGCCGTCCACTGGCCCCCCCACAGCTTTTCTCTGTGGGCTCCCCACTCTTTCTGTTTTTATCTTTATATCTTTCTCTCTTTCTCTACCTTTTTCTTCTCTTCTTTCACTTTGGCAGGCTCGCGCTGTTGCATGAATTTCTCGTTTCGTTTGTGTCTGAGTGAGGACGTGACTCGCCTGGGTAAAGACAGCAGGCACTCAAGGTGATGCTGAAACATACTCAACTCTGACAAACACACACACACACACACACACACACACACACACACACACACACTCAGAGTCATACACACTAATATGTTGAGAAGCAGATATACATCCCTGTCCACTCTGATGCACTTGAGCATTGTGTTGAAGCTGTTGCTACTTAACACAAACTTGCACAGGGAGCAGGCAGGACCCAGCCTCTAATTGCAGTCCTTAGGTCTGCATTTTTGCCAGTTTCTGAGGAATTGTGGGAAATATAGGTGATGTTACAAAAGATCTCAACTTAAAGCTACTTTTCTCAGCAAGCCACTGTCTTCAACACATCTGAATGATGTGTATAAATTAAAAGACCTGTGTCGGTTCATATGCAGACTAAAAAGCACTTTCTTCCTTTTCCTTGTTTTGCTTTTGCTTTCTGTCTCACATTTATGCAGGATGAACAGATTTGTTAGTGGCTATTCAGAGTGGTTTCCATAGCAACCCTAGTACTACCATGATGTACCCTTTCATCTCTGTGTATTGTCTACATCAGTAGACAGAGCAGTTTTGGCATATCTGGTGCATTTTGTCTTTGTGGTGGAGATATGGGAGGATAAGGGAGAGAAAATAAGAGAAGCACGATGGGAGAAACTGAGAAAGGAAAGAAGAAAGAGAGAAAAGAAAAACAGGTAGAGAAACTGTTGTATCTGCTCTACATCTGTAACCAGCTTTGTGACAATATGAAAACATGTATCCGCTCTGTGTGTGTGTGTTTGTGTGTGTGTGAGGTATAAATGGCAGCAACAGCCTCATGGCTATTGTGCACATTGTTCATTCTTATGAGACAGACTCTAAAACCACATTCACATCGGTTTGAAGGGGAACAGATTGCCATGTTAATGACTTGCAAGGGTCCAATCAAGATGTCAGCAGTGTAGTTTGACACACCTAACCAATAATATGGGCTCAAGCAAAGTATATTCATTTGCTTTTTATGGGATTTGATAATGTTACTTCCAGAACTGAACAACTGGGAAAAATATCTTGGTTGTAATTTAAACTTCTAGAGTCACATAACTGTTATTCATATAATACTTAAAGTGGAAACTGTGGACAAAGCTAACCCCCACATAATGTGAACATCCTAAAAACAATGATGAGAGTTGTTGCTAGTTGTGAAAAAAATACCAGCAGAAAAATAGGCTTATTTTGGTTATGTTAAAAACCACCATTCATCATATCTTCACCAAGACTCTTGGTGTTTGGTTATAGCACTGCTGTTCAGCTGCTGTAAGTTCAGGTTTAAATGCACTGAACTACCCCAACAAAATAGTAAATTTAACTTTGAAAATGACTCAACTTTGTTCGCCTCAGTTCATTTTGTCACAACTAAAAGCATAACATGCAGCTTTAACCTGTGCCGAACATAGAAGTAGCAGCATGTGGCAGTAATACTAAGCACCTCACATGTGCCCTGTGTGGCTGCATGTGCTAACATCTCTTCCTCATAACAGCTACTTCTATTGTAAACTTTTGGCTATATTAAGTCTGAAAGCCATGTGGTGAATAGGTTCAAGTTGTTATGAAAGGCTTTTTATACTCAACACAACTCAAAAAGTGACACATCTTGTCAATATGTTTTTCATCCGCAGAGAAATAATATCTCCACCTGACAGAGATTTTAATATAAACTAACTCCGTCCCCTCAGGCCCTGAAATACTATTACAGTAGCACAAGAAACATTGGAAACAAACAACAAGAGCATTACCGCTGTTGATCCACTGAGAGGCCGGATAGCTGTTAGGCACATTCTTGAGTGAACCACAGAAAACTAATACAACAATGGCTCAAGAGTGAGAGGCCCTCCGGCTCTGTGTTCCTGTCCAAAGTTCAGGGGTTGTAGTGGAGAGATGGAGCATTTCCGATGGACTTTGTTAAAGGAGTGCTTGGCTGTGTTAGACAATTTGGTGTCAGTTTGTCAGCGTGTTTCTGCCACCGGTGTTGATGTGTCTTCTCTGGACTAAAAGCCCACAGCAGGACTTGGCTGGCCTATCAGCAGAGGAAAGAGGAAGTGCTCCCCTGTCACAGCAGAAGCAGCTCGCTGAAAAGGGTCCTATTGTGCTAAATGATAGGAAAGGAGCTTTCATAGACCAGACTTTTGATAGTGCTGAAGAAGGACCCCTGTCGTTAAATGGCAAAGATCCACAGAGGAAGGGTGGGAGGGCTCTGTGTTACATGTTTCCTTCATGCCTTCATCTCTGCCTCTCTGTCCACTCTGTCTCTTTCCTCGACTCACTCTTTTGTCTCTCGAACCACCCCCGTTACATCGCACATCTTTGTGGTCCAGAGCTGATGGGTAACTGTCCAAGAGATGGGCCAGTTGCCACCTTCTGCCTCTCTTTGTCAGCATCCAACGAACTAAGGCCAAACCACCGTGTGGGTATGCTAATGTGTGGTGCCCTGGGGCTGCCCATAGAGATGCCAGTCTGCTCCGGGGGCCAGCAGGGTGTGATAGGAGATGAAGCTTTGACTCTTGGACCATGTCGGTCTAGAGGGGTGAAAGGGGGGTGAACAGCCTATGCAGCCTGGCAGCGCTTTCCTTTTTGGCTCTTCATGGCTCCAAAACTGTTGGGAGGCCCTTGGAGAAAAAGGGAATACAATCCCTCATCACATGTTCATCCACTGACTTAGAATGAGGAGACTTGCAAATATACATGGACTGAACTGTATTTGCAAAAGAGTGTTTGTTTTCAGTTTATCCTGCGTGAAGTAGCAGATTTCCACAGCGGTTTTCCACGACAGAAGGGACACCAGAGAGCAACGCAAAGAGAATTTAAAAGCCAATAAGTTGTACTTTATGTGATTATTTCCCAGCATTGACATGCATCTCGCACTAGACCTGATTACATGCCTGACATTGAGCAGCATCCCCTAAATGCAAATAAAATAAAAACTTCTCCTCTCTCTGTCAGTACTCAAGGCGTATCACCTCGTGTTACACTTAGAATTTAGAATTTACAATGAATATCAGTTGCACTCGTCCCTAAAGGTTACTGCCATCCATTCTTTACAGTATACCATTCATTTACATGTAGCCCTCGATTGAAACCATACTACAAAATAAAAGAAATGTAACACAACAGTAATAATGAAAAAGGCTCCAGTCTTGATCACTTTGGGGTCATTTTATTGACAATTTGACACAGAGAGCCTTCATCACAGAAGTTACTGTAGTTTTTTTTGTATGTAGATTTGAACTATAATAGGGCCCAGAAGACTTCTCTACAGCAGATTAAGCTGTTTTTATATGCTGTTTACATGCACAAAAATGCACTTGAATACAGACAATACCTCTGAGCTCCATCCATCAGGTGCTTTTACAAGCAGTTTAATAAAAATAATATAAGAATTATTTGCAAACACAATTCGGCTCAAACTGTCAAAGCCCTTTCTTAAGCCTGTGTGAATGCTGCCAATTTACTTGTTTTGTTTACATGGCGGCACCGCTCACCTTTGTTTTTTTAATGAACTTGAGAGAATCACAACCATTATTACACTAGTGGCATTCTACTTTTAATGATGTGCTGCTTTAGCCATTATCCCGCTGTGGCTCTGCCCTATGAAAGTCTTCATTAGCACTATAGCACTCTGCTTTATGCCAGTGTGTACTTATATAAAGACACATTTACATAAAAGGGGGCTGGCGGGGTGAATGTGCATGAGTTACAGATGTGGAATGAGACTGGAGACTCAACAACTTGAGGCTTCCCCACTCCGATGGCCTCATTTATTTATGCCTGTGTATCACGGGGCTGCAATGAGAGCCTGCAGTCAGCACTGCTCTGCAAGTTATTTCTCCTCTCTTTTTCCTCACCCTGTCATACATGTCTCTATCTTTATGTGACGCTTACCTGACGAGACTGAATAATGAAAGAATCTCCTTCCCCTACAGTACTGAACATCACCAGCATTTCAATTAATCAGACGTCAGGATTGCAAAGGTCAGAGGGTGTGCTATTGCAATATTCCTGTGAACATAGAATTACTACCAAAGTGCGAAAACCTGTCACTGAAAAGTGACTGAAGATGACATGTATGCAGACAGATAAGATTTTTTTTATTTTCTGCTGTTTGCTTTCTGATTTTTTTCCATCTGCCACTCTCCGTATATCCCTCCATGTCTTCTTCAGGCTCTCACAGCGCTGCAAGACTCCCTAATGAGTTGTAGACAGTGAAGATGGAGCCGTGAATAAAGGAGATAGTGCAGTGCTCGTAAAGATGGGCGAAAAGAATCTGAACATGTTGTAGAAAGATTGGATCGATGAAAGCCACTTTGTTATGTGCACATGCAAGGTCTTTGTGTGTTTGTGTCTATGTATGCACAGATTGCAAAAGTGTGTGTGCGTTCCTTCACGATTGCAGCCAACCATCCCAGACAAGGGCAGATGGCTGAGAGAAATGAGTCGGTGAGGTGTTTGTCTGAGCGTGTGAATCTGAGAAAAGAATCTTCATTAGGCTCACACATACATATATGAGTGTGTATGTCCTTCCTTAGCCGTCAGTTCATCCATTATCATTTTCCAGCCTGTCACACCACTACACCTTGGCTTTAATACCATCAGTAGTGAAGCTACTTGAACCAAATGAATGCTGTAACTCTGCGCTGAGCATCACTCAATCACTTCGGCTTAACTTTGTCTCTGACCCAGTTTTCATACACTGCAGTGCCACAAAGCCCCTTCTCTTCACTTCCCGGGCACTAATTAAGCTTCACCTCAATTGCAGGACTTGTCACTGTTGTCTTCTGCTTTGAAAAGTAACCTGCTGCTCCTCCCCTCTCACCTCATTTAGGGATGAGCAAAAATCTCCTGAGCATGTTGTGTGCAAGATACACACCGTGCACGTTTATTTGTTTATGCAGAGACAGAGCTGGGAGTATGTGTGTGTTCGTGTGTGTTTGTCCCTTAGCACGAGTTACGAGGCACAGCTCGACAGGAGTCGTGTAAGGGGGTCACAGCTGTATGTGATGTTTGCAAAGCCAACACACGTGCAGAGAAGAAGCCTCGCTGGGCTCAGCACACTGAGGGCTGGCACCAGTGTTACATTTTAATGTATTCATTTATGGATTTTCTTCTATTTTTGTATCATCGACTAGGTGGGAGTGTGTGTGTGTGTGTTTGTGTGTGTTGTGTTAAGTGGTTGAAAGAGGTCGTTTACTGCTTTTTGCACATTTTCATCAGGTTTTTTATTTTGTTCAGATATGTACTTATGATTCAAGGTAATTTTTAATACAACGTTTTTTTTTTCTTATTAATAAACTGCCTGTGTTTAACAGGAATAGTTAGCTAGCAGAAATGCTGTAATGGTAAGTTTACAATAAGCACCATCTCAACCAATTAAAACGCATTATCAGTATTAATATGTGGAATGTTAACAGTAACCTTGACATTAAAAAAACATTGATATTGTGTTAATGATACACATAATATCATGGTGACATCTTGTAATAATTATAATAATTAATAGTATCTTAGATCATCTCTGTTTCTTTTCTGTTCTTCCTTTGTCACAGTAAATGGCACTCATGCTCCTTTAAGTTGGATGCCAACAGCCATAAACAGGAAAACCTCTTGAACTGTGATTGTTCTTTTTGTTCACTATTGTACAGTAACAGTTCGAACTCTCTCTCTACCTCTATGCATTAACTTTTGAGTTCTTTATTTGCCAGAAAAAAGACAAAACACCCAAAAAAAGAGTCAAAGATAAATTTGACCTATTGTGTAACAATGCTTTTTTTAAAAATGTAATATTGTTATTGTGTATTCTTATGGCCATGAAAAGTAACAGTTTTATTATTATAAAATATTGTTTTTAGCACATTCTCAACATTTTGCGAACTCTTGATATTCTAAACACAAAAGTCTTATTTATTGTAGTATATCAACTTTTGGTGAAATGGAGGATCTGAACACTTCTTCCACCACTGGTGCCAGAGCCTGCACTATATAAGAGACCATCACTAGCTTGGTGTCCCTTGGATGCTTGAAAACAGAGCACACTCAGTGCTCTGTGCCAACTAAAAGAGAAGTACACTTCAGTACACCCCACGCTACACCCCTGGATACATCTGTATTTAAGTAATCTCATCATGTTTGCAGTCTGTCACAGAATATAGGGCCGTGCGTTGCCCTGAGCAAAGCCAAGGTCACGTCACGCTGACAGCTTATCTTCTCCTCTGAATTGTAATTCTGCCTAACAAACTGACAAGTGGCGAGCAAGGAGGCGAGCAGGAAATGACTGATGACAACAAGAACAACACTACAGTATACGGTTTCCAACAGAGCTCGACCTGGACAGAGCTGTAAGGAAAGCCCTGAAGCACTGGTGCTGACATTAAGCCCCCGCTAAGGATGCCGAGTTAAAGCTCTGGCAGAAATTTTCTCTGGCTCAACAGCGAGAAATTCCACTAAGGATAAAGGAATTAGTTTAAATACCCAATGAATTTCCCTCCACTCTCATCCTCTTTTGTTGAACAGTACATGTTTTTTTTTGTCTTGGGTCTCCTATTTATAAAGCGCCAATTTCATAAGTCGTTTCAGTTGGTTGCCAGACCAAGACCACAGGAATTACAAGAAGGAGGAAATGTGTTTAAAGATTATGTTACGAAAAATACTGTCATTGAAGTCACACTGAGTCTCCAAGTGCAGGCGAACTTGGCAACAAAAGTTCAACATGGCTGACATTTTGTGCAGGGAGAGAGAGAGTCTGCCTTAAAGATGAAGTGTCTGTCAACAGGACTGCCTGTGAGATGGTCTCCAGTTTGCTGAGTGTGCACCCAGTAGGCCCTGAAATATGAGGAGCACGCAGAATGTTGCTGAGTGTCTGGTTTGCACACTCTTCCGTCTTGCGTAGCCCCCGAGAAAACCTATTGATGTGATTCATGCTTTAGCACATGGTTACAACCGGGGTCTTGTGTACGATGACTTCTGCTTCCTGCTTCAGCTGCGACTTTGAATACAAGCCCAGGATTCCTTGAGCTGCACCTCCAGTAACATCCTCCCAACCTGGCAGTTCCTCCCACACACACATTCTGGAGCAGGCTTGTCATGATTTTGGAGAGAAACGCCACAGGGATGAAAACCCTGCTCTTGGAGTGTTAACAACTATGTAGCTGTGTCTGCATCTGGCAGTCTTCGGTGCGTGCCCAGGCTTCCGCTCTCTGTAAATTACGGGTGTGAGATGTGGATTTAGAGGCACAAATGTCAGTTTTTTTCGGTTTCCGTTGTACCTCGCAAGCACACAAATGACACACTTCTCTCCTTTACTGTTTTCTTTTCTTCTGCTGAAAAAATGTAAGCTGAAAATGAGGAGACTTTACCTTAAGTTGCCCTTTTAAGGGTTTTGATTCATGCTTTTATTCTTGGACCCAAGTCAGGCTCACATTACAGGAAGATTTTCTTTTTCTACATCTCAAAAATGTACTGAGGGCCTTGTCAGCCCTTGCGCATCAATCAAATAGGGTTACTATATATCCCTGCCCACATAATACAGGGGTTTTCAAA
Organism: Acanthurus lineatus; assembly: GCA_029814665.1. NCBI lineage: Eukaryota > Metazoa > Chordata > Actinopteri > Acanthuriformes > Acanthuridae > Acanthurus > Acanthurus lineatus. The sequence goes on from JAPZDV010000022.1 coordinate 3,767,617, forward strand.
TAGAACCTTGGAAATACTGGCCTCTGAAGACATGGGAAGAAACAGTGGGTTATATTTTCTTAAATTTGAGCCTGGGAGGATAGAAAAGGATTTGAAATTGCTTGTGTGCTGTTGTAGACGATAGGAAGGAAGATGCTGGTGAAATGGTGTTTCTGTAAAATAAGATTTTAGCCACCAGTTTTAAAGCATCAGCTAACTTGTGATCCGGGCTGCAAAAGTCCGTTAAAGCCTCAGTGAGTAAGAGCAGATTATGCCTCCTGTTAAAGGGCTACAGCCTGACTTCAAGCTTTGTTTTGATTCTTCATTCTAAGGACATTTACTTCTTACTTTTGCCTCAGATTAATAGTCTCTTGAGGTGACACAGAACCATGGCTTTTACATCAGTTTTAAAGCAGAATGCTCCATTGTTGCATTTCTCACATGACAAATTCCTAAAACTGATGTAAAATACAACCCGAACATGCATGTAGTTGCCAAATTTTGTTATTAGGATCATAAGAATATTAAAAAAATCGTTACTTGGGCGGACAGATTTGGACAAAATGTCTTCGCTTCTTGTGATGGGAAGTATTTTGCCATAAAAAATGCATGGCTCCCTCAAGAGATGTGAACAGCTCACGGTGACCTTGACTTGAGGAACGTTCTCCCTCTAAACATCCTCGCTCTAAATTCTCTGCCTATATTAATTGAATTGTTTTGCATCTTGTCGATTCCTTGTAAAGCACTCAGTAACGAACCTGTTTGTGCAAAATAAGAAAAACCCCCGGACGAATAAATTTGATTTAATGTGATTCGTTGCCTCTGTCTCCCTGTGCCTGCACTGTCTAATAGCTGATAATGTAATTACGTTTTCATCAGAGGGGGGTCTAATGATTGACTGTGGTGGAATGTGTAATGTGCCACTGAGATAAACATCCCTCTTGAACACTCTGGATTTGGTCAGGGCTGTCGGATCAATAATTTCTCCTTCTCGCTCTCTCCTCCGTGATGAAACTGAAATACATTTAATCATAGAGCTTTAGATTAATAAGAGGAAAGACTGCTTCAACATTTCTTAGCAGAGGTGTCGCAGCCTATCGTGAACCTGTATAGAAAGCTTGTGTGTGGAGTTGCATAGATTTTCACTGGATCTTTGTACAATAAGCCTCAGTCCAAAGTTACTGCTTCTGTCAAGGTCGTCCGTTGTTACCACAGGTACTGTGTGTTTTGGTAAACCCAAGTTTCTTTCCTGTATTCCCTTGCCAAAGAACTTCTCCCCATGGTCTGGGATAAACCTCAGCACTGTGCTGCCGCTACCTTCGCTCTGCCTAATTGGCCTGTCTGTCTTGCCATGGAGTCTAACCAGTATATGTATGTGTGTGTGTGTATTTTTCTGTATTTCCCTGCAGGCTTTGAGCTGCTGTATCAGCCAGAAGTGGTGAGGCTCTACCTATCTCTGCTGACAGAGAGCCAGAACTACAACACCCTGGAGGCTGCTGCCGGGGCCTTGCAGAACCTCAGCGCTGGACAGTGGACCGTGAGTCAAGGGTTGGGCGGGGGGGGAGGGTCACAACACTCAGGCACTCTGCTCTGTCTGACTTTTACAAATTTTTCCACTTACAAATGGCACTTCTGCAACTTGACCTCCCAGGAGCAGATATCTTGATTGTGATTGGATAAAAACAGCCTGCTGGGCTTAAAAAGGAAACAAGAACTGCCTCCAGAGAGGCTTTGAGTCACTTTAACAGAGGTGGATGCTCTGTCTGTGCAAACCAACTCTGTAAGCTGAAATAAATCTCAGGACACAGCTGAGCCGCGCAGCAGTTAGCTCAAGCTTAATTTTTTCCATTGATGCTTTCTAGGTTGAGATCTTCAATCTGAGTGGCTTTACATGACTCCTTAAGGGTTAGGTAACTAATGTCCTCCAAACTTTCATCTCTGTTTGATGTTTCCTTCTAATGATGGTTGATATGAGAACCTCTGCAGCCAAAACTAGACATTTATTCCAATTAGAGTGTCTGTGGAGAGACTGTCTGGCTTGCAGGTGGAAGTGAATTATCAACAGGGAAGGCTAGTTGTCAGATGCCAGTTTACAGAGGCAGCGCCCAGGGCAAGAGTGCTCACTTATGTTTTTCAGCAGGCTGGCTGTATTCAGCCCACAGCAGCATAATCACTGCAGGGCTTCTCTTAACACCCGTGTGTCAGACTGTAAACACCCATCTTCTACTGAATTCATCAGCGGCACCAAGCCTCTCTACTCTGAGTGGAAAAACCCTGTTTTGATTTTTTTTCACGAGTTAACATCCATTTATTCAGTGGTAGTGATATTCAGCTGAAATAAATATTTTGAGGAGATATTCTCCTCTTCTGTTGGTGTGTTTTTCTCCTGTTTAAGTTGACCAGAATGCTCAGCAAGGGTTAGGAAGCTGTGGAGCAGCTCACCCATCACGCTGTCACATCTGGTGGCTGGACAAAGCATGTCGCTGCTCCCTGAGAGGATATCAGAGCTACTTCTTAAAATCCTCCTCACTCTCTGCCACTCCGTAGTCCTCCACCACTGAACTGACCTACCAATAAAGGCTTACTACTGCCACCTGGTGGTTGAGCTGTGCCTCTCCTCTGTTTAATTACATCTCTTGGGGTACATACGCTTAGAAGAGAAACCCCTTTTATGTCAAACTTAATGTTTCATGTTACAAAAAAAAGTGAAGTCAAATCTACTGATGTTTAAATTAAGACAAATGATATCACATGTCCGTTCAGAGCTCCGCTGTGTAATGTCTTGAATTAGTTAAACCCGAGGAGCAGTGCAGAGGTGCCTTGTGGTTAGTGAGCATGTGTGTGAGCATGAAGGCACATATACAAAAAGTCCTCCCCTCCCTCTCCTGGTGTCATGGCGGTGACCTCCACTCCTCCACTGGAGCTCTCCCAGTGGCCAAAAGAGAAGATGTGTGGTCATGCTGGGCGGCTCCCAGGTGGGACTCTGTACGTCTCCATGAATGTCAAACAGGATGTTGCTGACAGTGTGTGCTCACTCAGCCTAGACGTGAAAAGTCAGAATTATATAAAGCAGTCACGCCATGCCCTCTGTCTGCCCCCCAGTGGTCCAACTACATTCGAGCCACAGTGCGTAAGGAGAAAGGTCTTCCCATCTTGGTGGAGCTGCTGCGCTCTGACTCTGACAAGGTGGTCCGAGCTGTGGCCATCGCCCTGCGCAACCTGTCCATCGACCGCCGCAACAAGGACCTGATCGGTACAAACCATCAGCAATCATTTAAGATTTGGTTACTGTAATTGTTCTCCCTGACAGTGCCAGCTGGGAAGAGAGGCCATCATTATGCAACTCTTTTATAGAGATATGGGCCCCAACTCCAGTCCTTAAGTTACTGACTGTAGATAGCTGATAAAATCTTCCCACTGATGTGTAAAACTAAGTGTTTCAAAGCAAATTACTAGAATTTTATTGAATTACATCAAAATAAGTGTTGAGTCTTCTTTCAAATTCTAAAATTCTGATGAAAAAGCATTTGACAACAAATAAAATGTTTGCACTTCTCAATATTCAAAGATAACATAGACTCTTAAATGTACTGTATGACTGGAAAAGTGCACTATTTACTCTACCTTATATAATAACACAATGTTTGGATTGAATTAAAATAAATATTTTAAGTGACATCTTATTATCTCAACCCTGTCACCTGGTTAACCTTACAAAATACTTTCCCTTACAGGAAGTTATGCCATGCGGGATTTGGTGAGCAACCTGCCCAGCGGTCAGCAGCGGCCAGCCAAAAACCTGGAGGAGGACACTGTGGTCGCTATCTTGAACACCATCCATGAGATTGTCACCGACAGCTCTGAAAATGCCCGCTCCCTCATCCAGGCCCAGGCCATCGAGAAGCTGGTCGCCATCAACAGGACCAGGTGAGACCAAGTAGAGACACAACAGCACATATTCTACAGCGAATGTGATGAATTTTGCTTGACAGTATGTCAGAAGTAATTACCAGGCTGAGTGTATCAAAACCAGAAGACTTAGTCTTATGTTTGATGAGGAATCTTTAATAATTTTCATACTTTTAATACATACGCAACCCCAAATGGCATCTGCAAAGATAATCACTTAACACTGGCAGACTTGTCGTGTGTCTCTATCATCAGTCTTATTCTGCAGGTCAGTGAGGTTATATTACTGACAGTGAACCAAACAGAACTCTTCATTTTGATGTTAACCTTGATTGAAGTGTTGGTACTTGAAATAGAGTGTGTATATGTGATAATTACAGCATGACCTTCAATGTCATTTTCATTCTGAGCCTTTATATAAGTGTTCTTGGTGTAATGTATTGTGTCTCTTTAATGGCCCAAGTTTGGCTACCACAGAACTGCACCCTAATGAGCCTGAGCCCACACACACACACACACACACACACACACACACACACACACACACACACACGCACGCTCAAAAGCATACTATGCATTCATTAACAGGCTTTTGAATCTTGGGGGGGGCAGTGTTATGAGGGGGTTGCCACTACACAAATAAGAGCAAAGTCATTCCTCCAGCACCAGAGTTCTGCTCACCGACCTGATAATGAAAACTAAAAGATGCTGTGCTAAAACTAACAGGAGCTTTAGATTTACCACACTGTATACCGTTCCAAAATGAAGTGTGCCTGCACCTCACTTTAAATTTAAGATCAAGAGCACGTTTCAAAGGCTCGTCCTTGTGTGGTGAAGTATTGATCACAAAGAACGTGGCTCTAACTAGCATGAATATACATAGTTCATTCACAGACCAAATAGCTGTGTTTCCTCTCTGCCTCGTGAGATTAGCTTTCTTTGAAGTGAAGCCCCCACCCACATGTAATTAATACTGGTGGCTCAGAGGTAGCTAATGAAAGGAAATGTGCACTCATCTTGCTATGAATTAAAAACTAGACCCTGGAGCCACTCAGGGGACTCAACGATTTTGAATAAAGAGATTGATTGCAGCAGTGGCGTGCTCACATACCCAGCCATTGCTTTTTTGGGGGGTTAGATGAGGTTTCTGACTTTATTTGCAGTAGACATTTATTTTTTTCTTCATGTATTTCCTCCTTTTTGTGGACCCATCAGCCAATCAGCACGTGAAACGAAGGCGGCTTCTCACGTGCTGCAGACGGTGTGGAGCTATAAGGAGCTGAGGAACGCTTTGACCAAGGACGGCTGGAACAAGAGCCATTTCCAGGTACAGAGTCTGTGTAATCTTCACATGCAGCCTGGATCCTAGGTACTTTTAATGTAATGGGATTATTGAATAATATACTTTAAACATTAAGGGACACAAAAAGAGGCACTGTGCCGTTAATGACACACCTCGCAGAGAGAGTATTTTCATGAGAAAAAGTGTTAGCAGAATCATTTGCTGCTCCTCATTGGAGAGAATAAATTAGAGATGAATCTCCAGTGACTTGAATGTTTAATTTCAGCCTGTGTATGAACCAAAGTATTACATGTTTGAAACATAAAGATATTTCTAATCAATGCTCACTATCTCAATATTCTGTTGATGTACACAGAAAGTTGACGTCGCACTTGAGTGTCTACTTCCTTTTTTTTTTTTTGATTCTCTCTTGGCGTTGAAACAGAAAATACATTCTCTCTGTTGTACATGTCCCTGTTTGAGCTGTGTGACGCTGTGTTCACTCACTCATGCTTGTTATTTCTCCTATCTCAGCCTACAGTGACAGCCACCCCTAAAGCAACCAAGAACGGCAAGCCGGGCTACGACGACACCACTTTACCCCTGATGGAAAAGAACCAAGGTCAGTTAAAGTGTGTGAGTGTGTGTGCGTATGTGTGTGAGAATTGCTGTTTTTTCCTGTTAAGAGGACCAGGTGGGTGGCATAAAAGAAAGTAGATCCTGTTGGTTTCCAGCAAAATGATAATTACATGTCTCAAACTCAGAGTTTTGAAGGCCACACAATGATCCAATGTCCAAATGTAAGAAAACACGGGTGATATTCTTTTATTTTCTATTATTGCAACAAATCTCAATACAAGAAGAAACCAAAAAAGTTTTTGTTAATTTCTTTATACTTGAACATTTTTGCTCTGTTTAGTACTCAACCTGAGCCTTCGATCCCGACTGAAAAGATTGATCTTTTAAAAAAGTCATGAACACTGACTTTCATTTATAAAAGAGATTCAGGATTTACCTGAAATAGGTGAGCAGTATAGATTTTAGCAAAGCTCACTTAACTGAAGTTAATTAAGTAATTTTGTTGGACTATTTTTAACAGTGGATGATTATTAATTATGTTTCTAATGAGTCTTTTCAGCATAAAGATGATGTATATGGAATTGGCTTGAATTTATCCACACTTCCAGTGTTCTTCATAACGAAGGAACGTGTCTCCCAGTGCAATGATGCTGTTTACTGGTTTATTTCAAATAGTTTTTGCACCAAAACTGAGTTTTATAGCAGAGAACATAGATATTTTAGACTTTTGCTACACAGGCACATTCACATGGATTTATTAAGTAAAAGAAAGATAGAGAATTTAACTTAATTTATTCTCTATGGAGCCCTTCATAAGATGTGTTTAGTAATAGCAAAAGTTAGAATAAAAATATACCAACTGTTCATTTACTATATTTTTAGTTCAGTAAGTTGTGAGTTGAAGTTTCCCACCCACATTGTCCTCAAAGCAGGTTCAAACTAAAGTCCAACATTTATCTGAAAGCAGCGTGTGTTTTTCTTTTTTGTCTGTTTTTTCCTCATGCTGTATTGAAGCACTGTGTTTGCCACATTACTACTCTCATTCTGTGTGTGGTGAAGCTGTGTTGTGTTATATTTTGCAACAATGCTTTTCATGGGGGTCAGAGATGAAGCACATGAAATGGGAAATGGAGCTGTGAACAGCACACTACTGCTGTTAACCCCAAACCTTCAGCCCTCGTAACGTTACTTCTGCCTGAATGTAGATAAACGTCCTCATTTTAGATGCTGAACTCCTTTTTTTTATTTTGTGTGGTGGGTTTTCAAATTGACGTAATGGGGTCGGAGATAATGAAAATTTTCCCACCCATAAGAAAGTGTGTTGAGCTGTCTCCACAGTGAAAGAACTGGGCTAGAGGTTTTCTATGACAGCAGCAGTACACAGTGTGTGGGGGAGGGTGTGGGACTTGTGCAGTACATTGGCCCAACAACAAACATCTCTTTGACAGAGGAGTCAATAGCATAGCAGCAGTTAATGTCCTGTTTTTTGGCCATGTGCCCCCCCCTTCCCCTTTTTCCTTTTTTTTTTGTTTTTCTTTTGCATCCATACATGAACATGAATCGCGGCGCTCATGCCTGCCCACTCTCACTTTGCATTATTCAATCACTGGCCGAGAACCATCGCCCTGAAAGGCAGCAGCGTTTTGGCTCAATGACTCAGTTTGTGTGTGTGCCTCTTTTTGTACAAATGGCATATGAATGCTTTTCAGGCACCAGGAAATGTGGCAGTGGTGATATGATACCTATGGATGAGCTGGGTCCAGGTAAGAGCCAGACTGCATGATCCTCCTCAGCCAACGGAGAGCCAGCTCTCCTCTAATCTCTCTCCAGTGTCCAATAGTGTCTCTGATATGACTTCTCCTCTACTAGTTCTCTTCCCATTGCCAAGATAATATTTTTAATCTGAAAATTCAAACTGCTGAACAGTCTGATCTGGGCATAACGGCCTTGGACTGGACTTCAGACATGATGCTCTTTGATGCTGCATGCAGGACCCCTCTCTGAAAAGATGTTTGTGCAAAGCTGGGCCTTAATGAAAAGCTCAAACCATAAGATGTGGGTGGTTCTCCACTTGTATCAATAAACTCTTAATATATCACAGGTCCAATTTCCTGTGCTGTGTTTCTTCAAAAGAAATGATTCTGCTGTTGTTTAAAATCATAGAACTGCAGCTTTAATAGTCCTTCTTCGCTCAGGCCCATGACATCCAGAATTTTTTTTTTACTCTTGGGGATGATACATTGAGAGCAAGAGTTTTTACCTTTTTTGACAAATAACTTTCTAGCAGTAGTTATTTTGTCTTTTTTTAACCCTCTTACCCAAAGGTACCCTCTGAAGGTGTTAACTGCTGGTTTTCCTGCAGACCTGTGGACCATTATTTACTCTATAACAAGCATCTAACAATTGCTACTTAAAATTAAACTAGGACAAAAATTGCCATTAGTATAAAAGAGGACGTGTGTGTAGCTTCCTACATGACTTTCCAACAGGAAGGAGAGCTCCCAGGAGAAAAAATGATGACGCTTTTACGACATCTAGAGCTGTTCAGTAGAAATGATTTGAGTTTCTAGCAGCTGCAGTTTGAAGTATCACACAAAAATTTTAAATGCACAGAGTGGCAACATTTTTCTGTGGAGATTTTTGCAACAATTTGATGCCAAAATTAAATTTATAAACCGGAAAGCTACTTTTGTGGCTTTAACCTGTGTTACACATTGTGTAACAATAGCAATATTAGCACAACGTTTAGCATATACCATGCAACCCTGAGCACTGAGCTGAGATTTTGTTTCACTAAGGTGTTTCACTGAGCTGACAGACGGGGATAAACTATTGATGTAATCACACCCGGTGTTCACATACACAATGACAATATGAACATATCCTCACAGCTCTGCTGTTGACTGATTTCATGAATTAATAGATAAATTACCCCATTATTTGTGTGAATGCATTACCTGCAGAGTCATGGAGAAATAATTTAATCTACTCATCAGGAGCCAATTATCACAGTTAGACTCATTGCTGCTGCATTTTTTGTTATAATAGATTTAAACATTACTGTTGCAAGCTTACATTTTCCTGTTGCCATAAGATTGGAAGGTGAAGAGGGGAATGTCTGAGCGTTTCCCTCTGCATCTAATGCAGGTTCAGTCAGCCGTTATTTACCACAATAATCTTTTGTCCCCAAGTGTGCCGGCTCTTGTCTCTTTGTTTTATCACCTTTCAACAGGTTAGAAAGTCTTTAAAGCATTTTAAAGTAATGTTCAGTGTCCAAAATGTTCACAAAATGTTAAGAAGCTTTGGCCAGTGATTCTTAACCCTTACATGCTTGATAAATGCTCTCCCTGAGCCGTGAAAGTCCACTTTTAAAGTTCCTCATGAGGACTGGGTCAAATATGACTTGTAGATGCTTTATCTAGTTTGCTTTAAAGCTGCTGTGGTGGTAACAAGCATGAGTGCCAGCAACTCTAAGACAAGAGTTCCGGCACAGAAACCTTTCAGTCTGTCTCCCTCTACACAGGTTAAGACAACAGCATAAAAGGTCTGTCATCTTTTTATTTAATCAAGGACGGAGCAGAATTAACTGCCTGTTGTTCTCTGACCTCATTAGATGGTTATTCCACCATTGACCAGAGGGACAAGGACTGCAAATACAAGACAGGTGACGGCTCCGTGGACCTGACAGAACGAGAGCCATTAAAGGTACGGACAGACGTCCTCTGGTACCCTGGGGGTTTCAGGGCATGGACGATGAAATAATGATGTCTCATTGAAATGTTATCACAAGTCCTTTCCCTCTGTGTCTCTCTCTTTCCCTCTCTCTCTTCGTGTTTTCTCTGGTGGTCCTCATTAGAAGCTCTTAATCCTATCGATTCTACAGGCTGGAAGTTGTCATTCTCTGTTAATGTTGCCTGCCACAGCTCAACGCTGTGGACGGCCTCAGATCTGCAAGCCGCTAGTTAATTGAGTGTAAGCTTTTGGTGTCTGTAAAGTAATTAATCTGAGACTGATTAAAAGAACCGCCAACAAGCGCTCCTCGTGGAGACGACCCTTGGCTTGGCAACGAACAGACAGCTGCATTATCAAGTGGTGGCCTGCTGATTATACAGCCGCTTCACGCTGCAGCCAAAGTTTGTTTATTATTAAGCTGATTGGCAATCCAGCCTCAAAGAGGAGTCACAGGATAATGGCCTCAGAGGATGTCTGACATGTGTTAGATGACTCTCAAGTACTTTTTGTAGTTTTATGTTTGATCTTCGTCAGTGCTAGATGAATTGAATTTTCCCTGTGGGATTTTTAAATGAATGCAATCAAGAGTCAGTTTGAGTCAGATTAGCATACGTCTCTTCAGGGCTATGGTCATGTATCCGTCTCTGCATGAAGGTTATAATTAAACCTGAGAAAAATATCTTAGCCAAAGTCAGGCTGGTGCAGAGTTCACAGTCCAGTTAATCATATGCTTTTTTGGCTTTACATTTGAATTACAACAACAATTAAGTTTGCTATACGTTGGCAGGTATTCTGATTGCCTTTTTTTAAAATAGTTATTGAAATAGGGGTGTAACAATTTTTAGTTAATCTCATGCAGCAAATAAAAAGTGTACAACTCAGTATCTATGCAACGTTTACTGGACAGTGTTCACTGTGGCTACAAATTAGCTACATTTAGTAGCTTATGCTAAATGCTAAACTGTAGTGTTAAAGTAATTCAAGCTTAAAAGCAGTACAAGAGTCATAAAGTTAGCGACCTGATTTGATCATGCCAGTTAAAAGTATCTAACAGTATCTTTCTAAAGTTTGCTCATGTTAGCTTAAGTTAGCTAGCATAAGCTAGTGCCAGAACAGGTAAGGATGTAGCAGTAAAACTTCTGACTGAAATGAGCACAGGTGGACTTTATTACTGAAAGTTCAAATCATTATTTGTATGACACACACTAAGATATTTATTCCTTCAAAAGTGATCTTGTCTTGCTTTAAAGTTTAGAGCCAAGTCTTCAGGTCTTCCTTTCTAATGGCTCATCCATCAGTGGAGCACATATGAGTCAGGAAACCAAAAAAACTGCAGCTTAAATGTTATGCAAGGACACCTATTCCTTCTTAGAGTCAAGATGTGACACCGTTTGCTTAAGTGTAGAGGGTGAAATAGTGAAATTAACTTACATGGTAGTTACTTTGCCTTACCCATTTTTAAGTTACCTTTCAAAATTTAAGTCAAAAGTGTTGCCTCAGTAATGTGTTTGGTTATAAAGTGACCTCAACACAAGGAGGAAAAGCAGAATTTCATTGCCCTCTCTGATTGAAAGGTTCAGTGTGGTTGCACCTCTTTAGCTTAAGGGAACTGGCTCTCACAGTGATATCACTGTGCACTGATCACACACTGAATCAAGAAAATAAGTGTTACTACTGGACTAATGCATAATTTTTTTTAATGTAATGTTTTGTTGGTCTTACGGACTTGTTTTTAATAAGGTACACACTTGACATTATGTCAGTATTGTTTTGTGATTAAAATTAAAATATAATCAAATATTGCTTTAAGATTCACAGCTACGAAGGAACTGTGCTTTAAAGACTTAATGTATCTCTATTTTCAAAATACTTTACCTCCATGTACAGCTTATGAATACATTAAACATGCACTTTTATTACAATGTTGTTACTCATGTTATAGGCTAAACATAATGATCATTAAAATTTTATACAAGAGAATTTAACAATCAGGTGGTTCGTTTAACAAACCTGCTTTGCAACCTGCTTCGTAACACAACTTAAAAATCTGTATATTTTTTAAGCAAAAACATTTTTGGTATTACATGATATCTTGAAGCTGTTTAGAGGCTTTTACACCAAGTGCAAATAGCAAATTTTATCCAATTGTAACATAAAGTAAAGTAGCATAAATAGAAGGAAAGTATGGCAACACAAAATAGCAGTTACCAGCAGCTTCAGCTGTCAACAGTTCTGACCTTGGTAATGACTACAATAATCCCTTTTTCTCTTCTTCATATTTAGGTAACTACCAAACCAGTTAGAGCTTAAGTTTTACTGTCACTTGTTAAAAGGGCAGAGATACACAGCAGACTGCGGTGTTTATCTTCAGAATGTACTGATAACTTCTTGTGTTACTCTTTAAAATGTGCAGTCTGTTCTTCCCAGAGGTTTTCTGCCTGCTTTGAATGTAACTTGACTGTTCAAATTGCGCTCTCCCTCTTTCATTTGCATGGTTTGGTTTGCTGTTCTGTAATGGCTCTTATTTATTTCCAAGCTTTCCTGAAGGCAGGAAACTAACACTAGCTTCTCTGATCCTAATTGCATGTGTGTGGGCGTGTGTAAGAGTGTGTGCGTGCGCGTGTGCACGAGAATGTATTTGTGAAATGTATTGACCTCTTTTTGTTCTGCTGTGTTTTGTTTTAACCCTTCCTCCTGTGGCCACAGAATGACACAAATAGGAAACACTATATCAGGAGTAACAGGCCTGCGGTCAGTCTGGTGGACGCTTGTGATGTTAAGCCCCAGCCTGTTGACTCCTGGGTCTAAATGCATGCATGGTAGGTCTGACAAATAAAAACACAACAACAGTAACGACCTTCACCCTTTGGGTTGGACTGTATCCTTTTCATTTCCTGTTTGTTCATCGCATCTGCCTGTGTTCCTTTCACCCTCACGCTTTATTATGTAGCCCTGCTGTCACCCTGCACCCAGAGTAAGCAGCTGGAGAAGTCACCTTGTTCTTTTCAAGGCAATTTACATTATTCACTTGCATCTCAGGCCAAATCAGTTTACAGGGTAAAAAAATGATTTTCTTTAGGATATTAAATAACTCACGCACTGGATTTTCATATGCACACTGTCGCACAAAATTGCATGTACAGACTGAGGGAAATGATGCTCCAAAAATTTGAGTAAAACAATAATATGAAAAGAGGATATTTCTGAACTGCACTGACAGCGGTAACTCTAACAGACAGCCTGTCAAGCTTAAGATTTCTCCACATCTTCAAGTACTTTGCAGTGGACTGTAGAGGGTATTTGACATTTAAGAGACAAAGAGCAGCATTGTGAGGAATAGTGTGTTCACCTGCCAATGAAAGCTCATTAGCATGTCTGTCTAACAGGCAGCTGATATCCAACAATAGAAACCAAACCTTACTTGCAAATCAAAAGGGCTCATCACAAACTATCTGGTGTGTGGGACTGCTCTTTAAGAAAGCTTCATTCATGACTTGAACATCCAATGTATGTGATTTAAATCAATCATGAAAGCTGTCAGAGTTTAAAGATACATTAGCAGGTCTGTCCTGCTCTCTGTTGTATTCCAGCAACCCAAGCCGAACTTGTCACAAGAAAACATTGGTTAGTCTCTACTCTAAAAGCTTGTAATATTAAAATGAAATCGAATGGCTTAAAAACACAAAAAGGAATCAAAGCCAAGCAACCAAAGTGGAATGCATTAGAAGGAAATAAAAATAAATTTTCCTTGTCATACTTAAAAGACCACAAATGAGAATCTCTACACAGCAATGCAAAACAAGCTGGTTGTTTTTTTCATTTACACAACAGTTAGGTCTGACCAGCAGGCCAGGGGTATGGCAGATTAACAAGATAGCAAGTTTTGGTTATTTTGCCATCAAAAGGGAGAGCATCCCCCCTCACCTTCTCAAAGAGCCAAATTAGAGTCGAGTAAAACTGAAGCTAACACTGTAAAGCAAACAACATGCGCCATACACTGCCTTCAGACTTTGCTCTGTCTCAAGATATAAACTTCAACATGCAGTCTGTTAAGAAGTCGGACCTGAAGACAGTCTGGAGACAGTTTTATTGATCCATCCAGAAAGCTAGAGTGGAGCTCCACAGCATCAGCTACTGTGAGCTTCAGGCTTCTTTAAATCGTTATACCAGTGAGCCTCTGGCAAGCAGTAAGTGGAATATAATGAGAGCAGGAAAAGATGGATCAACAGACCATCTAACCCAGCAGTAAACTGCCAAATAAGAATCACACATAACACCAAAGCAACTGTCAGCAGACTCTATTTTCACTGGCTGCACAATAAATGGAAACCTACAGATAGATATGACTTCCCCAATCTGAAATGCATGTAGAAAGTAGACCAGCTTCGATCTCTGTTTACATGTCAGCACTTCCTAAAATATATACCTAGATTAATTTGCTGCTACAACTTTTGTGAAACAGATGGAAAATGATGAAGCAGAATCATTCTTCTGCACTTCAGATGGTTCCACAGAATAAGTTATCCCCTCATGAAATGCAGATGGGAGAAAGATACCGTTATGCACTTACTCTCACAATCTCTTCCTCGTCAGCATGCATCATACACATCTTCTTTGATCACGGAACAAAAATTTCAGATTGGTAATTTGTCTATCATGAGTTGACAATGGAAACACAGATTGTGCAGAGATACAAATCAATAAAAATAGATTGTGAGTTCACACGTACAAACAATTCTGAAATACTTCGTCTGATTTTTCTGTGTTGGGATTCATGGTATAAAAAATTAAGTTGCTTTTTTCGCCCTTTAAATGGCCATATTTCCATGTGAGATTCAATTCAATTCAACTACTCTTTGCAGTTGAGAAATTTTCCCTTAATTCTATCTTTTAAACTGAAAATCTAATGCATGTCAGCTTTTATCAGATTGAGTGTATTAAGATACAACTGAAACCACTAATATCAAATGAAAGCTTTTTGAAACTGTTGGGGTTTTTTCTCCATTAGGGACAGTGTTCTGTCAAAACATCCCTCTGCATCTGAAAAAATAACCGCATTACTTATTTTTTCCATTTTTCAAGTTCATACACTTTTTCTATAAGGCAGCAGTTACAACAATCACGCATGTCAAAGGGACAAAAACCTAAGTAATTTAAGTCCTTTATCCTGGACATATTTTATTAGCAGTGCTTTAGTGACTGTGCATAAGGTGTTTGATTGGATTCCAAAACTCCCAAACCCACCATTGAACTTCCCAACATATGACTTTTTGCAAAGCTTCAAGCTGATCTGGGTGAACTTCACTAGTTGTCATTTTTCTATCAGCAGCTTGTGTTTTGTCCTGTCTCTTCCTCACCGCTGTTGTCCTTTCCTGTGCCAGACCCCTCTCGTCAAACCTGGCTGTCTCCCTCATCCTCATCTTCTCACCTCAGTAGTCTTAGCCATTAATTATCTGCTCAACTCTTTCATCCTCATCCATTGTATTGTCACAGGAAATAAATCACATGGTGATTCTGGAGAAGTACATTGGTATAATTTGTGGTATCCTTTTAAATTTAGCTACTTAAGTAAAAAGTGTAATAGGTAACATTAAGAACCATCAGGTAAGTCTTTTTCACTTCATTAAGCACATGCAGGAATTCATCCAAACCATTAACCATCTGTTTTGCAGTCTCTTGCCTCCATTTGCCATCTGGAATGACATGACTGAATCATTTGTTTACAGTGATGTGATATGTTAAGTACAGTGATGATGCCAACTGATTGTTTTGCTGCGTGAAAGCACATCAGGAGATGTTCATCTAAATTCATATTCATTGATGGGGAAAACAGTGGTTCTTCCTGAAAAATCATACATTTTGCTGTAAAAAGACTGATATTATTGATTTATTATTGTCAACAAATTCCAGAAAAAGACCAAAACCAGCAATGAACTGATCCTTCCATAGGTAGGTGGATAAAAGGACCACTTACACGCACACCAATTGTGTGGTGATCAGCAGCTGAAAATAGACATCAACAAATGCACAATTAATTACAGATATTAAGATAATGTGGGTAATAAGGATGTAAACCAGTGGGGTGTTACATATATGTCACAAACAACACAAAACTTAAGTTGTTTTTTAGCTGCTCTGATTTACTTTTTTAGCCACTTGGGGGCAGCACAACAACCTTAAAATACAAATTTGAGATAATATTATATCACCTTATACAGCACTGAAAAACCACAACAAGCTGAAAATTTAATTTTTGAATATCATGGCTTTAAACAGTTTTAACAGTTTAAACAGTTGCTTTGGCTAATGTGCTAACAGTGGCTTATTTAAACATGGAGAGGCATTGACTTGACTGTTCAAATTCTGTTTCTAACCACTTGGAGAAATGCTGATTTTTACTAGTGTTGACTCTTCAGCTGCTAAATGCTACACAATGCTGACCAGCTAATAGCTAAGTTTCTGTTTTCTGCTTGCTGTATGGGAAGCTGTTAAGCTAGCTGCCTGTTGTGACTGGAGATAAGGTTAATAAGAACCAAGAGATAAATCTAGTATGCAAAAGTGCAAAATAAAGAATGGCCCAAGAGATGCTAAAATGCTCAATTAAACTGCAAGGAACTGCAGAGTTGGGTATAATACTCTGGATTTGTCTCAGAAAGAAATTCCTTTCACATTATTAATTTTTTCTATAAAAATCTTGACTAGTACAGCTTTTTAAGATTTACATTTGAAGTACAAACAGATTGGCTGGGGGCTGAGTGTCACAGCCAGAAAAGTTTTTAGAGACAAACTTACTCATGGTTGGTTTTGGAAATTTGTTGATGCAAATAATAAACAATAAGTCTTGCTGCCTAATAGTAGAATTTTAAAAACATTATTTATTGTCATGTCCAACTGTATGGATGGTTCTTCTAACATTTTTCTTTCTTGTCCACATGCTCCAGGCTTAAAATAGCAACAGTGCGACACCCCAGCTAGAGGAGGATATCTCATATCACCACTGCCATTTCACACGGAGCTCATCTTCGGAGTTGGACTTTGTACAGAAAAGAGGATTTAAAAACAAAATAATGATCAACAGCGACTACCCAGCAGCAGCCAGCACTCTCATGCTTTTCATAAAAAAAAAACTTAAAAAAAGAATAAAAAAGTGACAACTCCTAATACTTTCACATATCCACATTCCCACTGGACATCATGTGAATTTTACAGTGTTGACTCTTGTTGAGCTCCACCGGTGAGAAGAAACTGATAGAAGCCGGTGCTGATGAAGGAACAGATGTAGGAAGGATGGACAAAATGATGTGAAGAAATGACTGGAAAAGGAACGTGTACTGGAAGGAAAACCGTAGGAGAAAAAAATGGGAAATTAATGTTTTGGAATTTAGTTTTCACAGCTGGAAGAAGTTCATGCCTCAGTTTTGGGGGGTTTTGAGAATTTCACCTCCAGTTTGTTGTCAAGCTTTGGTGTTTGGATGTTAGTAGGCATGCACTGGTGTGTTTGAAGGTCACTGAATGTTTTCTGATTGGTGAGATGGACACGAGAAAGGAAAAAGGAGAGGAACAGGGAATAAGAAGAGCTGTAGAATAGTGAATAATCATGTACTCGCGGCAGCAGCCTGCTCTCATAGACTTACAATCTATTCGGTTCACTGTGTCTTTTCAAAAAAATATAAACAAAGAAAGTGCATTGAGGGGCTTCAGACTCGAGAGGCTTTGAAGTCAGAAGTGCTTAACAGATGATTGATGTCCATTTCATGAAGTGAGGAGTCTGCATGTTGTGATCTGGAGAAAGGAAGTGACATAGTGTGTACATAAGATGGAATCATAGTTTCAGTTCACACTGCATCGCAAAAGTAACTTTGTGGTCAACATGAAAGAGCCGAGTGGCATGTTGACCCTCACTCACAGAGCTGTGGTTACATGTGTAACCACTTATATTGTGTAGCGACGCAGCTTCATGAGTTTCCTGGCTGGCTGCTCTTTGTCAATGATGTGTATTAAAGAGGATATAAGGCATTTTGTTAATAAATGATGTGTGTTTTTGAAAAGAGAGGCAGAGGATTGTTCTCTTGTTGAAAGGATAGATCTAAGAGCATTTTTTATTTTTGTTGGATTTTATATAAATGTATATTAGGGTCAAAAGGAAAAAAAAACAGAAAAATGAAGGAAAAACAAACAACAAAAATAACCGACTTCTTAGTTGTATATTAATATCACATTGTTTGGAAAGCACATCTCATTTGATAAAGGCGCACCATGTTTGTAAACAAGAAATAACCACGTAACTTATATGTGTGTCAAATATTGTCGAGTTACGCCGACGATCACCTATTTATATTTTGTATTTGTCAAAAAAAAAGTTACAGAAAATTATCTGCAGTGTTCTTTCTAAAGGCGATGAATCACATTTTGTCTGACAGCCTCTGCATCTTTAAATCAGACACTCCGTAAGGGGTCAGAGGTCAGACAGAAGGAATAGGATAGACAAGAGATGGCAGTGTTAATAAAAGTCCCTATATTTTTCTTTCCAATGCATTCAGACCAATTTACCGCCAACCCTGTACATTTCTTCATTTTTTGCATCTTAAAGAGAAATATTCAGTTGTGAGCATGAAGAAAAACTGTACAGATGTTAAAATTCTATTCTTTCCAAGTGCCAGTTTTATGTGGTGTCATTTGGATATTATCTAATTCATTCATGAGCAGGAAGAGTACAGATGAGCAGAACTGGATGTTCAAAACAAAATAGAAGAGTTGCATTACACTGTACAAAATAAAACATCAACATCGCTCAAACACTTTATATTTTTACAACATTTTAGGGTGAGCAGTTGTAATGTAAAAAAAAAGCAGAGAGATACAGAATCATTTTTCTCCTGCTTGATGAGACTGCAAACAAAATCCAGTGGTGAAGTGTACAGTCTCCTCTCCAGCATCGGTCTGTCTCCTGCTTCTCTGTGGACAGGAGACACAAAGAGAATCGGAGCTGGTATCACTCATGTGGTCATCAAGGCGAACGGCATGTGCCTGCATTGGAGTCTGATTTTTCTTTGTGATGTACGTATGTGACTTTATAAAGCTTGCATATTTTACACAGTGTTTACAAAGATGTGTGTTGTGGTAAAAATCAATAAACTCCAAAAAAAACATACTGTATAATTTAATTTCAGAGTTTAAAAAAAGTTATAAAAATACCCAGCATCCCTTTTGTGTGTCCTCAGAAGTCTGTGCTTTCATTGGACAATACTGAACCCTTGCAACAAAGACCCATATGACTGTCTATTCCTGACTGCACTTTGCAGTAACACAACCAAAGGATCTGGAGTTGTATTTACATGCATTCATCAAATGGGTTTTTGGTTTTGTGGATGTGCAGTGTACATTTACAAAGTAAAGAGCCAACCAACTGTGCTGTAAAATCAATGCAGGACACGGACACACATCGAATCAAACAAACCTACCTGTGTAGATATAACTGATCAAGACCGTCAAAATAAAGTAACTGTAACACTCAGTAGCAGATGTGTTTGTACCTATCATGTGCCTTAACCTTTTCCATGGTAGATAAAGATAATTGTGTTTTATATAACTTTATTCCTCCCTATTTGACTGTCATCTCTCCATCTTGTCTGTTCACCTCTCCCCCCTTCTCCTGTGTCATCCTCCCTTCCCTTTTCCTCAATTTAAGTCAGTCATTCATCCTGCACCCCCACCCAATCCACTGTCCCCTCAATCCCAAGTAGTTTAGACTGTTGGTGGGTTTCTGCCTTGTATTACATTGTATTATAAACTTTTAAAAAGATAGAGTCATTCAAAAAATGGTTTTGATTTCCTAGAGGAGTAAAGTTGTTAATGCTTTCGTAGCGAGCAGAAGCGATGCCACAGTGACAGAATGTATTATGTTAATTTTACTAATACCCAGAGGCAAATATTACGCTTGTTAAACATAACGGAAAAATACTGGTTTGTAGAGTATAAATTTGGTGTGTTTTCAATAAATCATGCCTGGAAAGAAGGTGCTGCTTGGCTCTGTGTCTTATTTCACATCGTGTTATAATTTCCAGTGAGACTCAGGGTCTAAAAAGTCATGATAGCTTGTCCTTGAGGCTACAATTCTCATTACAACCCACACAAAAAAACTCAAAGGGTCAGCTCATCTAAATTACAGAGAATGGAATTTTACTTGTATTACTCAGTGAACAGTTTATTGTACATTGGGACTACTTTTGACTGTGGATTATCTAGAGTGATGGGGAGGACACTGTCTCTGACAAAAGCAATCAGTTTTTCACATTTTCATTTTTAGTGCTGTGATCACCTCAAATGAAATTCTGTTCACCTCCAGTGTGTTTGGGTAGCATCAAAAAAGTCTCAGAGGTGCATACCTTGCTAACCCATTCAAAGTGAACTAAAGCTTCGCACATGGTTGTAAACAGCAAGAAGTAATGAGAAACTTATCATCTACATCTTTGTTTTCACTGCAGTAATATGTAAAGTGCTCCTATGTTGTGTACATAGACAGATGCAGCAAAACTTTATGCTGTAATCTAAAGATAAGATTTTTAACTTTGGCTATTCACTGGTACACTAAATGAAATGTTTAATTGCTTCATGGATTAAATTCTGTTATTTTGAGAAAATGCTGATACATTTTACAAATGGCTACATGTGTGAGGTAGCATGGTGAAAGACAAATGAAGTCATACAATAGTTTTTAATCGTATTCTCCTATACTTGTGATGTAGCTCTTATTTATCTGCAAAATAAAAAATACAATACCTCAATATTTTAAATGTAACCAGTTTCATGAAGGTTTTTTGTTGATAATGTGTATATGAATTATGTGCAGAAATTATCAGGAATGTCTCATTATATTAATTGCAAGTTTATGTTTTTATGTATTATGATATGTATACTATATGTGGACACATTTTGAGGAAAAGCCATTGACAGAGAATCAGTTTTTATTCGATTGTGAACGACCCATTTCTCTTCAGGCAATTCTCTAGCCACCACTTAGCCTGCCAGGGTCCTTTCATAATAACAACATGGCTGCCTTCTGTAGAGGCAGACACCGGTGGAAAAGGACTAATTGTTTTCATGTTTTGACAAGAAACCTGACAGGTAACAACATGTTATTGAAATAGTTTGTGTTGATGCGGAGAACAGGGTGGGTTCAGGCGAACAGTTGGCTCTGTTTCCATCAGCACGCAGATAACTTTTGTTGCAAACTAGCAGCGCTGCTCTGACTCGTGGATCTGCTGGATAATTTTGATCCTGTGTAATTACTGCAGGTTAGATAACGTGAACTTTTCCGCGGTGTCCTATATTGGTAACGCGTCAACCGTAGTAAGCTTTCCGGCTATATTAACAGTAAAGCTTTGGAGTCACAAGAATCACTGAACCGCTCAATGACATCCAGCTGTTTCCACACCTGGAGAAACAGATCTGTCAAATATTTTGGTATATTTTTTTGGTTCAGCTTGTATTACGCTGCAAAATTTCACTTAACATAGTTTTGTTGATGAACTGCTCCTTACTGTTCGCCTTGAAATCATCCTCCTCGCTATTTTAAAACAGCTTATGCTGAATCTACATGTAAGGGTCTCCCAGTGGTTCTTCACGCAGCAGTGATATGCAGGAACAGTTCACATATAATCCAACAACCCGAGCTGCAGTATATTGCTACAATCCTCCATATTTTCAGGAGAAAGTCTGATGGGATTGACACATAAACCTGTTCCTTGAAATACAAATATTTTGGTTGTATACAGAAGTAAGGAGTAAAAGTGTTACTTTATGTGTCCTTT
Source organism: Acanthurus lineatus (assembly GCA_029814665.1). Classification (NCBI taxonomy): domain Eukaryota; kingdom Metazoa; phylum Chordata; class Actinopteri; order Acanthuriformes; family Acanthuridae; genus Acanthurus; species Acanthurus lineatus. Next base: position 3,788,908 of record JAPZDV010000022.1, read on the forward strand.
TAAATTTCTTGAAGTTTATTTGGTGCAGAGAGGAGAGGTTTATATGTGAGGTCAATGTAGTACTGATGGGTTCATAACTCCAGAATTTACGTCCGTTTTATTGTGCTTCCATTCATCATCTAATGTGATCATACAGGGAAGTTTGACTATGACCTGGTGGTTATTGGTGGTGGTTCAGGAGGTCTTGCATGTTCCAAAGAAGGTGAGATATGTGGGAGTGCCTCTTACTTCATAATATTCAGACATGTGTGCCTTTCACTCTCATTTTATCTAATTATAACTAACAATACTGTGTATCCATATGTACAGCGGCACAGGTGGGACAGAAAGTTGCTGTTCTAGATTATGTGGAGCCATCTGTTAAAGGTAAAACACATTTTTGAACCTGTTGTGCCAGCTTATTATAAAAACACAGTTTGTTGTCTGAAGATATTCTGACATTGCTTTTCAAACAGGCACCAAGTGGGGTCTTGGTGGCACATGTGTCAATGTCGGCTGCATTCCTAAGAAGCTCATGCACCAGGCTGCTCTACTGGGCACTGCAGTCAAAGATGCTGGAAAGTATGGCTGGCAGATTTCCGGGCCAGTCTGCCATGACTGGTAGGTCTTTGACCTTAAGTTTTTACATTAGCTTTTAATCATCTTAAGGGACAAGTAAACAGAAATTCAGATTGGCTAAACAGCACCATCTAGTGGTGTTATTGTAGTAGGTCGTAAAAGGACAGGTGATTGCTAGTGAAGTCTTTAATGACAATAAGACTGAAACTGTTCCTTTACTTTAAAGGTCTTACAATCTCATCAGTCAGATAAAACATCAATCACTTAAAAGAAAAGCAACCTTAAAGACTTTAAGGCCAAAACCTAAAGTCTGAGGAATGTTAAAATGGCAATTGTAATTGTAATCTGCCCCATAATGAGTTAAATTAAAGTTAGCTGAGAATATAGCTTGACCAACACAATTTTAATATATGGTGTATGACATTTTTATGTCTGTGAGCCAACACACCCAAAGTAACTACTGTTGAACGTAGGCACAGCACAAAGCGTCTTTTCCTTTGTGTACCTGTTTACCAGTTTGATCTGTAGTGCACCGCTCAGGTGTGTTTACAGTACTGCCTCTGTGTGTTTGACAGGCCCACCATGGCAGAGGCTGTTCAAAACCACGTCAGGTCCTTGAACTGGGGTCACAGAGTTCAGCTGCAGGACAAGTAAGTGATACCAGCTGGGCTTGCTTGATTCACACTTATTTCTCCATATGATGATGTTTCATTACTGGTGTAAGTACACTGGTGCAACTGGTGCAGTAGGACAACAGATGCTTTTAGGGTCCTGTGAAGGATGGTAATTAATGCCGCTCAGTTATTACAGTTACTGTGTTACTTAGCCTTTAAAACAAGCTTTTTGTTGCAAGACTTATAACTGCTTTAATGTAAACGCCTTGAAACGCTCATGGTTTTGCATGTCTTGTAGGTCCTTGTGTGTGTGTGTGAATGAGCATGTGCTTATGTTTTGGATGAGAAGGAGGGCCCAAGCAAAATTTTGGCACCAGGGACAATCACAATATGTAACACTGCTGTGCTTCATGTAATGGTTGATCTGGAAGCATGCATTAGGTAGCTACCTTTCCTAAATGATTTTGGGGGATTGTTTTAGCTGTTCTTTTTGTCTCATTGTAATCTAAAATGTTTGTATCTGTCTGGCTTCTAAAATCAATCTCGCCTGCCTTGAACAGTCAATCTAAAGGGTTGCACATATCTCACCAACTTGTCATGTCACACCTCTCACTTTAGCAATGTATCTTTCATTGTCCATGATAATTTTACCTCATATAAAAGGTATTTCCATAAAATAATGAAATATTTATACTCAGGTCTGTTTTTCCTAAATTTTTTCCAACTTTTATGACATGAAATATTGCTGAGGGCTGTACACTTCTGTTGGTACACAGCTGAAGGATTGAGAGTCAGCGACTGCGTGTTGATTGAGCGGCTGGCTGGAAGGCAAACAGGTGTTAACCTCTGCAATAGTTCTATCCAAGCTTAACTTCTGTTCAATCCAATAACATTGTTTTCTTGGACCTAGCACATTTAGCAATGCTCCCAATATGAGTTTATTTCCGTTTAATTAACAGTTAGCCTTAGAGGCTTCAAAACAGCAGCATTGTTAACCACAGTGCAAAGCAGTCATTTGGCACAAGTGTATTAGTTAATAATACAGTTAAAAGGAGAATAGATGTTAAATGAATGCCCCGTTTTAATCAGTGATAATTAAATTTGTTTTTCCTGCAAGCAATCAAGTTTTATGAGTGTGAGCAGAGCTCAGCAGTGAGTTTTGAAAAGCATCTGGTGGAATCAGAGGTATCACAGTTTCCATTGTGAGTGAACAGATTTCTGAGACCTGGTGCACCTTTCATTGTACAAACTATAGCTTTTATGTCAAACCAACTAATGAATTAAAAAACACACACTGTAATTACAATTAAATGGATAAAATTAAGTGTCATTCAGTCTAACTTCTATCAATCAATAAATTAACTGTTTGTTTTATTTAATTCAATCTCTACTTGGAAACTGCAAACTTACTTCTTGTTTAATTTAGATAACAACACAAAGTTAAAAACACCTTCATATAAAGATGGCAAATGAGTGGCTCTTATCTCTCATCTTTACACTCTGGAGACTAGACACTGTAATGTGATGCTGCAAATTGCTGTTTAAGGGAAACTTAGGTGGAATTTATGATTTCACAATGGATACATATGATGTTTTTATTGATGAATCAAAGCAAAGCAAAACAAAAAAGTTTACATAGTAATTTGTGAAACCAACCATGCAGCAAATCTTCATCTCCATTATTGATCCCCTTGTTCAATATTTATGAGACCAATCCATAGAGATATATCTCATCTCCTGTTCTACATTCCTTGTCCTCCTGCTAGAGAAATGGAGATTAGTAACACATGCAGAACATAACATGATATCCACCTAACACTCAGCCTGATGCCAGCTGTTCTCTGTGCAACTACGTCATGTTTTTTTGTGTTGTAGTTTGAGTTCACTTTGGAAGGGTTACCTTGGACTTCAAAAGATTTTAAAAAAGAAATGTAGAGGTTAGACAGTGGGACTTCAGGAGGAGATAAGTAAAAGAAATGATAATGAGGGGTTTGAAAACAATCTGCAGATATAGTTTGAGATGAGCACCATGACAGCAAGTGAATGCACCACCAGGGGCTACCAGCTGTTTACTGTCTGTCTTGCAGGAAGGTGAAGTATCTGAACATGAAAGGAAGCCTAGTGGATGAACACACTGTGAAAGGAGTAACTAAAGCAGGGAAAGAGGTGGGCTTTTGTGCACAAGAAGACATTTATTCATACATTCAGTCCATCCTAAACCAATCTTAAAATATAAATGCACTAAAAAAATATATGAATTACTTAATATAACATGTTTTAAATGCTGCGTTTTATATTAATGGTGATAAATCTGAAGGATGTAACACTAATGCATTCAACAATATTTTTGCTTACAGTTCTCTTGCATATGTACATAATTTTTTTATCTTTATTAGTTATCTATTTTTTTCTCTCATTAATAGTTTTTTAAAGTTGCAATTGAATAAAAATGTTATATATGTTAGTATATAAAGTACAAACTTAATTAACTTTGTCATCTTAATTTGTATGTACACCTCCATGCTTGTTACTTGTTTCAGTGATTTCAAAGTATTTACATCATCCGCCTAATGCAAAATACTCTTGAGACGCCTTCCTTCCTTTGACATGTCCTTGTTTTTTAAGGTCATGAACAAAGACTGTGACTTCACATGTCCGTCCTCTTTCATACAGACGATCCTGACTGCCAAGAATATTGTGATCGCTACAGGGGGGCGGCCCAAGTACCCCACAAATGTAAGTAACACTGCCATCATCACTTCCCTGGGGTGTTTCTCTAACAGGAAGTGTTGTTTGTTTGATTGGTTACCAGGTAGACAAACAAATGAGAAGGATCCACAACCACAAAGTGATGCAAAATGTGCTTTTGAGACTTTACACTAAAGCTCACAAACAAGTCTAATGCACAAAAGATTGCAGGTGTTTAGAAAACAGCCTGTTTGCTGTTTTAAACGCCATTGAAAGATCTATTGATAGCTACATTGAGAAGTTTTTCTTGTTGCAGGTCCCTGGAGCAGTGGAGCATGGCCTTACCAGTGATGACATCTTCTGGCTGAAAAAGTCACCTGGAAAAACGTGAGAATGCCCCCACCTACACATGCACATATACACCTTTTATATTAAAATATTTAAGGCTGTATTAACAGTTAAAAACCGAAACGTTGCTCATGATGTTGAAATCAAATTAAACTGAATTCCAAATAAACCTTTTAATATCTGCCATGAGGAATAGATTGGGATGTGGGTCAGAACGGGCAGAGCCAAGGGACAAACCAGGCACACAGCTGCTTTGGTAAAAAGAGTCAGGGGCAAAATGGAGCATCTGATAGACTAAACATGCAAACATACATTAGATTCTGCTGTAATTCTGAGGTGTTTACCTGCAGGAAGAGTGCTCAGAGTTTATCTTTTACAACTTTTCAAATTAAAAGTAGATTCATTTTCAGCCTAACCCAGCTTTGCAGCATTGAGCTGCAACTGTACTGTATTTAGTGCCTCTTCTTTGACTGCTTACTGCAAACGAAATGTACTTTGCTTCATTAATGTTAAAGACTTGAAGTAAATAACTAACAACTACAGTCTGATTAGTGCTCAGTTCAGTCAGAGGCTGAACAAACCCTCACCGTTGCTTGCTACAGCCATAAAAAATATTTTGACAAAACAAACACTAATGATTTCACTTTCAGACTTCCACATATAACATATATTTTTAGGGGAGGAAATGAAATAATAAAATCTAAAATTAATTAAGACTTCAAATGTAAGAAAATGAGATCCAGCACAAGCATAATTGTTATATGTATAAA
>JAPZDV010000022.1:3793985-3809929 GCA_029814665.1 Acanthurus lineatus
TCCAGCACAAGCCTAATTGTTATATGTATAAATATATATATATATATATATACACATATACATATACACACACACACACACACAAATATATGTTATTAAGCAGATATGAAACAGTGCCTCTTACCTATGATATCTTATATTCTATGATAAGGCCTGCAAGCATTTTAAGCTTTTCACACCACTAAAGTTAAAACTCAGTCTTTCTTGATTATCTTTCCTCTTTTAACATGAAAACTGCCAAAATAAAAGTAAGTGAACTCAATGCAAATATTTTTCTGTGGCTTTAGACCCACAACAACATCAGCCTTTAATGAGTACATTTCGGTAGTTGCAGGATTGTGGGCATCCTTCTCTTTACCCTGAGCCACAGGAGAAGCCGAACCACTCACCTTTGCAGTATTAATGCCTTGCTTTAACTCATCAACTTACCTTGCTGGCTGACACGACACGTCTCACTGTCATGCACTGTAATCATTCATCGGTTACATGCAGTTTGTTTTTCTCCCTTCCTGTCAGCCTGTCTTCGCCTCATGATTCAGATTAGCGGCGTGCATCCTGACCTTTACAGAACAAGCTCTTTAATCCAGCCATTTAGCCTCTGTCATCACCTGGTTAATTGGTCTTTCCCTGATGTTTCCTCTTGGCACAACACGCAGACGGTGACTAGTGGTTGTGGTATACCTTGGTTTTGGTTGTTGTTTGCTTCACGGTGACAGATAAGCGGAAATAATGGTTCTAGTATTAAGCTTCAGATGTATCTAGGTTGTCTGCACCTGGGGCATGGTGTTTTAATTGTTTTTAATTATATTCCTCTTTTCTGTCTTGGCAGATAATTAGTACTTGTGCATTTTTTGCAATGGATATTGAGTGCTTCATTTCATTATTTAAATCTTGTTTACATATAAATTAGTTCCTCTGTAATTGAAATTTCAGTATGTATGGTATTCATAGATTCAGTGTTGTTTATGTAAAATACCATGTAGCTATTCAGATATTTGACCACTTGGTGGCAATACAAAATCATTTATAGTCAACAAATCAACATAAATGCACTGTAACCAGCCTTTGACTATTAGCACAGTGGTGTTTACCCATTCAGCAAAACATCCATGTATAAATGAAGCAGAATTATCCACTCAGAGACACTTGAGATCAGGAAGTCCTTTGATGCAAGTGTGTGATGGTTAGTGGGGGCCTCTGCCTCCCCGCAGGCAATAAAGGTTAGCACTAGCTTTAGCTTTCTCCATGAGAGTGCTCAACCACACACTTTGGTCGGAGAGGTTGTTGTTCTGCTGAGCTGTCAGCTATGCAGGTGAGGTCCGACAGGGTGTTTCTGCTTGCAGGGTTGGTGTTTCTGTATGTGTGTGGGGTGAGAGATGGTGGTGGTGGGAGGCGTTTAGGCGAGTGATGGGTGGCTAATGGGCCTTGGAGCACATATCCACCTGAGTGACAGATTTGGCCCCAGGGCTGAAGCCCAGATCTGGCTGCCATCATCATGCTATCAGGAAAAAACACTGAGCATGAGCAAGCAGGACTGTGTCACTGGTCCCCGAGTAGGCCAGTATGTGAATGAGCTGGAGCACTTTGATGGTTCGTGTTGTTGTGTGAAAGATCTTACTTGAAGAGAATAACTTTAAGCAAATTATGTCTCACATGCTTTAAATATTATTTCAGGAGCTTTTATGCTCCTCTGACAAAAATGTCAATAATTTATCATTAGTTCAATGATTATTGATGGGGTTTCCACATTAAAAATGTTAAAGACAGAAAACAAGACATTAAGAAATGACAACAACTAAATAATTCATCATTCTGTCATGCAGCACAATGGTTCAGTGGTTAACACTGTTGCCCCACAGCTAAAAGATCTTGGTGAAGGTGTATGTTCTCTCTATGCTTGATGGGATTCTCTTGGGTGCTCTGGTTTTCACCCACAATCAAAAACATGTACATTTGATTAATTTTCCTGTCAGCAGCCTTGACCATGGCACTCGCTTAGACCTGGAGTTGGTTCCCAGGTGCCACATGATGGTTTCTCTCCCCCCAGAGATGGGATAAATGCTGAGGAGCAAACTGAGTATGACTGCATGTGACGATAGAGATTTCTTCTTCCTCATAGGCTACATCTCTCATCAGAAAGTACGGATAAAATTTGATAACTTTCCAAGTTGCACATATAGCATGTCCATATTTTTAGGAGTGTCACAAGTAACTTTTTTTTAGCAGCATATGAAAGTTTTTTTGTGGTGTAGCAGCTGGAGAGGCCTTTAAGTCATTAATAACAGTTGGTGACTCAGATATTTTCCATTAAAGAGTAATACAATATTTTGCCTGTTGGTTACAAAGACCAACGGCCATTTTTTTATCATTCACTTCTATTTCTCGACATGCCCCTCTCTAACACCCCCACCCCCGCATACTCCCTTGGCTGCATGTCACCATCGTTGAAAGGGGTCAGACGGGTTGTGAAGGATCTATAACATCACCTTTTAGTTAAAAAATGTAGCAGCTGTATAGACTCCAGACTAGTGTACAATAAGGAGGAAGAGGGGCAAGGGGAAAGGAGACGGTTTCTCAGTGATGAAAGTGTAGAATCAAGCTAAAGCTCTCTGCCTAATCTTCTTTAAGCCACTTCACAATACGTGCTAAGTGCAGCTGTGCATTACACAGACACAGAGAAAATGTTCACCAGGGCTTTTTGTGGTAAGTGTTAGTATGGACAAGGGCAGGATGTGCCACAGGCAGCCGGAGCTGTCAGGTGGAGCAGAACTATTGGAAGGAGTTCAGGTTGGGTTGGGGAGGTAAAAAAAAGGGAGAGAAGGGGCCTCATCTGTGAGGATGACGGGCGTCACTCAGCTGGCTGATGTGTGGACTTGAGCCCTGAACATGGCACACCCCATCTGCAGGGATTATCTTAAACACTAACAATTAGCCCTCCTCAACGCCACTGATCTCAGGGCTGGATTAGAAGTCTGATTCACCTGGACCACACACACATACACTGACACTGCAAGTACACACATGCACACACAGACACACACATATATGTTTTCCTGTCTCTGTTTTCTACATTTTCTTCACACCTCTTCACCTCCCTCTGAGGTTATGAAGTTCTGTAATTCATCACCTCTCTAATTCATCGAATTAAAGTAAACATTTTCAACTTTGGACTTGATTTATTTTATTTGGCCAAAGTGTGCCTCACAAATGATGAAATGTATTTTTATTGTATTAATACTCCGTCTAAGAGCTTCTCTTTTTTGTGTGTTTTGCAGGCTTGTGGTTGGAGCCAGCTGTATCCTTTGTTTGCCAGAGAGCTTTTAAATGGAGCCACTGTTAAAGGTCTTGTGATCAGTAGGGAAATGGCCAAGTTATTAACATAATATAGAAATAACATTGGCATCGGACCAGTTTAAAAAAGATTTTTGAAAAAATATATTTAAACTCAGGGTGGCATATCTTCAGAACTGCAATGTTACCCTTCAGATAAGTTTTTAATCAGACACACAATGTGCTGGTTATTTGTCAAACCTGGATAAAACATGCACTGTCTTGTTTATATGCGGCTGCGTGGCTGTAGTTCACCTTTATTTCTTTAAGCTAATTTCTAGTTGTTCAAGTCATGTGTGATTGCCATACATCAGGTGCTACTGTCCATGTAAAAGTACTGTGATCCTCAGCCTGGTGTCTCAGATGTGGCACTGGAGTGTGCAGGCTTCCTCACAGGCATTGGCTTAGACACCACAGTGATGGTTCGCAGCATCGCCCTCCGGGGGTTTGATCAGGTAATGCTTTCTCAACTACAGTTTGCATATCCTTGAAACATCAATAGTGATTTTTAGCATGCTTAATGGTTTTTATTGTCTTTTTCTTTATGCAGCAAATGGCAGGTCTAGTGACAGACTACATGGAGGCATATGGGACCAAGTTTGCATGGAAGTGCGTCCCGAAGAAAGTGGACAAACTCTCCTCAGGAGCTCTGCAAGTGACCTGGACTGACACTCAAACAGGAAACGAGCACAAGGACACCTTTGACTCTGTGCTATGGGCAGTTGGTGAGTCTGCATGTGGGTCTCAACTTGGGGTCAGTTCACTTAAACCGAGAGCAGACATAAAATACATGATATAATTGAGGAATATTCTAGTAATATGCTCAAGGAATCCCTCTCACCTTATAAACAAACCCATTTAAATGCAGAACTGAAGTGGTAGAGGCTCTTCATGTTGCTCTTGAACGTATGAGCAGAGCAGATGCAAAGGCCTGAGACTTAAGACGTGGACGCAAGTGAGACTTTTTGCTTTAATAAGTGACAACTGACTTAAAGTTGTTTTGATAGACACTGAACTGACTGAGACTCCATTGGCTTCAAGCTGAAGTGAAAAATGCCTTTTTAAGCCTTCGTCATAGTGCTCTTTGATTACAGTGATGCTAACATCTTAATCACTGTAATTGTCCATGTTTGTTAAGTTGCTTTTTAACAAAAAAATAAAAATAATCAAATTCACCCAAACATTGGGTTGTTTTGAGGCTTGACTTGTCTTAAAGGTGTGTTTGATTGTGACTTGTCTCAAGTTACTGCAATCTTGACTTGGACTAAAACTAAAAGACTAAAAAAACCACCACTGACAGTTGCTCAAAATATTAGTCAGGTGGATTTCTTTTTAAACATAAAGGTTCTTTGCCGCCATTACACAAGTCAACAAGAAATAAAAAAACACCTGAACAATGACAATGATATAAATGGATAAGGTAAACAGCGCAGTTCAGTGTATAAAGTCATACTTAAAGTTAGATGGTGTACACCACCCATATTGTTCTTCATATCTCTGGTATGACTGTTCTCCCTGCTTCCATTTATTTCATTGTCATCCTCGATACAGTGCAGTGTCAGCAGATAGCAGAGGGATCAAGGCTGAAAACAAAGTAATAAAGCCTGAGTGATGGGAATGGTCAGGGGAAGTGTTAATCACCTGCTGCTGGCTCTCTGGCTCTCTGGTTGGAGAGAGGCAGGACGGGGCAGGATGCACCCAGGCACAGGGTCACCGCATTCCCCTCTTTGTTCTCCCCCTCTGGGCCTTCCTGCCCGTGCCAGCCCTGAGGAAACCAACCCCGCATCTGTCACTGCCATCCCTGCCCGCGGCCCTCTGCCTGCCATTACCGCCAGCCCTCCTCCTCCTCCTCTCTCTCATCTATCCATTCTCTATTCTATCATTCCACTTCTCCTGTTCCACCAGCAATATGTGTAACAATGGAGGGAACATCCGTCAAAGTGCTGTAGGTTTATTTGTGTTGAGCTGTTTCAAAGGCAGAAAATCTGACTACCCCGGCTTTTCCAGCGCCAGTTTCATCAGACTGTTGCTTGTGTGAGAGCTGTGGGAGGAAGAGAGGGGAAAGGGTCCTCTCTTGCTCTGTGCGTGTGACAGCGACAAGGATGTGTGTGACCCTGCAGCTGAGATGACGTTCGTTCTTCCCTCCTGTGACTCAGTTCCCACATCGTCTGCGCATTAAACTGCTGGTGAGAATGACATTTGCAGTGAGTGCACATATCAGTAGGTACTCTGAAATGCACTGGATGCTGCAGCTGTATGTTTGCTGGATTCAGTGGGAGCTCTCGTCCAAACTTGAGCACCTTATTTCTTTGGATTCAGCAAATTCCACAGTCAAACAAATAGCCTGTTTTAGCCCTTTTTAAATACATTTTGCATGAAATGAAGCAAATAATTGTTTTTTTTTTGTTGTTGTTTATAGTTTGTTCAACAGCAATACCAACTTAATCACCTCAACTTTAAGTTGCTTCCTCTTACATCAGAACAGTGTGACATAAAAGGATTTTCCAAAAATTGTCGTAACACCAGCAGCAGTATCATTGTTTTACTGCTACTAGCTAAAACCTTGGAGGACCCGGCCGTATCCCTGGCAGCATTTTTTTTTCCCAGACAGTATAGTGAGAACCAGTGGCCTCTGCTCTTTGATGTGAGCATGCAGGAGTTATGAGTACAAGGCCACTTCCCTTTACTGTGACCTTACACTAGGGGCCAAGCAGGGTCCTAGGCCTCTGTGGAGTTATTAAAGGCCAGAGGGGACCGGGGGACAGTATCACCACTGTCTGCCACATCCGTCTCCACGGCCCTGCCTCCCTCCACCTTTCCCCTGCTCCTTCCTGGCCTCATGGTCGCTCCTCTGTCCAGGTGTGCCCGTGGACACACACCAGGAAACAGAACATTTCCACACTTCCTGTCTGCATATGGACAGTGGGCACATTAGTCTTCCTCCTTAGTGCAATCTACAGTACTCAAGGATATCATTTAAAAACATTTCCTAGTTTTTTCAAAGAACAATTGTCTGTATCAGTTTCATAAGTTAGTGATGAGACCCTTTATTGTTCTGTCTCTCGGTTTGTCTGTCTTATCCTGTGGGTGAGCAATTGTACAATTGAGAAAAAGCAATTGAAGTGACCATAAAAAAGTTGTGCGTTATTTCAGTTTAGAGATTGTGTTTGGACAAAAGTTGACTGCAAGTCTCTGAAAGTCTGAATGTCTGCTTCACAAGACAATATCCCCATTGAAAGCCAACTTCTGGCTGAACAGAAGTGCATGAAACTGTACATTGGCTTTCACTTTGGTATGTACAAAATGTAACTAGTCATGAGCAAAACATGATTTTACTCTCAGTTTTGTGTTTTTGTTAAAAAAAAAAATCATCCAGATGACAGTTTCTGTCTTTTGGGGAATATATATTAATATATTAGTTGTTTTATTTAATGTGGGAATGATAAGTAAGGACATTGCCTCTTTTACAGACCCTAATTCTGGTAGTATTTCTGTAGCAACAAGTTGAAGTTTGAGAAAATCTCCTTTTTACTCACAGTAGATAGGACAGTGTGGAAATGACTGGATCAGTGGACATCACAGACCGAATAAACAACCAAACCCACAATTGTCATCACAGTCTGATTCAAATTCTGCTAAAATGTCATTAGAGCACAGTACATGACATCACCCTTTTCCAATGGAGCCCCACCCAAAAGCACAAATACAGAAATCTCTAGTGTAAAATAACCAACTGTAAAAAAAAAAAGAAAAAGGAAAAAGAACTAATCGTCTACAATGTTTGAGTTCATAGCAGTAAAGAAAATTCTATGTTGAATCATGTTTTGATTTATTAAAAGCAGGCTTCAGTGGTTAAAGTGATGGTGGTGAATTTGTAGGTTATTGTTTTTGCTGCACATACCTATTTGTGGACACACTGTATGGAGCAGTTATGATGCTGAACTGCACCAAACAGCTGATTGAATAAATTTAATACAGTAAGCTTTCGTGACATTTGCCATCCTCTTGACGTCTTTTATTATGCACAGATGCTACAAGTATTTTCTACAGCCAGTGAGCTCTTTATCGATTTGCATCTTAAAATCTTTTTTGGCCTGAAATAGACCACGTAATCAATTCTTGGCATCCTGCACAATTTATTCCCCCAAGAGAAACAGTCCCCAGTCACATTGCTCTCCCTTTTGTCTTTGTTCATGTGATTGATCAGATAAGCGTCCAGCTCTCATTTCAACTTGTAGACGGTTGTTGTGGTTAATTATCCTCACAGTAGAGGCTTCCTCCCAATGTCACAACAGACTTTGCTCAGATTGGCCTGTCGGTCTACAGTGTGTATTAGTGTGTGTGCGTCCCAGCTTCTACCAAGTGCCTTATCAGTCGGTCCACTGTTGTTGTGTCCTCGTTGTACAATGGAGCTGTGGTCATTGCTACAGTACAGCCATGACTGGAGCTAAAGACAGGAAGGCCAGACATGTAAAGAGAAAGTCTATACTCTCCAGTCAGATCCCTCCGATATGGGTTTTTGTTGGCATATATTTTTGCAGTAATTGATGCTGAAATTCTATATTTTCAAAGCAGAAAATTAGAAGTAAAGTCTCAGCTGCAGAGATGTATTCTTGTTAAGGAGGTCAAGCTTCAAGAGAAATGTTGACCATTAACAGGACACAAACTCAAGTGGACCAAAGACTAATGAAACATTTATTTTCATATATACTCTCTTAAAAAAGAAAAGGCATCCATCATCAGGAGATAATAGACAAGATGGAGAACAGTTTCCTCCTTGGAGGCCAATACTATGATTATGGACACCTCAAAAGGCTTATCCTGCCTATATCGTGGTTACTTACCAAAGAAATAAAACTCAAGATCATTAGGTTATATTTTCATGCATTTTAAAATTAAAATCCTTGACATTTTACAAGATACAACTCTGTTTCCCCACTAACACTTCAGGGTTCAACAAATACCTGGAACAGTCATTGCCAGCCCATTGTTTGCCACTCCAGTACACAGGACAAACCTTAGCTGTGGTTTGGCAAGTTAATGTTATGCTAACACAATTGAAAATCAGTAACAGTGCGTATGGTTGACACACTAAAAATGATTTGGCAGTCTGTTAGTCACCTCCCTGGGACGTTCAGAGGATTAGATCAATGAGAGACCACACTGTTGAATTGAGATATTCCTTTTTTATTATTCTTTTAATTTAAAATTAAAAAATAAGTGAACTAGATGCTGAGCCAGTGCAATAAAATTTAGAATGAGGAAAAGACAGTTTGACTGACGCTACATAATAGCTGTCCTAATTCAGAAATTACTGGGCTCCCTTCAGCCAATCAGAGTCAAGTATTCACTCACACCATGATAAAAAATATTTAAAGAACACTAGGAATCGGTCAATTCAATGTTAAATACTCTTAAAATGTTAAATTCATGGGTATGAAAGTAAAAGTTTGACCTAAATAAAACAACACAGGACTGACCAACTAAATTTCTCCATGAGCTTTCACCCTCGTCTCATATCTCAGTAGCAGTTAGAGTGAAGTCATAGTGTAGTCATAGTATAAACAAATAAAGACTTTATAACAAATGAATGAATGATTTAAAAAAAATCATTCTAAATGATATCTTTTATTCTTGAAAATTTAAATATGTTTTATATGATGTGTTACTCATTCAGTCAATATTTTTTAAACTGTTTATACAGTTGAATGTTTTTTGTATTGATGTTTTACCAGATGATGATTATAATAGTTCCACGAATAAGCTGACAATAACAATATGTGTTATATGTGTTAGAAATTTCTTAGTTGTTGATATGCATCTTGTGAATGAAAAGTGTCACCATGGAACCTTAAAGTTATTTATGATAGTTTCACCTATAGAACTTAATTTTAGGAGATATTCTGGATAATTTTACACATTGAAAAGCAGAATACAAACAAAAAGAAATTTCAGTTTCACTGCAAGAACATACCTCCATCAGACAGCAAAATATAAAAACTAAATTCTAATTCACATGAAATAACAAAATTCAGAGAAGGGCACATGCTGCAGACTGTTCCAGTGGACATTCAGGACAAGAAAATATTCAAGAGTCTTCCTTTTGGGAAATGGTCATGACTGCCCAACTTCCCCTCTCTCCTCCTCCTCTGGTCTCTCCATTGCCTTCAACCACCCATGCTGTGGAGCACTAGACAGGTCCCTGTAGCCCCCCTGGTCTGAGAGGAGGGGGGGGGACGTTGTTCTTTGGCTCCAGCCAGGAAAAGAGGTCTCGGGGGTTTGTTATTCTTGCTGTCCGATACCATCTACATGGGTCGCTCTGAGCTGGGTGTTTATTATGTTACCCAGGCAGGTTGCGAGGAGCTATGGAGAGGATGGGGGAGCGAGTGGTCCACGCACCATCACCACCATAGAGACTTGGTGTCGACAGCATCAGTCAGCCGTCCCCCAGGAAGTGTCAAAAATCACACCTTGGGGTGTCCCGGGGATTGATGGTGGAGCAATTCCCAGTTGCTCATCAGTCTATTCTTCTCTCAAGCTCGCTCTATACTGGACAGATGTTGATGTGGTCTAAAACTCTAAATTAGGGTTAAATAAGTTATTTAATATAATTTCTGAAAAAAAAACAATGTATAGACACATACAAAAATAATCCCTCTCACATATCACATAGGGCAGCATAGAGGTATTGGTGTGTTTGACAGCAGAGACTTTGTCCTCTGCCTCTATAACCTATATCCTTCTTATTTTGCTGTTTTTTAGACAAATACAAGCTTTAACTTTTGGGCAATGGTATGTAGCCCCAAAACAATAACAGAGTACAATATCATTACAATCAAATCAAGAAAAGCAGCAAATCCTCTATTTTTAAGGCTGGTATGTTTGGCATTTTCTGTCAGGCATGATTCTAGGAGTGGTGATGTCTGCTCCTGGTTTTGGTACTTTGGTTTGGTTCAAATTGATGTATCTCATTAAGTATTGGATGGATTTCTCTAAAATTATTCACACACATACGGGTCTCTAGGGGATAGATATTAAAGACTTCACTTGCTTTTTAGCATCAGCTCAGTGGTTGGTGCTAAGTAGGCAGTCTGGCAGTTCATCTTTCTTCTTCAGCAATAGTCAGTTTGTCCACAGAGTTTCATCATCAGGGTCAAAAAGCTTTTATACTGAAAAAATGTCTGATGAAACAATCAATTCCTTTTTTTTTTTTTATTGGATTCCTGAAAGTAAACTTTGGGATGTTTGCAGAGTTCAGCACAGATCGTTTCTTGTGAAGGCGAATCAGAGAACCATGTTGTTTTGAAAAGTCCTGACTCTCAGTGTTCCAGCTGCACGCAACAAAGTATTTTAGGAACATGGTTCATTATCCACCAAGCTTCTGACTACTTGTGTAATTCTTGGATAAAGTATATTGTGTTGAATGTGCAGTGGTGGCCTTAAAGCCTTATACAGACTGTGTATGAACTCTTTACAGAAAGCCTCTCTCATCTCCTGCACCTCTGTTTCTCCGAAGTTGTAAAATAATATTCTCCTTGTTTTGCTTCCCTCCCTGAAACTCAGGCAGAGCCCCTGAAACCAAAGTCCTGGGCCTCGACAAGCTTGGTGTGCAACTCAACAAGGAGTCAGGGAAAATAGTTGTGGGTGCTGATGAATCCACCTCTGTGCCAAACATCTTTGCTTTTGGTGACATCGGTGAGGTAAGTGTTGCCAACAGACACCACACTGCCAGCGGGAACAGCACCTAATAATTCTTAGTTATTAGTTCTTATTTAGATAATCTGCATCATTCACAGTAATGTAAAATTTGTAAGAAAATTATGGAATCAAACTTCAATATGTCAGCTTTGAATTTTGTACGTGACAGAAAAGGCTTAAATTGATTGATTTGGCTGGACTGTGGAAGGCAGATCTTGTGGACACTTGACATCAGAGATGTGATGGGTGTTAAACAAATGCCGACCTCAAGCTTTAAAAACAAGCTAAAATACCACCCATATGGGCAAAAATATTTTTCCTTACTTCATTTAAAAGTGCATACCCATTTTCCTCACAGCTGTTTGTTATCTCTAATATGAAGATTGTAATAAAGTTAATAACAATCAGTAGTATTTCAGTTCCAAAGATGTGAATTAGGTGTAGATAAAACTTTAAATTAAAACATTTTTTGGTGACATTGGCTTAATTTACTTGTGTAGGGTCACACAAGCCCCTCTGTTGTATATGTAAGAATCATGACAGTAGCAACAAAATCAACTTTTTTCTCTTCAAATGGTTCCCTTTCTTATTTCTAACCTCAGTAAAGCCAAATATGTACAAGAGTATCAAAGCAGTAATGCTCCCTTTTGTCATAAAGTAAACATAGAAATATAGAAATGAGCAGTAATTAGAGCAGAAATATTACAATAGTCTATAAGCAGGACGTTTATTTGTTGGCACATAGTAGAAATATTGTACACCACAAATACACAGCTGAGGACTTGTATCAAATGCAGCAAACCAGCCATCATGAAGTTATTGGCATTGCCAGTGTTGGTTCCAAGCTGAAGCAGCTTTACCTGCTGTGTGAAACGTCAGTGTTGTTTTTTCACTGCAACCAGCTGTGTGGTAGCTTCCTGCCTCCCAGGCCTCATGGCACACACATGCTTTTTTCACTCTTATTGATTGACAGTTTGCTTTGATGAGTTGTTCTTCACTCCTGTCTGTCTGTCAGCTTATCACAGCAGCAAGGAGACTTTTTTTCTCCTTTTTTTTAAGCAGGAAAGTTGACATCATCTTGTCCAGTGCTTTGTTGTTGTTTTTTTCTCCTCATAAAATTGTGCCAAGTAATGCATTATAATGACGAATGACAGTTACTGGAATACTAGTGCACATATCCACACACATGCTGAGGTGCTGGAGATGTTTTGGAAAACAGGATGTGTGATGGTAATTTAACAGGTTTTAGTCATGCCTTCAGAATTGCCCTGCAGCCTTACTGTTTCCTGCTCCAGTCAGTGTGAAGTGCATGTGTATCCAAGACTCTGTCTGTTTGACAGACATTCAGAACAATAATGGCAAAAAGAAAGAGGCTGCAAGTTTTTAATTTGTGCTAAATTGTTTGAATTTTCCATGCTTATGTCACTCACTGACTCATGGTCCACCTATGTGTTTGTATTTGCACTGACTTTCTGCACTGACTATCAATGTGTGTGGTGAAAGAAGGATGATCAAATGGTTTTAACTTTACATTTCTTTTACTCAGAGAAAATGTTTAAACTAGACAAAGCTCTTACATGTTTTAGGGTCAAAATTAATCAATTAGTTAATTCATTTGTTTCCTGTTTTTAGGGTCGTCCTGAATTGACCCCAACAGCCATTAAAGCAGGAAAGCTACTCGCCCGCAGACTGGCTGGTCAAAGCACCGAGCTCATGAACTACAACAATGTAAGACACACACACATGCAGATAGAAGCTGATAATTTCCCTCCATCTCTCCACAGCTTGTGTATCCACACATCATACTGTACCTCAGGCCTCTGTAGGATGAGTCGTAACATAAACATACCAGACATACCAAAATGCCATCGTTCATCTTTATCCTTTGGACACTTTCATATAATTTTATACATGCGAAAATGTCAAATTAAAAAGAATACAGTATTGTTAAAGTGATGAGTACATTTGTAATTACATGGTTCTAAGACTGATACACAGATATTTGTTGGTTGTGGTTTATTTCAAGTGAAAAGTTAGAACTGTAACGATTTTTCTAGTGATCAACTGATATGGGTTTTTTAATGACTGATGCTGATATTTAAAGAGCAGTGTTACTGATGGCTGATATGCAGACACCAAAACAAAGCAGCAGTCATGTACACTTCCATTATTCCATACACATTATAATCTAACATAAATGGTTTTCAGACCTGAGGGTCCAGAAACAATTAAAAAACCCTGTTAGAATTTATAGCAGGGTTCAAACTAACAATTGTTTGTATTTTCAACTCATCAACTGATTATTTTCCTATAACCAGATAATTATTTGGTCAGTAAAATGGCAGAAATTTGATAGTTATAATTCATCACAGTTTAAGGTGATGTCATAAAACGTGTGTTTTCCTGACCAACAGTCCAGATCCACCTTTTAACGCTTACCTCTGACAAAAATGGGCAAATCCTTACAAATGTGAGACTGGATCTAAAGAATGATTTGGCATTGTTTCTTGAGAACGTGACCAAAAAAATGTTTTTTTTAAAAAATTTGATAGAGTTTGTGGAATTTTCTGTCAAGCAACAAACTGATCATGTGTCTGTGTGCATGTGTGTGTCAGGTGGCCACCACAGTATTCACCCCTCTCGAGTACGGCTGTGTGGGCCTGTCTGAAGAGGAGGCAGAGAAGAGGCATGGAAAAGACGCCATAGAGGTAAGACAGATGTGGTGGATCCGTCACTATTACACAGCTGTAAACCATGAACTCTCAACTGTAAATATTAAGAGAATTGATTAGTAATTTTTTTTTATTAAAAGCTCATTTTTCATGTGTCCACATTTCAAGTTAAAAAAAAAACAGGAGATATTTGGTGACCTTGAAAATTAAAAAAATTATGTACTCTGACTTTTACCAATTTATAAAGAATATAGTGGTCAAATATATTTTTATAACATTTGGATTACACATCAAAAATCCTAGCTGCAGATTAAATCGAAACGCACGATGTGAAATGCTTCAGAATTTAAAACATAATGTTTGGGCTCACGACATTATGACATGGTTTTTGGGTTTTTTTTTTTTTAGTTTTTATTCATTTTTTATTTATTTATTTTTTGGTGGCTTAAAACTTAAAATGAAAAAATATTTGAAAATTGTTAATTAATGAATTAACTCATCTAAGTTATTGTTTGCAATTATTAATTGTACACTCTTTGTAACATAACACAGAAATGCTGCAGCACTTTGACACAGTTGTAACTGTAACTTTGTTGTATTGTGAGTGTTGTGTTGTGAGTGTATTCTCTTCACCATGAACGCCACACATGCACAAACAAAGTCACACAGGCTCTGTTAGCGGCTTTTTGCTGCCATGCAGACTAGCAAAAAGGTACATTGTATCTTTATACTACGTGCATAAAAGATACAATGTTCCATAACCCATAAACAAACATTGACACACGCACGGTGCACAATGCAGCAGCAAGCAGCTCTGTGTTTTACGTGAGCGTCGTGCCAGATGCCAGCCAACACCTGCACGAGGCTGCCGATAAACAGTTTAGGCAACGAGGTGGGGCTGCTTGCTGTGACTGACAGGTGAGCAGGAGGCCTGATTGAGGTGTGTATGAGGTGATGACAGGCGCACTGAGATCTGAGGAGGCGCTGTAACACCGGCCCCCGACAGCTGCATGGCTCTCACAACTTGTGTCGGCACGTTCGTCCGTAGAATAAAACACACTGCGTGTACTCTCTTAGTGAGAAGTTTGAAATCAATCACTATCATAAGCAAGCAGGGATATTGTATTTCAATTTTATGAAGTGTGTTTGAGTTAGTGCCCGTTAGGCTATGCAGAGGAATTGATAGTAAGAGAAAATCTTCGGAATCAGGATGTGATCTCATTTAAACAGAATACAGTTTGTAAAATGAGGTCATGACCTGATTTTAACTTACATGATAAATTTTATCTTGTGCAGTTGTAAGATATATTTCTAAGATTATGATTTTTGTATATATGGAACCAGGTCTATCATTAGGTTAGCTATATGGTCTGCAAAGTTTTTTTATTGACTGTTCTCATGTTTTTAGTTCATCACTTTGTAGAATGTGCACACATCATCACTGCTGGACGCTCCCTAAGAGTTTTTATTTGCATATTACTAAAAAGCAAAGATTAATGTGAAGTACAGCTTAAATGTTAATAGAACACAAAATAAAGCTGCTCAGATTGGAGGCCAACAGAAATAGTTTCTTTTAATCATTCTCCTGTTGAAAGGATTTGTCCTGTTTTTGTGTCTCTGTAGGTCTACCATGCTTTCTACAAGCCTCTAGAATTCACCGTTGCAGAGCGTGATGCCAGCCAGTGTTACTTAAAGGTAAGGTTACACTGCATACCTAAGATTTTTAGGTATATTTTAGAAGCTTTTTTGGCTTTTTGTACTCTTAATAATGTAATTCTTTCTATATTATGATAAATTTTGCATGCACACATGTAGTTCAAGGACAGGAGCAGCAGGGCGTCCTGCAGCAGTTTGGTGGGGTTCAGGCCACCAGTTGAGGACATTGTAAGAGAAACTGACTTAAAATCATCTTAATTGCCTAACCAGTTGATCACCCTGCCCAGCTTTGATTTGTTTACCTGTTTTGTAGCCGGTCAGCTAGGATTCACTTGTCCTGTGTGACTATTATCCTTAAATTTTTAGTTTGACAGCTAAACTCAGAAGCAGATGAGGACACTATGTGAACAGTAGACAGCTAGCAGCAGCATCTCTTTTGCCTGAATTCAGTTTCCTACCTCCATAGGTGATATGTGAGCAGGGTGGAGACCAGAAGATCCTGGGTCTGCACTTCACTGGTCCAAATGCTGGAGAAGTCACTCAGGGCTTTGCTTTGGGCTTCCAGTAAGTTTAAACGGTTTTAAAACA
>JAPZDV010000022.1:3810029-3856234 GCA_029814665.1 Acanthurus lineatus
AAGATAACAAGCAAAACTAGTAATTCTGGTGACAATTCTTGTGCAGGATCTAACATTTTTTTGGGATTAACTGTCCCTGATAACTTTTTCCCTTTTAACACAAATACATGCAGTATTTCTTATATGAAACCAAACATTAAAATGTAAGAAAATCAATTACATAACATATATGTTGTCTGTTTTGGGATATAGGAGATGATCGATTATAAAATGACCTACCATAACATAAAACATTACTTAACAGGGCTGTCATAGAATTAGATTTTTACTACAAGATTGTTGTTGCTTGATTCACAAAAACATTATTGAGATATCTATGGAGATTTGGAAAATAAGCAATGCTGCAGGTCAAATTCACTTTTTCTTCTTTCACATTTGTTTTGTTTTTTTTTCCCAAATGAATTGTGCCCAAGTACAAGTGCATAGAGGTGAAGAGAGTCTGTAATTAAAACTTAAAGGTCCAAAATTTATACTCAGTTAATTTTTCCAATATATGGTGGGTGGTACCAGTGATGAGGTGCATTGCTGACACCCACAATGAGAAAACAAGAATTGAAAGAAATAGAATGATATAAAATCCCTACATTATTTGCAGAGTGTTATCATATTTGATATAAATTTTAGTACCACATATTTTAATACCACAGCTAACCTTGGCACTGGTTATCATTGACACACTTCGTTCAGAACACTTGACTGCTGATAGTTTACTTTGAGATCCAGTTTTGCCCCAAAGACTATTTGTTTGACATTTCTACAATCAAGAATTAATAACTACTAACTTACAAAGTGCTGTGTTAACAATGAACTTTAATTTCAATTTTAAGCCTTTAATGAACCTATACAACATGGCACACATACAACGTATTCTCAATTTCTCTATTAAGATACACTTTAAGTGGAAAAAACTATAGTGAATAAGTAGAAGAAATTAAAGGACTTTAAACTATAAAGCTATTAGTTATGCAGGAGTGTGAGAAAGAGACACTCGAATGACCTCTGTCAATCCGTCTGTTTCTGTCTCAGGTGTGGAGCAACATATTCACACCTGCTGCAGACTGTGGGCATCCACCCTACCTGTGCGGAGGAAGTGATCAAGGTCAACATCACAAAGCGCTCTGGCTTGGATGCCACAGTCACGGGTTGCTGAGGTTAAGCGCTCGGTCTCTGAACACTGAGCACACAGGAAAGAAGTTAGCCTGGATTTATTCTGCTCTTTCTCCTCATTTCTCTCCTTCTATATGGCCCCTAAAATGGCCACCAGTTTTGCATTGCTCTCTCAGATTTAGCTGCATCTCCTGTGCAACAGGGTCTCTTCATAGACCTGCAGAAAGCAGTTTAGTGTTGCTGACACCTCATATGATAACAAAGAATATGATTGTGCCATGTGCATGCAGGTTGTGAGTGTATGCTTAAAGCACACAGGGTTATAGATCAGGTTAGTTAGAGCTCTGGCTGCAGATTGAGCGTCTTTTAAATAAACACGCTCATCAATCAGAATGAAGACTTGAGCTCAGGGTTTTGTTGAAATCGTACAAGCACCGTGAACTGAGGCCTAACATTTTTCTGAATATATATTCTGCAAATATTGTTGTTTCTCCGGCTGTACTTCCTGTCCATTAGTCTTTTAGGTGACACATACCATGCACCCCCACAAACCTTCCCCATGACACTGATGGATAGCCCCAGGACCGTCGCTGCAGCGACACCGCCCCATTTCCCATGGACACACACAAACAGTTGGTGGGCTGCCTGTCAGTCAGCCGACTAAGACCTGGACATGGGGCTCTGGGTTGTTTAGGGCCTTGAGACCCCTTCCTTGGCCTTCTTTTTCCTAAATGCATGAAATAATACAGTGGTACTACATGCATGTGCTGTCAAAAGCTGTGTGGATGCCACAGCCCAGGCACAGGCTGAGTCTAGCCATTGATAAGTGCTGTGGTGAGAGCTCTGCTGTAGCTGCACTACTCAGCCTCACCCAATGGTGGCACTGTTGCCCTCCAGTTCTCTTCTTTTTTTTCTGAGCCAGAAATGGAAGACAGTATAAAGTAGTCACTGGATAAAACATAAGCCTGAATACTTTCAGGTTGCACATTTAATCCCTTTAATCCCTATCAAAGATATGTGCTTTTGGAAGAAGTTTGAAAGCAAACTACATTTATCGGTGCCAAACTGATAAGGGTTATCTGTTGTGTATTTGCATGGATGGCAGGTTAGGCCTAAAGAGTCATCACCCTGGGAGATAAGGCAAGTTGTTTATATCAATAAAGCAGTAATAGACCCCCACAGTGCCCAAATGTTCAACCTGCTGGCTGTACTGGACATCTTGGCTTTATTAAGTAGAGGATGGAGGAGGAGGAGGACTGTCAATGAAGTGGATTGCTACAGAAATCGGGGGCCTAAGAGGAGGCTGCTGGGCGAAGTTTATTTTTATTTGAAGTCTAATCTGCCCAGTCTGATTAATGATTTCGATGAGGGGAGTGACAGTGTGCCAGGAGATGGAGAGAGGAAAAAGAAAGAGAGAGAGAGAGTGGTACCAGGTTTATTTGGACCTGTGCCAGAGGAGAGAGAGAGAGAGAGAGAGAGAGCAGAGTTTCAGCCCGGGATAGGGAGGGTAGGGGGATTCCTGTGTGCTCTGTTCAGGGCCGAGGTGCTGACTGAAGGACCCTGACCTCCGCTCAGCAGGAACAGCTTGACTCTATCACTCGGAGCACAGAGGGCTCACATGCTGCAGCGCTGCACGGCAGGGGCACAAGGGGTGGGGAGGGTGGGAGGGTGGGATGGCCACGGGACAGACAGAGCCCAACCAACCAGCCAACCAACACAACGCAGAGCGGCAGCGGCATGTTTGCCCAGGGTAATTGAGTCTGTGTTCCTGTGCTTAACGAGCCACTTCAGAGACCTCAGGGTGGGCCCAAGGCAACGTGAGGGAAGTTATTGAGGCCATCAGTGTAACTGTAATGTCTGTTTGCTTTTTACCCTCCACTTCCCTGCAGCTTTCACTCAACCACTCTATTATTTTGTACACTATACCGCTGCTCACACGCACAAAATCAAATAGTCATTTAATTTAATTTTTATGACCTATTTGTATAATTTGAGTAATATTTGTTCATTGTTGTTCATCAGTTGCTCCAGGCCCATAACTTGACCAGTTTGCCTCAGCTGTGCCCTACAGGGGGTCAGGGTTCAACTTTCAGGTCGACCAGCTAATGATGACCTGCACTAAAACCCAAACATGGGGAGTGCAGGCCTGATGTCACCTGGCCGCCAACTTTAGTAGATGTAAATAGAGAAGTGTAATTTTCCAGTAAAGCTTTGTTATGCATAATTTATATGTAAAGTAATAAAATATTGCAATGCACAATGTCGCACCATTAAAGTAATGATGCCAACTGGTGGAGTGGTCTGTGTGTTACATAAGTGATTGCATGGTTGCTTGCATCTGTGTGTGTTCACTTGATTAAATGTGAACATACTGTGACTTATAGCTGTGTTACAGAGTAAGAATATAATTGGAATGCAGCAAATAAGTACAATAAATATATCAAGTATAGTTTTAAGTGGCTTATCCATGTTCAAGAATAGCTTAACATTGAAATAAACTTATTTCAAACTATTTTTTGAAATTTTGAGATCAACACTAATGTCACATTGTTACTTTAAATGTGTAACTACAGCAGCTAGCCTGGTTAGTGTAGCTTAGCATCAAAACTAAAACACGGGGGAACAATTAGGCTGGCTCTGTCTAAATATTACAAAAACAAGAAAAAACGTCTTATTTAATGGGATTTACAGGTGCTGATATGTGGATTTTGTCACCCTAAGACAAAACCAGGCTAGTTCTTTTCACACTTAAGCTGATGCTAACCTAACCAGTGGCTGCTACTGGCTTTATATTTATTGTATGATGTCAAGGAGGATATCAATCTTCTCCTTTAACCTTCAGCAAGTAAAAAAATATTTCTCAAAATATTGAAATATTCCTTTAAGATATTCCAAATTTATTTTAAAATTATTGGCAAAAATGTTCCACTTTCTTAACCTTATAAGGGAGTCCCAAAACTAATCCAGAGAGCCAACGATAGTGTCAGTGTAAATATGCACCTCTGTGGATCTGTGGAGGTTTATCTGAAAACTTGCTACATTGCTCAGCCTAAATATTAAGCAGTGTCACAAGGGGTGGTCACACTTTGACCCCAAGTCATTTCTGCTGACAGGCAGCTCTGCTATTCAGCCCTGTCACTCAACCCTCTGCACCAACAATGGCAGAAATTCCACTGTGTTTGTTTGGTTAAGGACAGCGCTCTCTGAAACCCCTGAACCTCCTCAGGATCCACAGCAGCCTCACTCACCCTGAGAATGAAGCCAATGTCAGATCTTACTCAGACAGCGGGAGTAAAGTTCACCCACCGTCTCAAGAATAGTCAGTCCCATTTAGCAATTGTGTCTTCTTTTTTCCTCCACAATGGAGCAAACAAGCCAAATCCACCTTGAAATGCACTTAGTAGAACATGTCAACATGTCAGGGTGCGCTCGATTCTATGCTCCATCTTAATCCAGCCCATTGAACGCTGACAGTTGTCTGAGTCAGACATTCACAGGGCTTTTGTAACTTTAGGTCTTGAGCCTTAGCAGCCACGCTGGGTGAGCAGAACACTCAGACACACACTAAAACACACATGCTGGATATGCAGCCTCTCAGCCGGAGCAAAAGCCTCAGGAGGAGAAACGATACATACCTTGTGTAAACATTAGCAAAAAAATGACGTTAAGAACAGAAAAGGCTCAAACCTAGGTGAGGATTATCCCTGAGAAATGAATAGGGGCCAATTATGACTGCTCTGTTGTACTGCCAGTATCTGGTTCAAGAGCTGTCAGCCTGAGATGTCTGAAGGGCCCGGACAGGGTGCAGTGGCTGGGGAGGGGGTTCATAAACTGGTAAGCCAAGGTGAGTCTCCAAACTAGATTCTGATGCCTTTTCTCTGAAATGGCCCCCCAAGTTCAAGCCAATTAGGTTTACAGACACTATTTTCATCTGTTGAGACTTCTCAGTTCAAAGGAATACATTTATCTCGAAGCTGGATTGTGACTGAGCTTGCAGTCTAACACTCCCCATCAGGAATGTCAAGGTTGTCTTGTTTCAAAGCTTGAAGAACTACATAGT
Source organism: Acanthurus lineatus (assembly GCA_029814665.1). Lineage (NCBI taxonomy): Eukaryota > Metazoa > Chordata > Actinopteri > Acanthuriformes > Acanthuridae > Acanthurus > Acanthurus lineatus. The sequence continues at coordinate 3,815,197 of JAPZDV010000022.1, forward strand.
ATTTGATTCTGTTACAACTGTTGCATTTAGAAGGACTCAGTCAACAAGTTACCTCCCTTCTTGACTTCTCATCTGACCAAAAACATTGAGAAACAGACATTTAGGTCAGCTCTTGTCAGAGTAGGGTCCTGTTGGTAGCCCAGTAGAGGTGAGGGCCTGTGAAATGAGCTTATCTGACCTCTGATAAGAACAGGATACCCTCAGGAATGGTCTAAATTCCATACACATGGCTTCTACAGCAGCCTTTATCTTGAGGAGATGTGGGTGTTTGAAAAGGAGCTAGATGTAGCGCTGCGGTTAGAGTTTATCCTATTTTGACCGGTCCAGCTAGCCACAGCCTTACATAGGATCCCAGAGCCTGTGGCCAATGTTAACAAAGATGTACACCAATGTCATAGTTTGTGGTTTTGATCCCCAGACGTCACCCAGAGAGCTATTACGATCAACAACCTCAACTCCTAAATCATTTAGTCAGGTCTTTTGCCACACAGGAAGCTGTCTTATTACCTCTGGAAGCTGCACAGAGATTTATTATGCTGATGTTTTTTGACGCCATGAAACAAAGGGACAGTGTTTGTGTGTGCATGCATGCCAAACCACGCCAACCGGGATGATAGCAGTCTGCATGCAAAAGCAATATAACACACAGTGATGTTTGTATCTAAACAAGACATGTCTGGACCTCTATATTTGGACTTGCAGAGATGATGTTGATCCACATCTAGAAACGTCTTACTAATTTTCTGTTTGATCAGCTACACTATTTTCATCAAAGCAAGTGACATGTAGATTAATTGCTCAATTAATTCCATAGTTGTTCAGTACTGCATTGCTTTGTAGTTGTAGTTGTATACATTTCTGCTGGAATGAAGCATTGCAGCAGGGTTTAATGTGAAAAGCCAGGCTTGGAAGAGCCAAAAAAACTAAACCAGTGTTAAGCTGCGTTTTTTACAGTTACAAAATGTTAAAATGCTGCTGTCACTACAAGAGTACAGTAACTGATGCAAGTTTTTTATCTGAATTCACATAGCAAACCGAAAATTTTATTTTTCTGGTACACATGAACCCACACATATCGACTGTGGGAAAAACTGTGCAGATACTTAAAACTGACTAAGGTCTTTGCCTAATTTTAAAGGTCTGCAGTAACTGCAGCCTACAGTTTGTCAAACTGTGATAAATTACATTTGCAAAGCCCTTTGACTTGATGTCTGTTCACAATCAGTACCAATGAAGTGCTAGATTTATTGTACAACTTGTTAAGCCTTATGTAAAGTTAGATCTGGAAACCAGCCTAAATGAGAACTGGATTGTCCGTAGGGAGAAGTTTCCATTATGTCATAATTATTTATATCTATTCTATGATACACATGTAAGTCTTTGTATGTGCTCTTCCTTTCTGAGACTAAAAGCACAATAACATGTGTATGAAGTTTTAACATATGGTTGAACAAACTTAGAAATTTTATTTATTTTTATAGCACTTTTCAAGCTAAAGCACAAAGTGCTTTCCATATTAGAAAAATTTAATAGAACAAGAATTAATTACGAATTCAATAAATACCAAAACCCATGACCCCCCCTCCAAAAAAATATGGGAAATTAGTAACACTAGGGCACATAATTAATCCACCCTGAGTTCTCAAATACAGCAAGTGCAAAAAGTAGAGATAGAAATTAGCTCGTATAGCAATTAGCTACTTTTAGATAAAACATTTTAGCCACAAAAGCATGAAAAAATAAGGGAGAAGAGGTAACTACATAGACTGTATATGAGACACGATTTCAAGTACTTCATAATGATCTCATTTGAGGTAGAAAACAAACATTTAGAGCAAATAAAAGTGCAATTAATAATGCTTAAAAATACTAAAATAACGATACTAAAACCAACGCAATAAGCAGGACAATGAAGCTGAAATAAATCACTAAAAATCTGGCACCTGGCAGGCTTCCACTGAGGCTAGTGTAGACAGTCAGTCTGCTGATCTCACACTGAGGGAAAAAAAATGATTCTAATGAGCAAATTTTCCAAGAAATCAAGACTTATACTGGACATCAGCAAATATGAATTGTATGTTTTAAGACGCTCTATCTGTTAATATAAATATGTGTCCACTCTTTCATTCATTAATGACTGAAGTTAAAGATGTGAGATTTGACAACCCCACACTGATTAATATGGTATTGATGGAGATAACCAACTCAACAAGCCTCTGCACAGAAAAAAACAAACTACCTCACTACACTTCCTTAAGCTCTTCCCAAACACCAGCAGAGCAGACAGAGCATCAGTTACACCACCTCGACAGTTTCCCTCTGAATGTGTCTGCTCTGGGGCTCTGGTGTTATCAGTTTCAGTCACATCAAATAAATCAAAGTAGTGTCAAGTGCTGTGATTACATCCCACTCTGCAGCCAAAACACCTGGCTGCAACCTCAAGGAATTGCCTGAGCCTGAGTGGAGCTTGTAACTGGCACAGACTGCAAGTCTGGCTGATGGTCTTGTTTATAAATTTGCATATTGTAAGAATGCACCTACACACACAGGCTGAGCCGCAGACATGTTCTTGTCATGTGATGTGTGTGGACTGCATGCTGGGCTCGCCCTGCGGCTGCTGTCGATGCCTCTTTGATTGATTCTATCTTTCCTGTTTTGCCAATAAAAGCTGTGGGTGGTGGGACATACTGCTTGTGAATGAATCACCAAAACACACACACACACACACACACAGGCACTTATATCCTGCATGCAGTGTGTCTGCTAAGTTTGCTTGTGGAGCTCGCAGTTATACCCGCTTGTGTTTATTAGTTGGTCACTGATCTGATGAAAGATGGCTTGCATGGTATGTTTTGTGTGTGTGTGTGTGTGTGTGTGCGTGTGTGTGTGTGTGTGTGTGTGTTTGTGAGGGCTGGATTGTGTGGGGGCAGGTGGGAATGTGAATATGTGGGTGTGTCAGCAACGTGAGCTCTCTTGTATGGCCTGCGTTTGAATGCCCTCACATACGACATGTTTCAATGGCATGGTGTGGGTCTACTTTAAGCCTGCATTCAGTACACATTAACATCCCTAAAAATAAAGCTGTGGAGTGCTATACCTCCACTCTGTCTTTCCAAAACAAATTTAAAATTTTCAGACAGTTCTATAACAGGAGTGCCATGTTGCAGACACACTATGGCGCACACACGTGCACAGACACCAATGTATATATAACCAGCTCAGTAATTAGCCTTTACAAAGTAACCTTTGGCCTTTGTTTTATCCTGAATGACAAATGAAGTAGCAGCAGAAATATGAAGAGTGAACATCAGTGTATGTTGAGGAAAATAGACTACTGGAAGAGGACGCGAAGTGTGCGTCCTGACTGATCTGGGTTCTGAGAAATATCTTTATAGCTTCTTTGTCAAGAGTTATATAAGAAAATTGATACCCTTCTCTCTTAAGTCTGAAGCTGGAGTCAAGAGGTGATTGGGCTTAGCTTAACTTAAAATGTTGGGTAAAACAGCCAGCCTGGCTCCCTCCAATGTTATAACATACCTATATTTTTATTTTGTATTCAGGCTGAAAGGACAAACAAAAACCACTCTCATCAAGGAAAAAAACCCCAAATTCTTACTAAAGAATTGGACCATCAATCCAAGAAAGGGTCAGAAGGGTTTGTTGTTTCCCTCAACCTGCCACCTCTTGTCTTCAGCCAATCAGGGATGGTCTCTGGATATTAGAGGCTATCTGTTCCCAATATCTTCAATGTACCCTCATTTATGAGTAAATGGAACTAAATTTTGCTTTGACAGGACATTATTTAAAGTGACACCATTAAAAAGTACAAATGGAAATATACATACTATTTGTTTATGTCCATGAACAGTTGACATTCCCCTCTTTGGAAGTGATGAATAATACAGTGGAAAAATACCCTCAAATACATTTTCATGGGCAAATGTCCTCCTTCCTCTTGAAGAGAAAACCTGTGTGAACAAACAGAAGTAAATACAAAAAAACCCAAACAACTTAGAGCTATCAAGGCCCTCCAAGGCCCTCATATATTATGAATACCAACATAGTTGAGCATGAGTTTGGCAAAATATATATCAGGTGTATAAGACAGCTAAGACAAAAGAATAACTTGTGATGTCTGTGCCTCTTGTGGTGTCATAACATTTCTAATATAATAAGCTGCAGATGAGTCAGAGAAAAAAGCTTTTATTTCTGCAAGTGGAAGACAAAAAAATGTTTAACAAACATAAAAATGATATTTTTCTATGTGGTTTAGCTGTGAAAAAATCTGTTGCATCAACTGTGTAGAAAAACTTTAACCATACCTTAAACTTGTGTTCCTTGCATTAGTAAAGACAGAGTTTATTGATGGCTAGAACAAATTTAAAAAATTTAAGTCCTTAGTGTTATATTAGGGGTCAGAGATAATATTTCCTTCCCTGTGGCTTCCATTGAATATGACCATGAGAAAAAGCTTCATCATTGAAGAGGAGTTTCAAAAAGAACTGATAAGAATATTAACTTTGGTCACTGGGTGCCTCCCCTTCTTCATTATTCCAAGGGAGGATGGTTTCATGTTGCTGATAGTGCCTGTGCATCAGACTTTTTTCCTTCTTGCTACACACTGTTTCATTAAAGTTGTGTTTTGTTCCGAGCCTCAAAGTGACAGGCAGGCCAGTCACTCCTCGCCCTCCCTGAGATCTCTCCATTCACACCTGCAGAGATGCCCAAGGAAAACATGAGCTGGGAGGGTCTCACCACCACATGTTGTGATACCTGGATGTTCAACACATACTCCCATACACAGTATCTCTCTGATAACTTCATGCATACGTGTCGGCTGATAAGTAGAAGGTTCAGCTCGACATATTGTGTTTGGTATCTTGATGCTGATTCCTTAAGGCCCTGATTTGAATGATATTCAGGATATGGCGTGTACATAGAGCATACAAAACCTGGTTATTCGTTTCTCTGTTTACATGATCATAACAGTACCAAGATCCATCTGCAGGTGTGTCTTGATTTCCAATCATTTCATTCACTATGAGATAGATAAACGCTGGATGAAATGTTTACATGACACTGATCCAGGTCTTTACCTGATCACCTTAGGTTATATATCCAGGTTTCTCAAAACCGGTTAATGTCATATTCAGGTTTCTTAAACAGGTGTAAGCTATTTAAATGTGCAAAATGTGACAAGGACACCCCAATGACCCTGACATAACCATGATAATAATGTGCAAGTAAATGTGCTCATAAAGTTGCATACACATATTCATTCTTGAGCCAACTGATAGTAAAGTTCCATATTTGAGGGAACCTTAATAAGGACAATCCACCCTATTTTGTAGAGTGGTGTCCTTTTTTCTTATGTTGATGAATAACACCAGTAACATGGAAAATATCACTCCAATGTCTTTTGACTGTTACCTGCTGGAAGATAAATCTATTAAAACATTTTCGAATCAGTTTTTGCTGTCAGTCCCCAGTGATAACATTTGTAGATCTGTGAGTACATACTGGCACCCATTAAAGTGGCCTTAGTTACCCAGAAATCAACACAGTGACAAACTTATTATGTTCTGAGTGAGGAAGAGTTCTGCAAACACCAGTTTGCGATTAAAAACATGTTCATTTTGAGTAAAGCATGACATTGCAGCACATTTTCACTTTGAACATGCCATTGTCATGCTTAATGTTGTGTTTTTTTCCTCTACATGGTTTTACACTGTGGAACAGTCACAGCTTGATTAGGTTTAGGCAATAAAACTACTTGGTTTTGTTTAGGAAAGTATCCTGAACTGGGACTTAAACTCTGCTCACTTGACTCCAGTCAAATTCAAAAGTATGTTGTGTCTTTGTATGTAAAATTTATTTTGGTGTAATTTCTCTGTATGTCAGTAAAGAGAATTCCTCATTCTCATCAGTCCATTGCTATAGTAGCTCTCTGTGTCCACACTATGTATTCATTACTTTACGGTCAGTCTTGGCGGACTTAAAAACACTGTCTAGTGTTCCTCCCTGGAGTTTTGCCCTCCATGGTGCACATTGCAGTCCTTTACCTCTCCATGATGAGAGAGGAGTCTGGTAGCACTTCCATCTATTTCTATCTCTCTGTGGTTTGGCCGCTGCTCAGGCTGACCCACAGCCTTTCTAATTTGGTGATGAGCTGTAAAGTGACCTGCCTGCCCCCATGGTTGTGTGGCTGGAGCGAGAGTGGGATTCCAGGGATTTCCTTACCAGGCGGTCTCTTGGGTTGGATGAATGATACTGTAACCCCACCTCCCCCCAACACACGCACACACACAGACAGACAAACAACCTCCTTTTCCCCGGACTCCTCAGACCCACAGGGACACCAGCACTATATAACCATAGTGCCCCCTGGCATTGTCCTGCACACCCTCCCTGCCCCTGAGTAAGCTGAGATGCCAGGAATAATTGATGATGAGTTGGGCCATGGTATCTGTCCAGGCAGGGCAGCAGACACTTTCTCCAACCTCCTGCTGAGAGGTTACCATCCTGCCACCTCCATTTGCACTAATTGGTTTGAACCTACTGCTGCTCTACATCTGAGGCTCACCCTTCCCATGTTATGTCATTAAGTGCTTATGTGTTTAATATAGCTTATTAGCAAATTAGATTCCGTGGTAATCCTCCTCCACTTAAAATCCAAAATATTGTATGTCTCGTTTACTATAATTAAAGTATGGTATGTCTGGGACGTGAGAGGGCAATATAAGTGGTTTCAAACGTGGATTAAATTGAATGCGCTCCACCCCAGTAATACACTAAATGGTATACTGGGGTGTGTCCCTGATGAAGACTGCTTAAGAAAAAATGTTACCATTTATTTGTCCAAATAAAGTCAGTAGAATATGCTTTTAAAGTTTATTGAGTGCTTTCATTAATTTTTTTGGACTTTTTTGTTGCTCAGACAAATAGATTATTAAGGTTTCCAACCCACTATGCTCTACATGCTGTGCACCTCCACCCACTGATCCACCTGTACTCCTTATTGTTTCATTTCAGAGTGCAGAAGGAGGATTGACTGACTCTAATCCATGGCCACAGAAGAGGTTTAAAACACTCTGGTTTCAGCTAATCTTTGCAGCTCAGACCTAGCCGAGCTTGAAACCCGCTTTCTCCATGATAGGAATGGACAAATAAAGGTCTCTCCCAGCACTCCCATGAAAGGGGCCTGTGTACTCTGTGGATTAGGGCCCTGTCTTTTCTCTGTCTCCCTTTCTCCATTAGACTGAAAAGGATGAAAAAAAGACTCTCCTGTTTGTGCAGTACTATGAGGCTTTGCACATTCTCCAGTCATCACTCAGATCTGATGTTTTTTTTGGCAGTCACTGTTTAATAGCCCAATACAGAGGTAGTAGGAATTTAAAAGAGTATATATCTGAAGTGTTAGTACCCAAGTTTTTATTTGATTTGCAAATCTCCACTTTTCCCCTTTTATCTTAAATTGAATTTCAATTGACTATCTCACAAATATCAGCATAATCAGAATTTAGTAAACTATCTTACTGTAGTGCTGCTCTTTATTTATCCAACTTACACCTGCCTATTTATTTTTGCTTAACAATTCTCTAGCAAATATGTTTATGTGTAAGGACAGTGCATTACCATGCGTTTGTGTTTGAAAATGGAAGCAGTCAATATGCAAATGGGGCGGTATATAAGCATTCCAGTGAAAAGAATGAAGACTTCAAGGTGAACAGAGAGGGAGAGAGAAAGAGAGGGGGGGGGGTGAGGAAAGAGGGAGTGTTTTAACTATTCTCTTCAGGCATTTCAAGGGCAGCCCGTGTGCTGTAAATACGGGTCCTTATACTCCGGCGCATGTTTTGTATCCCTCCATGCCAAGCTGGCTGGGTCTCTCTGATAACTGTCAAAACACCGGTGTCTCACCGAAATGGTATTTTGTAAAGTTTTCTTAAATCTTCTTCACTTTACTGACACTGCTTTACCAAGCGAGAACGCCTTTTTAAATAACCGAGGTATATGTGTTATTTGTAGCCGATGTTGTAGGTATTTGCTAGCTTGTTGCTAACCGTCTTGTTGATAACTTCATGAGGCTGAACATTTAATATAAGTGCTTAAAAGAATAAATGCAGCCTTTCCTTGTTCTGTTTTTTCGTTCCAGCTTTTTTTTTTTTTTTTACTTTAGTTCACATTTGTAACGCATAGATACTGAACATAAAGATAACGTTCACCAGAGTTGCATGGCCGAACCCCATTTAAAACTTTGGCTTTTTAACAACAACCTGTCTTACCCATCCACAGTTCTTCGCTACACGTCTTGTATATGATTTGCGATGTTTTTTCTAAGTTTGAAGTCCACTCTCAGGTTTTCATGAGAAATACAGTTCATAATAATCTTTTTATAACTCAATGATTATAGGTCAGGCTACTTATGAGTGCAAGAAAAGTAAATGAAAGTGCTGTGTAATTAACAGAGTTAACATAATAACCCCAAATCAATATCAATAAAAGTTTTTTTGTAGAATGCCAAACTCCCTAGTTTATATGTTAGAACACATATAATCTTCTAGCAGAATTTAAAGATTTGCTGAAAACTGAATTTATCATTAAAAGTGAACTTTATTCAAAATGGAGTGATGCATTAATCTCAGTTAGGCCTATATGATAACATCTATCTTGTGTAAATGTCACTGAGGTACATGTATCTGCCAAACTAAAAGAATTACAAATTTTTGAATAAGGTTTGGTTTAACAGTTTATTGATTAGCGCCAATGAAATGTCTTGGGAGGAGCCATACATACAGGTGTGTGTGAGAACCAAGAAAAAAACAAAAAATACAAAATGGATTTAGATAAAATAAGATTTAGCATATGAACAATTTCACTATTACTGTTGTTAATTTTTTTAGACAGCTGACCATGTATTTTATAATTGTCAGGTGCATTTTTAATAGGAAGCAAATCTTAGAGTTCTAAAACTTTTCTATTATCTATAAATTTTGTATTTGAAGTTATATCTAGTTAGTTGTGAAATTAATCACGACACTACAATGATAATACATAAATTCACTACATAGAGTTGTACTAGCATTGTTTTTTCTTAAGCTTGCCCATTTAAATGAGCTTTTTTAAGTAGGTAGAACTGCGGAAGTTGTTTGCCATGTTCAAATAGTGAGCCACCTGTCAAACCTTTCAACATCCTTTACATGGCTACATGTAATCACTCATCAAACCCCTGAGGATGACAGGCAATTGTATCACTATGGGATGTGCAGTTTGACAAATTGAAACATCTTGTTGTTATCTGTGCTCTTATCCCCTGCTGCATGATTTCTAATAGGGACTATGGCTCAATAAATATTTACTTGTTTTTCATACCTTTTCTACATACCCACTAAAATCCCTATGAATTCAAAGCCTATTCCACATCTAATATGCTGAGATGTATGATGACACTTGAGCTGTCAACCCTCTTGTGTCCCTTTATTCTCTAGTGTCCAGGTAAATGACCTCATGGAGGAAATGGGTGATAAAGCAAACAGATAAGGCCCCTGGTACCTGTTGACCACAGTCAGGATCTCCAAAAACAGGACCCTCTGACATAGTGCTCCATCAGTGCCTGCTTCAATGACACCCACAAGGCATTAAGGCCTTATCTGCAATGGCCCCTGCTTAGCATTCACGCCATTCACGCGAACAATGCCACCTCTTCCCACTCATTGGATTTGTGACTGACAGTGGGTGTTGGTGCACTTGTGTCTGACTTCAGCCTCTATCAGACACTGGCCTGTTTATCCAGTCCAGATAACCCCACTAAGACACAATAAAGGGTGTGTGTCTTCCTCGCCACTTCCCATGTTGTTTGTGTAACTGGACTTTTATAATGGGCCTCACTCTCTATTTGACAGGTTGGTTTCCTCCTCAGAAGGATCTGTATAAGTTGGGGGAAGAATTAGGGCAGAATGATCTTAAACTAACTAATGATCTTAAAGCCATCTCAGCACCCATTGACCAGACAGTGAGGTGGCAGTGCCCCCTTGGCGAGATTGTGAACCAGGGTTTTGTCTCAAACATTTAGATTTTTTAAGGTGTGCTAATATGTGAGAGAGAAGAACTAATTTCACTTTGAAAGGTTAGAACTTTGGGTTTTTTTTCATTGGAAGGCCTATGTAGAATACAGCTTTAGAGTTATGTGTAACCTAATTTGAGTTTTCATCAGGCAGCTCAGATCTCATATTTGACAAGGCTGATATCAGCAGGGGATCTTGGGATATCATGCCTCCATAATGGATCCTGTGAGCTGGGGCATTATAATATAATAAACTCCTGTGATCAGTATACCCCCCACTCCCACCCCCTTCCTGCTCATATTTATGAATGGCAAATTTGACAAGGGGGCAGCTCAGGTGGGTAGCTGCCGATCACATGATACCAGCACTAAAGAGCCAAGCCAGGAATGTGGACAGGACTCCCCCCGTCAACTCTACTCAAAAAAAAAAAAACTTTGATGCCTCATATCACAGCGAATACCCTCTCTGTCCCCTCCCTCCTCAAGCCCTCATATGTGCAGTGATGCCGAGGAGGGGAACGGGTGCTTCAGTCCAGGGCTGGGGTGGGGGGAGCACAGATAGTGGCTGCGTTTGATCTGAAGGTCGCCAGCCCCTTGCTGGTGTTGAGAGATCCTTGGCGGGCGAGGCTGGCTCTTATTTAATAACATGAAGGGGAAGCGGACCTTTCTCTCATAATTAGGCCTAATTACCCAGTAGGTGTGGACAGACGGCCCAAGAAGAGACAAACTGCCTTTATCCATGGACTTAGAGTCAGATTACCCCAGAGCTGTCTTATCTGTTAGAGGGCCAGTAGGAGCCTCAATCCTCCTCTCCTGCCTCTTCCCACTGGCTCCTGTATCCAGCTCAAGTTCAGTCAGTGTGATTTATAGTGGCCAGTCCACCTCAAACAAGTTTAATTAAGTCTAGCTTGTGACCCTGCTCTGTGATTTCTGAGATTTTTCCTTTGGACATGTTATGAGAAAGTTCTCTGACCTATTCGTTTTTTCCTGTTGTCTTTTGCTCAGTCACCATATGAAAGCCTCTTCTAGGTTCATTACTTATGCTCAAGGATCTTTGACCAAATGATTACATTTACCTTGTCACTCCAGCAAGGTACCTTTGCATTGAATGGAGATGTTTTGTAATCTCAAACTTACTGGGTTTACAAGTGACCAGCTTTATTGTTTGCTTTGCAGCCTGTCTCCATTGGCAAGATTTTAAGGGTCCTTGCAAATAGATTTGAGTGACATCCTGCCACTGTCTTGTTTGCTTACAGTGTCTGTCTCTCCCTTCCTGAGCTGCCTGCATGTTTGTATTTGGTTTGTGGTTGACTTACTTGCAGCCACCAAAACAGACCTATTGTTGGGGGCATTTCAGACACTGGAAATGCTGACGCCTGGAAAGCTGAAGAAACAGTCCTCTAAGGAAGTCATGGCAGAAGAAAGTGGCCATTATACTCCTCTTTTGGAAATGTGTTTGTTTTTGCAGTCCTTATGTGACACCTCCATCACTGTTCCTCTACTGTTGTCTGTGATTGACAGTGAGCTGTGGAAAGTCTTACAGTCCCTGGCCTTGAGACAATAAAAACTGACAGTTTCAGTCTGCTGTGTCAGTGACTCGCAGATCCATGCAGGCCTGCTGCAAGAGGACAATAAAGGATGCGTAATCCACCTGTTATCAGGGTGAGTCTCACCCTGTCACACACTCACACAGGGGACAGGACTGAGGCTCAGGAATGCAGCCTGACCCACCCATTCAAAGGAGCAGCAGCTTAACTGATAGACCCTCATGAAAACCCTGTTGACATTTTTTGCCATTTTCTTATTACCACACAAAACAAGTTTGTACAGTTGTTGGCCGATGAGTTTCCGGTTGGTTTAGTTTAGAGATATGAGTGAAGAATTGTGTAAACAGTCATTTGCTTTAAACCATGCCAGACTTTAAAAAATGGCTTTTTGTCATGTTTTATAAGGTGAGCACTGAAATAACTGCTTCTTTTTCCAAGCATATAGTGGTAAACTGAAGGGCTGATTGGTCAGGCGTTTCCTTGTGTGACCATCAGACTGCAGCGTTGTGACCATAATTAGCCAAGCTGGTCAGGGGTCTCTGTCTCTCCCCTCCACAGATTCACATGGACAATTTAACCACTAACCTTCTGAAATGAGTTGCTCCTGGATGCCTTTGGCTCCAGTTTCAGTGTCTGCCGATTGACTGAAGCAAAGGGTTATAATAAGCAAAAGTGGAAGGGTTGATTGTGTGTGAGTGGATGTGGTGGGTTGTGCTCATTAAGTCAGATGACCAAAAATATCTAGCTAAACATTTTGCACCGTCAGATCTGTCAGTTCTATATCAAGCTTAAGTCAGGTGACAGTTCATCTATATTAATATATCTATATCTGTATCTATCTCTATATCTATATCTATATCTATATCTATATCTATATCTACATCTATATTTATCTATATCTATATCTATATCTATATATGTATCTGTATCTGTGTCTTTATATCTGTCCAGCCATCCAGCCATCCAGCCATCTAATTATTGTCTGAGAATTGTTTTGTATATCAGCTTTATGAGTCAAATCAAGTGGTCTTGCAGGTTGTGTATGATTTGGGGTCAAGAGGTTTGCCAGCTGTGCTTTAAAGTAAAGTCAGCAAGGGTGTGTTTTGTGGGCTTTTTTAGTTATAAAACTTTTAATAGTATGATTTATCTGATTTTGGTTAGGGTAAGGAAAAACCATATTCTGGATTTGTTCTGGTACAACTGCTTATATTGAGCATGTTACTGCAGATTACTTGGTAGAAAAATAATTTCATTGGGGTGGGGAAGGAATTTGCTTATCAGACTCAGAGTGACAGCCATTAAAACCCATTAGCCTTTTTATTTTAATTAGCAGGTTAATTACTCACTTATATTTGTGTGTTTTCAAAGTCATTACTGGTCCATTGTTTCCTATCACTCTTAGAAGTTGGAATGCAGGTTCCTGAATTAAATAACTGCTTGTTTTGGGTATTAACATGATCTAATCTAAATAAGGTAAACACAGGTTTAAGCAGGTTCAAATCACTGTGATTCTTAACATGACAAAACAGTTTAGACATTGGACAGACAGATAGTTTTAAGCTATCCTTAGTCAGTCACTAAGAGTCACTTAGATGTTATTGTGCTGCAATTTAATGTTGACGCATCATTTCCTTGCAGCATACCTGCGGTTGGATGGGTTTCCTCATCTGCCCGGTCTATAAACGACATAAAAGCCTGAGCTCTCAGCTCTGCCTCTGGGACAAAGGCTGTTGATCACAAGAGGAGTGAGAAGCCTGATTCTCCGTCTGTTTGCTGTAATTAAGTTGTCACAGGTTGTGATTTATGACGTATTGAGCAAGAAAGGTGTTATAATGTAGGCTAGGGGCAGGAAGACAGAGAAAGAGAGAGCCACAGGGTCTGTAGATACTAACAATAGAGAACGCACACACAGTGAATTAAACACAACTGTCTGCTGGGTGGAAGAAAACGGCTTCAAGGCAAAATGGAGCTACTTTCTGACAGTGTCTGCTCAGTGTTCTGTGCAAAAACAACATGAGATGACTTTAGATTTCAGGCTGTGCTTTAATTTCACCTCATTATATTCCTTGGAAGGAGTCACACCTGAGTTGAATAGAACATTTATCATTTCAGTAAAGAAAACTGACTCTAGTCTTACTGCAGTTATCACTTTTTGCAGTTTTTTAAAGGTAAGATAACTAAAGTTACTTATTTGTTGCTCCTTTTTCTGGTTGTTTTTTTCAGTTAGTGTCATGACGCCTCTGCAACCTCCGTGCACTCCTTGCATTTGTACATTGATTGAATACCCCAGAGATGTCTCGTCCTGCTCCATCCCCCATCTACACCTTGAGGGGCGCTGGTGGGCCCCTCAACACCCTCCACTTTAAATGCTATGGAGGGGACACTCCCCTCTTATATTCTGGGTGAGTCATATATTTCAACATTCATAATTTTGACTCTGTGTTTCTTTGTAATCAAAGTTTTTTCTGTTTTTTTTTCTGTTTTGTTTCTCGTTCTTAATTTGCCAAACCCTCTGCTTTGATATTAATGGCACTCAATACTGACTTGGACTTTCCAATAGTACAGGCACCCAGTGCAATACAATTATTCCCAGAGCATCTACACACACAATCTTTACAATGTAAAGAATATTAGTGGGGTATAACACAGGAGCAACTCATAGTAAGATCGAGAAGGGTAAACTTGGATATTGAGGGTGACTTGTGTGTCACCTGTAAAGCTAAACAGGACTGTTCACCCACATTTGCTCCCTCCCTTTTTCTCTTGATAATTGACATTTTATTTAAAGGGAGATTGTCTCTGTACAACGAGAGGTTTTTGTTTGTAATACAGCACAATCAATCCAGTGATTACAACTTAGATGTTAATAAAGTGTGCAGCCTGCACAATTGTTGAATGGACTAAAGATTCTTTAATACACCATTGAACGTTGACATTTGTCCAGCTCATAAATACCTGGCAGAAGTGCATGTTTCTTCACGCTGCAGACCAGTTAAAGCGTTTCTGTGTAACTGCACACACAGCTTGGATAACAGCTCATTTTGGTTAACATACAAAATGAAATGCATAGTAGATAACAGGCTAGTTGTAGCAAAGGTATGACTACCAAGTGCAGCTAAGTATAAAGTAAGCACCGAACCCAAGGTACAGCTTAAGCAGAGTAATGTTGAATGATATGTTGTAGATGCTTTATGAGTGCTATAAACAATCTTCATAAAGCATGCTGTTGGGTTTTGCAGGTCTGGGAAGGGTGCCATTCATATCTGGAACATGAACACAAGGAGGGCTGAGAAGATATTAGAGGGTCATTCCGGCAACTCAGTCATCTGGGTCAGCACACTGCAGGGGAAAGATACCCTCATTAGGTGAAGAGGACACCTCTTTCTGTCAACTAATATGTCTCTTATTCTTTTTTTAACCCTTCTTTGTTTGTGAATTCAAACCATTATTTGTACTTTAGTGGCTCCATTGTCACACTGGTTTTGAGAAGAGAGCCAGTTACGTGTTTAAAATGTAAGCAACTGCAGTTTGTGTCTGTTTTCGTTCTTTCTGTTGGTGGAGCAGTCAGGGACGGGATATGCAGGTCTGTCTGTGGGATCTGAGTGAAGGTCGCAGTGAGGTGGTGGACTCCGTGTGGACCTGCAGTGTGGGGTTCTGTCAGTGCTCCACGCTGGAGACGAGCCCTGGAATCTACCTGCTGGCCTTTGCTGGACAACAGACGGAGGAGGTTAGAAATCACAAATAGAAAATATATCCCATCTCTAGCTGTGAGTGAGAGTGTGTGTTTTGTTGTCTGTGTGTTTTAGCTTGATTACAAGCGAGAGTAATTCCCCTCTCAACCAGTGCATGTTGGGATTTAAGCCTTCCGATATCTTGAAAAGTCCAGTAAAAAAAATTGATAAAGTCACATTTCAGGCAAAGTATTTTATAAAGCTACAAGATTTCCCATTGTTAATGAATTTTTCTCCTCAGTATGCAGATCAACAATGAAAATAAAGACAAAAAAAATTCTTACTAATTTGTTAAATTAGTCCAGAAGTTTATATAAGTGTTTTTTTTCAAAATGCTGCTGTTTCAATTAACTTTCACCGACAGTCAGTAATATACAGATAAATTCTACAAAAATATGTATAAATGGCTCAATTTACATGCTTTTATGGTTCGTTAGCTTTGAAATAGGGGGGTCTTCCAATTATGCAAGGAGAAATTAACCTGACAGCCCTGCACTGGATGTGTCCACTGTCACATGTTCTGTTTTTAACATGTAAAAACATCTTTTAAGTATTGGCAGTTGAGAGGTGGGACAGTTAGTTTGTAACAGTCTGACTTGAGAATAAAAAATGCCAACCTGTACAAACCTGACTAGACTTGTTGCTGCCAGTTTGTTGGACTGACTTAAAGCATTCACACATATTTGTGGCTGTTTGCCATGCTTGTAGGTTAATGAAGAATTGGCTGTCCAAAGCAGGAGTTGTTCCCTTTCCAACACTCCTGTCTTCTTTCCTGTTACCACACTGAGAGTAATCCATTAATATGAAATGACATAAATTTAAATTCTGGCCAACTTAATATTTATAGCGACAGTGAATGTGTCGTGAGTCAACGTGATGTTAGCATGCAGTTTGCAGCCAGGAACTGTCAAACAGCAATCTGAACAGCATCATTAACAAGTCAGTCTTCATGTCATGAGTCAGCATGCACATCGCAAGGATAGGAACTCAATGCCAGCCACCAGCTAAGTGCTGGTTAATGTTGTTAATGCTAATAACATGCCATTCAGTGAATCAGTTTGCATCAAAAACCTAATAGCTCTGTGAGGGCCTGAGAATGCAAGTGTAATTGTTTTAATTACTTTTCAGCAGGTAAATGCTGCTTTGGCTGATGAAATAATCAAAGTGGCTGCATTTCTACTGGTGGGCCAAAAAGAATTCCCAAGCCGAAAGACATTGTGCACTGGGATGATCTCATCTCATCTCACAGTTCTGTCTGCATAGTATGTATCTAATTAATGCTAAACACCCATGGGCCCTTACAGTTTTTTTTGTTTTTTTTGTTTTTTGTTTTTTTTTGTGGCAGTCCGTAAGGATAGGAGAAAAGTTGGCCAGCAATTCGGCCATCTTTTATTGCCCCCAGATTCATGTTACTTGCTCGACTGTGAAGGAGAATGCTTGAAAGGGACAGAGTAGTCACCTGATCCAACCAAACGTGCCTCTGCTAACCTGGTCCAGCGAGCCAGGCACTGGGGCGCCTGTGATTCCCGGCACCTCAATAATGCCATTGTTCTAACAGACACAGACAGAAACACTCACACACGCACACATCCATACAAGGAAGAACAAAACCGGTTTTAGACAATTTTGTTATTTTGTCTCCCCACCCTTTTAAACAGACATAGAAAATGTCTGGCCAAAATGTCTGCTTATCGTGTAGAGGCAAATAAATCATTTATATGACTGAATCCCCTCAAGAAACAATAGACACGCACTTGCCACCAAACAGGCACAATAACCTGATTTAGAGTCAAAGTCAATATTTGTTTATATATTTAGCTCTATATGACCAAGAAAACAGACAATTTGCTTCTCCTTTTTAGCTAGTTTTGGTGGTTTTACTGTTTACTGCTCAAAGTGAGATTCCCGCCAGCACATTGCTGCCTTGGCAAAAACATTAATTAATGGTGTGGTTGTTTTATTTATGGGCAGTGTGATGCCACACAAGAACAGTGATCACCTGAGGCACAGAGTTAAAGGCCCTCTTTGTCAAGGCATGCAGAGGTAAACATGCAGGACAGATGTGGCCTCGTGCTAAAATACAGATCGCTCCCTTAAAGGGCTGTTTAATCTGAGGCCTAATGAGGATGAATATGCGGATCATCAGTACGGAGGAAGTCGAAGGAATGAGTTTTGGTTGTGATGTAGGTACACACATAAAAAGGAACACACTTTATCACTGGCTTCATTAGGCTGTGTATTTTATTAGAATCAGTGCCAATGAGTGCAAGAAAACACTATTCATGTCACAGGGTCAGGCTTTAGCAGGATTTATTATAGACAGTGGGACGGCTGCTCTGCACTGATGGATGATACTGTACTGCTTTTTTTAGGCACTCTGATCCACGGAGGTCCTGAACCACAATGACAGATTCAGATTTTTGTTATTTAAATTTAGATGACAAACAAAAAAAATGACTTGGCAGACAGCTTGTAGATAAATATACATACAACTGCAAAATTATATGTGTAAGTATGACTGACTCCAGTTAATGAAAGAGCATTAGGACAAAAGTAATGAAAACAGATAAATTTAAACAAAAATACTTTCGAATAAATGGGATAAATTCCTGAAAATGTAAAACAGGAGGAGGAAGGAAAACTTTGCCAGCCAGCTTTCAGCAGGGCCCTCAGAGCCTGGGTGGGCAGATGACTCACTGTTGGGTTTAATCTTAAACTTCAAACTACGTGAGAGTATGAAAATGAGACAAGTTCACTAAATTGAAGATATGCAAATCAGTTTAACATGCTGAAGCACATAAAAGAGCGGAAATTATCAAGTGTGATGATAGGTGGTAAATACAACAAAGCAAGAAACTAAGGATGGCAGTGACAGTCTGTCTGTTAGTTTGTCCACCATCTTCTGTAACAGCTATTGAATTGATTGCTATTAAATTTAGGGCAGGTGTCATGGCTAATGTTACAAAAGACCAGATGAAATCCACTGACTGAATGAGCCCTGATTTTATCTCTAGCATCACCATTAGTTTCCCCTTTGGTGTTTTTTAAGGTTTAAAGTTTGTAGGATCTGGTGGTAAAGTTGCAGGTTACATGTGGCTGTATAGCCTTTCATTCTTTTTGCTTTCGCTGAAACATGGCAGTGCAAGAAAAAGATGTCCTTGAATTGATTGCCATAAAATTTGGTTCAAACAGTCTTGTTGCTGTTTGTATGAACAGTAATAACTTTATTTATCTCTTAACATTACATCTTGAGCAATCATCAAGTCCAGACTTTTGATTTTTTTCAGTCCTTTTGTTTATGCTTAAGTACCTGTAAAACAAATTAAATTCCCATCAACCTCAGCTGCACTACCTGTTGAGTAAGTTTTCTGCAAATTTAGTATTGCGCTCTATAACATTGTTTGACTTCCAGTTTTAGTAATATGGCAAATAATGATGACTAATTTTTTTTGTTTTGATCAACATCGATATCCATCACTGATCAATTGACACTGCTAGTTTGAAGAGAATCTTGATAATGAATGAATGAAGCCTAAAGATACAAGGGCCACTGCTTGCTTAGCTTATACCTTTTCACCTTTTGGGGTGATGGAAGTTTAGTTGTGTTTCCTGTTTAAGTTGTCATATTTTGCAGAATCATCTTCATGTGTGCTTCATAGCTTTTGACATATCCAAACCATTTCCGTATAATTAACCTTGTGCTAATTTTTTTGTCAACAAATGCTGTAGCTTTAAAAAATAACAGTAGTTAAAGCAATAATACGTAGAATTTGTTATTTTGTGCAATTTGGAACTTGCACAGTTTCTGACTACAACACTTCTGTAGTAAAAACAAATCAGCAGTCAGTTTGAATTTCTCTTTAATGTTGAGTTTAAAGATGTTTAACTGAGAAAAGTTAAAGAATACACCTGCATATCATTAGCATGGTGGCATTGTAAGATTCTAGTATTAGCACTGAGCATTTAGTGCCACATGCATGGGTGTTAAATGTTGAGGTGACCAGGTCAGCTATCTTCAGTAAATGTAAACATCGATTTTTCATGTTCTCTACAGATCAAGATTATTGAGCTTCCCAGTAAGACCCCAGTCTGCACCCTGGTACCGGACGCTAAAATGGGGATGGTCATGTGTATCAAACTGTGGCAGGTAAGCACCACACAATCCTCTCCTTTGGGATTTTTAACAGAAATTGTTGCAGTTCTTTTGCCTTCATAAAAATTAGAAATGTCCCTCTCTATTACTACCACTTCAGTTGAGCAAATTTACTTTGGCGGTCGTTATCAAAAGAAGGAGATTCTTCACCTTCTCTACTATTTTCCATTGCACTTTTTTCAGTCTTTACCTGCCTAATTCTGATTGGCCAGTAGCCCATAACAAGATGCAATAATAGAAGAGTCAACCAAAATGCACATTAGAGACGTGGCACATGATTTACAGCCCAACAACTCGTCCCGGAACGTTTTTCCAAGTGTTTCTTCTCAGCTGGCAGCGAGTTCCAACACTGTAATTAGAGCGTTTGGAAGGGCCGGGGGTTCACAACCATATATCAGCCTGCAGCTGTACATCCAGTCTGATGCGAGCAAAAAGTTAGCTTTCTGTTTTGTAAATGCTGTCGAAAGTTTTATTTTCCAGCCATTAACGAGACCTTGTAATTATTTTCACGGTTAATTATTAACTCTCTTGGTTTTGGGCTTTAGGGGAAAGAGTGGGGTTTCAGACTTATGCAAGACTGTCGATGGTTTGATTAAATTTTATGAGCTGTATAGTTTACAGGCAACAGAAATCAAAACACAGCTTATCATTTTAAAAACAGACTGAAGTGAGTGGCTGGCCTGAGCGCGTTTAATAGTGAATTTCTGTAATGCTAATTAGGGTTATTTTAATAAGGTAACTACAAAAATCAATGAAGTTGACACTGTGTTTGTGAAATTATTATTGAGACATGTAGATCAGTTGGAGAATTCCAACACACATGTTGACATTGTGTTTGTGTTGTTCTTTGTCTCTCTTTGATTTCACTGTTACACCCACCTTTCATCATCTGATTTATGAACCAATGCTGGTTTAGCGTTGAGTGCCAGGAAACATAATGATCAATTATATCATTATAAATTATATAATATCATTGTAATACAGTACAGGCAGCTGTCTGACTTCAAAGCCGAAGGGCTCAGGTGATTCTAAATTATTTCAGGCTGATTCCTTTCAAGGCCGAGGCATGTTCATCTGTTAGACTGACTGAGCGACTCAAGAGGTTAGAGCAGAGGGGGGAAAAAAATGCAGTCTGTGTGTGTCTGTAAACCCTCTTTCACACACAACTCTACCCACACATTCTGTCTGTCAGTCATAATTTCACATCAAATGCTCATATGCTACCCAGTGTTTCTTTAACCTCACACAGCAGGAGGCAACAGCTGACACCGTCACCCCTCTCTCCACCTTGTCTCTCTCTATCACACACACAAGCTCACACACATGGAAGAAGCCACTGACAAGGATCTCTTCTCTCTGTCTTCCCTCTCACCGTCCCTCCCTCTCTTCTTTCCACCGATGAGACGAGAAGTGATTATCCTCCATTATTTTCAAGACAGACTCACCAACAGATTTATCGTCGGCCTTTAGGCTCTCTCTGCTGGAGTTTATGGAAAAGATTAAATGTGGTGTTAAACTGCACTTTCTTCTCAATTCAGCTTCCCTTCATCAAAAATCCCACCCAGAACCTGAGTTCACGTGCTGGGCTGTGTCGTAAGTTTAGCTGAGAACAAATCAGGCGGCCGGCAACAACGCCAGTTCACCTATTCATTTTAAAGTGGGTGACGTGTTTAGGCTGTGGCACTGCTGACTACAGGGGATGCAATGGCCTTGCAGCGAAAAGTTAACTGAGTCGGCTTTTTAAGAAATGCAACCTGATGTAAGACTGCAGTGGCCAGTCAGCTGAGTGGCAAATTAAAACGAGCAAAGCTGAGCAACCTAGCCATGAGGAACACAATGACATTTTTAAATTCAAACTAGCATTTGAATCCTATACGTGTCACAAACCTGTGCTAATCACCGAAACGCCTAGTTTGGTTTGAAAGAGCCTAAAAGTTGAATTCTACAAATCTTATTGGATGATAAGCAGTGAACAATGCAGCGGATGTGGAGAAAGAAAATGCCTCCACATGTGGGTTTTGACGTGTGTGGGGATGCAGCGCTTGGCCAGGGGGACAGTATTGATGTATTATGTGCAAGGCTTTTAATGTGAACAGAGGCTGGCGGGGAAAAGGAAATGTTCCTATACAGATATCCATCACTCTCAGCTCATCACCTTGCTGCCTCGTGGCCATGACATCATGGAGGAGCGGGACAAAAACCGGAGTAAACGATTGGTTCCTTATGTTGAGTCAGTGCCTGCCTGAGGCCTGTGGCGGCCACATCAGCAAACAAGCTGTTTGTCTCTGGGTTGTTCATGGTTTTGGAAGGATTTACCGCACAAGAAAATGACATAAAAGTGTTCTGTGAATATACAATAAAGTCGGGATTTCACAGACATATTTCCCTGTAATTGCGCTTAGATTTTATTTATTTATGTTTTAGTTTTTTCAACAAGGACAGCAATCATTGATCAACAGAGAAAGTACTATAAATTAGCCAGATTTAGCATAAACCAAATATTTAGCTGTCATTCTTCGGAAGATTAAAAAATGGCCCCCTTAAAAAAACCAAAATATGTACTCCAAAAATTCATACTTCTAATATACATTCACTCTACACAAAATATCACAGGACAAAGCCATGAAGGATTAATGCCTCAGTTTAAAACATTGCATTTAGCTGCAGTCCACTCAAAATACAACTAGTACTTCCATTGCTATTACTACTACTTAAACAAATAATAATAACTATAACAAGTAAAGAATAGACCTTGGATCACTCAATTGAAGACAAGACCCAGTCAAATGTGTTACTGTGGAGACCTTTATTGTTAAAGGATTTATATGTGCATTTTAAATGTTTTTAAAATGTGCTCTAAATTAATCCAGAGCTACTGTAAAAGTATCAGTGTACTTATATCAAGAGTTGACGGCTCAATAAAAAATCTTTTGTTGTATGTGAAACATGATAAACCACCGTTTTTTTCCTTTTTTTTCCCTTTGGGCTCCACACAAACAGTGCATTGTTTTAACAACACATGAATTGTACATTAACAGCTGCATTTTGACTTGTTTAGTGATTCCTTCAGCGCTTCGTTGTGTAAAGAGACATAACATTGTCCTTGTGTGCAAGTCTATGCCATAAACGATTTTAAGAAGCTGCAGCTTTATGTTGTTTCTTATCTTCATTTGAACAGCTATCGACCTCCTCACTGGAGTGTTACCTTTTAAAACAGTAATCTATCCAGTGACTTGATGTATACTTGTCTTTCTGAAAAAATAAACTAAAATCTTTTTGCAAAAAAACTAAATTTAATTTCAGTCGACACAAAGTGTATCTCTCTTTCTTATGCTGGGAGAGATGCTTAAAACATGACTTTCTCTTAAATCAGGATGTGTGGTTATGCACACTGTATGAGATTTAAAAAAACATCATGGGCTGGATAAATAAAAATGACTCACAACATGATTCAGTTAAATAGGTGCAGTTCAGTTCTGGGGTCCCCTCTGAATGGATAATGTAAAGGCATGTAGGGCAAAAATAATGTCTGCTCTTAATTTATGTTGTATTATTTGTGACTTTTTATTGATACATTTATCCTTTTCAATAGTTTTCAAAGAATATACCAATTATTTGTTGACATTTGTAGATTTTTATTTTATTTCATGTGACAGTAAATTCAGTGTGTTTACCACTGCTGGTCTGACAAAAAGTGCTATTTTAAAGATCAGACCTTGGGGATTTTTTTTAGAAATTCTGAAGGAAATTTTTGTTTTTTTTCCCTCATTTTTCTCATATCAAAAAATTAACTGGATTATCAGTAATCAGTAAATCAAATGCTAATAAAAATAGTCCTTAGTTTTAGCCTCTAGCTGAAAAACAAAGTATGGAGGTAAATTCTGTCTGCAGTGACTTTGTCATCTGCTGGAAACTAAGAGAAACCAAAACAGACTTAATGTATGTATTGAATGTAATACGTCTGCGATGTAGTTATGTTTTCTCTGTTTGTTATAGCTTGCTTCAGTGCTCCCAAGGGTTGCTTCTCTGAATTTCCTGTTGCGTCCACAACAGAGTGATTTTAAACATCTCCAACAATGAAATTGTTTAAGAAGAGGAGGAGAGAAGAAAGAGGACATAAACTGTGATGTCCAAAAGTTCCTGTGGTGTTGCCTCCTATAGAGGATATGTTGATGACCTGACTGGACCACGGTGGTCTGAACTGAATTTTCATCATCTCACATTTGGGACGCAGATCTAAAGTTGGTGCTTTCAGTCTGCCACATCGAAGCGGTTGCTTGAACTAATTACAAATATTTTTAATATGCTCCATTTATACACCAGTGAAAAGAGTGGTGCACATGACTATTAACAGGTCAGGACTAGGACTAGTAGCCTTCTAGTGAAGCTCCAGCGTCGTTGCTCTCTCAACTTGTCCCGCCTCTGAAAGCAGCTTCCATCCATCTGTCTTTCCAGCTGTTCTATGGTGATGAATCTGCTCCCAGAGCCCCAGCCCCACTCCAGCAGAGAGCCCTCTTGTAGAAAGGCCTATGGAGGATATAATGAATTAGGTGTCTACCCAGGGTTCCTCGACCTCTGACCCATGACATCATCAATCAAGGAGGTCCTACACTTAAGTGAAACGGTGGGCCCCAAGCCTGGAACGCTTAGCCCGGGCCCTGCCGGCAAGCAGGGGCCACTGATTTTCACTTGTTTTTATTTGTTTTCATAATCCCTTAGTGTTCGTCCTCGCTGATGTGTTTGGAAGGAATACACGACTCTGTCTATAATTTGTTTAAAGTTGGAAGAAGAGAAATATAGAGCGTTAAGTGAAAAGAGGACTCGAAGATGGATGAAAAAAATGGCAGACATGACCTCCTTGCACATATGGAAAAAATTTCTTTCCCTCCGTGCTTCTGCAGGGCACAGTACTTTCGCTGGGGGCCTGATGGTTTTCTACAGCAAAGGCATGAGTCAGAGCGAAGTGTGTATCTGTGCTGCATTTAAGTCTACTGAAATGTATTTTGTGTTCCACAGGCCGGTGCAGCGTCTTTTAAGCTTGGAAAAGTTTACATTTTTTTTAGATAACACTGAGGGCATCTATGGATATAAAGGGAAGCAACAGGCATGGTACTCCATATACATGCACAGAGCAGTTGTGGCCTTTTGAGAAAAGAGGAGGGAGATCTCATCAACTGTTCCTCCCTCCTCCTGTCCCTATTGGTGTCCTTCGTTCCACTAGTATCTCAAAGATATATGAAGCCTTTAGTTTTTATCGCTTCACCTGTATGTTCCCATTTACATCAGTGATAAATAAGCTCCATCTATACCTCCACACATCCTCTGTGCCTGTTTATCTGACACACACAGTTAGAGGAAACTAGCACTGTTATCTGTGACTTTTTATATACTTCTTACTTTTTTGGTCTTCAATATATATAACTGCATTTTATTCCTGTTACAGGTTGCTCTCACTTTAATAAAGATAGCGTGGTGTATGTTTTGCTATTGATCCCCTTTGGTGCACCAGGTTTCCTGTCATATCATGTGATTAAAAGATTTACTGTGATGTTTTCTCCACTTGCAGAAATTTTTGCTCGATTTCCAATGTCCTGGGGCGAAAAAGAGATGAAGCAAGACTAAACAGTTTTTTGCACAAGTTTGTTATAGCATGTAAGCATGAATAACTTGTGTAGAGCTGAAGGGATGTTTGATTAATTGTTTGACAGAAATGAATGCATTTTAATTAATCATCAGAAAAATACGTATGAGTGAATTTATGTTTCCTATTTTAAACTATAGTAAGTTACTAAATGGGGAGTTTTAAACCGTTGATCAGACACACAGAGCAATGTGGGAAACTGGGATGGGCATTTTATGACATGTAAGTAGACAAAATTATGAATCTAATGGTTTTTAAATAACTGAAACAAAAATGGCTATTACATCAGATTTTTCAAATTATGGTATGGTGTAGTCTTAATGTTATTTCTCTGTAAAACTTTTTTGTTTTAATCTTATTTGTTCAAACAAAAAGTAGAAATAATCCCTTTGTTGAAGTTTGGAATTTTGTAGTATCAATATTACAAATAACAAGTTTTTTAAAAATTAATTGCAAATATAAGAACATAGCAGCTTTTACCACTGTAGTATAAAGTCTTCCATTAAAAGAGAATGTAAAACGATAGCGGGAGAGCATACTTAATAGTGAGGTAAAAGCTAAAGACATTAGGATTAAATACCCCGAATAAATTACTATTTAAATAAAAAAGGAAATAAAATAACTAACCTAACCTAAAAAAACAGTTGAAACCAAACTAAAAAGTGGTCAGTGAATTTTAGTTTTAAATTATTTGAAACCGAGTTTTAAGATGAACAGTAGTTTTTTTAGGGTGTTACTTCCTTATGCTCTTTGCATCAGTGCTGGGAGTGAGGCCTGTGGCTCAGTAATATAGATGAGGAGCAAAGTGAGGAGTGGTGTAATGGAGTGCTGGAAAGACAGAGCAGCAGGCTGACGAATGGAGCCCACAGTGTCCTTCCGAGTGTCAGCGGGAGCTTCCAGCATGATAACCTCTGCTCCGCTCAGCTTCCAACACCATACAGTGCCCTCTGTGGGTTTTACTACACTCTACTGCTACACACATCTTGCCTCACACTCCCCTCTCTTCCTCTCTCTTCCTATCTCCCTGTCCCTCCTCTTTCTTCCCAACCTCCCTCTCCTTCAGCCAGAGTTGGGGCCTGGACCTCTCCTGTTGGCTGGATACGAGGACGGTTCCCTGGTACTGTGGGATGTAACCCAGAGGTCCATGCTCAGCCACGCCAAAGCCCACCCTGAGCCTGTCATGTGCCTGACCTTTGACACCAAATGTCTGAGGGGCATATCAGGGTCTTCGGAGAAGAAACTCTCCTCCTGGATGCTGGACAGACAGAACAACCTTCAGGTCAGGAGAGCAAAAGCTGTGTTGTGTTGTCTAGTCCTGTGGGTCCCGAGCCTTTTTGTCAACACCACCTATCATGTTCCTGGTGTGTTTGTTTGATTTTAAACTGGTGGGAATTATACATCAGTAATTGTGACAGTTATCAATATGCAGCAAAAATGTCAAAAGCTTTTGGAATGTTCCTATGAACCCCAATTATTCATTGAATAGAATTGCAATAAGTTACGGTACAATCCCAATATTGGTGTTTAGATCAGTCAAGGCAGGTCCACATTTATTTTACTACCTTTTATGCATTACTTTTAGCTAGCTATCATCTTTTAATTATCCATCAATTTTCGGCTTTTTTAAAAAAACAACTTTAAATTGTTTAAGCTAACTATTTTCTGGTTATCTGATACTTTTAGTGATCTGCTTATAAATAAACTATAGCATTACTTTTTTTTTTCATTAGGTTACTACTTCAAACATTTAACCCAAAACGTTTTCAAGTACTTTTCAACTATTTATACATTACTTTCAGCTTGCTATTTTACCCATTTTTCCAATTTGCTTTAGTGTTTTAATAATTTTTCCAATACTCTTTAATATTTTTTATTAATGTAAATCTGTGGTGCTGGAATTTTTTTCTGATCACACAAACAGTGTTGATGTACTAATGGCTGCCTCGGCTCTAACATTCTCCTATTTGTTGTTGTTGTCTACTCAAACACTACTGTTGCTCCCCTCTCGCGATCTAGTTGTTATTGGTTGACATAAAACATCAGTATCAGTGCATCACTATTGGTGTGCCAGCCCAGGAAAGTTGCCGCAGACCCATTCCCATTTCGCAGGTTTATGCAAACTTTTTAACCCCTTCCATTTTTCCCCCAATTTTTAGACTTTTCGGCTTACTTGCTAATTCCTTCTCTTGTAATTTCAGTGGTATCATGTATTCTTTACATGTTACATCTAACTCAGTGTGTGGATATTTTCAATCAAGCTATAATGCCTATTTTTTTTAATATTACAATCTTTCAAAGTATGCATTGAAAACTGTGTTAGTGCCTATCAAGCCTACTGAAGTGTCCCTAGTTAAGTTCCTGAATACCCTACGTGTTAACTAATTGTTGCACAAGAGAGCTAAATACCAGAAAACAGTACAGAAAAGTAACAGTAGAGATGGGATGAGAGGAGTGTCGCCTTTCCTCAAGCTCTCTAGGAAAACATCAGGGTCCAGAGAGGAAGACGCTCGGCAGGGCTCCAGGGGCCATAAATCAGCTGCTGGTTATACAGTGTTGGCAGGGCCCAGGGCCAAGGGCCGGCCTGGAGCTTTCACTCCAAGTTTAAACTACACAGACACACAGACACACAGACACACACACACACACACACACACACACACACATACATACACACATGCACTGATACATAGCCACATGTTAGGCCTGATAACATACACACTGAAATATAATTTCATTTATTACTTTGTAATAAATAGGAAAGTCCTTGTACATGTGTCTCATTTGGCAGTTAATATAATCAATTGGAAAGGTGCTCCTCTTGACTATGCCACTATTATATCTTGGTCATTACAGTACATGTAGTTTCTCACATATTCTCTATTAAAGACAATACGTCCAAACTAGACCCTGAAGCTCATACCCCAGCACCTTTTGCAACACCAAAAGAGGTCACATGAGCTTTCCATCGTAATTCACTTTACATAACAGGCCAGTGCTTCAGAGACTTAACGCCTCATGTGAAGCTATTTACTTTTGATTTCATAAGCAAAAGGGAATGCTCCCATTTTTCAGCCAACCTCATAGACAAGAGCAGAAAGGAACATGAGGCTGATATAGTACACTCCTGCACAGTGAAGGGGTATTATTCTTTCCAGGGCTTTTTACAAATGAATGCTTGAATAAGAAATATTTGCAAAGCCACGTTTTTTTGCCCTAAAAATGCCTCTAGAAAAACACTAAAAAGGATGTGATTCAATATACCAAAAACAGGAGGAAGGTGGTTATTCGGTTTATTTTGCTCAAGCAACAAAATATTGATTCAGCATGTAATCCAGGATGAGGATGACAGGAAAAAAGCACAAGGAGAAGGAAAAGATCCAACGGGGGCTTTTAAATTATCCTAAAGTGCAGCTCAGTGTGACGTCCAGACAGCTATCCTCAGTTCTTCCCACAAAAGTATTTTTGTGTGGCAGCAGTAAGGGGTGGGAGGACCTGCCGGGTGGCGAGCCCGGGCCCTGGGTCCTGATGGACGACCCGTGAGAGGTAATAAAAATATCAAAACCTCGGAGGCCCCTTAACCAAACAAAAAACACATCTGCAGTAAAGGGAACAGTAGTTCACAGTGGGAGGTTGCAATAAAGGCTGAGGAGGCTATAAGTGCCACAGCATCCCACTTCCCACAAATTACCTCTGCGATACAGTCCAGTGTAGTGCAACTTGCTGGCAAGGAAGATAGATGCTTTTTGTGAAATGGAGGGGAAACTGAATTTGACACAACACAGCACAGTTATGATTTAGTGAAGCCAAAGGCTGTGAAGTGAGCTTATCAAGCCCAGATAAAGACAGATAGCCTCAGGAATGGAGGTTAATGTATTACACATGGCAGGCAGGGGCCTCTATCTGCTGTTTGACCTGGCTGGCCTGATATCTCCTCATAGTAATGATGCATTCTCAGCCTTTTTTCTTCTTCCTTTTAGCGTACATTTTTGGGAATGTGTCAGGACGAGACTATGAGGGTGTGGGTGTTAGGGTTTACAATCTGTTAAGCCAGATGGACATATATTTAGGCGGCCACTCAAAACTATTGACAAGTGCAGTGACGGGTTCCTCCAGTACAAAGAGAAAAACAGGTCACAGGCTGGAAAAAGAGAGTGCAGGTATAGACAGAGGAAGATTAGCAGTGTAAATCAAGCATGGCTGAGAGCAAGCTATTTCTGAGACTGATGACAGTTCTCTGCAGGTGATACTCCTGCCCCTCATCTTCACCATAATGTAAAAGCATCGTCACTATCTCCCTCAGTAGTCACCTAAATTTTGTCTACTATGAGTTCTTGCAATGCTCAGCCAGATATGACCTGACTTATGGATCAGGGCATATTGGACTCAACCCTAGTCTGCTGTTCGGTTGATGTATGAACAAGCTGCTGTCTTAAAAATGATTTGTCTTTTTAGTGAGCACCCTCCCTCCTCCTCTACTCTCTTTTCTGAATGGAACTGCTCACCTGTTTGACACATCCATCTCCTGTCAGCCAGAGCCAAGCTCTGACAGGCAAGGTGACAAAAGGCTGTAATCTCCCCACTGCGAGTGTGATTCAGGGACAGGGTGTGTCAGAAATACCTACGAAAACCCTCCCTGCTGCTAGGCTCGAGTGAGTGAGTGATGATGGGACATTTCAGTAGATGAGCGTGAACGCCAAGATCCGTGCCAAGACTGAGAGGAGAGACAGGGAGGAAAGTGGAGTGAGGCTTGAGTGAGATCTGCCAAGTGGACGCTCCTTTTGAAGGTCTCCTCTGTCGGTGAGATGCTACAAAAGGGGATCCTGAAGTGCGAGTTTGTGTTGGAACTCTTGTAGGCCACAAAAAGTCTTGTGGGCCCAGCTGCTGAGCAGAGGTGGTAGCCTCCTGACAGCTGAGAAAGCTGGCGTTTAGACAGCAAATCTGCTTTGTGTGTATGTGTGTGTGTGTGTGTGTGTGTGTGTATGTGTGTGTCTGTCTGCATGCTATAACACAAGCAAGGAAGGAGTGTTCAAACAAAGAAATGATGAAGACTAAAGACGAGTTTTGTCTATTATGAGATAGTAAGGAAGCAAGGGGGAAGAAAAATGGGGCCTCAAATAAAATGAGCCAAGACTCCCCGGTTAGAGCAAATGGATTTCATTACATATGGAGTTCTGGTTAATGGCAGTGCTGGAAGTCAACAGCGTTTTCTTGGTATTCATTCAGCAGTGATTTGACTATGAAGAAAGAACACCAATTTTTCTGCTGGAGAACATAGAATTAAAATGACCGCAAAAGAAAGGTTATTCATACATTGAGAAATAATTTTGCTTATTCCTTAATCTGCTTAGTATTTACTCTGTGAATTAGTAAATTTTTTTGTACATAAAATCTTAAAGCTTTTACAGAGCCCAAGATGACATTACCAGATAGAATGTTTTTTCTTACCTACAGAGATGAAAATCATTTTAATGTAGCAGAAAAATAACAAATTAAAAAACTATAAAGTCACATTTGACAAACTGGGTCTAGAAATTGTACATCTGCTCTACGGAATAGCTTGACATGGAAGAGCATTTCCTCTTAGAGGTTTGTGAGCACCGTTACCACTCGAGTGCTATTTTCATATTGTAGGCACAATCTGCCCAAATCAAATTCCTTCGCTCTTATGTGACTCATATGTTTGTGTTTTTCAACACAATGTGAACAACAAAATATACATATAATCTGATTGTTTCCAATCTGGTTTGGGCCACTATCATATAGAGTCCAAATTAAAAAAAAAGAAAAAAATTAAGACACTTGAAGTTTGTTATTATAATTGATTCAGCTTTGAATTATTTTTGTGACTTTCACTTCATCAGAAAATGGTAGAAAATGCAAATCACAATTTCTAGACCCTAATATAATGCTTATTTTTTTTGTTTGTCAAACTAACCATTCAAACCCAAAAATATTTAATTTACAGTTGTAAATAAAAACTAAAAGCAGCAGCACAAGCACATGTTGGATTTTTTTTGATAATTGACTTAACAAGGTTATTAAATAAAAAAAAGTTGGTGATTACTTTCTTCTTACCAAAAATTTTAACTAATTAATCATTTTTACTGCTAATCAACACCACTGCCAAATGAAATTGTAGGCTAAACAGCAATATACAGAGCAGTGGGCTGCAATGAAGGTGCAACATTCCCACTGTGCAAAAACTGTGAAAATAGGGCTACTGATCACCGGCAACACAGGAACCAGCAGGGCTGCACAGGAGCCCCACTAATTTAAAAAATTGCATAGAGAATAGCACTTTTCTCTCTAAGTTCTCAAACTGTAGAAATTAAAAAACAAAAATGCAGCCAGCCCTGCTTAAGACCATTACTACACCACTAACTATTTACTACTTACAATTGACCCTTTAATGAAACGAATGCCTTTTCCTGACACAAACTATGGGAAGCAAAACAAACAAAAACAGACACTTAAACCCATCATTATCAGGCCTCTAATGCAAACCAGATGGAGAGAGGCAGGAGCATACCAGCTTCTTGAGTTAATAACAAAGGTCCAAACAATCTTTGACCCCCCCGGATTCTTCATATTATTATATCTGGTTAGTATTGTCTAACCAGCCCCGCTAGTGCTACCAGGAGAAATAGTTTGATTAACAAAAAAAATAAAAAAGAAAAAGTACATCACATCACTGTTCAGTCCGAACTTAGCTTTCCTGTTCTGTTTTGATCAATGACATTCCTCCCCGCTGCCTCTCTCCCTTGCATTCCACGTTATCCACTTGGGCTACGAGTACCTGGCTTATATCTTCCACATGCAGCTTGTGGATGGTTCCTGCCCGGAACAGGAGCATGCAGATAAATTCTCCACCCTCTCCTCCCATCCAAGGCCATTAGTCTCCCTAGACACAACTTATGAAGTCAATTTTACGCTGTCCAGTTTGATTTTAGCTCCCATATCCAGATGTTTGCATCCCAGCTACGGGTCCAGCAGAGATCTCTAGCTCGCAGGAAGAGCACGTTCACTCCCCAGGAATGCTGCCCATAGCAGGCCCTTTAGATAGTGATCTTAGCCGCCATTCATTATAATATGTCAGAATGTTGCCCCTTTAGAGAGATTTATACAGTCCTTGGGACACTGTAGATCACAAGGAGAGGGAGCTGTGGCTAATCTTTAGCAGGCAGACCTTACAGCAGTGTATTTATCGGGTCTCTTCTCCTGCTGACCGGACCTTTCATTGTGAACGTAATTCATCAGAGGCGCTTAAAGCAACAAGGCCTCTGCAAACAAGCATTTCAGTGAGATGGTCTCTTTCTCTTTCTTTCAAACTGTGACAAAGGTAACTCAAGCCCCGTCGTGTTTCCAGAATACATCTAACTCCAAACCAAATAACGGTACGCGGAGAGATCTGCTCGCGGCCCTCGTGCCATAATGTTTTATGGCCAAAGATTGAGTCCCAAGAGTCCACAGCCAGGCTCAACAGACATCTAGCCTTGCGCTAGGACCTCAGTCATCAAACCAGCTGATAGTCTTTCCCTGTCGGTGTTTGTGTTGGCCTCAGTTTCCTAGACGGCAGTGATTAATCGACTTACTGACCTAATTTGTTTGTCTGATTTTTTTTATCTCCTTATTTGCATTAACAATAGACTCATTTTGTTTTATACTATCCTGACAAGTACCACAAAGAATCTAAAACTCAGCACACATGATGTTTCGTATAGTCTTCTTTTGTGGAAGTGTTTGTAACACATGTAAAGGTAAACATGTCTGATACTTGCAAACATCTGCTAAGATCCTCTTCCTCTTGGTGGTTTTTTACAGCTCCAGGACTGTGTGACACTGGTCAACCCTGGGGTTTCCCAGCTGTGTATCAGGGAGGACGGCAAACTCCTGGCATCAGCGGGCTGGGACCATCGAGTGCGGGTATTTGGGTGGAAAAAGCTGAAACCACTGGCAGTGCTTCAGTACCACACTGACATGGTGCATAGTGTGGCCTTCTCTGACCACCTGGACCCCAGACAGAGACTGCTGGCTGCTGGATCCAAGGACCAGCGAATCAGCCTGTGGTCAATATACAACGAGGGAACTGACACTGGCTGAGCCTCTGAGCTCTGGGAGGATATGTCAACTGTAAATCATGACCTTTTGACTCTCAACTACACTGATATTTGTGTGACCCAAAGTCAGTGGGCAGCAATGCAGTAATAGTCCAACACAGTGCTTTGATAACTGGACATATGAGCTTTGTATATTATATTTAGCCATACTTGTCTCTTGATGGTGAAGTCTTGCTTTAGCATTGCAGTTGTATACAGTAAATACAGTTGTAAAGTATAAACCCTAATACATTTGTATGACACCCACACAGCACCTTGCTTAGTTGTTTACATTTTTACATCTTGACAATTAAACATAAAAAAACAAATTTTGCCCTCTGCAGGACTCATGAAGATAGACGGGGGCCAAACTCTCTGTTGAGTGTAATCTCCTAAATGATAACTGGTGTTTTAAACCTCAGCCTCAATTGTTTGTATTTTGTTTCAGTATTATATACACCTTACATTAATGACTCATGATTAGATATGTTTTTACCCACTAATGCAAGCATTGTTACCTTAAGGAATCCAAATGCTATTTCCTAAACACTGACTACAGTTAACATCTGAAAGAAAAAAGTTAATATTTATAACACAGTAACTACAAAACTTTGGTAAGTCGGAGTTTGATACTTTTATTTGTGCATTTTTAACAGTGAGTTAAGGAGTCTTTTTTTGATAAGGTTTTTTCATATGTAACTAAGCAACCTTTGCAGCCACTCCAAATGCATCTGCATGCAGAATGGAGTCACAGGGGAATTTTCTTCCCACCAGTGTGGCTACTGTTGGAGGTAATGATGTCAACTGCAGGAACTCAATAACAAGACCTTATACTAACATGATCCAGTATTTACAATATGTATACTACAAATGTTTAATCTGATATATATATATATATATATATATATATATATATATATTATATACAGGCAGGCAGACGTGGTCTAACTTAAAATATGAGGCTCTTTTAAATATGTGCTATGTTTCAAATGGCTCATTAAGCCCTTGCTGAGTATTTCTGCCCACTGTTTGCTGAAGCCTTTTGTGATACTGTGTGCAGCTACGTGATTATGTTGACTTATCTGATGGGAGATTTGCTCCAGTGGATTTGAATTTGTGGTGTACAACGCACCTGAACAGCTATGTAATCTTGTGTTGTTATTCTAGCAGGGCTTAGCTTAACACATTGGCTCTTCAGCCTGACCTGAGCTGTATTTGTCAAACACACAGCAGGTTAATCATGGCAGGGACATAAAAAATAGAGAACTGTTGGTTTGGTGGCGGTGCTGATCTGTAGATGTTCTCCTTAGTCAGCATTATTTGTTTAAGGTAGCTTTTTTTTTTAATTTCACCTCAATTACAGATTGGAAAAACTGAAAAATCTATATTAATTGCCAAGAATTTTGAATATGTAAGAAGTTAAGCTGAGTACATCACATCTTAAAATTACCAAATAAAAATATATATTTACCACACATATAATGCTAAATACAGATGTCCTTTCTAAGAAACAGACATTTGTCATGAATGAGGCCAAGGGTATTGTTGTGAAAATCCAAAAGAAAATAGAGAGGTGTTATTTTTCTGTCCACTGTCTCTAATAATATCTCTGTGAGTCGATGAGCAGCATGGGAGCTCATGTGTTACAACAGCGTGCCGAGAGGCTGGGGGCCATGGCTTCAAACGCTAGACGTTCTGCTTCATAAAGGCTTTGTCTCCTGGGATGACCCCAAGTGGAGAAGCTCATCGTGCTGTACAGGAAAAGCCTGAAAAATCAAAGAACCAGACTAGCATAATGGCCACGAATCATTAGTGAACAGAGGAAAGACAGGGTCATTTGCTAGACAAGCTGCCTTTCCGTGACGCTACTGTCATTAAAAGAAGTGTGTAACTGCAGGTTTGGCTGGTGTCTTGCTTATTTTGAAGATGTGTTCATACTTAGAATTTGCTGAAAAACATTTTCATCATTAAAAAAAAACATGAAATAAGAGCTCTTTTTGCTTATTCACCCCCCACCCCACCCCACCCCACCCCTCAAGTGCCTGGTTTTAATGAAATACATTCCTTGTTTTCCAAAAAGCTCCATTCATACCTTTTGTCCCTGACCCCACTGGTGACATCTTGCATTCATAACAGCTTCCTAACCCTCCTGTTGGCTTTGAACAAACACTAGAGGTGGCGTGGGCCAGCTTCCGTCCCTTCTCTGATAAATCAAATGCTGGGTTCATTGGTGCAGACGTCTGCTGAATGGAGCAGACAAGCAACCCCATCGGCCTTAGAAGAGCCTGGTGGGGTGGCGGTGGACCTCGTAAATCACTTCATAATGGATCATTTAGGAAGTCAATAAATGGACGGGGAGACCGTCTGCACAATAGGCCCTGTGCTTCACTTAACACCTAACGTGTGTCTTCCTTGGCCTTGAAGGTCAGAGGTCAGCCTGGCTTTAGGATAGGACATAATCCTCTGTGTTGTGTTGTGCTGTGGTGGTTCATGAAGTCACTCCCAGAGCCTTTAGCTGTATTTATGGACATATAAGAGGCCACACTGAGCCTTATTATTAAGAAAACATTAATGCTGAAAAAGAATGTAATGAAGAAAATAATCCCCTCTGCTTGAGCCAAAACCAACATTTCCCCTCATGGTTAAGTTGGTTTTATTTATTTTTTCAAATGTGACTTAATACACATGTATCAAGGTTCTTGCGCAGTGGTGATGATGTGTTTTGATGTTCCGCATAAAATGTCCATCAGCAGCCTCATGCACACCATAAACCGTAGCACCTTTTGTATTAGTGGAGAGGCCATGGGGGGAAAATGTGAAACATGTGTTCTGTTGTTTAGGTGTAGGACTCTGCTTGGTTTACCTGGCTTGCTTTTAATAACTGTGCCCAGATCCGGCAGGCTGCAGAGGCTCAGCAGCAGAAATGTACACAGAGGTGATGGGAACGAATCGAGACCCTGATAGGCCTGTCACAACAGATGTTCCAGATGCAGATGAGTGTCAAATGATGCCTCAGGTCGCATTATCATCCATCCTCTACCTCCTTGTACTTCACTGGCAAGTCCTTGGCACGTGGCATCTCTGGACTCCTGGAGCTGGAGACATATGGGCACATGAAGTGATCTGCAGTGTTTTTGGACTCAAGCAGGTAGTTTTCTTTGGTGTGAATTGAAGAATACATTGAAATATTTTGCTTGAAAATGGCTGAGGCCTGTTGAAAGTATCCTGGAGCCCATGTAAATACATATGTAGAAATGTAATATGGAAAAACAGTTGTCCAACACAGGCCCCGTACTGACTACATCATTCAGCATTTGGGTGCACTACATTATTATACCTCTAGTGGGCGCATTTTCCCTTATTTGCCACTTAAAAAAAAAACCTTTTTATTTGGTTTGCAAGAATTTAAAGTATCCATAATCTCAGCCTATTAAACTTTATCTCTTTATATTAATTCAGTAAAACTAAGTTTTATCAGGCTACTAAAGACTAACAATAAAAAAAAAACCAGTAAGTTATTTATTTGTATACTGTAGACTCTACAGGCCCATTCAGACTGTGAGGCATTAAGGCAGCTGCAGGCTTCATTGTCAAGTCTCCCCAGATTAAAACATACTACATTGGAGGTACCACTTATTAAGAGAGCAAGAAATGAAGAACATTTTAATTGCTTGTTATGTTTTGGCACAAAATTATGCTGTTAATATGCAAGTTGGAAAGAAATGAGAAGACTACTCCTATACTGCAGTGGTGAACTAAACAAATTTACTCAAATACTTAATTGACTACTAATTTAAGGTAAGCATTTAAGATAAGCTTATTTGTGCCCTACTTGGGTATATAAAAATATAACTAATGCTACTTTATACTTCAATCCACTACAGTTGAGAGGCAAATTATGAAATTTTGTTTATTTTGAAGATTAAGATTTTGCATGCAAAATGCATAAGTAAAATAAAGTAGTAAAATGAGATTCACTAAGACAAACTAAACTGCCACTCAATTTGATGTCAATCTGTCAAAGGGGCATATGATAGGCAATTTTTCTGTGTAACAAACCTATGAATTTTAACACACTGGACACTTTAATACAAAGGTCCACTTCACTTCCATGGGATTTTAATTTCTTTTTTCTTGTGATTGAGCATTTTCATTTTCGTGTAATGCTATTTTTACGCTAGCAAAGTATCTTAATACCCAGTTCACCTCTTTTTTTATTGTTACCTCACTGTGCTAACTATACATTAAGTTGTCAGGTGTGATAAATGTTTCTTACTTGGCCCCTGGAACCATAGCGGATGTGGATCCTTAAAGTGCGTCCTCAGTGGTCTTTGGACAGAGTATAAGACACTAGAAACATCAGGCTAATATTTGAACCCAGCAAAATACCTTTTTGATTTAACCCAAGTATTGATGCAAATTATGAGTAGGAAAATTAGTACTTTGAACAGAGGAAAACTTATAGATGACTTGTTTTCTATCTTTACTACTGATAGTAGGTTAGTCACTTGTGTTGGTCACTCACATGAGGTCACAGTTATCCAAATTTAGACAGATTATAGCCTGCTAGGCTCCCACATGCATTGACAGTCTCCTTGATGTTTCTCTTGTGTTGTGAAACCTACAATTAGCCCGAATATCGCCTTTTGACCCTTCTATCCCCCAACCCCATGGAGCCCCGGCGGGCGGGATAAACCTTGCATCGTCTCGTGGTGCTTCTTGGTTTCCGACCAGCTGATCCTCTGCACCTGCGGGCCGGCGTCGGTCCACGCCGGGCGGCTTCATTACCGGACTACACAGGGACACGAAGTTTGACACTGAACAGGTTGTTCGGGCTTTTTATGGAGACGAATGAGCTTCAACTTTTAAAAGAACGATTGAATTAGTTGCCCATTATTCGTTAGTGTATTTGGTTTAACGCTAACTTAAAAAAGGTCGCCATAGCTCATTAAAGGTAAGCTAGGCTATATGGGTCTAAAATAGCAACTAACTAATAAAATAACCTACATAATTAGGTTACTAAAATAGACAGTGTGTGAATTCCTCTGAAAAAAATATTTCAGACAAAACAGAAGTTTAATTTGTAGGCCTAAGTCTAAACTGGCACTTTCTTTTCAGATGTTATTTTTTAAACAGTGCAAAGAGCTAACATAGATCGTTCAGGCTAAAGCTTTAAATTAGGATAATTGTTGAAGTTGTTAGGATGTCATTTTCTATATTGACCTCACGATAAAGTAAGCTAATAGTGCCAGAGTTTTGGTCCCCGTCCAAACAAAATAAGAAATTATACAACCAATTAGTCGGCGTTTAAATGAGTGGAAACATTATTTAACCTTTGACACCTTTACAAGCCATTAAACAGTCAGAGGTCAGGCGCCCTCGGGCATCCTTTCCCCTGCTCTCCGCTCAATGGCTGCTGGGTTCGAGGAGTAAAAGCACATTATTGAAATGAATCATTAGGGTACGTCTCCCCTTGTATCGTGACAAGCACAAATCCAAAGCCGACTTTTTTTCTAACGAGATTAACCTTGACAACAAAGCATTCCTCATAGGACTTCAAATAGGAGGTGGAAATGGCTGCG
Organism: Acanthurus lineatus; assembly: GCA_029814665.1. Lineage (NCBI taxonomy): Eukaryota > Metazoa > Chordata > Actinopteri > Acanthuriformes > Acanthuridae > Acanthurus > Acanthurus lineatus. Next base: position 3,854,007 of record JAPZDV010000022.1, read on the forward strand.
CAGATAGGAGCGGGGGACATTCTTAAAATATCACTCAGCTGTCCCATTAAATGTGAGCAATGATATCCTTTTGTGGAGAGAGGAAATGTACATGGGTCTTTTTTCCAGTTTGTATGAAACGACACAGGTTTCTATTTTCTGGGAGACAATTTATCAAAAAAGCACTATTTTCGGAATTAAGATTAATATATATTTTTTAATTAAATGAGTGGCGCAATTATATGATCAGAAATGCTTATTAAATGTTCAATAAGCCGTCCAATAGTATTGTTTTATGCTATTAGTTGAAATACTTCTAAAAGTTTTAGGCACTTATTTTAAGTAAAAAATCCCTCTAAAGTCCTGGACCGCAATAATACAGTTTTAAATGGCTTCTTGCTACAGATTTTAGAAATGAATCACTAAAAGACCCTCGCAAACAACTGCTTTCTGTAACGTGACCACAGCGATTCAATTGCACACGGGGTTTATCCAAACTAAAAAAGAAGTGTGTGCAGAAGTAGGAAGTTCAGTTGATAAGTAGACCTACCTTTACATGGGTCTTTTTTTTTTAAATATAGAGCCAGGTGCAGATTTCAACATTTGAACTTTAGTGCTGCCTGATGTTTTGACAGCCGCCTGAATCCTGACTACCAGTGACCGCAGGAACAGACACCTCAACCCAATTCAACGGGGCAAATCCGGTTGGAGAATCTGAACAATGCTATCAGTGAGGTAAGCTTTTTTTAACCCCCCTCCCCTTCATCAAGGCAACAGCAGCAGAGCGCTGAATGGAAAATCTACTCAAAGACCGTCTTCTTTATGAATTAAAAGAATTTAATGTTTATTTTACAGATACAGAACAGCCATTCTGCTTCATTTATTTACTTTGAATTGCTGCAAGTCAGTGCCATAGTGAAAGCCTCTCAGAGTGGCTCAAGATGTTCATTCCAAAATCAAATCTTATTTCTTTTTTTATCCTAAAGCAAAAAAAAAAAAAATTTAGATGTGTTTTGACACCCTTTCTGATGAGCTCAACATGCAAACATCTCGTCTACCTACAAGGTTGATGGACTATATAACATATGGCTTTTTTGAAAGCAATAATAACAAGGCAAATCAAAAAGTGCATTCAACTCAAAAGAAAAGAATTCAATCCCAGTCTGTGATCAAAGGTATTGTCTGTGTTAAGGAGATGTCCCTCTTGTCTCCACTGTTTGATGGTTAACCATCTGCACCTCTCAGGTAAAAACGTGCCCTCGTGTGGGGCTACTGCCATGTGGGTTCAAAGGTCAAAGGTGACCCCTTCAAGGACTCATAGCGGGTGCCCGTGCTGCACGCAAAGAGGCATTTCCATTAAATAAATACGGCAGGGTTTATCCAGCAGAAAGGAGTTTCAGCCTGTTAACGCACCCTGCAGGTTGCATACACCGTCAATAAACAAGACAGTGTAGCCTTTCCTGGCTGCTGCCATCCCCACATTGCTGTGCGCTGTTTGCCCTGATGAACAGCAGTCATTATCTGGGTCCATAGTCATAGTTAGAGGGGCCACTGGTGGCTGAGTACATGTTAGCTGTGGCTGGGTTCATGTGGTGGTGGTACGTGTGTCCTCTGATACTGGGTAAAGGATAGGGCGATGGTCTGGTCTTGGCACCCAGGTAGTGTTCATAGGTCGTGGGGTACTTGTAAGGGTGATGGTGCAGGGTGTCCGGGGGTAGTGGGTGGGGGTCTGGTCGAAGGTCGTGTGGAGGGCTGGGTCGGCCGCTGGTGAGAGGGACTGCGTGGAGGCCTCCCGGGACGGGCAAAGCGGGGCTGAGGACCCGGGACATCAGTTGGTGGGCAGGGTCGGCGTGCATGGGTGTACTGCTGGGGTCTCGCTCATACTCCCGCCTACTGTCCTCTATGCAGGAAGAGATTTGAGAACAGTCAGAACAAGCTGGTGTGTTTTACCTGCACACTGTATATATTCTCATATATGGTGTGTATTCAGTTCTACACTCCAAACTACAGGGGGTTATGAAAAGTACAGGTTTTAAAAATGCTCTTATGAAACCAGTGTTTTTAGGGTTGAAGCCGGGAACAGTTTGCCCTGTGCAGTGACCCTATAACGAATTCTAATGTCACAGTTGTAATACCACCAAACGAGCAGTATTTACTCTTGAATTATTTATCTACAATACAATACAATACAACTTTATTTGTATAGCACATTTAAAAAGAACCACGGGGGTAGCCAAAGTGCTGCACAG
>JAPZDV010000022.1:3856334-3882533 GCA_029814665.1 Acanthurus lineatus
ACAGAGCAAAGCAAGCAATCAAACATACAAATAAAGAAACAGACAAGCTCACGGCAAGTGCCTTTATACAAGACCACCGACATGATAAATTATAAGATATTAAAGGCCACGGAGTAAAAGTCTATTATTTTATGAATACATGTTTGAATAACTAAGTAGAAAAATTGCACTGAAACAAATAAAAAATGTAAATATAAATTATCAGTAAAAAAAATCTTGCAAAATTTTGTATTTTGCCCAAAATGTTGCAAAATGAATTCTGTGTAGTTTCCCAATTAAAAAGCCTACTTTAATTATAAAATGTTTTCTGATGGTTAAGCAGATTTTTAAAGCCAAGGTAAAACTCTCATTTTTAATAAATATTTAATTGTTCAAATTATTTCTCGATTAATAAATAATATCATCACCATGTCAAGAAAATCTCATTTCCATTGCAGGTTTTCCTGTGTTTTAGAGCCGTTGCCACTTATATAACAGAATCAAAACATCTAGTATGTCAGCAGTAGATGACATTGGCTGGCTGATAGATGATATTTAATTAAAAGCCACTATTGGCCTGAAACTGCCAATGCAAAAATGAAAAAAAGATATACAATATGCCAGGAATTGAAAGAAAAACACTTTTTCAACGGTTGAGCAACTTAACGTGACTGTGTTTTTTTTTTTTTTTACCTGATAGCAGGCACAAGTGTTGATGAAACAGAGTGAGCTACAGACCTTTCTCCGTGCCGTTCTGCTGAGGGGGAGACGACATTGGGTTTCTTGTTCTGGCAAAAGCGCTCATTATTGGCAGAGAGCCTGGCCTGTGATTCCTGGGCCTGGAGCAGGGAGAGTGGATTCCGTTACATACTCATTTAATGAATGTCAGGGGCACATTTTCTTTATTATATATTCAAATGATGAATGCACATTTTAAGAGTTTACACTGATGCATGTAATGAGCATTTACACATTGACAGGCCCCCAAGTTACAATGAATGAAATGTGAAGCAACCTATTACATGACTCAGATGGGTCTGTTCTAATCAAAATGCCTATAAACTTCAACATAATCGCTCCAGTCAATGCTTCGAAGAAAAAAAAAGTCTTTTGCAGAGCTGGATGAACAGCATTTGGAACATGTCTTTACATTACTTCCAGCTGCCTGACAGTATACCAGACGGATAGGGTTTACGCCATTGTAACGATTAGAGAGTGTCTGGTAGTTTGTCAATGACAGAAACGCACAGTCGATTGACTTTTAAACAATATCAACTGATTTCTAAACTTCATGGCACTTATTGTGTTCCTGTATGTGGAAAACTCCACCCATCTCTTACCTGAGTGAGGTAAAACAAATGGCAAAACTATTTTGCAAATGCAGGCTGACATTTTTAAACCATGTGGAAACATGCCAATAAGACTGTATTGTTTGAGTGTAAACGCTCACCAGTCCTCTGGGTCACAGTCCCTGAATCCCTTAGCAAAGGGGTTGCTGGCTATCTTCAGCTGTGTGATCTGAAATCCAGAGCACAGCATTAAATAAATCCAAACACTGTAGTCATACACAATGTCATTTTCACTTCTAATTGCACTTGATTTCTATTGTAAAGGACAGCAGTGATAGGCTGGCTGGCTGGCTGGCTGGATAGATTAAAAATCCCTGTGTTTAAAATAAGATCTCATTTGAACACCCTGCTGTCTTAAATATGCAGCAGTCCGAGGTGCGTTGTTCAGGGCTACAGGATCAAATCCATTCCATGTTATATAAAACACAAGTGAATTCATTTGAATGTTAGTTAATACAGAGCTTGCAGTGTTGTAAACTTTTTTTTTGCTCTTACATAACATTTGCAGCTGCATAGCTTTTCGTCTGTAGATTCCCACACACCCAATCAGAAGCTATACATGATCATACCTTGACTATCATTATCATCATAACCTTACTGTATTTCGAAGTAATTTCTGCCCATTTGTGCCATTTTCCCCATTAAATGAGTCACATTGTAAAGGAAAAAAATGACACACTATAGCCTGCATGTGGCCATCTTGGCTTCAAGTGTAAAAATAATGTCCACGTCCGAAAATCAGTGACTTTAAACATAATTTATTTCACCATCGTTGTTTAACTTTCTAGCCTGAACTCTATGTGGTCACAAAGTTATTATATCACAATAAAGCACTAACGCATTTTTCCCGCTGTCATATTAATTGTTGATCGGAACTGAGTTTTATTCTAATGCTTCACTCGTTACGAGTCAGTCTGAATAAGCGATGACTGAATTTAAACAGACTGATAGAAAACAGAGCAGGGACCACGCGGACAAAAAGCACAGCTGTACGCACAGAGCAGAGTCAACATTTATTCACTCAAAGGGCGCAATGGAAGAGATATAAGTATATCAACTACACACAACTGATTCATTCATTAATGATTTTGCAAAAAAAAAAAAAAAAATCAAAAATAATCTAAAATCCAAATTTAGGTGGGTTAATAAATAGTTGAGTTGTGACGTCGGCATTTGGCTCACGGTATCACTGCAGATTATTTGGACAAACATAGGGTACAGTCTGTTTGTATACATTTAGAATTAGACCACATCTGTCGTATAGCTGTGGCTAGTTTCTGCACATCACACGGTGAGTTTCGGGATGAAGACGACTTACCCGGTGGTTCTGGTATGCTGTGACCGCTGTGAAGCGGGTTTCCTCAAAAACAAAGGTTTTATAATTCTCCTCGGCATATTTCTCGCTGTCCTTGCGGGGGTCCACATAAACCACATGAAACCTGGGCTGGTAGCGGTGCATGGAGTTTAGAATGATCTGCAAAAACTAAATGATTCATTAGCAGTCATACAGAATTTTAACGCAACACTTTAATGAAGGACTGAAGGTATCACTCAAAATGTTGCTTTCTACCATGTGCTCTGCCTGTTGTCCGCACAAACGTTAAGTTCACTAAAAATCTTTCTGAAAACTTCAGTGAAGATATTCAGAGATTCCTTTTGCAGTTGACGTGTAGACAGGGAATTAGATTGCACAAGGCACACTTTTTTTCAAGCTCTTAGTTTTTTTAAAAAAATTTGACTGTAATGAAAACGATTAAAGAATTAATACAAATAAATTATTATTGGTAAAAATGGCAAAAATAGACTAAAATACATTTAAGACCAATTAAATAGGCCTAGTTTTATTAATTAAACTTTGGCCTGATTAAAAGTGTTTTTTATTTGCCGAAATTAATATTAAACCCTGCAAACCATTTCCAAGATGGGCTGCATGATTATGGATATGAACAGGTTTTGTAAATGCTTTTTAAATGCAGAAAAAACTGATGCTCTTGTAAAATGTGTTGAGTCTTTATAACTAATTTTATCTAAATATTTAAGGGCCTCCTGAGTTTATTTTCTCAGCATAATTCTCATGTAAAAACATAACCATGGAGCAATCCTATAAATCCCTACCTCAGCCAACCCTCCTGAGTAAGTCTCGCCTATTTATTTGGCGCTAAAGATGTCCACCAAAACTCTAAATCTCCCGATGACTTTCGGATTTTTTCAAAAAAGTTGCAGTGGCACACAGACGAAAAACTGTAATACCAAGGGACAGGGGTTAAAACATTTTCCTGTGAAACAGTCCACCTATTGCCGTCATTTTGTGGAGTTAAGTTTGAGGGCAAAACAAAATGTTGTCCCTCTTCTTAACGGTCATATAACTCCCCATAGTCTCAATACGTAAAAATAGTAAGTTTATGGCTACAATTTCCAGTTCATCGTTAAATTTTTTACCCCCTTAAGATCCCATTAAAATCTGTTGGTGCAGTGCTACATGATGCTCCTCATTGTAATAGATTGAATGGCTGTATAGCCTAAATTACATTATAGGCGAAAGGTTTTTTTAGGCAATAATCTGCATGCGTTAATTTTCAGTTGTGTACTTACATGGCCGTTGTCGTCCAGCAGGTTGTTGGTGAGTTTGAGTTTATCAAAGGAGACAATCTGCTTCATCCACTGGGCACCTTTGGCCGGAGAGTCCGGGTGGTAGTGGACCCTGCCCGGCGTGGCGGGGTCAGCTTTACCCGCGACCAGCCAGGATGAGCTGTGGAAAGCGTACCTGTAAAATCGAAAAACAGTTCATGGTATCCGATTGTCCGACATTTTTGGCTTCAGTGAAAGCTGCTCAAACAAAATGTTCAAGCATCTGTTGAATTGCATAAAAAGACTCAACAAAATAACAATGATAAGAGAAAAATCTGTCATAAAATGTATCTTGCATGTCAGGCATTACCATTTATAAATTATATAATAATAATAATAATAATAATAATAATAATAATAAGAAGAAGAAGAAGAAGAAGAAGAAGAATACTACTACTACTACTAATAATAATAATAATATAAAACGTTTGACTCTAATAATTTTTAAATCCATATATGTTTGTATCATATTATATATACAAAGGCCTACGTCATTTCCTCATCTATAATAATTATCCATTCGTTGCCCTCTACAATGTTTTAACTAGCAAAGCGAAATTAAATACTGCAGCCAGTTGTGCAGCTCAGTACAAGCCGGGCTACTGCAGCAAAATGTTTTGCTGTATTGTAGTGACAGATGTATTTTTCAGTCGTCTGAAAGCAGCCAGAAAGTTACCTGTAACGTTTGTCATCTACAGGCAGGAAGTCCATCAGGAGCATGTAGTCTGCCATGGGATCCATCCCAAATATTTTTACTTGGAAAGTTGGAAACATTCTCCTGGCAAAGAACAAAAGACATAGGGCTGCTGTTAAATCTTGGCTTACAGTGGTTGCTGTTGCTGCTTGCTAGGGTGCACATTTAGTTTTTATTTTTCAAATCAGATCTATTGTATGTGTGTGCGTGTGTGTGTAGCCTACGTGTGTGAACGGTAGTGTTTAACTGTTTGAATTACTGGAGACTCGTCAGAGGAACCAACAAGTGGTTTAGCCAAAGCATTTTTTCAGAAAGTCAGCATGTTTGCATAGAGACATGCAACTCCAGGCCTGCGGTGCTTCATTTGGCCCGAGCTGGAGGCTATAAGAGAAGAAAGACGCTTCAAGCTATTGAAACTGACGTGATTCAGTCCGTGCATAAACAGATAAGACTCTCCCTGATCCGAATAGAGCGCTTGCGTTTGTTGCCTTTTAGCGCCACTTTTGTAATTTCTGGAAGGAGGCTTTAACCTCTCTGCTCTTTTGATGAATTCCAGACACATAAAGGACGCGTAGTGGAAATAAGACGGGCGTTATTTGGGTAGGCGAGGTGTGGCGCTGCTTTTTATAGAGTTCAGTTGTGAGTTTGAACTTATCATCAGGACAGAGAAGAAAAAAAATCAAGACATGTTATTGTATTAAAAACACACTTGCAAATTTGGAGGTAGTATTCTTTAGATGGTGATAATACGATTATTTTAATAATTTATTAACGCTATTTTTCTCTTTTTTCTTCTCCCATGGAAACTTAAATTAAACCCCTTTTGTTAATGTTGCTGTGAGTTTAGATCTTGCAGCAGCTCGGTCAGCGCTCATGCAAACAAACATTTGTTTTTTCCCCCTCCACCTCATTTTGGTTACCATGTAGAGCAGATCCACATCCCCAAAGAACACAAGCTGAGAGTTGAGTAATCCGCCGAGTCAGTGAAAGGGATCCTAAAATCAACGCTCAATTAACGTCAGTGTTGTGGCTAGGTGAGGCTGAAGGAGCTTTTAAAGTGCTCTGCTGCAGATCTCCTTTCTCCTGTCAGACAGCGCGGAGCGGGAAACTCAACCCTCACTTTTAGGATTAAATCAATTATCTCATGCCTCTTTATATTAGCCTAATATAATACAGTAAACTAGGCATGACATTTGGGGACGCTTATATGTGCCATACTTGGCTTTACCGGCTCAAAATAACAAAACTAGTGTTACATTTTATTGGCTCTCTAGGAGGGTCAGAGGTCAGTGCTGGTTCGATTTAGTCTTGTCTGGGGATATAGGCAGCCTGACACAAGTATAAATTATGCAGTAGCGTGACTCCTCTAATTCCTTTAAAATTTGGAAAGTATTAAATGCCTTAAATGACTATAGCTCTGCTTTTAAAAATAACAGTAATCATGCAATTGCTGCAGCCAAAATGGATGTTTGTGAGACTGAAAAGTGAGGGGAGAGAAGCAGACAGAAACTCCTATAATGGGAAAAATAGGAAAAAAGGGAAAACACGTGTCGGGGCTCAAATAAAAACAAGACTGCAACACTGTAATCACCTCGCACAGAAGCTGATCTTCGTTCACAGGTGTAAAGACTTGTAAAGATAAAAGGCCAAATGTTCCATTTTACAGCATTGCGTAAAATTAAGACTGACGGTAAAGAAAACCAACCGAGAGTCCCTGATATCCTTAATGGATCTATAAAACACAGCGGGATCAGATCAACTAGTTTTCACATGTGATACACACACAAAAAACACACATCCACATACAAGCCTACATGCGTTTGACTTCTTAAAACATCCCCATCTGAACTGCTCAGCTGCTTTAACATATAACAAAACAAATATTTTATAAAGCCAAATAGTCCGTTGACATTGTGTCATTGTTTATTATTTTAAATAATTAGGTTCGAAAACAAATATTTTAGGTCAAACTATGCAGGAAAACAGATGATAATTTCTGTTGTTTCAGAATTTACAAATATGGACTCCAAAATGTTATTAAAATAAGAAAAACAACAAACATAATTTTAAAAAAACTTTGTTAGTTATGAACCTAATATAAATTAATAAAAACATTATTTTCAATGAATGTAATTTTCCCTTTTTTAGTTTAGCATTATTAGAAATATTTTAGGCCTATATTTTCAAATATACATTCATAAACAAAATTTAAATATACATACTCTGCAAATCTAATTTTTGTTCTCAGCGTAAATGTTTAAAAGTACTTAAATTTAATACAAAAACTTCATTATTTCGACGACGTGGTTTTGCTCTTAGGCAGGATATTGTGTTATGTTATATGTTCATATGAAGCTGAATGAGAAAGCCTCTTATTTTCCGGTCTATCCAAATATACATTTAAAAAAATTATTAAGGAGTTCCTGGCCTGTAAAGCATTTGCTCACCTGCCAGCCTTGGTGACGATCATCTCCGTGCCCAGCTGATTAAACTCGTCCCATAGCGCCTTCATCTCCAGCTGGACATTAATGTTGGCCACTTTGGGGTTCTTCTTCACTATAGTTTTGCCGTTCGGTGTGGAATTGGAGGACGACGAGGAGCAGTTGGGAGTCCCGCTGTCACTCGACGGGGCCTGGCCCGGGTTAGACCCCGGGTAGTTGTAGTTGTGCTGAGCCGCCGGACAGGGCTCGAAGTGGGACTCATGTTGGCTGTAGGGATCCCCGGGGGACGGAGAGAGGTGGTAGCCCCCAGGCGTGTTGAGGCTGCTCAGGCTGCTCGTCGTGAAGGCTGCAACATCGCAAAAATGGGACAGCTGCGTCAGCCACGGACTGGATATGGCTGAAATCATCCCAAAAGACTGGATTTACTAAATATGCCTTTTACTTTAAGTCTGTTAGAACACAGATAGGAAAAACAGAAGCAGGATTCGGTGATCTCCTGATGAAGATGTCACTCTTAAATGCACCCTTTTCGGTTTAAAAGTTTCCGTCTCGGCTGCTTATTAATCCCCGTGGTTGCATCCACTGCCAGCATGCTACAGTCTGTCTGATCTAAAATATCAAACGTCCCAATAGTGACGAAATATTTCCAAAAAAACGCGCTGCTCGTTTGGAATTTCAGAACTGATCACAAAAAACAAGCTTTGACTGCGTGCGGATTCGTTTCTACTTTGGATCGATAGCGCGCTCAGCGGCCTCTGTTGTGCGCTGCTGCAGTGTGTTTCACTGCAACGCAGTCTCCTCTCTTATCTGACGCAGAGGGCCTCCCCTTTGCGATAAAACCGGTTCTTATTTCTATTTAGATAAGGAACTGCAGGTAATGTGCCTTTTCCTCGCCTTGGGACGAGACTGATTGACAGTGAAGTGCGCCCCTTTTTAATGGGCTTTCCGGCACCCATTTAACTTTTGGATAAGGGTATCGCCCACATCACCCCCGTTAGCAAACAATAGAGGATCTGACCGGCAGAGCGGAGAGTAAACGGTTTACAAGGTAAACACACATCGATTTGCATGAACAAACAAACAGGCAGCAGGTGACTGTTGCTCTCTCGTTTACGGACAAAACGATATATGGAATGGATATACACCCCCCACCGAGCTGGATATGCGTATTATGGTCTGTTTTTACCATTACGCACAGGGTGCCCTGTAAACCCTCCTCCTCTTGGCTGCATTTTCAATGTATGTGGTCCCAAATTTGACTCTTTGTCCAGCGCTTTGTGGTTTTGGAATGAGAAACTTTTTTCCACTCTAGCTGCTTTGTATTCAGTCTTATTCTTCCTGACGATGACTACGAGGACTAAATTTGCATAAGTTTTCATAGTACACCAACCTTGTCAGAATTTCATTTTATACTTATTCATTACTGCATTTAAAACGACGCCCCAGCTTTGCGTTCTGATTTCAGTCGTGCGTTTTGGAATAATGCCGAGTAATGATGAGGGTCTTATATCATATCGGGTGAGATGTATACATGCTATAGCAGCTCTATGGGCATCAACAAACAGATTTACCTTCCATTTCCCGGGTGACTGTACTGTAGTGCATTTTAAAGGAACTGTGGTTGTGCAGGTCTGGCTTGTCCAGGCCGGTGCTCTGTTTGTCAAACGCCGCGTTTCCTGCTTGTTCTGCAGCCGAAATCAGAGAGGCAATACTGAAAGCATTTGCCTTTGGAGAGAGGGGACCGCCGTCGTCCATAGGCAAGGGATCGAGTCGGGAAAAGCTGTCCCTCCTCCTCCTCCTCCTCCTCCTCTGCTTTCCAACCACGCAGAAAGCAGGAGAAGGCTCCGCACAGAGAAGAACATGCGCCAAAATGGGGTTTTCACATACCGCCACCGGCGCTCCGGGTGGGTGCCAGAGTCTGGGGTAGACTGTTCTTAAAGTATTCCCGCGGCTACTGTGAAGACGCGAAAAGCTCCTCGGTGTTCAGAGTCATCTGGTGAACCTCTAAACACGTCCTGGTGTCAAAACATAGTTCATCTGCAGAGAAGAGAGAGAGAGCTTCCCTTGTTTCTCCTCCGGTCGGTGGCGGGGTGGTGTCATCTGAGTCCTGCCTTGAGGAGAAGCTACGACTGCTACGAGAATGTCAAAAGTGAGCGAGATCCACGCCTCCCCTGCACCACAAGGAAAAAAGTGTCTGCGCTGTGCACTGGATGTTTTATTTCAATATGTCAGTCATTTGAATTCAACTACAACGTCATTGCAATGTCCGGCTTCAGAGTGCGCCACTTTTGCAGTAAATCATGGGCCTATACTTGCGTTTGCATATTTAAGCTCTCAAAGCCCAAATTGAGCTGCTCTTGCCACGATTTTCTTGAATATAAGGGTCTGAAGCGCAAAAATATGTAAAAATGCAAAAGCCTTTTACGCGATAGTTCTGTCTGAAAATGTAGTTTTTCTTTTTAAACAGGAGTTTGAACAGCGACGAAAATAAGTAAAATCATATTGTTTCTTTCAGTTTCAAGTGGTTTGGGTGTTTTATGAGTAAAGTAGCACAGAGAAAAATATTATTTTCAATTCAAGCAAGATAGAAGAAAACAAATCTGAACAAAAAAAGAAAATATGCATCCAAGAGATGCAGACATGGCAACAAGTATTATATAAGTAATAATTCACCATTCATAATTTAATGGTAACATTATCTATACTGAGAGTTGTTTTTCCTACACCAACCATCCATCCGGGCACTTATATGCCTACTGAGGCACGTTCCCAATGCACCATAATGTATTGCGTAATATCACAATATTTGATCCGAAATGCAGGCAGCCCCTTAACTCTTACATGGCTTGCAACACTGGGAAAGTCTGAATTTAACCATTTTACCATGCCACCTCTGCAGTCAGAACAGAGAGAATAAACACACGTGGCACTTCAGACCGGAGCTGGACTTGACCTCTGCGGCTTGTGCCGCCACCACTGCCTCGTTGGTTCTCAGCTTATCGAGGTTCAGCTTTAATGCAACCAAAGATGTGTTTTGTTGAAGCCGCTGCGATAGCGACTGGATAACCTAATTTACACTGGAGTCATTGAATTAAGTGTGAAGGCAGCAGCGGGGTTCTAATGGGATAAAGCAGTTAGAGGATTAGCCCTATTTGTTTTGGATGTTTCTCTGTTGGAGGCAGGGAGCATAAATAAACCACTGCAATATGTTGTTTAAGGCAGACAGACAGACAGACAGACAGACAGACAGACAGAAAGACAGACAGACAGATAGATAGATAGATAGATAGATAGATGGATAGATGGATAGATGTTTATTCATAAATTGGGGAAACACCCGGTCGTTGCTTCTGCCTGCTAATTTGGCTACCCTACAAAAGAAATCACGCATGGCACAGGCAAAATCAGTGTAAACCATGTAAACCATCGCCCACATGATGTATTCCTCGCGGTGCATGCCGGGCCGTTTTATCAGATATGATGCCATCGATACCGACTCACTTCATCATTGCCAAGTCGGAAGCCTCCTTTGTAAATACTCAGGTGATAACAGACGAAATACAGGAGCAGATCAAAATGGGAAGAGACTGTGTTGGAATTCGCTCGCAGGCCTCAGCAGCGGCCAAAACACAGCGTAGGCATTCGACCCTGCACGTCTGAGCATAAAGATGAACTTTCAGCTTCAATAGGCCAATTAAATTGTAAAAAAACAGGCCACACGTGTTTACCAAGGAGTCGCTGCCCACGAAAATGTCTTTACACATCTAAAAAACAGTGCTGCGGAAATAAGAGTACCCCAGCAGAATTTAAATTGGAAGCTCACAAAAATATTTTTTAAAAATATAAGTATTGACTAACTGCGTAAAATCTACACCTTACGGTTTAATATGAATAAATGCAAATTTTTCAATGAGTAAAAGTTAAATCACGCAGGGAAACACTATCTTTGCTGCTCCAGTCTGCAAGAAAAACACCACGAGGGCTAAAGTTTCCAGAAGTTTAAAAATTGTACAAAACCTTCTATTAAGTACCATTTTTCAATGCAATATATATAATAACGAACTTAATTCTCCAGTATAATGATATTTTTTTGTCATAACATATGTCAACTTAAATAAGAGAGATTTTTATTGTTAAAAAATAATTTCTTTTTTTTTGTTTCGCACATTTTTTACTTGAATATCTTTGCTCTTTCTTCGTGCTGCGATCTATTTCCTGAGGAGTTTAACACATAAAGCTGACAACAACTAGACAAAGTGAGCAAAGTATGTGAACAGCCCTCACTGATTAGAGGATACAGGCCTGAACACCGTCTTCACCGTTTCTTATTCACTGACTGATGGATAAAGACCAGAGCGGCAAACTGTCACATCTCTGTACAGCCTCTATTCAGGAGGATTTAAAACCCTTATGTCGGTTTGTTTTAATTGAAAATGTGATTGTGCTAAATTTATTATTCAGGATGTGACCAATGCGGGACTTAGACTTGTGCCCTCAAAATGTTTTCAAATTATATAAAAAATTTAGTATTTTTCAGTCCATGTCAGGACAAATATCTTTGGTTTTGCTAGGCAGACACAAATTCGGATAATTTACAAGTAACTGTTATGCCGACTTCTTTTAAAAGTTTATTAAAGTCAACATTTTGATATGATTTCCAAAATGGCAGCATGCATTATAGCCTCGGAATTGCACTTTTAGTGTCAATACGCCCCGTGGCACTGCTGATTTGTTGTTTAATGTAGACTAGATAATCTTTGCATCCGCAAAATAAATATGCCCGCACTCGTTCCCTGCTTTGCTGAAGGAATGCCTCCTTTCTTAACATCTAAATTTCAGAGTGAACTGAATTCAAGGTGTTTTGGGGGTTGAAATAATCAAAATAGTAAAAACTTTACACAAGGAAGTTCTGTCTCCTTTTATCATGCGTCATTCTCTGCTTTCTATCCAGTCTGTACTTGGAACCGATGCTCTTGTCTCCCGGTGGCACAGTGAGACTCCGCTTTACATAAACGAAAGTAACAGGCTACTGCAAAAGGGTGACAAGGGCCAACAGAGGGTAAACCTGTGCCCCCCAGGGTCATTCGACGTATGCTTTAATGCACTTGAACGAGCGATCAAACTCACAAAACAAACAAATAAAACAAACAAACAAAGAAATAAAAAATCTGTCAAGTTGCAGCTGCTTTTTTTAAACTGTACACTAATTTGACACTTTTAGACAATCATTCAGTCACAGCATGTATGTAACATTTTGCTGGTGTTCTTCCTGTTGTTTTTTTCAGGAGAATCGGTGGCCTGTGTTCCTCTTGCTGCATGAGAGGCCTGTGTGGTCCTGTGCGTCCTGTTGTGGTTACATGACAAATCACCAAACCAAAAAAACTCCCGCCCGTGCCTCATGAAATGGCACAGATCTCGTAAACGCCAAGGCTCGGCGGTTGCTATTTCTGTGTTCTTATTAAACAGAGATGTGATTAGGTCATCGGTATATCTGGAAGGGCCTGTATGCGCACGCTCTCTCCCTCTTCTCCTTCTTCTTCTCTCTTTGTGCTCCCGCTCCCCTTCCATCATACACACAATAAAACACAATCAAACTGTGCTTTGATGTTTTTATGCTCGTGTTGTGGTGATATTTATTTCTACAGTCTTTACTTTAATGAGCCTGTCCCTGCCGCAGTCAGGCTGACAAAATTATTGATTACACGCTCACGTCATTTAACAGATAATAAATCATGGGTTATTCAACTCATCATAATAACAAGCATTTTCATCTTGATGTTGCTTGACTGTAGCTGTCGGGTCCGAGGCGGCGCATCGCATATAAAACCCGATCCTATCTAAATATTAGTCCAGATCCTTGAATAAGAGGGAGAGGAAGTGAGCAGTTGACCGCTGACAGCAAAGGGCCCGGGGTGTCCCCTCTCCCCGTGGGGCCTTAGGAAATACTCAGAGAGACGCAGGTATGCACGAGGAAACATTTGAAAAGGTTCCTTGACTATCTATACCTCCTAGCGGTGCTGGTTATGAGGCAAAAAAGCAAACCAATAAAAATCTGTTCTAGAATATATTCAGAAGAAGCAAAAATTGTTCTTGTTGCTGAATTCGCGCCTTATAATATATTTAATGAAAAATAGTAATGAGACAATAAGAAAAAACAGTTTATTTTTAAAAATTATGTCGGCCATGTATTTTTTTTCCTTTAAAATTTTCGTTCAGGCTATTTGTGTTTTGACGCAATTATAATTATACTGCCTTTTTAATACAACTTGTACAGGGAACTGTGGTGGGGAAAACCGACTTTAATAGACCCTTGAATTAATTCTAAGACTAGCATAACATGGATTTTCACCTTTGCTATTGTATCACTATCGGTTTAGCTTGAAATTTATATTAAAAACATCATTATAAGTTCTATGCATAAGTAGTCGACGATATCAACATATATAAAACATAGGTTACATAAACCTTTTACAAAATGCAGAAGTATGACTGTTATTTTTTCTTTTTGTGAAGCAGTCTGTGCCGCCAGGCCCTAGCAGTAGTCTAATTTTGTGTGGAGGCTAAATTTGTGTTTGCCTTCATTCACTCCTCCAAATGAAAAAAAGCCCTTTCCCGAAATGAAATGTCCACATCAGCAAGCATACTAATTTGAGTTTTTCAGTAAAAACGTCCAAACATTTTACCACAGTGATGAATATTTGTCCTATGTCTAAAAGTATTTGTTTTTCCTTATTTGTAATTTCATTTCTATCATCTGTCACTGAGTGGTTAGTTATATATTTATAAGACTCTTTTCGTGGCGTTGGTTGCTTGCCATCATGAATATATTCAAAGATTGTAGCTCTAATGGTGTAGAAGCGATTATTACAGTACATACTGAGTTTATTTGTGCACGCGCGAGCACGCTGCGGGGTAGATATGCTAACGCGTTTAATTTTCATATTGTGTTTCTGCAGATCCATGTCGTTCTTCAATAGCCCTCCGTTCATGCGTGAAGGCGACCTTAGTACACTAATCCTATTGTCAATTTCAATAGATGTGCCTCAACAATACAAATATCACAACAGAGCTATAAGCCCGTAAAAGAATATCATGGGAATAATATTTTACGCCATAAAATTGTATAAAATCACTGTAAATCTACATAAGATTTAATCTAGTCTGCATCCATAATGTTTAAATAGGTTAGAATTTTAGGTTTGCCTTAAGTTTTAATTCAGTTTTTAATTAATATTCATAATAATTTTTTGATTTAATTTTTAGTCTGTATTTTACCTTCTGTGTAATTTACGAGGCTTTTCTCCACTTCTGAAAAAAAGAAAAGAAAAATCGAGCCCAAACACATTTCCTTGTTGACATATAAATGTGGTTTTCCTGTTCAGCCCTGTGTTTTGTATTGGGGAGTGTGGGGGGGTGGCGGTGGGGTCATCATAAAAGGACATGTGCATAAAAACACAATGGAAATGAACACAATGGTTGACCAAAGGTGAAAATCATGATTCCCCCAAGCCTGTCCAAGGCAAATTCCAAATGATATTCCCACACACATTTTTAAACATGGGAAAACAGGCTATTATGTAAAATGTTATTCTTTTAAAAATCTTAAGAGGAAGCACCAAAATGTTGTAAAGAGAAAGTTATAAGTTATATGAGATATAATATATTTTAAAGTTATATTATAATTGAAAAAAATTATGACATATCTTGTTTTAAAAATTTAACAAATTTCTGATTATATTCTGTTCTGATATGATGCTTTTTTTGTTCTTGTTGGTTTTTTTACATTGTAGCTTGCCATGAGGAAGTTGAAGTTCTGTGGTTGCAACCCAGTTTTTCATCTTTATCTTCATGGATTCTGAGGTTTGACACCTTTCACTATCTGGTCTGTTTGTCTAAGCAGCCATGCAGAAATGGAAAGGGACAAAGAAAGAAAAGCACAATTTTCACTTTTTTCCTCCCCCATTGGAGTTGTCTGGAAAGATGTGTGCCACTGATATTTGTTTATTTTGGGGAGAGAAAGTCCTCTCTCCACATGTACTCTCTGAGTTAATGAATATAGGCTTGACAGCCGCCAACTGTGCCCTTCAAAAGGCTCTGTGCAGCCTGGTCCATGTAGGCAGGCCTGGACACTCTGCTGCCTTCAGCCCAACCACACCTGAAGCAACAATGAAGGAAAGAAAGAGGGGAACAGGTATTATCAACTACCAGGGCATTTCTGTAAAATGCAGCCTGTCTCATAGGAAAATGCCCTAAAATGTATTTCTTTATTTTTTCTGTACAAGAAAACGGCAATGCATGTGTAAGTGTGCTGTATATTTAAATATTCCTTTTACTGTTGTTAAGTTAAATTTGAAGTTGAATTTAGAGGGACAGAGAGAGAACGAAAACAGTTAGGAATGTATGAGTAGGACATAGGAAGGGTGGGTTGGGGGCGGTGGGGGTTTGCTTTGAGTCAGATCTCTTTTCAAAATCACTTCTTCTCTTTCCCTCCCATCTTTGTTTTAAAACTGGGAAGCTTTTAGCTTTTGAAAAGTATCCTTTCCCTATCTGTTGTGCTGCGGCCCTAGTCGTCATCACCTTGCCTCTCCCTTCAGCCCTATTGGAGCGCCGGTAAATAGCTGGCATTCCTGCCACAAAGGACCGATGATGTGGGTTTGGGGCCTCCATGATCTCCTCAAATTAATTAAGGCCTTTCTTCTCCCTCAAGCAGGATCCGTGGCCTTTGTCTGCCTAATATGTCTTAAGCCCAGTATTTAATGCAAAGGCAGTCTACGCTTATTATAAATCTGTCACTGCCTGCTTTGCTCTTCTCTGACTGGCCCATGATCCTAAAAAGGCTTCAGTGTAGCAGAGAAGCCATCCTCCAGCCTTACTCTCGCCCCTTACCTCCTCCTCATCTGCAGCCCCTCCATGCTCCCCACTGGCTTGGTATTTATTTGAATATGAGAAGGCCTGCTTGTTGTTTCTGGCAGTAGGGGCTCGACACTGAGACCCCCTCCTTACCACCACCACCTCATGACCCTCAACCCCCTAACTTCTTCCCTTTATCGCCACAAATGCTCACTGCATCTGTCCCTCCTCAGCCGCCTTGTCTTGTTCACTCCTCACCAGCCTTTGGTGAACTTGAACCACAGACCTCCAGTCAAAGGCCATTACAGACTGGCTTGCTCTGCATGTATATGACTGTGTGCGTGCTTGAGGGCATGTGTGCATATTCCATTAACAACTTTCCCTCTCTGGCTGAACTCAGTAACTGTATTAGTGGAGGTAATATCCAAGTCAGCAGGATGGCTAGAGTCTACTTTTTTTTCTTCCAAAAACTCAGCTGAGTGAATATTTCCTTTAAAGTCAATCCAGTCAGTAAATACACCTATCAAAGGCTGATCCTGTTTCTTCCTCTCTCTCCTCTTCATCCTAGCCTCATCCCTTTGGCCCATCCAAAGAAAAGCTCAAATCTCAAGAGTCGGTGAAATGATGAGTGCTTGATAGGTCTCCAATTTGAGACGCTAAGGGTGTTTAGTGGGTTTTAACGTGACATTTCGTTTTGCGACAGCAGGATCAGGATTGCCTCTCACCAACAGCAGGAAGTCAACAACATGTCCATTAGAGACCCCCCCACCCCGCAGCCCCAGACAGTGAAATTAAGGGATCAGAGGCGTGCAGAGATTCGACCTTGAGGAATGCCAATACCACACCCCTGGCTGGAAATGTGCAGCAGTGGAGACAGGAAAATGAGCTACAATGTGGCTTTTTGTTTAGGCGTGCGGGAGATTTAGATTGAGGGGGGACTATCAGGCCTTCCTGTGCTCCTCTTCTAAGATGAAGAAGCAGGAAATCACACAAGAGGTAAACAATGTGCAGTATGGAGCTGATAATGACTGAATCCCCATCATTCCTGTTGGCATGGCTCTGGGCCAGTTAATAATGGACACGGCGCCCACCAAACACCCTGCTTCCATGTTGCAAATATTTACCCACCTAAAAATGTTTACATTGAGAAAAGCTCAGAATGGAATCTTCCCTTGCTGGTGGTTTGCTTGGATCAGCCATATCTCAGGTTTTTGGCCGTGCTCTAGGTCACAGATACTACTCTGTGAGTCTTGTCACTCAGAGGATATGTCAAAAGCAGCTTCCACCAATCACAGTGAGCTTAGGGCAGTCTGATACTGATTACAGCGATTCATCATGTCACAGACTCCTGCCACCACATGTTTGTTTTGATCTCTTCCTCTCCAGCACAGTGACAGTGAAAGATGAGGAACCATGTGGCCGGTCCGGCACTGTGCCATGGAAACCGCCAGCATAAGCATCAGCTCTTGGTTCCAGCACGGAGCTCTGTGCACTGGCCACAGCCCCTCTCAGAGCTCCATGTCGGGGCTGGGAAAGAGCAAGCTCAGTAGGTTGTGGGGGGAGATTTGGCCGGCCGGCTAATTGCAGACCCAAAAGTGTAACTTTAGGTGATGGGGGGATTAAGGCATGTTGACTTGTGTTCACTGGGGGGCTAAACTGACTCTCAGTTCCCTCACAGTGGACAGTTCCTGAAACCCCCTGGAGTTGGCTGGGGGGTCCAGGTCACATTAAGGGGGTACTGTGTGGCCTACTAGGGCAGACCACATGACCAGCTCCTCGAAAACAAGCACTGCTGTGTCCATAATGTCAAACACTTCCTCCATCTGCATCCATTAGCCGGCTCTCGAGGTGGCGAGGAACATTTGAGAGCTGAAGGAAAACAAAAGGTCCTGAGATTACATGGCCCTTGTATAATGAAAAAGTTCCCTTACCCATTGTACTGAAGCAGTCAAAGAATTTACTTAAGGAATCCATTCATTCTGGTAATACTGACAAGTTTTTTTTTGCAGTAAGTAGTATTTTTCGTTGTTTAAAATTAGAATATACTTTAATCATATTCTTATTGGTATAATGTATAAACTCCAATCAGCAGAAATCATAAATTGCAACATTTCTGGCCATATTTAAATGCAATGTTGACACCTTTACTAGTTTAATTAGAATTTTTGAAGATGTTAAGTCAAGATACTTAAAAAAAGTGAAGTAAAAATCTTATTAAACTAAGATTGATTTATTATAGAAAAGAACATTACTGACCTTTTTTTCATGTACTAGTTTTTTATTTATTACATGTGTTTGCTTTTTATCAATAAAAATGAAATTGCATTCAAACTGTTTCAATTCCAGATACTTTTGGATGAAAATTTTGAAAGGAAACATGTACTATTTTTAAAGCATTTAATAATAAATTCTTATAAAACCATATTTTTACAAAGATGAAAAAAAAAATGACTACAGTAATTAATAAAAGCTGTATCCCAACATTTAACATATTTCTTTGTGGTTCATAAGCAAATTTAATTTTCACAGCTTATTTTTTTAAATACTTGCCTAACATAATTTAACTATCACATTGTAATTCTTTTCTGTAAATACTATACAGTTATTTGATGTCTTACTGAATCACTATTTTTTTTATTAATTATCTAAAAACAAAACATGCTTATATCTTTGCAGCTGGAACCAAATATACATTTATATTTACAAAATAGGTCAAAAACTATTGATTAGAACCTAAGAAAAACAGATCTTTTTACATTCCAAAATCGTGGTGATATAAATTTCAATCATTACCAACCAAAGATGGTTTCACAATAAAACTCTAAGCATAATCTTTAGACTTTTTCAATCTGAGTCAAACCTGAGTTGTATTTACTTGCTTGCATTTTCTCGTTTATATTAACGTGAGTGTGTCTGCCCCATTTTTCAACACCATTTTTCTTCTACTCATATTACTTAACCTCACGCTCACTTTCATAAAAGTATTCCACAGTCCCTCTCGTCCTCTGCCATACTGTAAAATAGTCACCTCTCATGGGGCTTAAAATAAGAGCGCTTAAACATTGCACTGACCTGGATGTGGAAAAAAAGCAAGCCCTTGTGTTTGGGTCTGATTTCTCAGCTCATTAATCATGACTGCAGTCATATGTTGCGTCTCCCAGGCTGGCATATTTTCAGCCAGCTTGAATGTAATGATATTTATTAGAACATGCCCTCGCTTGCTGGATGTCTCTTACCGTATCTGACATCACTGTCCTAGATACCGAGCTGTGTTTACATATGACTAATAGGAAGAGGGTTGGACATCGACTTTGTTCACTTTTTGTTTTTTCCCTTCTGCAGAGAATACTGTTATTGAAACTTTTTTCCGGTAGACACCTAAACCCTTTTTGCTGCTTTGCCTATGAAAACACAATTTCTGTATTTAAAAGCAATGTGCATTATCTAAACTATTAAATTACCTTACAAAACAAGCCTAAATTTTACAAACTAAATAGAAAAAACCCTTTTAAGCTAAAGTCTTTGTGGCTAACCTTTCTGTAAAAACAGCATGATACAAAACTTAGATATACTTTTTGAAAAATAGCTGAATATTTAAAGCAAAAATACAGTTAACTATTACATTACTGGTAAAACAAAAATTAAAATGTGCCAGGATTTACATGGTATTCAGCTTGTTCTTACATGCCAAATAAGATGTTCTTTAGATAGGCAAGACAGCTGAGTTATTTTTGATATTTTGGTAGTGGGATATTTATCACTTATCAGTTTGTTGTTTTTTGGTCACAAATAAACTCATTAAAATCAGGGATCAGTATTAATAAACCAAAGACAATATATGCAATGCTTGCATACTGTTTGTAAAATATTATTCTTTTGCTCGCTTCAGAGAGAGATCACTGCCTCTTCTCACTTCCAGCTCAACACAGCTGATCAGGCTGAAACCCTGTGCAGCAGGTTGACTGAAGAGAATGTTGCCTGTAGAGACAGTATGTGTGTGTGTGTGTGTGTTAGCGTGTGTGTTTGTGTGTGTGTGTGGTTGTGTGTATTACAGACCTTGGAAAAAGCAGTAGCTCCCCTGTGTGGTTTGCAAGTGTAAAAGCAGCTTGGCACTATTGGGGGGAGAGGTGGGCATTTGGGCAGTAAGATAAGACCTGCGCACCTCCACTGGCAGAGGTGGAACTTGGACTCCTTTGATGAAGCACTGACATTAACAAATGCTCTGCTCTCTCACTCTACTGTAACACACCTGGATACAAGCAGCCATTTAATTGGAAGCGAAGCATTGCAGGTAATCTCTGGAATCTAGTTTGCTGCAGTGAGTTAGCATGCAAATACTACATGCTACAATACTACACGCCCTCTGAGTTTAACCCTCAGCCTGCATTCTTGTTGTTGATAACACACCTAGAAAAGCCTCTGTCATCACCCGTTTCAACATGTGACATACGACAACAGCTCATCTAATACACACTACCACACGCGTACACACACACACACACACACACCTGCATGCACACAACCACACAGGAATCACTAGAGCTACAAAGCAATTACTCAACCTTGTGTTGTCAGTGTGTCTTTCATGTTTCTGTGATTTTTAGTTAACATGCAGGAATACGCACATCCAAGTTGAGCTACTTGCTTATACACACACACACACACACACAAAGTTATTTGGCCAGAAGCCCTTTAGCTCAAGCTGATGTTTGGGGTGAGCTGTGATATGGCGTAGCTTCAGAGGCAGCCTAATGAAGGATCAGGTGTCTCCGAACAGATCAGATGCCTGCATGGAGTGGATGGATAGCTTCAGATGGCATGTGCCCTCTCTGGACACTGGACACTTCACCCCCTCCTCCAAATATTTACCTGACATGTCTCCGTGGGTGGTGGCCCATCTAAAGAAACATGTATACACACATTCACACTGATGGATTTTTTAGCATGCACACTGGAGTTTTACTGATTTGTGTTGTCAAAGCCAAGATGGATGGCTGTTTGGGCTGAAGCTGTCAGGAGACAGGTAATATTGTAATTTTACTTTGACTGTTTTCTACCACAACCTGAACAAAAATTGCAAGTATAAAAATCTTACTATTGTGACCTTTGTAAGTCCTCAGGAAGAGCATGTAGAACATGTAAATCTATAAATGCCCACCATAAATCAGAAATAATGAATCTCCAGTCACAGTTTGTGTTAAACTGATAAAATACTCAGATAGGTCTTCCCGTATAAATGTAATACACACTTTGGTAGTTAAATGATGACACACACACACACACTTGCACATACATACCGGCACACATGCTTAAACATAGGTCTATTCCCGCTTCAGGCCTCATTGGTGTCAACACTTTGAAGTTGTCGGTTGCTTGTTTACTGATGCAAATTATCAGGTAGGGGACCTTCAGAAGAGCAGAGAGCGTGGCAGCGTCGTGGGTGGCGGGTCCTGCTTCTAACATCGCAGCCCAACTGCCCAACTCCACTCCCCTCCGTACTTCTTTAACCCCCCAATAAAGGAATGCTTTCAGCTGGACTCACCTGCAAGAGGGGCCTGGGTCATTTGCAAACCTCAGAGGGGCTCAAACTCTACTGCTTGGCCCAGAGCAGTCTGACCTTGTGCTAAAATGTAGGAATATCTTTTGTTACATATCCTTTCTTTCCAGTGAAAACCATGCATATCAAAATTTGTTATTTTAAAAGAAAATTCAATTAACTTCAGTGTTTAGTGTTCCTAAATGGGTTCAGAAAACATTATACATACTGAACCAAAAAGAAAAACAGTTCAAAACTCACTGGATTCCACTAAAAATGAATTGTCACAGAGTTTAAAACAGCTCATTAAAGTTCATGTTCTGTACATACATTGATCAATCAAATTTTTTTATTAATTTCACTGTAAAATATCTTTTTATCCTGTGTTACTGCAGCTACTCAACTTATCCACAAAAAACATCAATTATTTATAAATTACCACTGATCTAATCTGTCTGAAAGTAGGTGGTTGTAATAGTTTTGTAGCAACAAATATTTAGAACTATTTTAAATTTTAGGTATGTTGCATATTTATACACTGAGATATACAAACAGATGTCGTTTCATTGAGGAAAGAAAAAGGACCTTAAACTAACAGCATTTACACCAAGCTACTGCCATTGTGGTAAGTAGCAATTCCATGCTGAAGGTTCTCAACCAAATGGCCCATTAAAATTTAGTTAAGATGCTAACCAAGAAGCTAAAAAAAAATATGAGAAGTCACAGCTTGTCCGAATTATATTTTTATTACATTTGAGTTATTTCGTTATCAGTTTTCAAAATGCAAATTACACTTTTTTTTTATTTCAGGTATTCTGGTTGTCTGAGTCTAAACAGGAAGTGGCATTGAGCTTAACACTGGTGCAGAGTGCCGTCTGCTCAACCAAATAAGAAGAGTAAACAGGAGTGAGTCCACTGGGATCTCTGCTGCTGCTGCTTTCAATGGTGAGAACTCCACACACCACCTTTTCCCACTTACTAACACACTGCCCTGCCATGTACAGCGAGCTGCACTCTGTGTGTGTGTGTGTGTGTGTGTGTGTGTGTATGATGAATAGAGTTGTGTTTTGCAGTTTTAATGAAGAAAATGTGGGTCTATTTACTTACGGACAAATTATTCTTTTAGTATGAAATTAAAAAGAGTTTTAAACATGTTTTGTGCCAGTGTGAGTTAAACTTTGGATTTGTGTGTACAGCCATGTTGGGCAGTTTGTGTAGAAAAGCATATGATGACTGATGATCTTTTGAAATGTCAACATATTCAAAACAAGACAAAAAACTTTGCAGACCAAAGAGTAAGACATGCATCATTCCATCACTTTTTGTGAAGCAGCAATCAGTAGCATACAAGTTACAGTGTGTGACGCAGCACCCCCTTTAGGCCAGTTGCTGTAGTATTAAAACATTAGAAATAAAGCACATCTTACCCAAAGTTTTGACAGCACACTGTAAACTGCATAATGTCTGATTTCAAAATACTGGATATTTGCTGATATATGAGGGCATTTGTGTGTTTTGGATCCATGCTGAATTTGACTACGTGTGTGTGTGTATCTATGCTTTGATGGCAGGTCATTGCTGTGGACTGGGATTATCTGCCCCCTTCCACCTCCAACTACTTCCATCCCCCATTACTCTGCATCGCCCCCCCGCTTCATCCTAGCAGCTTGTGACAGCCGTTAGTGTCAGTCACTTAGTGCAGTGTCTGTGTATGTGTGTGTCTGTGTGTGTGACTGTGTGTGTGTGCGCTTGTGTGTGTTGGATTGTTTGCATTAGGGCTGACTGAGTAAACAGGGCTCAGGTTACCTCTGAAGGCTCTTCCATATCATACATTCCAATTGAAATGTGGAAAAATATCACACGGGTGACGTGGGGCTACATTACGTGGTAGCACCAGATCACGTTCGTTTTTATGTACAGCAAGGGGTCAGATCACATGTTGGCATGTGATGAAACTCTTAATACATCCATGGAAAGACTCAGCAGGCTGTCTGGGTCTTATAATGTGTTTGATATGCACTTTAATCATCTCCCACATTTGAGAATGTGAGACTTAAGCCTGTTGCTCTTTTGTACCCACATCGAATCGAATCTTGTGTGGAGTCTACACATGCGCATACGCAAGAGGTCTTCTGTCCACGTGTATTCAGATCTCAGATCCTTTTTCCAGGAGTTTTCTATTTGTGCTTAAAGCTTAAACTACAGAAAAGCAGTCCATCTTGTTCATTCTCCTCAAATGGTTTATCAAAAGTTGGTAAACAATAAAATCTTGAATTACATTTCGACACTCAGAGGCAGTTACTGCATCTTATCTGTGATAGTTTGAAAGTTTAGCAGCTTATCTTTTCTTTTTGTCACCTCTGAAACAGTGTTTGATTTTAATCAGTAACTCAATACTGTTATTATCCAATACAGTACAGGTTTTCTCAATGATAAATAACTCTGTTTTTGTTGTTGAATGTCTGTTGAATATCTATTTGAATAATGGTCACATGTTACCTGCTGACAAATGGTGACTGTAAATTGGCAAAGTTTTACATACAGAAAGACCTGACAATGACAAATCTTGTGTCATATCACCAGATTTGACAGAAAGTTGACATCCAAGCAGGAGTTAGCCCCTTAGTTGGCCAAGTTTGAAAAAAGAAATAAAAATATAAATTCAATAGAGGCTGACTATAATGACGATTACTGTCAGTGTTTATAAAAGTGGTTTTGCTTTCGATGCTTTTTGGGTCTTCAGAAAAAAAAGAATATTAATAAGCAGCAGCTGCCAATAGTGCCAAGTGAGACAATGTGCAGAATTAATGAGGATGAGGCAGGCATGCATACTAATTTTAAATTCATCAGGAACTCAAGTTTCTCAATTATCCATTATCCTTCCTTCTCTATTTTCCTTCCCTCAGTGTTGCTTGTCCCTAATTTATACATCTGTTAAATACAGCCATTTCAAAGTCATCAGTCTTTTTTAAACATTTTATTTTTTTCATATTTCAGTAAGAGCATAGAGTCACGCTATAATATATTTTTTCTTCTGTGTGTGATCAATTTCAGCTCTGTGATTATTACAGAGATGCCTCTGAGCACAAGCAACACACACCCACACACACGCACACACACACACACACACACAAACACACGCACACACACACACACACGCACACACGCACACACACTCTTACACACATGCAGTTAATAAGCCTGTGAGTTCCCTCACAGCGCTATGTGATGTGCTTTCTCTCTGTACATTTTGACATTCCTGAATATTCACTATTGCAGAAGAAGAGTTAAAGTAGAAATCCATTTTTCAGATGTTCAAGGAAAGATCAACAGTTTCAGGGGACATAATATCTCCTGACCACTCCCAGACTGTGATTGCAACTGAAGCAGTATTCAGTATTCACCAGATAATGGACCAAAACTCATTCAAATGCTTTGATTCACATTTTTTGAAGAATCAATTGATGTTGTTATAGTGGAATGATTGATTCCTGCATTTTGATTAGATTTCCCTCAAGCATTTACATTATGCTCACATGGTGCATATTCTTAAAAAATGTATGTAGGGAGACTAAATAGGTTCCCAACAGCAAACTTTGCCCGAACAACCCTCAACTGGTTAAGTTGTTCATGTTCATGATCTCCGTGCTGTTTTTTTTTTTTTTTTGCCCTTTCAAAACTCTATTGCCGTTTTAAACCATTGTCTTATTATTTCACTTTGTTTTGTGCCCTTGGCTTTCCTATTCACTTTTAGTCTATTTCCCTGCCTGTCTCCCACCTTCCATCCACTACCCCTCTCTCCCTCCCCCAGTCAGTTGATTTATTCCCGGCTCTGTTTTCCCTGGACCACATGGCCCGGCAGTTTGCCCTAACTCCACTCATCCAGAACCGATGTCATTCAGATCCAGTTAAATAAATGGCCCTATAAATTTCCTCCAATAATAAGCCCGGGTGCTGCTGGAATGTGCGGCAGCTCGTTGGGGGCGAGACGGGTCGGGAGGGGCGAGAAATCCACGCAACCCAAAGATGCACACAGCTCGGGCAAGTGTGAGAAAGCGTAGATGCTGTATGGATGAGGAGGAATCTGGGTTGAGCAAGTGTGTGTGAGTATAAGAGGGTGTGTGGGGGGGGGGCACAGGGTCTGTTCACTGGGAGCTGTATGAGGAGTGGTAGTGAGGGAAGTGGGGGAGTTCCAGGCCCCTGTCTGTCTCCCTACATTGAACTAGACCTCAGGGACACTTTAAATCAGCCCACCCAGAGACACAGACACCAATCAGGCCTCTTCCAGACTGGCCTAAGTCAACTGTGTTTGCATGTGCATGTGCATCTGTGTGTGTGTGTCTCTGCACATGTGCGCCTGCAAAGTAAAAATGTATGTCACTGGATCTCAGAGCTCACCATCTACAAGCATGCATTGATAATCATCACAGAGCCAATCCTTTATTTGTCTAAATCTGCTGTACTCCAAGAATAAGCAATACATGTGAAGCCTGGACAATATTAATTTACTATTATATTCCAGATGGATCCAAATGGTTTTCTATCTGTGTTACAGTTTTTTTCAATTGCTAAAATGCATTGGTTGAAACTGAAGTCACATGTTCAAAACTCTTAACACAGTCTGCAGAACAGAAGTCTATGTGGACCGAACTGTGAATCACTTTCCATTGCTTTCACACAAAATGCATTCAGTGACCACAGTCACCAAAATTCATGAACTCT
>JAPZDV010000022.1:3891574-3930783 GCA_029814665.1 Acanthurus lineatus
TTCTCATATACTTGTGTGTTTTCTCAATATCAGCTATATCACTCCCTTATATAAATAATTTATATATATATATATATATATATATATATATATATACCTTACGTTTTGAACATTAACTTAAGGTAGCATCATAAACTACTGATCATGTAACACCAAGTAAGGTTGTATCTGGAAATTACTTAATTTATTGAAGTGATAATGGGTGCATTTCATTGCATTTAGTTTTAGCTTTATGTTTTTTTAAGGGAAGGATGGTAATTTAATCTCTAAAAAAATTACTAATTCACACTTTAAAGTTAATTCAAAGGGACAGTAGTAGAAGATGTACTCAAAATGCAAAAAGCCCCTTTTAAGCAACACTTATTCCAAGTAACAGCATGAAATCTCTGACTCGGAACTATGATGGCAGCTCAGAGTGCTGTGCTTAGAACTGTCACCTCTCGGCTGGTTAGGTTTGTTCTATCTGGAGCTACATTTTCTCCCCATGTATACTCAGGTTGCCTGCAGGTGCCCTTATAGCAGTTTAATTGATAGGGTGTGAATGTGGTAGGGTGGCTACCTGTTTTTTCTTAAGTCTTCTAATGAATTATTTTACAACATCTTTTCTCTGTATTGCTGAATCATTTTCCCTGTTAAGCAACAGACAAGAGGAGAAAAAAGTAAGAGCTCTAGCACTTGTTGCAACTTGCAGCATGCAGTAAAAGAAAAGAGGCAATGACAGAGCCTGGTTTCTGCAGAAAACCCACAACTCTGGGTGAGGATCCTACAATGGTTTCTGTGTTTGCATCAACAAACAATATTCTCAAGCAGACATGAGGAACAGGAGCTCATTTCTTTCTAATACCACACCTCAAGGGTTTTTTTTTCTTTCATTTTCAAACCTGTATTCTGTCTCACCTGGCGCTTACTCAAGAGACATTACTCAAGGTAATTCATCAAATTAACTCAGCTCCCTGTGGAGAAACAAAGTAATTAATATTTAAGAGGAATTCTAGTATTGATCAACCTGGCCCCTATGTTTGCAATTTTGGTATTTAAATTACTAATACTTGCTAAAAGTTATGTATTTTCTTTTACTAGTCACCTCACAGGGGTGCTGCGTCATGACTGTAATGGCTGTTAGTAATCCTTTGGGGCAACCAATGGATTACATACTACTTATACCAAAATAGCTTTTTTTGCCACTTAGAGGCTACAAATACTATTCCAAGTGTCTTACAATAATAAAAAACAAAATGTTCTACATCTTTTTAATTAAGAGTGAATTCTGAAATCACACAAGACTGAAAATGTTTCTTGACTTGTGTTTCTTCCTGTTTCTTCTTTCCTTGTGAAGAACACCTCTACTCTTTGACCAAAAAGGTCTGTCTTTTCAAATATATGTTTGATAATGTTACCAAACATTTGCAATAACAGTTGCAGTGTGTGAATGGAAAAAAGCAGTTTTCCTGGAGGTAGTAAAGATGGTTGTAGTTGCCCTAATGAATCACACTGCAGCCATTACAGCCATTTTGCAGCTCCTCTGGATCTATTGAAACAGTTACAAAACATACCAGTCATTGCACACCAAAACATGGAAAATAGGGCACAGGTTTAAAAATACCAGATCCTTGTCAACTATCCTAAGTGAGGTGAAGTTCAAGGATACTAAATTTGATTTATTTTTGATGTTTAAATGTTTACATTCGAAATATCTGTTCTTTAAAAGTAAAAAATGGAAGCTTTACTCCTGTGTTTACGTTCTTTTTTATTGAAGGAGAGGTCCCATTCTATGTAAGTTTTCCAAGCTCCTTTCCCCTTTTAAATTATTCTGCATTGTAAGCTTCTTGAGGATACATGTTTTAGAATTGCTGGTCCATGAGGTCTTATTTGAGTTTCCAACGGTTAACCTGATGTCCTGTGTGACCCTAAAGGATTTGGGGGGAAACTGTTAGAAGGGGTTCATCTATGTGTGCTTTGGACCCCGCTCCCCCTTCCAACATCTCTGGAGGTCCAACCAGGCCTGGCAGCCCCTCAAAGACGCCCTTCTTTTGCCCTGTGCCCCTGGGGACTGCAGCCCCTAACATTTATGCAAAGTCAACAAGCCCTAATTGTAGGATCAGCTTACAAGCTAAATTCTTCTTGAGCCCATTAACAACTGCAGTTAATTATAAGTCAGGCAGAGGGGTGTCTGAGTGTGAGTGACAGCGGGAAGAGGCGATATAGAAACACAGCGGAAGGAGGCAAAAAAAAGAGAGAGAAAGAAAAGCCTGGAGGCATTTCAAGTTACATCACAGATTCAATCCACACACGCATGCACACAGGCACATTAGACTTTTTTAGGCGGACCTCCCAGACTACAGTAAATCTCTACTTCATTGGTCTTTGTGGCAGGGATTTGCTCTAATGAAGGACGGGATCAGAGCACTGACTCACACATTGTCCATGTAACAATAAAACCAATTTTTCTCCAGCCTTAATGTGAAACTTAAATAAAGTATTTGAGTGCACAGCAATATGAAAGTAAGATGGTGATATGAGGAAGTTAGTCTTCACACTACGGCAAAAACAGGTTCAAGGAATTGATTTGACTCAAGTTCAAAGACTTAAGACTTACCTGTGACTTGGTTCTACCTGTGACGTATACCCTATGTATGATTAGCTACTACTAATGAGACTCTTATTTGCAGCATGTACACCCTCTGTATATGTTTAAAAATCCAATCTCAAAACATCAACCTTGACAAGCAGGTGTATAAAGTGATGGTTTTACATTTAATTTTTATGACCTTATCTTTAAAATCAAGCCCTAAAGACAGTTTCAGATTATTTTATACACATGAAGACAAGTTGCTCACCCAATTCCCTACAACTTTGTTCCACTGTTTAACAAGCCCCAGCATGGATGGTCCCTGCAGCAGCATTCAGCCTTATTCTCTGCCATAAACTCGCTATGGTACAATGAGTGCAACTTTTATAGATCTTTTTTTTAGTGTTGTTTTTATCTTCTTTATATAAACGGTCTGCTGTTACAGAGAACTACACCTCCCCAATCTCTCAAATTACATATCACTGCTTCTTCGCTGCTTCAGGAAAGTGAGGAAGAAGGAGACAGCAGCAATGGTGTGGTGAACAGAGGCACCATCAGACCTTGTGGCTCTAAGCCTGCTTTATTGAATTCTGTGTTGTCTTTATGAAGGCCAGGCTAAGACCAACAGGTGCCAGTCTTAAGTGGGATGAGCATTAGGATGTTCCTTTTGACCCTGGAGGGAAATTGGGACAGCTGCATTGTTTGAGTGTTGTGGTGTGTTTTAGTGTATGTGTGTGTGTGTGGTGGAGGGTCAGAGGGTGGAGTAGGGGGTTAGCAGGGTCATAGAAAGGGTGTTTCCAGTTCAAGGCCATAGGTAAGTCATAGCAGCACAGACCTTCAAAAACATCCAAGATTGTTTCCTCTTACACACATATGGGAACTTTGCACAGCAGTGGGCATTTAGCTTTGACGTGTAAGTTTTCAAAGTTACACTGTATGATCATTATCAGCACCTGAGTTACAACTGTTTTTTGAGACCACTGGTACGTGTGTGTGTGTGTGTGTGTGTGTGTGTGATTTTACCATAGACCTGAAACCTGCATCTTAGCTGCTTACCAGAGACCATAGAGGGTGAGGAGCCATGCCTGTGTTGTTGGATGGAAGAAACAATCTCATTTGTAACACCCTCTGAGGGGTTGCTCTGTTATGTTGGAGAGCCTAGTTGCCATCGTGCCACAGCTCTGGTTATTTGCGTAAAATGTTCTCCCAGATATATAAGAAAACCACCAACATAGTCTTGGTTTTGCTCTTTACCTGTTAAGCCTTCTTTGATTGTGAAGACTGCAGGCTCTTTCAGTGTGAAGCTAAGAGTGTGTGGCCTCTGGGTTGAAGCCACAGACGCAACTGTCATCCTCAATATGAAGTTTGAATCATCCTGGGCTTGTTGATGGACATCCTTGCAGACTCCAATCTTGTGCTGCCTCTGCTCAGGAGTCAGGAAATAACACAATAACTTAATCTTGGCCAATAAAAAATCGTATTTGAAGGCAAATGCATTGACTAATCAAATTTTTACCTTGCAATTTTAAACTGTATCTCAAGTGGAAAGTAGTGCTCGAAGTAAAACTACACTGGCTAAGCTGACCTTGTCAAAAGTCTCTTTTCCAGAAATGTTGACTTTGATTTGCTTAAAAGGCTAAGTAAACTATATCATAAAAATAAAAAAGGTGCACCAACAGAGTTTGGTTGTCTTAACCCTCCACAACGTTCCTTAACTTGATCAGACTGGCAAGAGGAGTAGAAAGTGGGGGACACTGTGAGTGTATGGATGTGTTTATTAAGGATCCCAAGGCAACAGCAGAGCGAATCGCTGGCATTATGCTCTGTCCACTTCTTTCCTACTCTCCCTCTGTCTCGCTCTTTACTCCTGTCTCTCTCTTTCTCTGTCTTCTTTACTCACTTTGGTACATTCTCCTTACCCCAGTGTCCCTCTCCATTCCAGCTGCAGACAAGGAAAACCCCAAACCAGTTGGCCAGCAAACCCATCAGCCAGTCAGTCGGCCAGTCTGCCCTGCAGAGGGCCCTGCCAATCATCATCTGGTTTTTCTCAGCTGTTTTGCACGAGTCTTTCCATTGCACAGCTGCCATGATGTACCTTCGGGGGGTTAAACCAATACTTGTTTGAAGGCCCATACAGTTATTTCTGAGAAATATTTCATACTGATACTAAGCATCGACAAGGAAAGCAAGGATTCAAAGTTTCCTGTATTTAACTGTTTAAATATTCTGCAGTCTGGAGGTAGAGGGCTGAGGTTTTTGGGCAAGACAATAAACCCCAAATCGCTCCAAATGGCTCCTCCATTGGAGTTTCAGTGTCTGTTGCTGATGAGCAGTTTCTATAAAAGCCCCTGCCATTAGTGTATGAACGTGTAAAGGGTGAATACTGACTTCCACAGTAAAGTGCTTTAAGAGCTAAAAAGACTAGAAAAGGGCTAATTTAAGCAGTCAATTTACTGTTTTTACATTTTCTCTAATAAAATCAATGCATAGTTATTAGGGTGAAATGGTTAAAAAGGATGACTTTTTTTCTTTGAAAAGATCTGAGTGGAACTAAACTACTTGTTAATTTTGTTGTGCACAATTTTGGAAGAGCAACCAACCTACATCATGCATAGACTGTGCCTGCATTATACAAAAATATATTTGTTGTTTAAAGTAACTTCTTGCCAACTGTTCTTTCCAGAAAAAAAACATCATTTATGTTGATGGTAACAGTATCATATTCAGGTCATCAATTATTTTAGTCAGATGCACCTGAAGCAGCCATCTCAGTTCATGGGTTCCTCAGAATCAGCAGTTATGTTGCACCTGTGTGCCCATCCAGGCCTGTGGTGTACTGCACATCTGAGCGTCTCCATGTCTGTGTACACCTACATGTTGTCTTAACCTTTCTTCATCAAAGGGGGAGTTTGCTGAGTACACATGCTTGTGTTTGACAATGCCTTGTTTAATATTCTTAGACATGCTGAGCAGCACATCAAAATATTGTTAAAAGATGAGAAGCTATCATGAATTCCCGGCCTGGCTTTTTTTCAAATACTTTGTGTCATTAATTCTTTTGTCTGCTGCTGTCACTGCTGTGAAAACAGCGCAATGTGTAATAACATCTTAATTTGCAGAGTCTCTTAGCGAAAATACTGCAGTTTACCAGCAGCTGGCAAAAGCTAGTCACCATATAAAATGAGAGATTAACCCATTTATAGAAAAGAGAAAGCGAAACTTAACAAAAACATATGAGGCTGAATTGAAGAAACTGAGTTATTGTTGCAAATGAGAACTTCAAACAACCTGTTAACTTGCCAACACTAGCCTGATTTCTACAAAGTGGGAATTTAACAACAAAAGCTGTGAAAACCCAAAACATTCTCATTTATGGCAATGTTATTTACACAGAATATTTTTCAGTGTGCTTTACATTCAAAATAAATATATACAGTAACAATAAGCATAAATGAGAACACAGAAGATGAGAGCAACTTAAATAATAATAATGTAAATACAAGCAAAATGCAGAAACTGAGTAAAGAAAGCACACATCCTTTTTACATGGAACATAACACACAATAGCAAAACCCAGAGTGTCAGCTCAGTCAGATAGAAAGAACTACCCTATCACATAACTGCACATATAATGTGCTGTGCAGGATACAGGTACTAACACACTAGTGTGTGCACATAAGCCTGTGGGAATAGGTGAGTTTTAGGTTTGTTTTTGAAAGTAGAAACTGTTGTATTGGACCCTTAGGTCAGCAGACAGCTTGTTCCAGAGAGCAGGAGCACAGAAAACTCAGGCAACCTCACCAGATCTAGTTTTAGGTGCAACAGGAAGATCTACACCAGATGGCTAGAGAAGCCTGATCAGGATACAGTCAGCCACTGTATTTCAGGGACTGTGATGCAAAATGTGTACGAGAACAAGAGTAGTGACTTTAAACAGCGTTCTGCACATGATGGCAGCATGTATTCCAGAACTTTGAGACAAAAAACATGTAAAAAGTTGATGACAGACTGCTTTAATACTGATAACAAATCTATTGTAACTGTGTGAATGATTGAATAGGCCTCAAATTGACTTCTCAAAATTACTGACAGACACAAAGCAATAATAAAATCAGCTGTAAAGTTTTGAATGAAAACTGTTACTGATTCGTGAAAGTGAATTTATTGTGAATCCAGTATTTTAGATCCTTGCCTAACTTTTTTTAAACCACGAGTCAAGATTCATCAAAAGGAAAAATAAAGAAAACAAATTAAATAAGAGAATAGCTTTCGACAAACAGACAATGAGCAAATATAAAATATTATTGCTTATTAAGATCACTATATCATACAGGTAATGCAAATTTATTCATGAATTTTGTTAATGCGTATTATTGTTATTCTATTTCTTCAGCATCCCAGCTGCTTAGTTTAGTGCTCCCAACAGATAAGCTGATCAATTACCAAACAGATTTCTATAAGGGGAAAATTTTCCTCTGATCAAAAACAGAATACCCCATTGGTTTCTCACTTCAAGCTGCTCTGCAGGTCTCTTCTCTCATTCCTCCTTACTTTCTCTGACATGCATTAAAATGATTAGAAAAAAAGGGAAAGCCTTAGACTGAGTTTGGGAGATGGCCCCTTATCACACATCAAAGAGCCTCAGTAAAGTCTTGGCAAATCAGTACACAGACAAAAAACAATTCCTGTATTGTCAGCATTTCCAACAGTCTACTCATCCACTAACTGCATATTTGCGCAGACAAGTCCCTGTGTATGTTTTGGTGTAACGCTTTAGAGTATGACCTTTGAAGTGTTCATTGTAGTCACACAGCACATATGAATGTTCTCATTGAAAAACTGGCCTCCTGGCACAAAGAAAGGAACAGAAAAAAGTTTGTGATGTGTTAAATAGACGAACAGTAAATGTAAACCTCATAATCAGTTGTGTAAATGTTGATTAAGTATAATTCAGTCAATAACAAGGAGGAAATCCTTCATGAGAGAGATGGGAGTCAAATCAAGTACAACACAGATATAATACAGGACAGAAGAGTCCTACAACACACAGTGTGCAGTAAGGTGCATTTTACAAAAGCATACAGTATAATCAGTGCATACAGCCTCAGTGGAGGTCATTTGATACCATTAGCAAATTGTATTTATGAAACATAAACTCAAAGGAAAAATGCCCCAAAGAAACTATTCATTGATTGTGGTATAACTTAACACCACTGAATAATCTCTCTGCTCCATGCATCTGCATGTTTTATGACAGACGTGTGAGTTAGCACTCATGAAGATGAATGACAACACGTGTGTCCTCACTCACAGTGACAGAACGGTAACCGATCCCCTGTGCAAACCAGTGGAGGCTAATGGCGAGGAAGAGAGGAAAGAAAAACACCCATAAATACAGATTAGGGTTTTATTTACTGCAGAGCATAACGCAATAGATCCTGCACTTATGTTTGCGTTTGTCTAATCCTCTTTGCACCTTGAATGCTCAAGTTTCTAGTCACTTATTTTTAGATTCTGGTTTTGATTTCATCATATCTCATATTTCATCTATTTTATCTAGTGCTGAGTGGAAATCTGGCTTCCTCCTCTATTTGAAACCTGAACTATGCAGTTGGTTGTCCACCAGCCTGTATCCTCGACACCCTAAGCAAAATTCATGGTCAAAAGTGCTGCCAAAAAATAACTTTTGCACAATTAGGAGGCTGTTTTTTCTCTTTTCATTTAAGAAGCCTGTGTCACAAACAAAGCAAATGCATGTGGATGCAACATTGTGTAAAAATGATTTTGACATCAGTCACAAAAAAGCTTCAAGTAATAATGCAGCTCTTCTTCACAATGTATAATTGTGTGTTTTTTTTATAAGTTTTGAATAACTTGTTGATAAAGTGGTGGGCAGAGAAGTGACCATGGGTGAAGTGAGGTGGTGCATGCAACGTAAGCCCTCCACAATTCTGGCCCTTAATTTTTTTTCCCCAAAGATTGGCAGTTTAGCAAAACATACTGATATGTAAAGTAATTTGAACTCAGACCAGTGAACACTCTACAAAGAAAACATTAAAAAAACATGTAATTCTATGCAAGTCTGTTTACATGATATCTCTATAATCACAATTGACGAAAGGGTAAACAACATGTGTAAATGGAAACAAAATTTCAAGATCATAATTTAGTCGTCAGTCTTTCCATGTGTCTCTGTCTAAACTTAAGCCTGAGGTGTGCTGTGGCATGCATGGTGTGAGAAATCAGGCTCTGGCAATCTGCCAAGCCAGTCGTCAAACAAAGAACTGATGCACTGCCCTCTGGGCTTTTCCTGCTCCTCTTTACACCAACCAGTATGAAAGCTTTGCAGCCAGGAAAGATTACTTCTTTAAAACCTTCCTCTGCCTGTGCCAACTGCTACAAAAACACCAGGCAAGGAGTTCAGGGGGATGGAGGGGTAGACAGGCGGTGGGGTGGGGGCAGGGGGATCTTAATAATACAGTGTTCTGCAAAAAACTCAGATTTGGTGTTGAGTGTCGTTCCCTGTAGGAGCACAAACTTTTCTGCCTCTAAATGACGATTTATATGGGGGAATGTTATTTTATAGGGGTGACAAATTGCAGGTATCTGTTGTGGCTTTGGGTGAGAGTTTCAGGCGGTTTGCCAAGTCGCTGAGTGGGAGCCAGGGCTTTGACTGACTGCTGCACCTGACCGTGCACAATCCCCGAGATCATCCGCCGTCACCGGCAGCCACAGCAGCCCACCAATAGGATGAATTCATGCTTAAGATGTCCCACCTATTTGGCGTTTTCACCCAATGATGATGACTCGAAAGTATGTTCAACCATCAATTTTTCTTCCTTCCGTAAGCCTCTTTAATGAGATGATGAATGATGTGATATCTCCCAGCAGGACGGCCACACATACAAACCTACTACCTGGGATTTATACAGTCACAGGCAGTTATGTAGGTCATTTTTCTCTAATGTTGTACTGCTGTTTACCTTCAGTTTTTCCTTCTGTCTGTGTCTGTATCTGTCTCAAATGACATTTAATGCCACAGGGAGTTCCCATTGAGGATTGTATTCATTTTAACTTTATAACTGAGATAAATTTCTGATATTCTAACTTTTTCATAAGTTCATAAAAATATCTGACTTTGGATCTTACTTTAATCTCAAGAGCAGACAAATAGAGCACACATGTTATGAAACAATGACAATAAGACGAAAGCAACTGGACTCGGTAATATGTCTGTGAAGACATTTTGCCTCTTATCCAAAGGGGCTTCATCAGTTCATGCTCATGAACGATTCGATGTATTTGCCCAGATTAACCATGACCTGGATGAATGAGAACATTCACAGATAATGACAATAAGAGGGTTTTGTTTTTCTTAGTTTGGGACTTAAGAAGTATAAGAAAACAGAAGAAAATCCCATATTGGATCAGTTATGATTAAAGAAAACTGGACAAAGTTAATGTCATAATTTGGATTTTCTTCCCTCTAGCAATCGTTTACATACGTAGAAGATAAATTAATGCTCACTTCTGGACACAGTTTGAGTTGAACTGCAGACTCCTGTAATTTTCCCATCCATTTAGCTCCATTCTTACTTTTCCAGTTTTCCAGTTACTTTCCAGCACAGAATCAAATGACCTTACCCTGTTTGCTCATCAAACGGGACAAAAGGAGAAGAGTCTTACAGTCACTGGGCTCCAATTATACCTAATGTTAATTGGTACACAAATCACATTTTACATAAGATTCAATTGTGAGTGATGGGGTATACTACATAAAATATGAAAACAGTTGTATAATGTCTTCTGGCTCTGAAGGAGCTTTGTCAAGTCAAATACACCACTTGAGTAATTTCAGGGCTCTCTGGGCATTCTGTGTAGCCACACTAGTGGTTCACCACGTTGGTTTAGACACAAATATCTCAACAGCTATCAAATGGATCACCATGGAATTTAGTGCAGACATCCATTCAGGATGAATTATAATAAGTCTGGTGATTCCTTCGTTGCTATGGTAGATGAGGCTGGTGATTAATCACTATTTCTAAGGTTTGCAAGCCTTTGACCCAAGTGCATTTGTTTACGTGTTGTATTAGATACAAAAGTGTGACCTATTTGTTCCTGAGTAAGATGAGATTTAATATCTGGAGTGTGTTTGTGTGTGTGTGTGCCTTGCAGAGCTGCTAGCATGGTTGTAGTCTTTTTCTGCAGTCTACTAATTAAAATGTCTGCAAACTTAATTCATATAATATGTTTCATTGTTGGATTGTTGGATGCCACTTTAAATGTTAAATAGATTAGACGAATATTTTTCAAAAAATTCTGTTGAAAAGGCAAAAGTTTGAGCCAATAAAAACTTTAAACCATCAAGTGCAACATGACTGAGATTGCTCACATGACTTCTTGTGGGAAATCTTAATTAGTTTCTGTCTACCTGTGTTTAGCGCTGTCTCATAGTTGAGGCCATCCCACAGGGTTTTCTGATTCTGCCGGTTGAGACTCGCTGCTGTAAACAGAGGAAGATTTCCAACACCACTCTTACACTTGCATGAGCTCACAAAACACACGCCATTGCTCCTGCTCCTGCTCGAAAACATGCACACACTCTGTAGTATCTTGTACTTGAGTGATGTCTTGAGCACAGCTGTGTGTAATGTATAAACCAGAGATGTTCAGTCTGGCTTGCATGCTAATTGCCTGTGGGGCTCTTCTCCATGCAACTCTCCTGACTAGACCACCCATGGTGAGGAGAGGTTGCATTTGTCTCCATTTCAATAAAGCGTGTCATTATCTCCTCGCCTGTGATGTGCCACCACACCACTAAAAGATAAATGCTGTAATAACATGCAAGACATCTCTGAGGAAATGTGATTGATGTTGCTGGCTTTATTGGATTCACACTTAAAGTTACACAGAGAAACAAAGGAGCAAACTCAATAATCACTATCACTATCATACATTTCAAAACTCTAAGATATTTTTAGATTAGACCTTTTCCCTGCTAAGTCTGGCCCTGCTGGTTTTGCAGGCCCAGGGAAGATTTAAGGGGTAATGCATGATTGGAAGTAGGTGGTGCTTGATGCTCGAAAAGCTGCTGCTGAGCGTGAGCAGACTTCCCTCCTCCTCTTACCAAATCCTCTTTGGCCATGAGCTCTCTCCTGTGCCAAGGCCTGCTGAGAAGGGTCTGAGCTAAACTAACAACTGGGCTGCCTGATGAAAGGGACAAGCAGTGGGGGGGCACGCCGTGAACCCAGGGTCATCCCACAGTCTTGATGACTCTATCCCCGGTTCCCCTTTCACTGGCACACAGTATACACCACCAAAGCATAAACTTCACCACAGGGTGCTGATGTTCTCTTAACATCACTGACTTTAACCAAGCAGAGCTGATGTGACCTGGGCTCTGCTGCACAGCCTTGGCACATACAGACCACGTAGTCCATAATATGCAGTGTAGCTGGGTGAATTTGGTGGAAAGGAATACTTGGATCTGACACAGAATAGGTGCTGGTGAGACCTGTGGAAAATAAAGCAAATTAAATAGGTAAGAAAAAGGGTTTTTCTTGTGTGTGTACTCTGGTGAACTCAGGGCTGTATGTAGCATCGAAAATAGAAGATGAGCCCTCCAACCCTTTATGTGGAAATCTCGTTTGTCCCGTTTTTCATTTGTGACGTCTGTCAAAAGGCAAGATGGATGTGAGCTCCTGCCAGCTCTACTGACCCAGAACTCAACTGTCAACTGTGAAAATATGGGAGGGGTCGGAAGATGGGAGGCTTTTTGTTTCACAGATACAGTATGACATGAATGTGTTTGTTGTCGATGCAGTGTTTGAGTGTGTGTATGTGTGAAGGAGCGTGGGGAGGGACTCTTCCCTGAGACAAAGACAACAACAGGGCCCGTCAAACTGAGATAAAAACCACGGCTCATAATCACCATGTTGCAATGTTTAAAACAGTGGGAGTGGTGAGAAGACAAGAGAAAATGTAAAGTGACCACCCAAGGTTGAGAATATAGCTGCAGGGAACAACATGGCTTGCGAGCAGGAAAGATGTTGGCTTCTGACAAGTCCCTGCAGCAGGCTGGAAGACTTCCTGAAGATAAGACAAAGTATTCCTGCAATTGACCATAAAAGAAATAAATCATCTCAAAACATTTTTTAGCTGCACAATCGTTTTCAAGGCTCACATTTGCTTATGTGATTCCAATGAAAGCAGAAGAAACAAACACAGCCTTGTACCAGGACATGCTATTTGTTTTCCTTCAAGCACACCACATTTTGCACCGCTCCAGAGGATGTGAGGCGTGACAGAATATACATATGATTTTATTTCTCTGATCACAAGCTCTTTTTTTCCCCTTCAAGTTTTTTTGCATATGGAGCTCATCAAAGATGGACGACTTGTTAATGCTAGGATTGCTCAGCTGGAAAGTTGTTTTGAAGCGCTAGGCCATTGAAGAAACACAATGTAATAAAACACCAGCCAGTGCTGCTTCTTTGAGCTTCAGAGCTTTTCCCGTCCACAGAGGAGAGAACCTTTGAAAAGGCATTTTGCTGGTGGAGCAGAGCACGGTAAAGCTTCTTAAAGCAGGTCTGCATCAGTGTTGCTCAGATAAGGATCAGAAGGCGTGATTGTACTGTGAGCTTTGTAGCATGTAGACAAGCTGAGCACACAGACTGAAGTGTCTCAGTTTGCTTCCAGACATGTTTTAACACTGGAAACTCTCTGCGGCTGCATCATGGTGGTCTACATTTAGCCTTTGGAGGCCACTGTGCTTGTGTGCACTGGCGAACCGAGACACATTGTCCTTGGCCAGAAGTGTTCATGTCCTGTTCTCTAAGCAGCTGCCTCATTGAACCCCTTCTTGTAGATTTGCAAGCCATGAAACAAAAGGGGAAATTGTGCTGGCATGAGAATATGGTTATTAATGGAATGTTGGTGTTGTGTAAAGTACAGAGAGCAGTTAAACACCAAGCTTAAGTGCAGTTGCACCTGGTGCAAGCCACCACTGAACTGTACTGTATAATATGCAGCTGTGTGTTTCAGTGGAAGGTCTAGTTTGAGTAGTTCTCGATGTTGTGGATAAATGACAGGAGGATTAGGATGTGCATGCTATAAATGCAAAACACACACCCACGCACACCAAGCTGGGCATCCTGCTTTTTTAGTACATAGTGAGATGTTCACACCTCATGAACACAAATGCATTTAACAGGTGTAATTACCCTTGGGGATACTTGTTGATTCATGCAAAAGGTGTGTTATGGATTCAAATAGAGTCCCTCTGCATTAGTGTATATTAAAAGAGTAACTGATTTACTAATTGTGTTGCACTGCAGTAAGCAGTATGACGTAGACACACTTCGTGGGAGCTCAAACAGCAGGAGAC
Source organism: Acanthurus lineatus (assembly GCA_029814665.1). Taxonomy (NCBI): domain Eukaryota; kingdom Metazoa; phylum Chordata; class Actinopteri; order Acanthuriformes; family Acanthuridae; genus Acanthurus; species Acanthurus lineatus. The sequence continues at coordinate 3,905,533 of JAPZDV010000022.1, forward strand.
AAACATATTAGACTGGATGTGTTAGGAAACACATGAAAGCTGGCAAAGTTTTATTCCCTCTCCTCAAACCACTTGTTTTTAATGTTTGGGACTAAAGTTAGAGAATAGTTCACTTTTTTCATATCTGCCTCACATGATCACTAACATAGAGTTGTTTTTTTGTTAAGATGGTAGGGGATGACTAGGGATGATACCCAATTGATTTGTAATGTCAGACTGCTTCATTATCAATTACATGCAAAGGCTGCTTTTAAGACTATGGAGATCACCAGACTTTTTCTCTAGTGCCACCATAAGGTTAATATTTGTGGCTGACAACCATAGTTATTGAAAAGAGCTTTGATATCTTTGATATAGACGTTCCTGTACTCCTGAATGCATAATAAAAAGTTGCTGATTCTTTGACTTTTCATCTAGTGCCATCATCATATTTTTAAGTGTTATTTGCTCAACACTCTTTTTTATCCTAATTTCTAGAAAATTAGACCCTCCCATCAGTTTCAGCTGTTCTTTGTGTGAAGTGCTAATTAGCAGTTAGACAGAAAGACATATGCAAGTTAGTGTCAGCTTGTGATGACCTTAAGCTCAGAGCAACTCTTACATAAAGTAAGGCTTTACAAACCGCAAAAACTTTGAGCTACTTGTCAATAAAAAAACATGTTCACTTAAATATGTGCATTTAAGGAAATGTTAGGCTACTTAAAAATGGCAGCCAGATGAGTAATAAAACAAAAATGGCAACCGCCGCGTGCTGCCCCATTTTGGGTCAAAGAATTACAAGCCACAAAACTTCACTTGTGACTTCAATTTAATCTTCAATGCAAAAGTTTGAAATGTAAAAACAATTAAAAGAGAGGTAAAAACCAGAGTTTGGATTCCTGTGCTGCATACTCACACTGCTGAGCAGCCAAGTACATGCTGTGAACGACCACAAGCACTCAAATACTTACACCCACACATGCACACAAAAGTAACACACGGATACACGCAGCGGCACACATTTACACGAATGAACACGCTATGTTCTACATAGCCCCCACTTTATCTGCTAATATGTTTATTGTACTAATGTGTCCAATTTGGAACAATCCAACTTGATCTTCGAGGCGGGCGGAGAACAGAAATATATATGGAGGAATGTTTAGTTTATGAGCTTTGAAATGTTTCTCAAGGAAACTCATGGTTCCATGTGTGTTTTGCCAGTTTAAACACATTACTGTACTCTGCTGCATGCTGGAGTTCCCATGAGGTCCCCTGCAGGTTTATTCAAACATATTATGTGTACAGAAAGACACTGACATCATTATGATACAATCTCTCTCAGGGGAAATTGCATTCACTCGTCACTCTAATGCAGCAGCTCTGATCCTCTGACACTGGTAGCACTTCTTCTGCTTTCCTGGACAGTGAAAACTGGATAGTTTTGCCTGAGGACAGCCAAATGGTTTCCTTGTTTTCTTTCTCTTTCTCTCCAACTGTCTCTCTCTCTCTATCTATCTTTCTCTTTCTATGTCTCATAATTATCATTTGAATATTTGGCGGCTGACTCATGACACCCCCATGTACTCATGCGCATTCACGACGTCTTGATAGTGTGTGTATATATATCACCTGCTTGGATGACTGACAGCTCCTACCAGCAAGGGTGCAATTAATCAGAACAAAGCCGTGCTATGCCTCTGACAGCTGTGATAGATTGGGGAAGTTGCTCAAGTTGACTGGGTTTGTCAGGTCAAAGTTATGACTGTCACTGGGAATGCATGAAAAGAGCCACTGACAGTGTGCTGTACCTGTGTGATTGATAACAAGACAGGTAATGGCTATTTGTCGTCTCATCTGGAATGTGTCGGCCCCGGAGCACAACGGTTATTTACGCCCGGTATGTGTCTTTTCTCGTGACTTCTCAAATATGTCAAGTGAGGAAAAAGCTGTACATTTCTCTGTCAGTATGCGTCATGCTGCTGCCGCTGCTGCTTGTGTTTCCATTATGCGGCTATTAATGAATCTCAGTAGTGAGAGTTATGCAATCACTCAGTGAGCTTGGCAGTGTGCTCCAGACTCATTTGTCAAACTTCTTGTGATTGTACAGAGATTATACTCCAATGTACAACAATAACAAATTAAGATATAAACACACAAGCTGTGCACACTAGCTAAGAAAATATCACCTTCCCTCCTTGTCATCACTTTCTTCCCTTCTTCTCTGTCCCCAATGTAGAGTCTAAAAATAGCTTTTGTTCTCACACTCTTGTATTTCCTGTTAAACCTTGTTTAGGTGTCTTGTGATTTATGGCTCTGTTTTTTATGATATACCGTTGAGGGTGTTGGGTGCTGAGGAGGAACTCGAAGGGTTGGGTGGGATGGGTTCCAATGAAGCGCTCTGTGGTTCCCTGCCAAAGTTAACAAGCAGATGAGCTATCACACCATCTGCTGTCTGTGATTTGTGACTCATGGGAGCACCTTACCTACATGTCTGTTTGCCTGCTTGACAAACTTTCTCCAGTCATTCATGTGACCTTGATAAATATATAGAAAGAGAAGCAGCCTACATGTTGTATATGTCTGACATTCAGCAGTGCCTCTGCAGCAGAATGATCTGAATGTCTAATCCCTAAACACATTTCACTGCTTTATTTTTACAACAAATACAGCAGATATGGATAAATTATAAAGAGAGGATTAGAATATTTTACCGTTAATAAGCATTGGTTCATTTTCATGAGGCTACCAGATCTTCACACAAAGGATGGATTAACTCACTTTCTGATGGTTTCCACCACTTAAATCAACTTCCCTCCAATAACCTGGAAACTCACAATGGGCTTATAAACAGTATTGCTCAAACATGAGCATGAATTAGCTTTAAATGTAGTAAAACATGTCTGGCCAAGTTTAGCAGCAGCCCATAAAAATCCTGAACCACATTTACTGATAGTGAGTATAGCTGGAATCAAACTCCTGTGTTACACTAACACTACTATCAGATGATCAGAGCTGTTCTGAAACAGACATGGACCTGTAAAGTTTAAAAGCGGAAACATGATGGCAGCTGTAACATCGGTATGTATGACAAATGATTTCTGATTCTAGACAACATCTTTTCAACTACAACCAACAGGTTCTTTAAACAAATCCTGACCCTAGCGCAAGTGTTTTTTATGATAAGAGCACTTTGATCTCCTCTGCTACAATTAGTGAAGTTGTTATGAAGACTATTTTGGAGCCTTATCTGCTGAAAAGTGCCTTGTGTGCAAAATAAAAAAGTATGTTTTCCTTGCCCTGAATAGATTATCCAAAAGAGTTATATGGTTAAAGTGAGGCTCTAGTCAGGCTGATGTATAGCTTGTATATACTGGTTTGTTAGCTTTAGGTTCTCTGCTGTATGCTATCTGACACTGTTTGTAGCATGGCTGCTGGTATATTTATTTTTGGATTTTTTCTTGATAGAATGGCTTGCTGGTCCAGTTCAGTGTTAAAACTGCTCAGTTAGCAGTGTTGACCATCTTATTTCTTCTTTTCCCTGTTAAAACTGGTTCACTGTATTTGCAGTGTCTATTTGGTGTCCACAGGCTGTCTCCAGAAGTGAAATCATGCTGATTTTTTTTGAATATGATGTGATAAATCAGCTAAAACATCCATTCTAGTAGGTGCCTAAATAAAAAGTTGTTCCCTTGATGTAGTTTTCTTGACTATCCTCATTTCCATGTCTTCAGTACTGTTTAAACAGACTAAAAAAAAAGTCAAATGCATTCATTTGAATGGTACTGTGGCAAAAACTTTGGTTTGTCCGATAAATAATTTGAATGTGGCCAAACCCTCTGCCACAACACATCATCCGGCCACGCACTGCATTGGTCAACCACACAGTGCAAGAGCACATGCCTGGTAGATTATTTATTTTGTGATGTGAATGCAGTCTTTCTAATGTTTATTCTTTTGACTGTCACAATGGAAGATCAACTTTCCTGGGCTGTAAATTTTTTCCACAAAATATTAGAGGTAAATTTGCAATGTTTTGCCATCTAAGAACCTTCCAGCTAAAGGAAATTATTATCCAGGGCTGGCTTGATTGTATTTCGTCATCTCACATGTATCTGAAACAACATGCCCGCACTAAAGCAGCTCCTTGATTTTTTTTTTTTTTTTTTTTTTTTAAGGGGGTGGTATTTTAGGGCTGAGTACCCACTTACACTCACATCATTGTCTGCACGACCAGAGCAGCTTCAGACACGACAGGAACCCTTTTCAAACCAGGAATACAGTTGTAGTGATTGATAAATTCATGGCCCACGGTAGAAGGTGATTGGTCATACAGCTCTCTTTGCATGCATGTGTAGTTTAATTCTCTCAGTGATTATGCAGAAAGTTTAGAGTCAGTAATATTTGTGGTATTTGTATTGCAGGTTATTGAATATTGCAACTCAGCTCTGACATGAGAAAATGGACAACATTGGCCTTCCTGCAGTCACCCCCCCTTATCAACCACCTCTTGTATTACTTCATGTATCTGTGAATTCTTACGTAGTTGACTGTTTTGGTGCACCAACCTTTTTTCCCATCAAAAACAGACTGAGAAGCAGAACAAAGCACATCTGCCATAGTCCAGACCTTGGCCTTTACACTGGCCTTCAATCTCCAATCCGTCTCACCATTGGCTGTCAATGGATAGGTCAGTGGTTGACCCTGCTGTTAAGCCACAAGCTTTATAAATGGACACGCTGGCTGAAAAGACTCAGTCAGGATGGAAATGCACGCTTCAGAGATAAACTCAGCTGAAATTTGGGGAATGATCACAAGGGTGGTGGTGTAGATAATTAATGATTTCTCTTTTTCCTCACTGGAAAAAAGCCCCCTCCCCCTGTCGCTACAGCTGACCAACATTAGTAATAAATTCCTCATGGTTTGACAATATGTTGGGTGGACTTTCTGGCTCGGCTAAGGGGCTCAGCACTGTACAGCCCCTCATTGTCCCATAGGTTTTACATTACAGTTGGGACTGAGTAAGTCCCAGAGAGATCAGGATCCCACGTTAACTCTCTCTCTCTTCTTCTCCCACTCTCCCTTGCACTTACACACACACACACACGCACACACACACACACACACACACACACACACACGCGCGCATGCAAGCATATGGTTTTACCTCTTTTAGAGCTTTGCTCCCACACACTGCTATAGGTCAGAAAAAGCTGATCTACAAATCCAGCCTGTTAAGAGAAGAAATACAAGCTGCTATTGAATTATCACCACAGTTGTGTTTGCATCATGAGGACAAGTCAGTGCATGTTTTTTCCTCTGTTGGTGAAACTGTCAGCCTCACTGCACCCCAGCTGCCAAGGAGCTGAGCACGGATCTGGAAGTATTTGTCACAGTGACAAAATGCCTCAAAACTTTAAATTAATGAATCCTTAATTTAAGTTTTGATTGATATTTTTTTATGATCTTTTTTGAAGTTGTTTAGATGAAAGCATTTAACTATATTTTTTTCACTAGACAAACACTGACAGTGTGCCATAACTGGTAAATTTATTACTGTGCTGTATTTCATTATAATTCTAAAACTCCAGGCCTGGAGCGACAGGAATCAGTGGAGCCATCGCCGTATGAAAATGATGTTTTCTCTTTTTTACTTGAAGAGCGCTGCTTTGCTTTTAATGGACAAAACAAACTTGCTATGACAGGAAAGACACAATCATGTTATTAAGTCTTTATTATGATCATATGAGGAGCTTGTTAAGCTTTTTCCAACACATTCAGGAGTAATTTTGGCCACCTGACAATGGTCCAGTTCATCCAATTTATCTCTGCTCTAGTCTCTCCTAACTCCTAGTTAATGTGTCTCTCGCGCAAATAGGCTCCTATATTCACCAGTTAATCACTGACTGTGGCTGCCTGTTGGAGTTGAGTAGGTAGTGTGCACTGGGTTTTTACAGAATTTTTAATAAGAGGATCAAATAGTTGTAGGCTGGACTACACGCAGTGAGCTGAAACTCGCTGTGAAACTGTCAGAAGTTGAGTTGAGCTCCAGAATCAGGAGATTATTCTCTTTAGGTTTGGTTCATCACTATGAGTGACCCCTTTTGTCACACTGTTTTCATGTTGTGAAATATAGTGATACATTATTAAAATAGGTATAACCTCTCAAATGTTAGCAGGGGTTCACTATCTCACAGTTATTAATGGCCTGCTCCTTTTAGATTTTAATGTTGAAATTATTTTCTTTAAGTAGTTAAAGGAGGGTGTTATAGTTTAATAAGTTAATGACAGGAAAAAAAACACTTATAAACACATCTTATTTTACAGTTCACCACTTATTTTTTTATACAGCTATACAGTGGTGCCTGTCAGCCTGAGGGAGTCATGGAGTTTTGCATCTGGTGGTTTTTCTTTATGCACTGTCTCCAGTATGACCAGCAGTCTGAGGCCAAACCAGCTCATTTTGGTGCCAGTGGGAACAAAGAGAGTGTGTATATGTCTCATAAAAGAAATAAAACCACCTTTGAAATTCTACATACCTTATTCTATTTATCTGTAGCTTAGGAGTGATAAAAGTAACCACTCTTCTTAACATTAACTCAAAATAACCTCAAAGGGGGGTGTTTACCTGAATAAAAATGGGATCTTTCATGACAAATATTTTGATTGCCCCTCCACCAAAGTACTTTTAAAACATTTGAGATCTTGAGGTTTAAATCATTTGTGTGCAGCAATTTTATAACCAGCCTCTTGGAGAACATCTGTCCCATCTGGATCTAAGTGGCTTCTGGATGTTGTTCTGATTACAGTGTGGTAGCAGAGGGATTACGAGTCTGATGTTTAAAAAGAGTATATTTGCCTTTTTAATTTTAGTGATACAAATCATTTAGTCATTTTTACATTCCGTTTTCTTCGCTGACTGACTACAGTTTAATGTTATCATCACAAACCAAGCTGCATGTACTCTGAATTGTTATGTTTTTTGTTTTTCAAACTGAATACAAAAAAGCCTCACTGAACCAGATTGAACACAAAGATGCTGTCAGATTGAATTTTTCACATCATCCTCTTTGTTGCCCACATCAATATTTGGATGAATGCCTCGCTACATTTCACTCAATGTCATTCTGTAAAGCCCAGCAATTAGCACAGACAAGCTCAAGAGTACAATGATCACATTTACATGTACACCATCTCTCAGCACTTGCTCAGGGAGGGGCAGGAAGATGAGCATCCTGCATTACACACCACCTGGTCTTGGACATGTGCCACACCATACTTGCACTGTTTTCATACCGACCTGCCATGTCTGCTTTTACTTCAGAGTTATAAAAGCTACACAGTGAAAAAAAGGTCACATCCCTAATCCTGCTAAGGCATTCTTCAGGATATCCTTGAGATTCCACACTGCAAATGTCACACTTGTTGGTTTATGTGTTAAAGTGATGCAGCTGTCAGTCATGTACTGTTGATTCTGCTTCAAACACTAACACTGCTGTTCTGATCTTAATCAGTAGCTTGATGTTAGTTGGGTGTTTGCTGCCTCTAAAAGCCTGCTGTTTCTGTATGCAAGACAAGATTGTTTTCAAAATGTGGGCTGAAATAAAACAATTAAAAGCTAAACAAGGCTTCAAAATCCCAGATTCTTAAATGTAATATAAACCCTGTATTTTCAAACCAGTATCATGTGAAAATAAAAAGGCAGCAATGCTAAATAATGCAGTCTGCTTTCCATGATACTGTTAGGTTATTCTCTACTCCTGCTCCTCTTCAAAGCATCACAACATGAGACAAAAATACAATTTGTGATGCTTTATGAGATCACTTTCTGTATCTTTGCAGTATAACTTCACATTTCGATGTCTTGAATTGTTTTTACATTCCAGAGGTCTGGAATGAAGTCACACTCATTTCCATTTTTTTCTACCAGCAGAAAGGCCATGCTTTGAGTCTATCTAAAAGTAGCAGTCTGGTTGCATTAGCAGGACGGTGGCCAGCCAGCAGATAACAACTGGGATTATCATTTGGAATAGGCTATCATATGCACATGAGCAATGGAGCAAGTGGAACAAATGCATCCCTATAATTCAATTATGGAGAGAAGTTGTGGGTTTTGGTACTCCAATTTTTGTCTTTAAGAAAAAAATAATGTAAAAATATAAGCAACCTGTACCAACAAGCACTTTATTCTACTTTTTTATTAGCAATTGACAAAAACAAAACCAAACAGAAAATAATCACACATTTTTGACCACCCTTTAGTCCTGTTGCTACTTGTTTGCACAACATGTTCTGGCCTTTCACTCTCAGTCTGTCCACACAGGGGACTCACTGGTTCCAAAAGTGTAAAATAGGCCATTTAGCTTGGCTCCCATCATGGACTGGAAATAAAATTAAGGAAAAGATGGGCTATCATTGTCAAATAGACCTGCTTTGCCCACTAACTCGCCAAACTTCTTCTAATTAGCTCCCTGTAGGATTGTGCTGTCTCCCCATTACCAACCTAATTTGCAGGTCAACTTTACCTGTCTGCCTATTTCTACTGTCTCATTAAAGAGTCAACCTTAATAAGAATGTGTTAATCAATATTATCTCTGTTTGGTAAATTGCTTAAGATAATAATATCTGTTTACATCAGAATAAGCCTCTTACATCTCAGAGGGAGATATTTGAGTTAAATACCTCATGCTGCACAGTGTCTACCATAGCCCAGAGTAGACAAACCAAGAACTGACTGTAAAAAAGACCTTCAATATATTTTATAGTTTCATAGCCACAGGGGTTTCTCCTGCCTGCTTGAAGAGGGAGAGTGAAAGGGTCGATATTCAGTCAGGTGCAAATGGCAACTTAATCACTACTAAATCCTACATATTTTACACTGAATAGCCAAGCAAAACGGCAACTTTGTCTCTTTTTGTACTTTTGTACAGTCTCAATCTGCAGCATATTAAGCCAGAAATAGCCAGACTCTTCTATAGCCCACATTGGTGACTGTATGCAAGCACAAAGTAATAGTGGGTTAAGAAAATAGATTATAGGAATTTTGCATCTGCTTTTGACTGCAAGTGCATGTGCAAAACATACCAAGCGTTAATTCAACATTAGACCATTAATTTTCAGTGAGGAGAGATTAAACATATGTCCTGTCATTTGTATCGTTATTTATTGATTTGCAATTAATTTACTTTTACTCAGGATCTCTTTACCGTGCACAACCAAAGAGAAACTGAAGGTAGGAAAAACACTCGTGTTTGTACCTTGTTCCACAAGTACATGGAAGTTGTCTCTAAGGTGAATGAAGTGCTATATTTATAGGTCTGCCTTCATACCTTCACGATGCACGTCAGGTTAGAAAAATAACTGCTTTCAGGTTGATTTGATGGATTGCTAAGAGGAGCTTCTGCTGTTTCACTCCAAACACCCCTAAATCAAACTTGTCACAAATTTCCGGATTTAACAAGGCATCCCGGGCTGACAGGGAATACAGACAAAAATCTATTATGAACAAGCTCGGCCAGAGGTTAATTTTTCAAATCTGTCATAATTATGCAAGAAAAAATCTGTATGACAGACAAAAACAACACATTTTGAGTGATTTTGGATACATTTTACTGCAGCTGATGGAGAAACACTGAGGGTTAAAAATGAATGCAGGCAAGGCAGACGTTATGGCTCAGTTATACCTAATCCTTGTTGTAAAACCACTAGAGAGCAAAGTGGATACAACTAGTTAGAAATGACCAATGTATTTTCTGTCACAGGTTCATGGAGGTCAAGTCAAGATTCCTCTGGTGGATTTACAAGGCAGTTGGGGGTTTGGAGCCACTGTTCAAAACATCAGCTCCCCCAGTTATTTTCACTACTAAAATCTTTGTGATTAAGCATATGCAGAACTTCATAGTGATGTAAAACCTGAGTCACCTGATTTTTTTCTAATTTTATTTGCACCAATAAAGCTTTGATACTATAGTATCTCTTTTTTCATCATACATGGACCAAAGAGTAAGATAATTACACACTGGATCATACTGTCTTCACAAGTATGGTCAAAAATTTGGTATATTGCACCCAATATGACTGTCTCACATGCAGAATACACTGGGGAAATAAATGAGTATCTTATTGTCTGGGACAAACAACGTTAACTTACTAATTCCATACTATACTAATGAATTACTGAAACCCCTATCAAGAAGAAGCTCAAATTACAAACTCAAGATGTGCAGCAGAACAATCAGTCAAATGCATAGAACTTAATTTCTAAAACTGATGGATATCTCACAACTTAGACATAAGTTATGCCAAGCTGAATTTTGGTCTGTATAAATGATGCATAAGACATCTAACAGCTTCTCTTGAGTGACTGTTGAAGCCTGAAAATGCTATTAAAAAGATAATTGTACATTTTAGTAACAGTAAAAGCTTTGAGTGTACAGACAGGAAAGTTTAAATTCAGTTGTTGTTCTGCAGCATTTTAGAGAAGAACACAGTTACTTAAAGTTCTGTCTCTGAAGCTGCCTGTCTGTCCACCTGGAGCCCATCATGGCTGCCACTGCAAGTCTAGCAGCTGCAGCGCTGCACTGTGGGATATCGGACACCCCGAGATGATGACTCTGATGAATCTGTCTGCTCCTTGCCCTGTGGCCCCCATCAGATCCATCCTACTGGGAAACAAGTGTGTGTGACTGACCCAGACCAAACATGCTCCCTTGCTCACACACACACTGACTCAAACACACACGGTTCCTGTGACCTCTGCTGCATGCCACACCATTAATACCAATTGGCCTCTCTTTATGGATACAAATATTTTTCACATGCTCCTGGCATCCTCCGAGATCATCTTGAATTTCTGCAGCCACAACAAACGCGCACGACTCCTTGTACTTGGGAGTGAAAAACCACAGGATTCTCAGCATGGGATATTTGTTAAACATGATTTGTGAAACTTTTCAAACCGCAAGACAGACTGCAGCGGAGTGTTGCACTGTGTGTGGGTGGAGAAAAAGTCAGCTCCTCCTGTGCCACGTTTGATGGTTCCTCAATTGTGTCTACAACACAGCCAGCAGGGAAGTCTGTTAAACGCCAGTCAGCCACAGACACAGGCCCTTTGTCAAAATAACTGAGCGGCGAGGTGTTTGCTCTCCACACATCAAAAACACAGGATGATGAGATGATATCACTGCACAAATGGAGACTGATCCACCCAGTACAGGACAGATCCCTCGGTGACTCGATATGATCATTAGGAAGACAGTAAAATGTGATAGTGGAAACGGAATTTTAATTACTGATAACCCCTAGAAAAATATGCTATGGATAAACTCATAACAGTTAGTGTTCACTCGTCAACTTCCACCCCCCCTCACCAAAACATTGCATTAGATTGTGATAATGGAGCTGATGAGGATCCTGTAGTAGGACTACCTGTTAGGTTTATTTATGTGCCTTTTTAAATTTTCCTCTAGTCTTTCAATTTTTTGGTAAGTTTTTGGGGCTTTAAAAAAAACAGTTCAAATAAAAAACTGGAGTCAATTTTACGCTGAGATTGCTCAACATCGTCACAAAACAGTCCCTTCTTTACACCACCCTTGTTTATTTACACTGAACCAAACAACCCTGGCATTGTGGGACATGGAGAAGCATCAGCATCTTGCATCTGTATCTTGTGTGATGTATAACATGTGCACCAGGCAGCACTTTTTTAACCTGATTTGTCCTGTATCTTAGTCTACATCAGCGGCACATCATACATGCTGCTTGGCTACCAAGACAACAGTGTGAAGACAAAAAGTTAGCACAGTGTCTCAATCAATGCGATTATAAAAACATTAAAACCCACCACTGACATTTTTAAGAGCACAATCAACCAGTTGTTATTATAAAGTTGCCCAGCAACTCTTCTGTCTGAAGACATTTGTAAACAAATGCCTCAGTTACACAATTTCACCATCCTACTTAACTAATTCAGCACCAGAGTCGATTAAAATCTGCTGCTTTTACATTCTCGAATGTTAGGGATGCAAATTTAATGAGGATGAAGTTTGGTTTTGTTTGACCGGATTTTACATACACCCTTTTTTCATTTTATGACATGAAACATGCAATCTACTGCATTATTAAAGACAAAGATTAGTTCAGCTAACAAAATATAGCAATGGTCTCTTGCACCCCACAGTTGTGGTGCGTTATGAGGATACAGTGAAGTTGCACGTAGCTTCATTGCACAACTGCCCCACTGGTGGATGAATGTGTTAAATATGAGCACCAACTCACAGCCTCAAATCTCCAGCTTCCCCTTGTAAATCATTTTGATGTACTGCAATAATTGCTATTGACAGAACAACAACAAGGCAATTATATCTAGTTGACTCTTGTTCCTGTTATGTGTGTATGACTGTGTGCATGTGTGTGTTTTATGGCCAGCGAGGTACATCCTCCCGGCCCCACCCCGGACTCTCGGAAGGCTTCTCGCCTCGGGCTTGTTTTGAATCAGATGGTTTGTCAGAGAGCGGGAAGCCCTGATGCCACAGCGCTGTTTACTTTTCACTCAGCACATTAGGTATGGCTTCGCTGTACCCTGATGCTGGTATCAGCTGGGCATGTGTGTGTGTCTGCATGTGTGCCTTTGTCTGCCTATGTGCGATTTTATGTGTGTGTCTGTGTCATTTCCCGTGCCATCTCGCTGCCAAGACTCACACCCCACGAGCACACCACTTTGATGAGTTTATCAGATGGGAATTTCACGCCAGCCCCTCCTCCTCCATCTCCTCCACACACTGTCAACATCACGTTCATATTTATATTGCTGTCTGGCACAGATACAGATCCAAGACTATCGCTGGAGATTTATCGCTTTTACTGTACTATGAGGTCATAACTGTGCAAGAAAAATAAAAATAAAAAAACGACAACAAGTAGCAGAATGTGTGAAAACAGTCTCTAAGGGAATTCAAACACTCCTGCACAATGCATTTTAGGCAATGAGCTCAACTAAGGCAACAGGACAATAAGCTTGAATTCCAAGACTGCCATGATTACTTAATAACTGCAGAGCAAGAAATTCAGGAGTATGTGGTTATGCTTACGAAAGCTGGACTACTTAACTGTGTGTTAAAAATAAAAACAAGTGATCAAAACAGGAAGTTAATAATGTGGCATGCAGGTTATTGCTGCAGCTGGGGCAGGGTCCGAGATGAAGGCAGACCAACGGTCTTAGTTCAGCAGCAGGAGGCATGATGGGTGAGTCGTGGTCAGGGGATGAGACGGGTCGAGGGGCAAGCGGAGGATGTTCTGGGAATTTTTTTTTCCCCTGTAATGACAGGGTGCTGGGCAGCTGGATCCTGTTTTCCAGTGCGATTGGGGAGCGTAGCAGGGCATGGACAGCTCCGTCTGTGGGCCCTGTGTTCATTAGTGGAGCAGCACTGCAGCACTGGGGGTGATTCACAAGCATATCAAGTTAAAAAGAAATGCCTAGCCACAGAGGGATTTTCCTGCTGGGTCAGAGTATGTGTTTGTGTGTGTCTGTGTGTGTGTGTGTGGCGTGGTGGTAGAAGACTGAAGTGGGATGGGATCAAGGGGAATTAGTAAACTTCAATCATAAAACTTCCGAGGACACGCTTAAAAGCCATCCTCGATCAGACTTTCACAAACATCCACACCACTCCCGCTCCCTGTCCTATAAAACATGCTGAGACATTTTGGGGCTTTTGCTGTAATTTCACTAATGTATGTTTTTTTTTTTTTTAATCTGACCTGCTCATCTTGTGATTATTTGGAGACCTGAGTCCTGTGCTTATGTGTGTTTGTCAGTGTTTTTCCCCTGACGCTGCACTGCGCCGCCACTGGTCCAGGCACGGTGCCAGTTGATCAGGTTTCACTCTGCTTGTGTTTGCTTCTCTGACTGACTTGGCAGAAACCAATAAACACCACACTCCCACCCTTGTACCTCCTCTCCGTCTCACAAAAAAAAAAGCAACACCATTCTTGCTCTGCCAAAGCACACAGGGCACTATGGATTCATTTGATTTTTTTCCCTTCTTGTTCTTTTACACTTTTGTCAAAATTCCTTGCATACTGTGAGGAAGGCGGCAGGCAACTTAACAGTCAAAGCTCAAACAAGGCACAGCACGACGAAGCTATATCACCGTAATTAAATCCATTTTTCTGTGATGCCACTGAGCCATTTGTCTTCGTTGAGACCACAGGGTGACTTTGGGGTGGTCTCTTGGTGTTTTTAAGCCCAGGCCACCTTCGGCTGAATGTTTGAATGTGGACATATCTGGATTGAATTTTTGCCCTGCTCCTCCTCTCACCCCCACCTTCTTTTGTTTCATGTGGTTTTCAACAGCAGCGAAGCACATGTGGGTTATATTGTTCTGCACACAGTTGACCTTCATCAAACACAATATCAGAATCAAAACTGCGTAATTTCAAAGTATAATAAATAAAGAAAATTTGAATGAATAAAGACTGGTCAAAAGATTTAAAGTGAAGAAAGTTGAATTGCAATTGTACTAAAATATGTCTAAAAGTTATAGCACGTTTTAAGCTTAATTTTTCTATTTCTTCTTAAAGTCCAGTTTCTTCAAAGTGTTTTGGGGTCAAACCCACAGTGTTAGTGCTTTTAGCTGCTATTGTAAAATAATGTACCACCTTAAACTGTAATTTTAGCATTATTTAATTTAATGTTAATCTAATTAAATCTGAGTGTAGATTTGAATTACAAATTAACAAGCTGGGTGCTAATGTTACATTAGTCATTTGTCACCAAAATTGGATTTATGAAAGAAAAACAGCTAATGTACCTAGAGTTTGCTCCCTTTTGCCTAATGCAGGTGTGTGATAGTTCCTTTTACAACATGAATGTTGTAAAGATAAATTGTACAATTCTGTGTGGGCTTGCTGAAAAGGATCTTCTTAAGCTCCACAGTATGAAGTTCTCCCACCAGTTACACTCCAAGGTTGACAACACATCCCCATGCAAAACCAGCTCTCAAACTTCAAATTCAGGCAACCACTGCCACATGAAAGGCAGCCTGGTCACCAGAATAAAATGTTAGCATTTACATTATGATCCTTCAAACCACAGATGTTAAATTTTGTACATTTTATATAAACATTTCAACAATACATTACAGAGTCACATATTTCTGATTAAATGTAAGCCTATATGAGCTGACTTCTCTCATCAGGAGGAAGAAAAAAGGTATGGTGGCCTACTGACACCCAGGTAAATGAGCTGCCAAGCAACAGAACCATTGAGCGACTGTAGGTAAATTTTACTGTGATTGTTCTGACAAAAAACAGATATTTTAGGTCAAAACGTTGTCTTTTCTTAACCCTTAACAAGTGATTTGGGGCCTTAAACTGACCAAATTGCAACCACAGAAATGTAAAAGTTTAATGTAAAAAATCTGAAGAAATGTAAGTTTCAACATTTCCATGGTTTGCAGAAACCTAAAAAATTACTTAATGCCAACATATATTCTAGAGACTATATTGAGAGTAGGCCCACCCATGCAGAGGCCAAAAACTTAGACAGTTTCCACAAATAAATATAAAAAAGATATAATCCTCTTTTGACAAAAATAGCTCTGGTTCTTGTAGTACTATGGTTTATATTAATAGTAAAGAGTGAAGGAATCAAAATTTTTGTTTGACTTGAAATACATCAGAGACAAAAAGCCTGTGTTTTGGTTGCAGTTGTTGGGTTTATATTTCTGTTTAACCTTTCAATCCTCAAACAGTCATGCAAAGTTTTCTATAGTACAGGTCATTAATTATAACCCCTTTAACTCCTCTGGCTCTGTTACTGTATCAGAAGTATGTATTTCAAAAGCTTCAGGTCCAAATTTGTCATCCTAGCATGTGAAAAAAACTACATGCCCTCATGTCTGTTAAGCTGTGAGTGCAAATCTTTTTTTCCCCCCCTTTCTGTGGAGGAGATTTAATCTCACTCTCTATCTCCACTGACAATATGCCACCATGCCTTCATAATGACATACTTGCCCAGGACGTCAGTGTTTTGAGAAAACACAGTTAGGAACCTGTGAAGTGTGTACGTGTGCTATGGCTGCATGTGCATGGATACAAACCTGCGGTGCAACACACACACATGCGTAGATACATGCATTTAGTCTAAATAAAAATGGAACTGTACCAGTTAGACTAGTTGTGTTCTGTGAAGTCCGACACAAAGAGCCTGGCATAAGAAGACAGTGCAGAGGACCATAGATCTTACACAGTCTGGTACGTTTGCTTTATTTGACAACATGCAAACTATGTTTATCTTACTCCCATGCAGTTATGCCTGGCATTTGCACAAGCATTATGTCAAGTTTCCACATCCAGCAAACCACAAGACAAAAAAAAAAAAAAACTTAACCGTGCAGACAGACTCACCAATGGTTCTTATGTTGGAAATGACATGAAATACTCTAAGTTCTCTCACTTTCTCTTGGGTAAATAATCCTTATTAATGAATTTTCTAGTGATGGTTTAATGGCCTTGGTAGTTTGACCCTCTCTCAGCTTCTCCCTGAAACTCATTCAGTCCATATCAACCTTCTCTCTTCTCCCCAAAAAGCCCCATAAATCACTTTCCTGTAAACAGTAGTGACAGACAGCCTGATGTGTACCTCGATATATATTTAGGAGACCACAAGGCCTGAAACCTGAGCCTGCTTGTGTTTGGGAGACAAACTGTAGTAAGATGTGGTGCTCACATGTTCTCTGGGTGAATGCTCGTACCTCTTGGTGTGTGTTTGTGTGTGGTTTGTGTTGCTTTCTACAATCACAGAGCTATAAGTACACGTTGAGCACAGATGGCATCGAGCTAATTTGTTCTTATTGTTACAAATTATGTTGTTGCACTTAAGCGCAGTAATGCTACCAGTAACAATAACACAGATCCAGACCCAGCAGCGGCTGGAGCAGCTGTGTGACGCCACGGCTGGCGAGGTTGGCTGTAGAGAGTTACCAAGAGGGAATGGTTCTTGGTGTAAACACACTCTTGGCAGACATATGGGTTTGCATACAAACCTATTGAAATTACAGGAATACTCACCTCACAGCACAAATAACCTCACATTAATTTCCACACCTTTGACACGTTTCAGTTTCAGATAGGAAATGCTTTTATTCAAAGCTAACTTCAGAGCGATTAATAAAAAAGGCTTGCTCACAGTCAAAGATTTTAACATACATGCAGAATGGAGTGTGACAGGCTTCAGCTCACACTTAACATGCAGAGAGAGAAATTAAATGCACATTTTGCACATCCTTTTAGAAGGACTGTCAGTGTTTCATTTTATACTGTATATTCGTAAACATACAAAAATAAGTTCACATATATAAACTACAGCGTGATGTGAATGATCCAATTTTGAGCTGTTGAGATTCCTCTTACGTTAAATTAATCCTTCAAAATACATTTTCCTGTATGGTATGTGGCTATTGATGTTAAAAAAAGAACCCTCCCTACAATTAGATTATAAATATCCAGGAATGATTTAGAGCCTGAAAGATGATAGAAAAGTAGCAGGTTAGCAATTTTACTGTATCTAGTAAAATTAGGTGTAGTGATTTGAGGGTGATTAAATTTAGGATTCACTGATGAAAAGCGGGGATGAGCGTTCCTTTAAGCTGTAAAGTAGCTGCACCAACTATCGCCCAAGACGTGCTGCTTTTTCATAAATTGGTCCTAAATAGGGCCGCAATAAACATCAATGTCATGGACATCTAAGTCTGAATGAGAAAAGCCATCACTTGAGGAAATAGCTGAAGCCAGCATGTTATGTATTCTGTTGTGTAGCACTCAGTCATGTCTGTGTCTGTGTGTGTGTCTGTGTGTGTGTGTGTGTGTGTAAGATGAACACTAACTGAGGCCTGTCATCAGGTGTGAGTTGGGTCTGGCCCTGTGTCTCAACACCGGATGACAACTGGCAACCAGTCTCCTGAAACCCAGGAGAAGCACTGAAAATATCTCTGATTACATCCTATTATTAATTGTGAGAATGACCAACAGAAACTGGAGTGATCATTTTTCTGTTTTTTTTTTTCAGACAACGAATCAAACTTTAGCCTTCTGCTTTCTCACTAATCCCATCTCATCCCTTTTCTGTCTGCATTGGCTCAATATTGTGGCTCTGAACTTGACCCAAAATAGCAGAAAGGGTTGAATGAGGGAGGAAGGAGGGATAAGTGGGGAGTGAATAAGAGGCTGGGGACAGATTTAGGGGCCTGACTGGCAGTGGCCATGAGGGGGTTCCCCATGGATCAGTCTTAGGTCCAGGTGCAGAGTTTTAATGAAGATGGTGGAACTCCAGAGAGGGGAATACACTTTGAATACCCCATCCTCATGTGAAGTTTCAGTCAACACCGTGGCCCTCTTTGACCCCGGATTAGTTTCCTTTTCCAGGTTTAGAAGCAGGATGCTGACCCCCAGCATCCCCCCATTTGCTACCTGCAAACCAAGAGATAGTCCTGTTTCCCTGGGGACAGATATCATGGTTGCGCCTGCTGTCTGGACCAAAGCCAGCTCAAACTTCTCACAGTGAAGGTGCCCATCTGGCAGGGCAGACAGGAAGCTTTGTTTTCTTTTCCAACCCATCCATCCTGTCCTTTTAATGAAAAGCTGTCTGTTGTCTTTAATGTTTGGTATGCAGTTTTGAAGAAAAAGAGTGTTTTTTTATGCCAAACACAGATGTAGCTTTGTTAAAGTCTCTCATATGTTATTAATGTCCATTCTTTTCCTTAATGACTTAGTGAATTCTGCCATTTTCCCAATTATGAAATTCCCAACAGCCAGACAATAGGATGAACCCAGACAAAGCTGCTCCATGTAATCTTTAAAAATTCAACAACATCAGCAACCTTTATATTCTTGCATTTTGCACATGTTGCATCTGTCCACTCTGCATGTGTATTTGTATCCATCTAATGAAACCTAATAAACACAGAGCTTTGGAGTGTGTGTGGAGTTCCTGATAACAGGCTTGAGGGCATTACAGCTGTTTGTTCTAGATCGCTGCTTGTTTGTTTTGGGACCAAATGTGTTAGTGGGCTTGGGCAACGGCTGGCTGCATGTCCTCTACTAATTATGCTTGAGCTGGCGATGTGAGGATCCTCAGAGCATCCGCCTCCTTCAGATTTCGGGGAGATAAGTATGCATGTGTGTGTGGTGGAGGGGGGGTGGAGTGTGGGAGGCGAGACTGGAGGTGGTGAAAGGGTGTTTGCAGGCTGAGAATGTGTCTGTGGTTATTCGCACACCTTGTCTGCGGTTCCTCTCCGCCTTTCTCTCTCTGTCTCACTCTCTTGCTGGGTGGATTGTGCCGCCTGCCTGTGCTATCTGTCCTCATATCTTTGCTGGCTTCCTAACACCTGTTGATAAAAGACATCCTCACCTGTCAGCGGCAACCACCCAGCCATTCATGGGTCTGATCCAAGAGCCCAAAACACTGAATGAGTCTCTCCGTCTCTTTGTAGTTCCGTCTCCTCTACTCTAATTACACATATTTACTCCTGTTATTCTGGCTATGAATAGTTTCTTTTTGCTTGATCAGTTAATATCTGCAAGTGGAATTTTTAATTTAGGGAGAGATATATATCTTATGGTACAGATGTATAAAGTTGTGTGTGGCTTTGAAAAACAAAAAATTACAATCTCCACTGCAATTAAAGGGTCTTGAGACTGAAGGATGTGGTCATTTCCAGGACAGAGAGGGTCTAACAAAAGAGCTGTATAAAGGTGAACAGCAGCATATTTTGAATTTGATCCTTCCTTGGGATTAAAAATCAGAGAGTCTCTGCCTTTGCTGTGCTGTTCTGACCTCTGCTGAGTTTGTAGCGGGAACAGGGGATTCCCAAACCAAAAACGCACCTGCACTTGAAGCAGAACCCTGCTTGACCGCATGTTTGTAAAGCAAACTGGGCTTAGCCTTTTGTTTTCTGTTGGTGTTACTTGAAATGTTGCTGTTTAGTTCAGTTATAGTTATTCTACCTTGTCAAAGTCGGATAACTTTGTTTGGCACAGCAACAGCAGTGATCCACTGACAGTCGTGTTTGACAATGCAGAGTTTGCCCCTAGCCATTTTGAACAGATGTGCAGCTTATGATGTGAGTTATCAAACTTGCATATGTTTTTATTTAAAATTTCCATATGCCAGCAGTATCTTGATGCAAGTTCTCTCCTGTATAACGATAATCTTTATCAAAGCTACCTTGCAGATTCTCCTATGGGTGTTGTTTGGCGATGCTACTAAGGGGCTATTTACAAGCAAAGGGTTTTTTTTCACAAAATTGTAAAGTTCTCTAAGAGTTTGACCTTTCATTCACATGACAGCAGCATTTCAGTGGCCTGAAAATGCAGAAACCACTTTAATCAGAACCAGAAGGACAGGGGTTATGGTTTGTGAAACTTACAAAAAACTGCACCGATCATAAGAGGGTCAGAAAAAAAAAAAATTGACCCTTTGGTTTCTAAAAGATAGTTGTAGGAATGAAACTCCCACAGCCACCCACTGCTTCTATCAAAATGATAGACAAGTAAAAGAACTGGACCTGAGACATAACAGAAGTGGAAATCATGGGATAAAGGGAGACAAATCAACTGATCAAAAGCTGAATCACACTTCCAACACAAACTTAACTTAGATTTCCACTCAAAAAAAAACAAAAAAACAATTAATTAATTAAAAACACATTGAGCCAACTGAGAGTGTCAACTCTCTGGAGACACACAACCAACTGAGGAGGGAAACCCCAACCTCCTTTTATACCCTGCAAGCCTGGCCGATTGCCATCAGCTGGGGTAGAACATCACAGGTGCAGCCAGTAACTCCCAACAAGCAAGGAACCCTGTGACTGTGATTTAGATTTCTGTCTTTGATAATCCACACTGTCACTTTGTAAATTGGCAGTACACCAATTTTCTGGAAACTGTGACAACAAGGCCCTTCTTTTCCCATCACTGTAGCCTAAACCTATTATAGCCTTATAGTGAATAACAAACAAAAACAATGATAGCACACTATCAAGCTTTGTTCACAGACAGTTTATTAACGCTCCCTCAGAAAAATGTCCTTTTAAACAAGGTAAAGCATGTGTTTGCTGTCATCTCCTGATTTGTTTATATATGGTATTATTTTAATTGTTTCAGCACATCTGTGTACACGATTGTTTTCGAAGTGTTGTCATATAAATGAAAATCTTTTTTTAAAACACAAAAGATAAACTTCTTGTCATTGTAAACATGTAAACAAGTTACAATACCAGCCATCATCTAGTGCAGAAGAAAGGAGAGAAATTATCAAGGAAAAATAAGGTACAGAGCAGAGGCGCAAAAGTAAATGAATAGTGGTTGTTTGGAATTTACACCTTAAATTTTGAATTTGTACACCTGTTTGTTAATATGTGTCTATTAGCCCCCCAGTTTTACTGAAGTTTTATTGAAGTCTTTTTAAGAATGCAGCCTTGTTTCAGAGCTCAAAAGAGACTACATTGTACACAGTAAAATAATTTTTTTGCTAACCTTTTCAATTCCTTCACTTTCCTTCTCTCTGTGTTAGTTAACATTCAATGACATATCTGAGAATTTCATTTGATCTAAGACTGCCATTTATTGAGAAGAGTACTTTTGGTTTTGTACATTTGTATGTAAAGCAATGTGTGTTTGTGTGTGTGTGTATGTGGGTTCGTGTGTGTATATGTTTCAGATAACGGTGTGTTAAAGATGTGTGTGTGTGTCATGGAGGTGAATGGAGGTGGCAGGGTGCTAACAGCTGAAGACAGGTTTAAAGGCAGGGAGGTTACAATTGGTGTTAATAGATGCCTTCTTAAAGAGCGGATCACAATATTCACTGAAACACACCCTTGGCCTGTGCCTATTCAGATTTTTTCTCTGCTTCTCTTGAGCTGTGTTTTAGGGTGTGTTTATGTGTTAACCACAAATTGATTGAACTGATTTTTGGGCCAGCATGAGACGCAGCTTCAGAGCCACAGGCAGTTGCAATTTGTTTCTTTTATAATTTCAACCTTAGGGGTTGGCAGAGTAAGTTGGTTCATCATTTTGGTCCAGACTAACATAAACTCAAATATTGTTTGATAGAGCAACATAAAATTAGTTTAGGCATTTATTATCCACTTAGAATGAAATGTTACAGTACTGGTCAACCAGCGACTCGAAATTTTGACCTTTAGCTCTATCAACAGGTAATTTTTAAAACTTTTTAGTAATTTGCTTGACCATACACTTCCAAAGCTAACGGCACTCCTATTAGCTTCAGTTGTACTTTTAGTTTGGTGCTAAATAACAAATGCTAGCAGTTTAAGAAGGCAAATTAAGACAAGGACCATGTTAAACATTAGCTGCCAAATGCAGCATGTAAACTTTGTCATGTGAGCATGTTAATATGCTAATATTAGCAATGAAGAGACTTTGCTGACTGAAAAAAAATTAAATGTGGTTGTTTGCATGGTCACATAGATATGAAACAATGAAAATGTTTAAAAATAAAATAAATTACATGAACAGGAATGAAATTAAACTTGATTCGTAGGGGATAAATACTGTACATTTCAGCAACAGAAAGACTGAAACTTAGAAAGGATACTATGTTATAATATTTGCAAGTGTACTAAAACATAGCATAAGTTCATTTTGCAGTTTGTCAGCGCCTATTTCTCCAACAACATTAATGTAGCTCTCTACCTGGATTCGGCAAAGCATTTTTTGCATTATTGGTATTTTATTAAAGTAGTTAGAAGAGAAAAAATATGCTGTGTTTTTTAGCCTGTGTCACTGAACATACATGGCTATATTGTCACAGATGCAGATCCATGCTCTTGGATCAGTAGTGCATACATTAACATAAAAGATGCCTGATTTAAAAATATAGTGGCCTAGCTGTATTGCTGTTTCATGCATACCTCTTGTACTGCAGTTCTGGTTAAACACAGCCAAGCTAACCTACAGCACAGACCTACACAGCTGACACCCAGCAGCCTCTGGGAGTTGACAAATGGAAAAAGCCCCGAAGATGAATGAAGCACAATTAGCTGAGGTAACAAATGTTTCTAATGATTTATACCCTGCTCAGGTTGCTTTATTTTTGCCTGGGTACAATTCTCCAGGAGGACAGTGTTGGTGCAGACCCTGGGGCTGCTCTGTGCTGATGTTCAGACAGCGAGCTTGCAGACAGTGACAAATGGGCTATGTGAGACCACCGCCATTGATATATACTTCATTTTTCCTCGCCCGATCACTGTCTCAGCAACTTAAAGGTCAGCCATCATCTTTGAGTTTTCTGTTTCTTTTTTTAAGCAGAGGTACGGGCGCTGTTGGAGCCCCCTCACTCGCTTCTCAGGCTCACCCTTTAGTGCCCCAGGGCAGAGGAGAGAGAGGGAGAAGGTGAGAAGGAGATGGAGATGGAGGGGGGAGAGGGTCAAACTAAAAGCTTCAGGCATTGTGAAGAAACACACACTTCTCTGTGTTTTAACTTGTCTGCTTGATGAACTATCATTCTCACTACATGGCTGAGGAAAAAAAAAGGACATGTTTTTTTTTCCTACAGTCTAAGGTGTGATGGAAATAGATTGCAGCCATAAAACAACTTCAAATATGGTTTTGCTCGCTTTTTTTAACACCTGAGATCTGGTTTGACTTGAGGGCATTACCGCTTTTTTTGCTAAACCCAGTACCCCCTCTTTTATTATTAGATGAAAATTGAAATATGACCTGTTTTAGATCAAATATCCCAAATTATGAAAGTACAATGTTGTTCTGGAAACTACATTTTATTTTTGTTTTCTTACTCATACAAAGCTTAACCTTGTCATGTTATTTGCCACTTCAGTACAAATTAACAATAAATATTATCCAGACTATTACACAAAATTGCAGATAATAATATAACATTTATTCATTCACATGAATAGACTTTTCACCTTGTTTACTTTTTCGGAGCATTTTTATCCTTTATACATGTGAAACATCTTAAACTCTTTATCTCTTTCTTCACACTTATTCATGATTTGCTGACAGTCAGGAAAAGGCAACTGCTCCACCTAGACCCAAAACACTAAGAGCTGTGTGGAAGTTCCCGTCTCCCTTTTTACATATCAGTTACTACTCCTTTGATATCTTGGCACGGTGCATGTGAGAGTTACAAGGTTTGAAACGCTGGTTGTGTACAGAGTTGAAAGCCTATTCTCTGATTGCAGACCTCTGGCCCAGCTGGTTTCTTTCAAACTCAAGACAATAACTTAACAACCATCATGAAAAATAAGACCAACAATTCATATTTACAGTGGAACCTCTCCCGTTCTCTGTCTGCCTCACTGGATAACAAATGATCAGAGCGCTACATTCATCAAAATCAGATTAATTGCGAAATAAGTCATATAGTCTTTTTGAATAACCTTTGCAAATTTTGGGAAGCTCTTTACAGGAGGTACTAATTTGTCTGTTCAATTAAATGAATTACTTTATTGAAAAATGGTTCCACTGAGACTAACGTGTCAACAGAGGCGTGGCAAAGTCACATAAGTAATTATTCCATTGAAACCATTTACCAAAGCAGTTACTATTGTGATAAATCATGCAGGAAACCTAAACAAGCCCAGCTCAGTCATTTGCTATTAATGAATATTACCCAATTTTAACCTTGCGTGATAAATGTATTGTTTGGTAATCATAAGAGGTGCAACTTCAGAAATGTTAAATAGATATTTAAACATGGATCAGGTTTCTCAGTGTATTGTTCAGTGTGTTTTTTTTCTCTGTATATTACCTCAGGTTAAAGGTTCTTCATGTAGCATTTTAACATCAGTAAGTTAAGACATATGTACTGTGAGCTAACTAGGCCATTGTTGGGGAAACAGACTCTAGAGACCTACACTTAATTTGACTGTACATTGTGAGTCAGTATTGGGCAAGTTAGCTCTATAAAACAATGTGACTCATTACATTACTTTCGTAACTCAGTGCAACTCAGCCAAAGATGACTTTAGAAAACAACAAATTCCATCAATACATCATAGAATCTGTACTGAACATGTGAAAGAAAAGAAAGTGAGAAACTGTGCAACAATTGTGCAATAAAGGGGATTGTTAGCAGGCTAGCAAAGAAGACAACAACAGTGAATAAGGTAACTTTGAAGCTAGCAAAAGTCACATCTTTTTCTTTTTCTTTCCTCCATTTCCCAACAGCTACTTGCCCAAATATGGTCACATAGGATGATTTGCAAATTACTGTATTGCTTTGTTGAACAA
>JAPZDV010000022.1:3931789-4017043 GCA_029814665.1 Acanthurus lineatus
AAAACAGGAAGATAATGCTGCACGTTTGGGTTTTTTCGCTTCTTGGTCAGAAAGTTTCAACCCAAGCAGTGCCCATGTTTACTTCAAATTCAGTCGACAGCATCTTCAGCCATCACTGCTTTTACTTTATAATTAACTCTTCCTTTCATTAGGAAGCCCCCACCAGTGACATGATATTCTTTCTGACATTACGTTTAACTTTTTTAAACAGGAACTATCTTGAGATATATTACCTCTTTTACAGGAGAGAGAGAGAGATCCTGCAAAAATGTCAGGCAATGTTCTAAACATAGATAGATAGATAGATAGATAGATAGATAGATAGATAGATAGATAGATAGATAGATAGATAGAGTTCATACAGTGCATGTATACAGTTCGTTTGTAAGTCATTATCTGCCTATCAATCCCTTAAAGTACATGCAGCACTTTTACAGGCCTGGTAATGACTGAAAATCACCTGGGGCATTTTTTGTTACATATGTCACAAACACACACGCCTGCAACCACAGACGCAAACAGTCACAAGTCTGTGAAAACTGGTCCTATGTGCTCACATGCATATATGGACACATGCAAAATATTATACAAATGCTTCCTGCACTGCAGGACTCTCACACACTTCTCACTGGTATGTTTCAGTCACAGCTGATGTACTGAGGGGCTGATAGGACGACATGAAAATGTGGGTCGAGCTGCAACAGTCCTGTTCATCCTCACTCCCCCAAAGCCAGTCATCCGGGGAGGTGCCTACTGCAAGCTCCTGCCCTGCATGTCAGAGACACCTGTGGCCTTATAGACACTACCCAATGGTACACCCATTTTGCTGGAGCTTAAGTTGACATCTGGACCACAGAGACAGAGTTGAAACATGGGATACATGCTGGGTAATAAGGCTCATTTCGCAGGAAACACATTTTGTAGTGTGGTGAGTGTAGGTTTCTTAAACAAGTTTGGAGACTTTTTCTGCTGTGTAAAACATATCAGATTCCACAACAATCAAAGTGTCAGCTAAAAGAGGTTGCTGAAATCATCTCATCTTCCCTTTTGTTGCAACACGGGTTTTCATTATTGTTTAGACTGTCATATCACTGTCTACCTTAATGCTTGCTAGCTTACTCAAATTTATGACAGACCTGTTTCTAACTCTTTCATTTTTCTCCTCTGCTGTCACTCATCTCCTCTGTCTGCTTCCTCATTTCCCCTTTCACTCCTCTCATTTAAAGGGGGTTGAGGGGAGCGAGTTAGATGTGAACTCTCCAGCCACATGAAGCACTTCATGCTATTGGCTGATGTCTGCAGGCGCTGCTCCGTGTTTGTACTCAAAATATCAGACTTCAGGTCGAAAAATAGCTCTTAACTTTGCACAGCACCACACATTACGCTGTGTGGTATGAGTTAATCCGAAGGTGCAGCTTTGAATGTTTTGGTGACATTTAGATTTTTTACAAAGCTATTTACGGGGTTTCTTTGTCAAGTGGGCTGGAAATTACACCAACATTTCTCTTACACCAGGAAGACTCCTAGCCGAAAAAAACATCTCTTGCCCCGAGGGAACTGTCTCAGTTCCTGTGCAAATAAATAACAGCACATGCAGTCAAGACAAAACAGCAATTATCCAGGAGAGAGAGAGAAAAAGAGAGAGAGCGAGCTTCGCAAACAAATAATTTCATGTTCACCGCTGCTCTGTCTTTACATGTTCCCTGTGTGTGTTTTCGTGGCACAGTTGGCAGCGTGCTCCTGATCAGTAATATGCATGGATTTGTGCTGTAAACTTCTCCATGCAGCTTACTGTGTTTGCATAAATACTATTTAACACTTTGATGATCAGAAGGTCTTTATGAACTTATGAGCTGATCCCTCAGCAGGAGACTGCTATTATCCTAAAAAGACAACAGGAGTTCATTTTGAGTTTTGTTGACACTAAAGTCTGAGCTGAACTCCATGTCTGTGCCTCTGTCTGATAAGTAGTCTAGTGTACAAACGTTGGCATGTTTCTCTACAAATATGAGTCCGTGTATAAACTTTGTTTTAAGCCTGGCTGACAGCACCATTTGATAGTTGAAGATGCCTCACATGGAAGCTTCTCCACCCTGTTTTAAGTAATAAGAGATTACAGGTAATCTCCTGGTAATGGCAGGTTGGCATTCCTGTGCGCACAGATGCTTCTGAGGCACTGTGGGACATGTTGTTTTGAGCTAAAAGACTCTTAATCCTTTCTCAACATAGTCATTGGTTCATTGATCAGAGCAGAAAGGACCTTAACTCAACAATAGCTGGGTAAAAGGGTTTGTGTTGTTCTGTGTCATCTGTATGTTTTTCACTGGTGAAAATATGTGTGAATGTGCAGATGTTATTACAGATGTGTGACTACTTACCAGCATGTGGACACAGTATATGTATATATACTGTAAACGTATATATGCATCTGCAGCCACTCAAGCCCACAGGCATTTACTTTTTGATGAAAAACTGAAATTACAAACTGAGGAAGATAATTCTTTTACATTTTTAAATGTTCTTTTTTTATTTCAGGAGATTTTCATTCTTTGTGTTGAGGATCATGTTTTGTTTTTTCATGTGACTGGTCTGCACAAGTGTGTTAGTTACATAAGGCAAACTTTTATCACATGATCTAAAACAATCCTTTGACTCTGAGCTCCAGGCCCTGCTGTCTGATATGAGCAGAACACTTTTTTACAGTGTAAGTAATATTATTATGGTGAAAATATTTTTTTTTCTCTAGCAACTCTGAACTGTAAACTTGTTATATCACTAAATTCTGCAGAATAAATGAACCCTTTGGTTAACTGTGAAGTCATAGTATGCATCTCACTGATACAGCAAACAGAGTGTTATTTTTACATTAAGTTGTTTACACTGATAACAGCATTTAGCTTTATACTATGCTAAATTCACAGTGGACAAGATATAAATAAACTGATCTAAAATATCAGTTCAGGAGTGAATATCCTCCCTCCTATCTTGTGCATATGCATAATACAACCTAAGTGACATTTGGTGATGCAATTTGTCAGACTTTATTGTCTCTAGCAGTAGCATTTTACAACTTTTTTTTTACATTCTTTCCAAGAAAGCTTTATATGTATTGCATGAGTAGTTTCTGCATTGAGTTTATCACCAGAAGTAATTTTTTATTATTTATGTTAGGGTGGAAAAAACTGATATGGATCTTGTTACTCTGTAGGTTTTGTCTAGAAAAACTTTCTTGTCTATAAAGGGATTGTTTAGCATTAAGCACCAATGACCGGTTGTATAACTTAAAAAAACAAACAATGCTCTCATTAGCACTCATGCTCTTATGAGTATTATACCAGTCTATTACAGACCATTTCACAATGTTAAATAAAAAAAACAAAAACAAAACAAAGAAAACTGCATTGCACTACATGACATGAAGAAAATGATTTTTCTGTTGGACACTATTCTTATGAAACAACCAACTGCCTTTCCCCCCACCCTGCTGTGTTAGTTTCACTTCTTGCAACAGGTGGGTGACATCTTTTGCAGTACAATAACTTAAATGACCTTTTCAAGAAAGACCATAATAATAATCCCTATCTTCTGTTCTGGTAATGCAGAGATGCAGTGATGATTGGGGGGGGGGAGGTCAGTGGTAGCATGGCAGTAAAAACATGTGCATGTGTGATTCTGCCTGAAATAATCAGCTTGTTTTCCTCCTCATAACCGCTCTGCCTCCCACAGCTTTATGAGATGGCTCACCTTAAAGCCGAGTGCATCTACAGTTGCAACCATAAACGAAATAAATACAACAGTGATAACATCTTCACTGAACCTGCTGCAGCCTTATTTAACTTGTGTGCTGCGCTCCTCAGTGCACATATGGTCGCTGTGGAGGGAAAGCTGAGCTTCTCTCTGGCATCCTTGGTGGTGTTTGTGATGTGTACTGTTATACTTGAGCTGGTGTGTAAGCTCTTGCCAGTCCGGGCAAATGTGAGGGATGGATTTGCTCGCACAGCTGCCAAATCACAGTTGTCTTTTCAAGGCTCCTGACCCTGAGATAAATGGCACCTGCAACAAATATAACTGCTTTCAAATTTGATTACAGTGCCAAGTTACTACTTGCACTCTGCAAATAAACCTGTGTGGCAGAGATGAAATGGATAGCAACCTGAGTGACCTGCACGCTACAAAAGCATTCATACTGGTTTAAAAAAGACTTCAGGCGTTCATGATTTTTCATGTGGAATAATAAGCCAAGGAGACAATTTTATTTGTTTTCAGATAAAATGGAGTTTGAAGTCATTTACCTTGTTAAGACTTGTTAAGTCTTTTATTAATTACAATACAGAATAATAGTCACCACCTAATGTTTTTTTTTTTTTTTTTTTTTGCAGAGGTTTGTTTTAGCATGTCTTATCTGTCAGCACAGACAGACTCAAAAGATCTCGTATAATGACCCTGTGTGAGGCTTCTTCACAGGGAGAAGATAATAAAGTTCACACATTAAAACATGGCCTCAGCAATGTGTTTATTCTGCGATAGCATTTCATTCGTGCCAGCTAAAAGCAGCAGTGGAGGTGCTTTCCATCGCTATTCAGTAAATATTCAGCAGTCTTTGTGTGATTCACCTGAAAGGTCACAAAGCAGCATGTCCGATCAATGCTCTGCCCCGTGCTGATTGGCTGGCTGCCTGCTCTTCATTGTTGGGTGCTTACACCGAGCAGTTGGCTGTACTGATTTGCTGTTTGGAGAAGATTTAGACCTGTCACACACACATGCACACAGCGGTTTTAAGGCAGTGGGGGTTATAGGATTATAAAGAGGAGAAGTGAAAATTCCTGTTTGGGAGATCTGCTGAGGCTTAAGTTTCCCCATCGCACATGTCACGGTGGAAAAACTCCCAGAAGGAGGTGGGGATCGCAGCGTCAATCCCACACTAGGCTCAGGGTAAACATAGACGTATTCTATGACCCAAAATGTGCTCTCTGGGTTTCTTTTAGCCCAGCTTGTGTTTCTTGCTCGTGTCGCTTAAAATGGTAACGTTGCCATGCAACTCTATATCCAATGCTTACAGTAACAACATACCTGAGTATTTTTCATGACATACTGTAAAAGCAAGCAGTTCAAATGCTTTCACATCCATGGTTGAGTGAGACTGAGCTGCAAAACCTTATCTTGTTGGTAATCTCTTCAGAAGAAGAGACAGTTTGGATCACAATTTAAAAGTTAGCTAATAGAAGCTAATAATAACAGTAAGAGTAAAACAATAGAAAAGAACTAATACAAAATGACTATGAGAAATACAAGCAGGGTCATCCACTGACACTTAGAGGGGCAAGACAAAGTGAAATTCATTATGTTCTAACTAACTAGGGGGAGGGGGAGGGGTTTGTGTGGTCTCAAAGAGTTAGAACTTAAATGCAAGGGCATTAAGGCTAGATTTGAACTAAGTATTGATACTATGGGTTGTAATTAGATGTAAAATTAAAAAAAAAATAGAAAAAAAAAGTTTTGCATAAAGGGGATATGGTTTTTAAGAGACCAAGAGGGCAGGTGTTTGAGAACCACCTGGGGTCTGTTTGTGCATTTGCCTGGCAACAAGCAATGAGAACCATAACATGTTTTTGTAACATGTACATGCATGTCTTTATATTTGCAAAATAAAACATGAGTGTACCAGAATGAACATGTCATACACCAGATTACGAGCAGTAGATTTATGCAAAGGCAGAACACAGAAAAGGATTTATGTCAACCTTCATTCTTCCATGTCAGCGAGATAAAGTACCAAAATGGTGTCCCACTCCTCCAAGAAAAGCTTCCAGTTTTGTTTGAGTGCGCTGCAGCTATAAGAGAACATGCATTACAAAGCAGGAGCACTTGAGTGACTAAGCTGCATGTCATCGTCTGAGAGAGAGAGAGAAAGAAGGAGATAGAGGGAGAGAGAGAGAGAGAGAGAGTGAGAGAGAGATTGACTGCAAGGTCTGTAACAACACAGGGAACAAAACTCAGCCCAACACCGACTGTCAACCTCACAGTCATGTGAAATGGCTGTGTGTGTCAACACCTCCAAGAATCACTGTTTCGACTTCAGTGTGTGAGTGTGTGTGCGTGTGTGTAAATCTGCTACAACTCTTTTATGTCTGAGTGTGTGCATGTGCGTGTGCATGTGCATGTCTGTGTGTCTGTGTGTGTGTGTGTGTGTGTGTAACAGATCTTTGTGTAAGTTGCATGTGTTTTTTCCTCTGTAAAGAACCTGCAGTGGATACAATGTTTAACCGTGTTCATGGCGCACTTGTATGAATATGTATGTGTGCTTTTGCAAACATTATGGTTGGGACTGTTTAGATGGAACTTACAATATGAAAGGAAGAAATAATAATAATAATAATAATAATAATAATAATAATAATAATAATAATAATAATAATAACACTTTAATGTCTTGTATTCCTATTTTGAAGTCTGTCCCATTGCATTTCCCCAAAATTAGCATGATATATTTTGTTGTCATTACTAAGCCACTTCTGCCACCACTGCTGCCTGTTTAAGGTCATTCTGGAGAAACATGCCTGTTTGCTTCTTGGCTGAATAAGAGGATCTAAACCATTTTCAGACTAGTGAATTAATTTAAAAGCTATTTCAAGACAATGGTTTTAGCTTAGCTTAGCATAAAGACTGAAAGCGGGGGGAGGGGGGGAGCAAGTCTGGCTTTGTTAATGAAATAGTCACTTGCAGCACCTTCTAGGCAAACTATTGAATACTAGGCAAGTAAATGAATATTTATTTCCCCAGAATGATTAATTATTCCTTTCAAGAGTTGAAAAAAGGGATTCCTGTGAGTTACTCTCTTTACTTCCCTGTTCATTGTCGCCATCAGTTTTTTCGCACTTGCTGTTTCTCTTTCTGCCTCATAATTTTTTTTAAACACAGTCCACATCTCCTGGCCTCTGCCAAAGGAACAATACAGTCATCGAGAGGGAAGAGGTCTCACCCTGCTGCTATTTGTGCACATCTGGCCTCAACACTACACAGACTTACTCAACTTATTTAAATGCAAAAGTGCTGAAAGTAAACATGAGCTGCGCATGAAAAATATATCACTTACAACCCCCTAGTTTGTTGTTGTTGCATGGATTAAGACTCAAAATACATGCAGGAGAAAAAAATAAACATCAGTAGCATCAATTTTAAAATATGGACAAGGGTGGAGTTTAAGTTTATAAAGCACTGTGGTAGCAAATTACCAAAGATTTGACTTAAGTGTTTTTCCTTTTTCAGTTTTGACATCAAGCAGATGCAGCCTTTGTCCAACGGTAATTAGGACAAAATGTCCGGAAATGAAAATGACACCATGACAACAGCTGGCAGGGCTGTTGACCTCTTCACATGAAAGAAAAATATACAGCGGATTTTTATGTACGCTACACCTCATTTAACACTACCGAAGCCTAAAATTTTCAACCACCCATGTGAATATTTGATTCTGCAGCGAGTGCCAGGCAGTGGAGGTGATGCTGAGATCAGTCTTTGGCATGTTGTGCCCCTGCAGGTCGGCCAGAGTTCAGCTGAGCAGTACAGGAGCAAAGGAGCCCAGAACACTCTGCACTCAGGACATTTAGGTGAGCTGAGAGCATGGATGACCTCCATCTTTGACCCGGCCAGTGGAGAACTTGGTATTGTTGGAAGTGGTACTGGTGTTAGTGGGAGCCCTGACTCTGAGAATGAGGTCATGGCACTTGGACTTGAGCGTTCCCCCTTGACTCTGTTGGGCCCTGAGGCTCCCTCACATCTGTGTGCTGTCTGACCCAGCGGCAGGCAGCTGCTCCCTCTCATTATATCCCCTAATGGATGGATCTGTTTCCCTCTGACCTCATCCTCCCTCCACAACAACATCCCTCCATGACTCCATCCTGATACCCCTTCATCCAGGCACAGACCCCCTTTTCTTCCACGTCTGAAGGGCTGAACAGGCACAACTTGGCCTGCTGTGGAAATAAGGGTGGTGCTTTTGATTGAGGTCCATAAATTACAGTATCATTCTTTGGTATGTATCAGTAAAACACTTGCTGGTTATTAAAAAAAACATAGGCCAATTATTCATATAAAATAGTTCACACCACTTATTATTGGTAATAGTTATTGCCATGACAATATTTATATAGCTCATCAGACAGGAAAAATGAGATGAATGTTGAAATTGAAATCAAAATTTTTCTGTATATATAATTGATTTTACTACATGATATTATAACAAAAAAGATGTTTGGAGATATCTAAAAGTAAATGGTTATTAAGCTCTTTTGATTGCGAAAACTTGCCCCTGTTAGCATGATAAACATTTAGTTACATAGTTAAAATGCACACTCACATGCCACAATGTTAGAAAATTTGACTTCTCATGATTATACTAATACAGACCCTTTACAGATACAATCAAAACGGCTGAATATTAAATGGCTTTTTGGTGAAAAGTGCTCACAAACTAAGTGAACACACATGGACAGTCTCAAGATGTTTCGTTGACTGACAACCTCCTCACAAAAATGGTCCTGTTATAATGTCAAATGTTCTAATTCAGGAAAATATTTAGTCTTAAACACATTATAAAGTCCATTAACTGTCAAACACTGCTGCTGTGATGGCAGCTGTTCCATTTCCCTTTTCTTTTACTCCTAATATGTTTGCTTGTTAATAATGCCAGCATGTTTCTAAGAGGCAGCTGAACTAATAGATTTTGATTCACAACTATTTAAGGATTCCATATTGTGTCTATAACCCGCAACAACAAATGAGAATCTGTGCTCGAAGTAGAGCAATATTTTTAACTTTGGGATTAAAAAAAAACCTTTACTTGTTATAGTAGTGAGACACTAAGGTACTGTGCTGAATTCTTACTAGAGAAGAAATGTACTTTCTCTGTACTTGAACAGAGAGGAGAAAAGGAAACATAAAGAGACTGGAAGGAAATAACTGACAGAGTGAGAGTCCGGTTGGTTCAGTGAGAGCCTGAACTAAACACAAACACACAGAGAAACACACCCTTGGTGCCTGCTGTTGCTTGCTAGCGCACAGCTAATGTACTGTGTTATAGCTGTTTGGGGCAGTTGAGTAATGCAAGGGGGGAAATTCCCTTTTCTTTAAGGCTTTTGACATCATTAAATACAACTATAGACATGGGAGCATCATCCAAAACTGCCACAGCCTGTAATGGCTGGTTGTGTGTGTGTGAGCATCAGTATGGCATTTATCTTGTGTCCCGTCCATTCAAAGAGAGAAAGAAATGGCTGAAGAAGAAAAAAAGGTGCTGTTTTCTTCTCACTCAGAGCTCTCCACCTGTGTTTGCCGCTGAGTAAACAGGAGCTGTTTTCATGAGTGGAAGACAGCTTGTGGTTTGCTCTGAGGAATTGAATTTCAAGTTCTCTCGGCTCTTTTGATTTCGTCGTAGAAGGCAGAGCAAGCCGTCAACACGCCCTTCCATTGTGGCTTCTCCCGAGACGTGATAGATAGAATCAGTAATTCCTCGGTCTAGCACAGATATTTGTCTTTATCATTAGCACAGGCCTGCTGCGTTTGAAGCGCTGTCTGAGAGGCAGGCTCAGACTATTTATAGGCTGGGAGGCTTTTTCATATCATCCTTTGTCTTCTCATCATGTCTCTTCTTAACTCAACTCAGACTTGCTGAGAAGCAGATTGGAGAATTACTCTTTTATCGCCAATTCTGTGTTCATTACCATCACTCCTGCTGGTTGGCCGCAGCTCTCAGACCTGTCAATCAACAGGCCTGGCTTGTCGGGCATGACTGGTGATCAATGGCTTGAGGTGAAGAGCAAAAGAGAGAACAGAAGAAAAAAAAGAATGATGAAGAAAGAAGCAGAGGATTGAAAGACAGACACAAAGTGAATGGATCTGATTCCATTATAATCTCCTCTGCAGATGCAGGGAAGCAAAAAAAAAAAAAGGAAAATAGGAGGTATTATGGGCCTTATGATGATCCATGGGAGATCTTAAGTGCATTTCAGGGATGCAATGCTAAGGACACATTAGTGTTTTTGAATGAGTGTGTGTGGAGCGTGGAGCAGACAGAAAAAAGCAAAAATAAAAGCACAGTGGCAAAACATTTGGTTGCTAGGCAACAGATCTGTAGTAGTATTAAGTTATGAAGAATGGCGGTGCATGACTCGACTTCCCCGATCCGGTTTCAGACCGGTGTCAGGGTGGGGCAGCAGAGGGAGGGGGGACAAAGACAGAGAAATGTCTCCACCTGTCCTGATATGTCAGAGCTGGTGAACAATGACACTGTCTGCCTCAGACCTCGTCTCCGGGGGCCTGACCCTAACATAACAACAGGGGCTCTCAGACTGGGTCAAGGTTTAGGGGTGTCTTGTTAGTTTTGGGATCCATCCAAGTCATTTACACAGCATGTAATCTAAAGAGGAGCTCATTACATTGTCTTATCATCCGTCTCTTAGCTGGTTTACAGGCTGAGAGGCTTAAGACAGATTTTTAGATGGAAAGTAGGGAAAGAGAGACGCACGAGAGGTGGCAGTTCTCAGATCCACAGGCGTAACTATAGAAGGTGCAACCAGCACAGAGGCCTGGGAGGTTTCAGGGGCCCATGAAGGATGGCGATTATTACTGTTCAGTTATTTTATTTTATGGTCTGTGTCACTTTGCAACTATTCAACAAATAAATCAAAAACTACTTTAACATGCATGTAATAGAAATATATAACAGTGGAGAAGATTTTAACTAACTTTTATGCAGCTACCTCCCGTAATAAATCTAAAGGATCTGAAGATCATAACTGTAATAATGTAGTAACACAAAAATATGTAATTCATATTTTGGCCTTTTTGTGATTTTTTGGGTTATCTTTCTTCGACTTCAGACAGTTGAACAGAATCATTCAAAGGAAGATGGAAATGACACTTTTGCAGAACTGCTAACAAGTCATTCACATCTAGTATGCGACAAAGTGTGAAGGGTCCCAAGTGATTAACACACAAAGAAAACAAAGGGGAAATTATATTTGGTTCACCATGTGATTTTCATGAAGTTCCCTTTGTCATCCATAATCAAAAAGTCAAGCAGGTATTTTGCATACAAATACTTTAGCGTAATAATATACCTTCTGTTATCACACAGACTGCACTGACACAGCTTGCAAAAGAACAAAACAAATCAATTTATTTTCTCCACCACCTCGGGTCTTTTACAGCGAGTTGACAGATTCCTATTTTCTTTTATAGTCAAAACTGCTCATCAGATAAAAATTTGTTCAAAGATTGTAGGTCAACCTCTTGAGAAAGTCTTTGAATCAGTCCACCATAAAAAACGTGTTAAGACTGGCAAGTAACATTGTCTCTAACCTCAACATGTTCTAAACAGTGAATGTAAATTGCGACCACCAAACCAAAGATACAATGTTCCACAACCTAATAGGGTTAGAATGATGCATTCTTTTGTACACCAGTGAGTTCTAAATAAAATATGAAGCTTAATCCCAGAATATTACAATATATAGACTTGAGGGCCTGGAATATTATCTGTTACAATAGGAAATCCATGTTGAAAGTGTGTGTTTGTCTGTTTAAGTATCTATCCACATGTCAATGGATAGCTCAGTCTATCTTCAGTTCCAAAAAAAAACATCTTTACGTCTGAAATAGAGTACAAAAATAAACTAACATAAAATGTTAATACTCTGATAAGGTATAAATACTGTAGTGGATGTGCTCAGTTTCTTACTATCACTAGACCTTAGTTCTTCTTGCATGTTATTTTACCTCTCAGTATTGTGTGTGTGTATGCATGGGTGTGTGTATGCATGTGTGTGTGTGTGTGTGTGGCCTGCAGACTTGCTTCTGTATGTCAGTGAATTTGTCAAACCAACAAGCTCGACAACACACACACACACACACACACACACACACACACACACACACAGACAGTAGACAGGGTTGAAGTTGATCCTGATGGCTGTGACGGTTCATCCCGCCATCGTCTTCCACATCCCACCAGCTCCACTCTCCACTCCTCTCCCTACACTCCATTTGACATTAAAAGATTTCATATTAAATCCTAGTCTGTTTATATGAGTGATTTACAACAGGTGTAACAGGAGAACGAGGTCAGTGTGGAGTTTGGGGGGAGAATCCCAGCAGCTGATAGTATTTTGTGTTGAAACTTATTTATTTTTTAAAATTTCTCTAAAGAAAGATAAAATAAATTTAAAGTTTTTCCCGTTTATTTTTACTCAGTGATTACCCTCCAAAATCTTTTGCCTTGTGGGGCTTGGTCAGCGTGAGCCTTGTCAAGACCTCTGCCATTTCACTGCAACTCATTTTTTCAAAGAAACCCCTGCAGAGCATCAGAGGCAGCTACGAGGCCGTCTGTCCTGCAGTGGGACCCTGAAGGGATGTTCCAGACATCCTTTACAACTGCCTCAGCAACACTTTGCTTCAGTGGTGAGGGGCAAGTAACAGAGAACTTGATCTCTCAATGCCATCAAAAGCCACACAGAAACACACACACGCATGTTGTTCTATACACTGTTATCAGCAAAGGAGACAGTGGTAATGCATTGCAGGTTGCAGATTTCTTTACATTTTTTTCTGCAGTTAAATCAGGCTTTCATCAAGTCAGGAGACATGCAAGCCCATCTGTGAGCCCTGTCACTGAAAGGAACTGTGATGGGTCAGAGTTTTTGGTCGCTGAAATTTTAGAAAACTGGCTCAGTCTTCTAAAATTTCAAAAAGGAGCCAAAAGGAGGTGCAACAGTTTTTTCCCCCCACAGAACTTTAATTTTAATTTGTTGAAAGTTTCTTTCCCTTTTTTGCTAAATGCTCAAAAAAACCCAAAAGAAAACAAAAAAACAAAAAACGGCAACCCAACTCCAAACAAGCAAGGGTCACCATAAATGCCAGTAAAACCTGTATTTTTGTGATGAAAAGTTTTTTAAGTTGATTTATTGGCTCATAAAGGCATTCAAAGCAGTTTTCACTGCAGCTTTCACTAACGCAAGAAGATGAGACTAAAGAGCTTTTTTCAGTCTTTAATACAAAAAATTCTGTATATTAAATCAAACCTACCCGTTTCATCAGCACTACATAGACCCAACAGAAAAAATAACAGAAAAGAATAGACAATGAGGATTATGTACACCCAGGTATTACAACAAACAAACAAAAAAACTTGTTAACAATGAATTTATTTACAAAAACAGTTCCACCTAAACCCATAAAATAGATAATGCACATACATAGTGAAGTAAATTACCTGTCAGATGTTGTAGCTGCTATAAATCCATCATACTGTAGTTCTTACAGAAGTGGCATTGCAAGTTTGAAAGTAGGTCACTGTGTGATTTAAGTTTAACTTCAGCAGGAATTTTAATTAAAAAGGTTTCTCATGTATTAAAAAAAGCAAGTACCAGTAGGCTATGTGTAACTCTAGGTTAGTAACAAAGTAAAGTTAATGCCTGTCAAGACAAGAGTCTGTAAGAAGAACATCACAATTAGTTTAAATGCAAGGATGCAAAAAAGAGAAAACAAAACATCTGAAAAATCATCTACGATAACATGTTAACTTTGATTTCACGGTTGATTAAACCAAAAGTTATGTGTTGCTTACGGGCTTCAACGAACGTTCGTGATTTATGATGTACTTTATTCAAGCCTGGTGCCATTATGTGCATTTTGTTTTGACTTCATGCGTAGTACATACATCATAATGTCAAGCTGTAAAATACCTGAAATGATTGTGACAGTGTTATAAACATTTAATACCCTTCTACATGTCTTCTATAAATGCCACCATAATTTATATAAGTGACTATTTATAACATCCCAGTAATGTATGTGGGACTAGATTATTATAAACCAATGTCCTTATAGTTGAAAGATCTGTCATGTCATTTGATGCAATATTTCAGCTCAATTAAGTTTCTGAAGAGTTTTTAAAGAGAGAAAATAGATATCACTTTAAAACAGAGAACATATTCTGGAGCGATTGCTTTTGGCTTTTAATGAGATTTGTAGATAACTAATACACATGATAATTGACAGATTTATGCTTGTGTAAGTGTTTTATTTACTAGTTTCTTTGGGCTGCAATTATTCTATTTTGTCAAATATTTACCCACATCTGAGCTACAGTATGAGATGCTGTACAGCGCTCATGCTCAAACTGCCTTAGGCCATACGATTCAGACCAGGCAGCAGCACCTCAGGCAGGGGGAAGACAGAAGGTCCCTCCGATGTGCAGCTGAAACTCACTTCCTCAGATAACTGTCCAAATAAGAGGTTAAGCCCGTGAAACACAGTGTACGTTCCTATGCTGATTACAGTGAGCATTCATACCAGATGGGAAGCACACATGTTGTACTGTAACACACTGCGAGTCTGCGTGGTATCTAATCCTCAGCTGTGGAATTTAGCTTATAACATGTGCTTTTTCCTTCCGCTAAGCCTCCAAATGACAGTGTCTCGGACAACAACACTGACAAAGAACCAAATGTTTGCTCCTTGTTGGTATGTTACTCAACACAGCTAAATAATTATGAGAGTGAGGTTGAAATCCAGCCGTGTCTGCTCTGTCTGTGTGTACGTGTTTGCTTAAACCTGTATGTTTACTTGTTTGGTGAACTGGTTGTTAAGCTTGTCACTGTATACACAGCCACATGTGTATACGTGCCTTTGTGGCTTTATGTAGTTCGTGCAGTTTACAGGTGTGTAAATTTAGACCTTAAAGACAGACATAAATATTTGCACTGCATTGCAGTCATTCTTGATGTTTTGAATCTATTTATTTAAACACAATTTACATTTATGTTACAAAAAAATCGTGTTCATATTCAATGAGAACTGTGTAGTTGGTTTAATAAAAAGGACTTTAGGATACAAAAAAGGGCACATTTTAAGATTTTGCTCATATCATGTCAGTGTTGAAAATGAGGCTGGTGCCAGCAGATGATTAGCTTAGCTTAGCATAACCACAGAGAAACTGTACTCAGAGGTTAATGTACCCAGACACACAATAAATAAGCACTTAAAGTCACTGTAGAACCACTAACTGGCATTTTTATATTTTGCGCAAATTAAACAAATGCCATACAATTTGTGTATGAGTTAGTAGGAAGATTTGTTCAGAAGCCATGGTAACTAATATCTTTTTTTACATGTTATCTCATGATCAGCCTGTTATCCTGTTGTAATGACATGATTATTTCGGGTCACAAGATAAAAGGATGAAAAATAATAGTAGCTGGTGGCTCTCACCTTTCATAGACCTTAAAACAGAACAAGGATGGCTTCTCACCCATTTCTGAAATTTATGTCCAACTAAACTTGCCAAATTTTTCACATTTTAGAAGCTTGAAGAATGTTTGCCATTTCTGTTGATAATAATTGTTTAAATTATTTAAATGGTTAATTAGATTAGTTATCAAAATTGATGTCAGTATCATCTGCATTATTTAACAATTTGCTGAGTATTTCATGAAGTTGAATGCATTATGTCCATTATTCATCAGGCTGTTATCTCAGTGTTGCACCTCAGTGAATGGAGAGCATCCAGTTTCTGGTTTAAGTTAAATATTGTCTTTATGTAGTAAAGCGTAGGTGTGTTTAAAGTCAATATTTATTCTGTTATAAACACCCTTGGGTGTATAATCCTTAGAACAAGGATTCCTATTAGTTTCAAAGTCAAAATGCTGGCATTTCAAGGTAAATTTTCTTGGCTGCCATACAGACAGTTCAAAGAGTTCCTCATACTGGCACAGGACCTCTTAGTAAATTCAAAAGACTGCTGTGTTAGACACAATAGACTGTTACTGTTACATTTCACCATACAAATATGCCTCCAGATAGTTCATGGCATACAGGATGGAGTAACAGGGACTGTGGGAAAATTATTAAGAGGTCTGAAACAATAGATAGTGGGTAATTCAGGATTAAGGGAATGTAGCTAATTTTTTTGGAAAGACAAGAAAAGGTCTTTTATTTATTTAACTTTTACCTTAGTTTAGGGTTGTATTGAACAATTTGAAACTTTGAATGTCCTATCATATATTGAAATTTAAATCCTTAATCATTGTTTTAAAGTTTGTCATCTGTATTGCAGGTCTTTGCAGACTTGTGTGAGTTCAGTGGAGGAGCACACGCCTGCTGTCAGCAGCTGATGCTGTTAAACTCAGAAGCAGAGAGCCGAGGGCGGGCCAGAACTTCTGCAAGAAGAAACTCATAAAGTCATACTGATCACTCTAATCTTGAGCTGTTTACTGCCAGGAGAGGACCTTTGAGTTAAAATTTTAACCTTTCGGAATCAAAATAGGATTTTCTTTACTTTAAGCTGTCTGCAGCTGCGACGGCAGGCTAAAGACTGAAATTCATTGCAGTTATTCTGTCTTAACTTTATAAACCTATTTACTCAATGAATGTACAGAGACGAGAGGGGAAAAAGAGAAAAAATGGAAGGAAATAACTGAAAGAATTGGATACTGAACAGAAAATAAACACATATAGACACACTCACACACACACACACACACGCATGCACAGTGCCTGCTGTTGCTCACTAGCTAGGGCTAATGTTTAGTGTTCTAGCTGTTTGGGGCAAATAAACACTATTAATTTCAAAACAAAACTCACATATGTAAAGGAAGACAAAACAATCAACAAAAAAAACAACAAAACAAATTTTCAAAGGGTAAACATCCTAAAATATAAATACGCACATTCATAACTTTTGAATAAAAAACCTTAATAAGAGTAATGATTTTTTGTACAGTTTCAAAAATATATCTTGTGTATTTTTTGTATGTCCCTCATAATGTCTGTCTTTTAAATGTGACCTTTAACCCCAGTGTTCATTCATGCCGTGTGGCATAAAGGAGACTGTTTCAAAACATATTTGAGTTTAGGAGACAAGTAACAGTTCCTTCTTGGAGTTTAGGGGTGTCTGGTCGATGTCAGTGTTATGCAGCAGACTCAACACTGGCTGTGCTGACAGCGTGAGGCTTTGTCTGATAAGACAAGCCTGTTGCTCGCCTGGGCGGCCCTGTGCAGCTCCCCTGACACCTGCTGCAGCTCTTACTCTGGGATAGTGTCAAAAGCCTTACATAGATATAATCTGACTAACATTTCCTGTTATAAATGCAGCCATGTTTGTGTCATGAACCCACCTGGGCTAAGCAAATGACTTCTGAAACCACCAAAGTGAATTTTTTCTTAAAGGTAAATTTAAAGTCTGTCACTGAGGTTTTAAATTAGGCTTTTCAAAATAAAATATTAAAACATGAATGCAAAATTGCTACCTAAAGTTCAGCACCAAGAGTCTCGTCATTTTTTCTTATTTGTCTGACAGAAGCCTCACATTTCAGAGTTTCCGTCTCAGGTTTTCACTATCAGTGCTTCATCTTGAAAGACTACCTGTCAAAAGCCACAATTTCATCCTTGACTGATTTTGTCAGCTTGCAGCAAGAAGACAGATTCATCTACTGTTTATTTAGCTTGCCTGGACAATCCATCTCTGGCTCAGCAGAGAGTGATATTGGATCCTTTCTGCCGTACATACCAGTAATGTCACACTGAAACTTACTTGTCAGGTGCCTTTGTGTCCTGTTTCATTCATTCAGAGTGCAGAGTAAGAAGCTTCAACACCTTGTTTAGCAACATTACACACAGACAAATGGGTTAAGGGTCAAAGGCAGAGGATACTGACAAAATCAGTGAAAGAAAAGCTGATGGGAATATTTATGAACAGAAATGAAAAGCATAGATAAAGAAACATCTCTTGCTGCAACTTTTTTTTGGAGGGTACCTTGAATGTAAATACCTTCAATCATTGAAATCATTGAATCATTACAAATTACTGATTGCCTTCTTTAAAATGTTATAAGAGAGAAAATCCTATTTGATGATGAACTATGGATACTCATTGATTTCACAACTTACAAAATCTAAATAGAAATTTTACATCCAAATCCAATGGTTTTATTTCTTATTTTCTGTAATCAAATGTATGCTCTTAATTACCAAAGGATCACAACACCAGTGTGAAACAAATAGATCTATTCAGAGTAAATTCATCTTTTAGTGCAAAACTGGTGTAGAGATCCTTTTAACCAGTCTAAGTTTTTTTTTCAAGTAATTCTTTATTCAAAGAATAAAAGTAAAAAAAAAAACTTATCCTCATGTTTTATTATATATTTATATTTGTGTATAATTTGAAGAGTATTTGTCTTTAATCATTAAAACTTCCAATTAAAAAGAAAATAATATACTTAGAATAATTAACGTTATTTTTCACCAAATCAGTTTTCCTGTCAGTAGCAGATCTAGAAATGAGACAATAGGCTTTATTGTAATTGGCCAAACAGTAAGTTTATTCCATCTCATCTGTGCTGCTGGTTCCTCAGTCACATTCACTACATGCCTCTTCACCGCGGTTGATTCACACGTCTTTTACATCCTTTTTGTCTTTTTTCTACTATTACTGTTGCGTGTGATAATCACTGATGGATACACGAGGATTTGTCTTTTGTATGTGTTACTGACCCATCCATTTAGTCTAAAATTGGTGTGTTGTCACACCTAGCTATAGACAGAGCTGCCAGCAGCCTCTAAATACATGCACATACTTTTGTTCTCGTAAAAGCTTGAACCTGAGCCACATTATAATCTGGTTAACCAGGTTAGGTGCATGCCTGGTCCATGAGAACTGTGATGAAGGTCTACTCTGATGTTTAAAGGGCTACAGCGGCATGAAAACATCTTGCTCTGTCAGGTTTTGTCTGTTCTGACTCAAAGGGACATGCATACAGTTTGATGTCAACAAACGACATGGTGGCAAACAGCAAGCTTGCACACATGACCACGATGATTAGTTCTTTCCTCTGTTGGATTTAACCCGCCGTTGCTCACTTTAGGATGTGGCAAGTGACTGGTTTCTCCAAGACAACATAGAGACTCAACTCAGCTGTGCTCATGTAAACAGTTTTAGCAGAACGAGACCTCCACCAAAGCGTGGTCGATACCTGGCCTTCTCCTTGCGTGTAAACGCTGGCAACAGCATGTTCTCTTGAAGTAAAAAACTCTTGTTTTTAAGAATCTTGCCTCAGCTGCCAACGTTAACATGAAGTGAGGCCATGTTCCCTAACATAAGCCAAGCAAGTCAGAGAGCAGGGGGCTCAGAGCGCTGTCACTTTGAATGACTCCATGAACAGACCCGAGCCTTTTAGAGCAACACTGTTTGGCCGTAAGCTGTTTTGACATGGGCCCTAATACCTCTCTTGCACTTGGCTAAAGGGTTTGGGTTCAGAGTTCTGCTCCTGAGGAGGAAGACTGCAGTGTTTGGCTGCTCACAAGCCTGCAGTGACAAGAGCAGTGCTTTTCTGCCTGGCTGAGGGGGAATGACTGTGGCATGTGGCTCGCAAAAGACTGGATGGATGTCAGTCACTGCTGCTCATCTCCCATCCCCCCCCTTCTGACCATCTGTCTGTCTGTCTGTCATATTGTGTGTCACTCTGTTCGTCTGGTTCCCTGTCAGACTGTAGTGAATAAGACGAGAGACAAACATTTATTTCATTATCTGCTGTCTCTTGTACTTTAGGACCCCTGAAATGAGCGTAAATAGAATTTGACTGAAACTCAGACCCACCTTATCCCCCGAAC
Organism: Acanthurus lineatus; assembly: GCA_029814665.1. Classification (NCBI taxonomy): domain Eukaryota; kingdom Metazoa; phylum Chordata; class Actinopteri; order Acanthuriformes; family Acanthuridae; genus Acanthurus; species Acanthurus lineatus. The sequence continues at coordinate 3,951,452 of JAPZDV010000022.1, forward strand.
ACACACCTATGCTGAACTCTTGTCAAAAGCAGTGTGTTTGAGTCATGTAGTGAAGCACATCTGAACGGGGGGATCCTGTTACAGCCCTTTAGACCTCCTTGATCTTGAGCAAGGCTCATTTAATGGTGTGCTCCTCTAAAAGCTGGAGCTTTAACTTGGCCAATCATAATATTATCTAAGCAAGCCCTGGTACCTTATATTGTGCTTTTGAACAGAAGTTACTCCAATTTTAAGGTTTTTCTTCTACCTGCAAGCATAGCATAAACATGCATTATCTGATGGAAAATCGACATCATTTAAGAAAAAATGACGCAGTGACTGAGCCAAAGTTTTGACATGATTCCAGTTTGGTCCTTAGGGACTGAAAACGCATGCAGTCATGGTGCTGTACCATAACAGAGTCTGGATATAAGTTGGAGAGTCGTAACAACGCGGCAGGTTGAGGCAGCAGATTGCCCTTGAGGTAAAGAGGCTGACATATAGATTTATTGTTCCAACATTTTTATTGGCGGAACCGAGTTTAGCCTGACATTGTTTTTTATGCTTTCAATTCAAATGACACTGAATCAACACAACAATATTAACTTACTTATATAAATTTTGTGATACAAGCTTTTGCGAGTTTCTTATATTTTCATTACAACAGGCTATCATCAGTTCTTTTTTAATTTATTTCATGCCTGACGTTCAATTCAAAACATTTTTATGTCTTTTATTTTTAAATGTTCTCTACTGTTTTGTACTGAATATTTCATTGACATAAATTTAGTGTATCATTTACTGCTGGTTGATTTTGGGCAATTGTGGGTACTGGTGTGTCAACATTAAGGGCATTTTCATAATACAGCTGACAGAATCCCTCTCAGATTGCACATTTGACAACCCCTGAGGCAGCAACAACTGTACTCTTTACATGCAAACAAATGGTGGGTTAAAGGGATTTATGATGCGGCATTTTATTTAACAAGACTAAATAGACTGTGCACCACTAAACAGCCTATAGTCTTTTACATTATGCATTGCATGCAATAGTTTGTATAATTAGCATAATTCAATACAACATTAAAATGTCTAAAAAAGTGTAAGTATATCAAATAGAGTTTAAAACTGCAGTCACTTTTTTTTATTACTTAGAGCAGCAGAAAACTAAAACATGCCATCTTGCAGAGTCAACAGGTTTAACAAAGCAGCCAACAGTTGTCTGTCTGCTTATTTAGCAGAACTTCACATTTAGCTTAAGTCATGCTACCTACAGAGCAGGAGGGAACTGCAGAGTTTGGTGATAATGATCAGGTTGATCTCTTTAGGTGACCCGCTTAGCATCATACATACACACTGCTATTTGAAAAATACTGATTAGGGCGACTTTATTTAAAAGTGTTTCTGCAGGTTTCAAAAAACTAAATTTAAGACCTATAGGATTATTTTACATCCATCATGAATTCAATTTGAGGCTTATTTCATGTCCATTATGGCAAAAACAGTATGCAGTATAGGATATGCATAAAAATTGGATTCTCAGGTAATGGCCCACCCAGTTTTAACCTATGATTACCTGTAATTAAAATTTTTTAGATGTGTGGAGATGATACATCAGCCCTGACACCACAATGTGAAACACTAGCTGGCCTTTAATTGAGATCATGTTATTAAAACTTTTTAAGACATTAAGGACCTGCAGAAACCTTTTAAAATTAAAATATATATATATATATACACAATACTTAAAATATTTATAATATAATAATAATTCTGTGGTTAATTTCTCAATGAAAATTCTTGAGAAAAAACTACATACTGTAAGTATTTTACCCTGAAGCCCAATGTAAGAATCCAAACTCTTTTTGGCTATGGTGCTATATGCATGTGTTCAGAATGGATGTGTAGTGAGTAAAATCTTGTGAACACAAACATCATCTTCATCATAAATAAATACAGGCAATCCCTGGTAGTGATAAAGGGGATTAGACTTACTGTAAAGGAAACTACGGGAGGGCAGGGTAACGCAAACAGAGGGGGGCAATGCCTGCAGATAAGGCTGGTTTGAGCCACTGTGTGCACTGCAGACCAAAGGCCCTCTGATGCCTCTCTGTGCTGCTTTACAGATAAAAGCCAGACCACAATAAGGCCACTGCAGTCAGCTACCACAGTGAGTTATTCTCTCTGTCAAACGTGTTTCTGTTGACTTGCTTGTTTGTTTATTGGTGGCCTGTCCCTTTGGAATTTGAGATTTGATCCTACGCTTACAGTAAAACCCTGTGACAAAGCGAGAGAAGTGCTCTGGTTTCCTGTTTGAATCTTAGTCTGGATATCACAGGTAAACATCAGGAGAGAAAATATGCCCTTATTGATGTTAGCTATGACAGGTAAGATGTTATGTAACTGTGTTTCTGAGCACTTCTTGTTCTTTTTATTTATTTCTTTTCAGAACTTCTCAATAAGAGACCACGACAGATTGTGACTGTAAAATTTTACAATAATGTTGTTTGCATCTATGCACATGTGACAGATGTCTTACGTTTGTATCATACTGACTAATTCCATCCAAACAGACTTGAAAATGCTTTAAATGTACATGCTCAGATTGTCTGTGTAGGGGCAGGAAGCAGATTTGATTGAATAATATTACATTTTGATAACAAAACTGGACCCAAACTAAACTGTGCTGACTCACTGCCTGAAACTCAAACACACAAATGATCAGCTAAACATTTTCTCCATCTTTCCAAGAAAGCAGAACACAGCCCCTCTCATCTCAGGAGATCAGTGGGCTCTGCTGTGTATTACTGCCATCTAATGGTCAGAGAGAGTTAAAACTTTCACTTTGAACCCTTTTACTATAGTGTTAAAGTAACTGTGTAAGCTGCTACATAAGCTATAGCCCCTATAAAAATAATTGTTTGATCTCATTTTAACATGAACAACAGACGTATTTCCATATTTGTTTTAACTGCTTCAAAGTCTTTGCTATATAGAGAAATATAAGTAAAATCCCAAACTTACTGCTGCAGTGCAACAGTGGTGGTCTCTAAGGACATTTGTTTCCATGTGTGTATGTGTGTATGTGTGTGTAATCCTTCCCCTCCGCTCAGACACCTGTCCAATCATTGTTAAGTAACAATTAACATCATAAGCTGATTCAACCTTATCTGATCACACCCGCCCACCTCTTTTGTATCTGCGGCTTAAAGCTCTTAAGTGCCTTTGTGGCTTAATTACATGTATCCAACATCAAATAATGGCTGCAGCTGGCTCGTGGCTGTGTTTACAGTGCAATAACTCATAAACATTGCATTATCACAAAAGCAAAAGCATAATAGAAATGGCAAAGAGTATCGGTTTCACAAGCACTGGTCAAATAAAAGCTCCTAATGTAAGAAAATACTGACTGAGTAGCAGCGCCGATACAAACACACACACACACTTAAAAGCAGCACGTTGATACACTGTATCCGCTGTCAGAACAATTCACCTGCCGCCATCTCTCAGCGCCACCATTCACGCCTCTCCATCTCTTTTCTGCCAGTGCAAATTGACATGTCATCACTTGACTATATTGATCAAACCTCAGGTGCTAAGTGGAGGCCCACGCCAGACACCTTGGCTAACTTTTTTTTTTCATGCATTTTAAAGCGTTCCCCTTTCTTTAGCGGTGTGACGCTCTCTGCCTCTTTGGAGTTCAGTGTGGGTAAACACAAGCCTGAAAGCTGCTGCGGGCTCCTTTAGAAAACACTACAGAACTTGCTTTAACTGTAGCTAGCTGGCTTTCAGTGCCATACAAACACAGAGCTAATGTGATCCTGGCTAACCCCAGTGCCCGCAGTGGTCACACTAGTGTTGTCTGCTGACAGAACCTGTTAGGACTCTATTGTGTGGACATGGCCGTGGAAGACAAGAGGGGAGGTAGTTAAAAGCACAAAGGAGACATGGGTACACACTCCTTTCTTTTTCTCTCTCTCACAGCTGCCTTTTCCTCTGGCTGCTGCCTTGTCGATCATCCTCCATGAATGAGGATCCCCAGGCCTCTTCTCAGCTCCTGAGGATAGAGGTTGGTGGGGCGTCTAGAGAGGGGGAGCTCACCAAAATTCTTGTCCACCAAAAACAGGTGCAAGCCAAGATACGAGAGGCTCATAATGGTGCTGACAGATAAGTTGCTCTCTGGACGGAGCTCAGTAGCTTCCTCAGTCGCTCCTCCTCCACTCTTCCTCTGGTTGTTTGTCTCAGACTAACTGCTGAAGGTGTTGTTGTGCTGTTTGCACATGCAGAAAGGTAGGAAAATTACCCATGCAGGAACGATATTACCTGTTTTCTTTTTGGTGAGATTAACCTAATTCCAATGTTACCTCCTCAGTTCCAACATTTGTGCTTTCTTTTGTTAATTTTGTGGAAAAAATGACTTTTCTTGGTGAATTAAATGCATGTTTCTTTTGTTAGAAATCTTTATTGTATTGATTTTCGTCTTAATAGATACTTTTCCCAAGCAACATTTCCTTAACTGTAAAAGAGCACCCAATTTATAACATTTTCATAAATACAGGTAACAAGCTGTTAGGACATTTATATATGCATTATCATAATTTAAAGACAAACTTTAGTTGTTCAAGTTGAAAAATATTTTGTCTTAAGCAATAAATTCTAACTTATCCTAAAATAATCCTCACTCAAAACACACACACACACACACACGCACAGGATCGGTAAACCATACTGCTTGCTATGACTTGCATCTGCACAGTTGCTTCACTAACTGTTATATATGTTAAAAAAAAATTTTTAATCATTTAGTTGATGATAATTTTTAAAATTTTTATGCCAGATAAGATTAAGTTTTTGTGATATTAGTTTCAGAATTTATATCACAGTAAAACTCAACACTTAGAGTTTTGGGGAGTGTATTTATGTGTAGCAGAGAAATAATAAAAAATAAACAAACAAAAAAATTGTGACTGTTATCAGTTATTAAGACGAAGACAATTTTTGTTATTAAATTACAGATAATCAAACCATTGGTCAATCCTTTTTGGTAATTACATATTTAGCTTGTATGTTGGACAATCAATACTTTTAAGTGCACGATGGCTTAGATGGATGTGATTCATTGGGCAGTGAGTCTTAAAATCTTGAAACTTAAAATCTTGTCTGCTTCACATCAAAGCACACTGCAGCCTATTTATATTGGTTTGCCATTCTACTTGTACAGACAAGAACGCGTTTCAAAGCTGAAATTGAGATATCTTTGTAAAATATGACTCTAATATGACATTACAGTGTAACAATTTTTACCATTAATGAAAAAAAGTTGCTGGATGTCACACCTGAGAGAAAACATATATGAAGTAAATATGAAGTTAATAATAACACAGTCAGTCCCATCAAATAAAGTTTTAGATTTGACTGAGTAAGCTAAGCCTTGTCTGCAAAAATAAAGACCTTACTGAAGACTGGTGGAGACCGGTTATGTTTCCTTTAATACATGTCTTAAGTGAGTCACATGGTCTGAAGGTCTTCCAAAGTGTTGCACCTTTACCAGTCCCCTTTCTAAGCAGCAGGTCCCATATGATACTTAGTCTGTCTTCATTTATGAGCTACAAAGCAGTCACCATTGACCAAGTGTGACACAGTAATACTCTCTAACAGATTAACTTAATCAAAATGAGTGTGATTAGAATTAATTATCCCATGGACATTTACATTTATATCAGTTATTTACACATCAAGTTTATAAGTACACACTTAAATTTAAGCTTGTGACAGTGTGAACTTAATGGTTTGTTCAACAGATAAACAGAAATGTGAACTCATAGTTGAATAAACTCAAGGACAAAACCAGAGACATAAAGTTAAATGATCAAACTGGAAATTGTATTGAAGTTTGATGACTTAAATTTTTAGTTTTCCTGACTTTTTTACCTTAACAGTCATTGGGAGTCGTAATTCACATCATGCAGGATAGAACCTTTGTACTTTAGACTATAATTCTGCTCACCAGAATGATTCATGTCCTCTTTTGGGAGACTTAATCAGGCTTTCCATATTAAAAAATGCTAAAGGTCACTGAGGTCACAGAGACAAAGGCCTTTATGAGGGGAGTGGAAGCCCTGTGTGCCAGGGATGACAGATGCCGAGACGTGATTGGCCTGTTCCTGCACGGATGGGATTCGCTGTCAACAGGTCCCAATTAGTCCAATCAGAGTGGAAGGAAATGGCATAGAAAGGATACTTTGTTAGTGCCACTGTTTGTGAAGCTGGGGGTAAAAAACACAACACAATTGCAAGTTCTTTCTTCCCACCCAACTGGGCCGTACCAGATTCTATGTGGGCAAATTAACTTGGGATTTAGACTTGTTGTAGCAATGCTCTGTTGACACATGCTGCAGTACGGAGCTGCATTGTTACAGCCTTTAATGTTGCTGTTGATGTAAATATTGCCTTCTGTGTTGCTTTTGTGTTTTTGAATAGTATTCCATGACCAGAGCTACTTCCTGACACAAATGTGTCATCAAGAGCCTTTCAGATCGAGCACGAACACAACTGCAATCTATCCAGCAGGCTGCAGTTCATGTGAGAAAAAATGGAGTCAGGGGCAGCTGAGAAAAGACATGCACCATGGCAAACGGATGCTGAGTCATACGTGGAAAATAAAACTGAAATTGTGAGAATGTTTTTGAAGCACTGCAGGAAACAAATGATCTGACAAAAATGCCTTAAAAAATCCTTACAAAAAGCCACACTGAAAAAGGCAAAAGTAGATGAATTGTGGTCAGTTTTCTGTCTTTGGATTAAAAATAAAACAAACTGATCTTTAACAACATGTACAACTTTATTTGAATATGATCACTTTAACTGGGATCAGCTGTCCTTAAGCGTAATGACCTAGTCGTATGGAGACAACAGAAGACGTACAATTGTAATTATAAAAAACAGAGGAGCAGCTAATCTCATGTCCCATTAGGATTCCTTTTAGAAAATATCCACTCGGAGACCATGGCCTTGCTGACTAATCAGCCAAGCTTTGGTGAGTGATGGGACATTGACCCTTGACCTGAGGAAGTCATTTAGATGGAGGGACATTGAAGGTCTGATTCATGGTCAGAATATCAGGGGAGTCTTGATACCAGGGACGGCAGAGGTGAGGATGGACAGGTAATTGGAGAGGTGGAGCACGGACGTCTTTTTTCTCTGGACCTGCCACTCCCTCCCGCATCTTAGGCTGTCTCAGGATCAGTGTATAATAGTGCTATTACAGATAAACATGCCAAAGTACTACATACAATACACATATTAAAATCCAGTCATATGCCCTCTAAAGACATGCAGTTACTGCTTATTTTGAGGTTGGTCCAGTTATAGATGCATAAAGTCTTAAACTTTGTTTATATGCAGCTGTAGATGAGTCAAGATGCTTTTATTGTTATTGTACATTTTCAGTTGTATTAACATGATCTTAATGGTATCTTTCACAAATGTGAGCACATTTCTGCTGAGGAGCCTTAAATCTGGTTTTGGTTTGTAATTCTTGGTGTAGAGACACAGGGATTGGTGTGGACATGGTTTAGGGGCTCTTGTTTTATTTTATACAGCATATTATTTTGGGGCTGTCTGGGCCCTTTAAAAACGCTCCCACTAATATTATTCCACAGATCCTATTGGAGCGGATTGTTGCAAATGGCCAGAGGAGCAGACACATGCCATCCTCCCATGGCCTGATCCTGGATTCCTCAGATATGGTTTTTCCACTGTACAAGTGGACCATGAAACAAACAGTCTACCACTATGTGGCACATTTTTCCATACTGTTGTGCAGTTTAGTTGGAAAAATGTAAAAATGTATTGCTTGCACATCACTTAAATTATCCGACTGACTGCTAGATCATGAAAGCTTCTCTCTTTGCTCCCATGACCACCCAGAGTTCTCTTGTCCTGTTCTGGAACATATCCTTTGAAAATGATAGTAGGCATGTGATAGAGCTGTAAAGTTAGCTTGAGGAAAAATTTTCTCTATGACAGGAAATACCTTTAGAAATCTATGGAAAAAGGGGGATACGGCACTGTTACTGACAATGATCTCTAAGAATAAAACTACCAATGTAGGAGGAAACATCTCAAAACTCTGTCAAGACTGTTAATTCATGACCAAAACCTGTGAGGGCACAAGTATATAATGAAAGGCCTTGCGTCATTACTGTGGTATACTCCTGTCAAGTTCCTTTCTACTAAAAGCTTGACTTTTGAAGTCTTTAGGGAATCTTCAAGGATATCAGTCCACAATGGCACATTAGACATAAAAGGCCCAGTGTCAGTACACCATGGCACTGTGATTAAAGCACATTATTTTTATTGAAGAATTACTCCAAACTTTTTTGTTAGACACTGAGATTGTATGAGTGCTCTGTACCATGAATTTATCAGATACACTTTCCCTCTGCCTGAAACAGGATTTTGAAAGATACTTTTTGTAAATTATTTATTAGAACTCCAGTGATTTGTCTCTTTACTCTCATCAAGGGCAGCTATGTTTCTGAGCAACAACTATTTCCCCGTGATCAGACAAACATCTGTTTGCTTCATGCAGATTACCTTTCCAAACATCCCAGTGGAAAAGAAGGAACAGTTGAAATACAAAAATAATTTTCTCTTTTGATGGACCACTTTGCACAACAGTGTAGTCTCAGGAGTGTGTGACAGCCTGAAAGAAAAAGTAGACATTGTTATGAAGTGCCAGTCACTGGTTTCAGTCATCTTGCTATCTTGCTGTAAGAGGATACACTGAGCTTGGAGGTTATTTTAGGGTTCACAGCCAGATCTGAGGACCTCAGAGATCCCTGTTTATTCTTTGGTACATCTGAGTGATGACGCCAAGGAGTTTCTTTAAGATCAAGGCCTGGAGATCAAACACACTGCTTTTACAGGAGAAGGAACACAGTCATATGGATCTCAATCACTGTCTGTCCCGAGAAGCAGCAGGCCCAGAGAACCAGCTGAGTGCTGAATGTAACCAGCTCCACAGACCCTGCTGTCGCCCTGCAAAAACTGTGGTTTAAGACCACAAGGTGGCCCCATGTGGCCGAGCCCCTGTGCTTCTGTTCCAGGGATATAAATCAGCAGCCCCATGGGGGACCACACACCACTGAGGTCCTGTCTTCCTCAAATCCCCTCGTCTACATCAGGACCAGGCTGGGATAAGGACCAGAGCAGTGTCCATGGATACTTCCACAGGATAAAAAGACTCTGGGACAGGAGTATTAATTATCAGTGGCCTTCACCTCAAGGCACCAAAGGTCAACTCCATAAAGATTTTCTCTGCCTTTTTCCAAAACATTAAGCCCAAGGCATTTTTTGTTATGAGCCAAATACACACTCTTACACAACCAGACAGAAATGTTAAAAGGCCCTCTGAGATATCCCCAACAGTATCCTGAGAATGCTGGGAACTATAGGTCATTTTATATAGAGTGTGAGAGTGGCTATCACTTGGGTTGCTGAAAAACAACAAAAACTTGTGATCAGTATTCAAGAGGCTTCATTTTGAAGATTTCGGTGGCTCACACGAACATCATGTACCCATTAGGTGGGTTAAAATCCAAGACTGCAGAGGCTGCTTGTTTCCAACACTTGAAACAATCTATTAGTGTGCTTCTTTGACAAGTGGCCTGTTATGGACAAAAATAACTGGTCATATAACTGCAAGTGTTGTACAATGTTAAACATGTCACAGAGGCTCTTTAGCAGGAAGGCTTTGTGCATCACACATAGATGGGGGAAAATTTAAGTTTTTTAAAAAATGGCCCCAGATATTGGTATGTGATGAGTTGGGAGTGTGTTTAGTTTATTTTCTGCATTTAGCCTCAAACATTGTCATATTGATGGAGACAGATGAAAGGTCCAGTGTGTGGGGTTAGTAGGCATCAAGGGATGAGGTTGTAGACTACAACCAATATGTCTCTGCTTACCTCCCCCCTCTATGAATATAAGGGATCCTAAGTTGAGCCAACAGTTGACCTCAGCAGACCTGGACAAAATTTGACTTAGTCATAGTCTCATTTCTCTTACCTCTGGGCTTCCTCCACCACTGGAGGCATTTTTAAAGGTGGAGGAAGCAAAGATGTCTCTATCCTCAAGCTACATTCCTCCTGTTAGTCTGACTGACTGATCTGTTGCAAAGAGACCTTTGAAGCTAAAAATGATGCACCAACTGGCTTCCTCTGTTTGAACACTCAGAAGAGGACAAAACGCAGCCACCTGCCAGTCAGTATAATTTTGAGGAAGAGCCTTTCTGGCCTGAAGCAGGGGAGCTCCAAGCGCCAGTCATACCTGTCCAGCACGGACTGAAAAAAGTGAATGTCTGTAGGCTAAATGGCCCTGACAGAGCTATGAAACTGCAGGGAGGTATCCTATGTTTGTGCAAGTTTGTCTGAGGGAGTTTGATGTGGGATGCAAAGAGTCCACTGCAGTGACTGACACACCGTTCCAGTCTTAATAAGTCCCAGCATGCTGTTAAACCAGCACCTCCTCTGTTATTCTTCCAGCAGCGTTCAGTCCACACTGACAGGCCTTCCCTTCACTAGCCAGCTGCCCACAACACACTGAGACTAACTAATGATATATGAGCATACCAGACACTGCTACAGATATGTATATTTTTTAAGTACAAAGATATGCACAGAGGCTGGTAACTTGTGAAATGGTAGTCTCTGATGAAGAATATGGTCAGACCCTATGTGGCCATTTAAGTGCTTTTGAGATATGCACTTAAAATGAGAAAAAATATGAGAAAAATATAAAGAAAAAGCATACAAGTGTGGTCAAGATGGGGAGAAGCAGTGTGGACACACACAATTAGTGCGTTACTTAATTATATGTATAGTTTAATTTGAGTTATATGAATTAGTATTGATATCTGTATCCATAATTTGTGTGAAAATAAAATGTAACCTTTTAGCACACAAGTAACCTTTTAGACCTCTCTAACAGCACTGTATTTATGTCTCCTTATATTTCTGGTCAAGTTTATAGAATCCCATGGGTGCTCTACTACATAATTTATGGTCAAACAAAAACCGTTGAGACAAGGACTTATGGCCTGTGAATTGTTTGTGTTAGCTGCTCCATAAAAAGCATTACCTTGTCAGCCTCAGCGGTGTGTGGACAGCAGTGTGAAAAAGTCAGAGTGTGTATATGAGCATAGTGGTGTTTGTGTGTGTGTGTTGTTCTCAGAAATTCAGCTGCAGTCCATATGGGCCGCCTTTTTGCTCACCTCTCGCTACATCTCTGACCTGCCACTGGACCGAGAGAAATCGATAAGATAGTTTGCTGTTTCAAGAAAGAGGGAAAAAGTGTAAAACAGTTGCAAAACAATTCAACAAAATGCAAGACTAACTGATACTGAACTGGGTGCTTGTTGTGCAGTTGAAAGGCAAGATAAATTAAGTATTCTATAAGATGTTTTTGTCATACAATTAAGAAAACTATTAAACTTAACATCAAGTTAAAATGAATGTATGAATTCCTAAAACTACTCTGAATATCTCAATAAGCACTTGCATGTTAGCAGCCACATCTCTATGAAAAATGAAGACACTCCTTCCTTTGATAAAAATCACAATATACTGTTAAAAGCCCCATAAAAAGCTTGTAAATGGCTCTTAAATTTGGATTGTTTTGTCACACTGCTATGTCTCAGAACGAATCTCCATTTAATCGTTAGATGATAAAAAAAAAAACAAAAGTCCAACTATTGTGTCTGTAAATGCTCTTATTTTTATACCATATAATCTGGAAACATGCACTCTAAATGCTTAAAACAGTTCTTTTAATGTATCCTGTAGTTTGATAGGCAAAAGCTGGAGCCAACAATGACAGTAGATATACTGAGGGCCAATTTCCCACCGTGGCCACCCACACTAAATATATATGCAGTCAGAGCTTTGGAAAAAAACACTCACTAAATGACAGAATGGATGTTATGAGCAAGACACCTTCTCCTGTGTCATCATCAGCATGATTAACATGCTAAATTATTTGTGTTATTCTCATAAATGCTCACATGGAAATGGTATTCTCATCAAAAAGAATCTCCAAAGCTCAATTTCCAGATTTACTGCTAAATCTCTAATCACTGCTAACTCTGGGGTCATTCAACGCCTCCCATGAAATATGGACAATGACTTACCACCATGAGAGATGATAGCATGTTTTAGCTTGTTTCCCAGGCTGTTTTTAGATGTGTTATGGTTGTGGGCATCAGTCATAATGCCAAGGTCATGGCTTCTAGATGGCTTTTCCACTATTAGACCTCATTATAGCTTATTAGGCCTCAGCTGCTTGTCTCTTCACCCCTCATAACACGCTCACACTCACATTTAGATGCATAAAACCCCTGCTCCAGATGGACAGATGGACAGACACACATGCACGAAAACACGCACACATACAATACACAAAAACACAAATACAGCAGCCCCCGCCGCCCCCGTCAAACACAGCCCTATCATGCCAAATGGCAAATAGCGGTGGCTGAGTGTTCCTAGTAACTGGTGTTTGGTAAACGGAGAAGGCTGGGAGTCAGGGAGTGGAGTGGGCGAGTGCAGCAGGTGGTTCGGTTTCAGGTCCCACTGGGTGCATTCCCTCACTCCCAACCACAGGCCAAGGTAGCACGGCTGTCTGGAAAACAAGTTCATCAACGGCTCCTGACACCCTGCTCCCTGCCTGGGAGCTGTGGTGGGGGTGGAGTGAGTGATGGGGGCTGTCGTGGGCCAGAGACCCGTCACGACCCAGTTAGGTTTTTTCTGTCCAGCCACGAGCAGCACAGTCCTCTGTCAGAGCTAAGCCGTCTCTGCATGGGCCTCTGGCTCCTGCCATAAAACACTGAGGGAACTCCATCTGCTTTCACAGACATTTAATAAAGATCAAATTAAGGCAGGTTGGGGGTTTGAGGGGGGAGGAGGGGGGCTATTAGTGTATCTGCTGTTGCTAATTGTTGGTCAGTGATTTCTAGCTACTAATTTTAACAAAAGAAACAGATAATTTAAGTATTAAAATGACTATAGAGAAGGTTACTTGGACAAATAAATTGAGTAAAATCAGAGGATATCAAGGGCAAATCAACCAAAGCAAGCAGACAATCATATGGGTTTAAAACAAAACTCTAGGTTATCCAGAGATTCAGGCCTCATTGCAGTGCTGCCGCCGTATGCAATTCTAAACAACTACTTTAGTGAATATAATGTTATTGTATAAAAAAACCCATAAAAAATGTTATAAGTTAAGATTGTAATTAATAAAGAAAAACTCTCACACTAGGTTCAATAAACATAGGACTTTTAAGCTTCATATTGATTGACTGCCCCTCTTCTCTCATATTTTTTTTTGTTTGGCATGAAATAACTTGAAATCTGCCATTTTGGTCATAAATGACAAGTACAGGATGATAATTAAGGCTGATGTATTGTCTTACAGAGCTACAATAAATTAAGCTGTCTTTGTAATATATCCTTTCTACAGATAGATCTCCCTTGTTTGCTAACTTTAGCTAATACAAGTAGCTTTCAATCATTAGCTACTGGTCATCTAGTACCAGAACAAACAGCAGCTTCTTCAGGTAGTATAAGACAGGTTTAAGGAGGGGTTTTATTGACCATTATTTAAAAATATAATACAAAGGGAAGAAACCATGCTACTTGAGCTGATAATAGATCTCTGCTGTGCAGTTTGTAATATTAGACAGATATAATTATAATTAAGGCTACATTCTCTTCCATTCTCTGGTGGAGTATGTTAGGTTTAGGGAAGAACAAGGTGAGGCCGTCAAAGGTTTGGCTAAAAGACAGGTAAAGTAGAATAAACAGGGGTGTTACATTCATCCATGGTTTTATGCTGACACCCGAAGTAACTCCCATATATTTATCCCTGACATTTATGCTACATTGCTCTATCGCATCCCTGATCGCCACAGAGGTGGGTGCAAGTTCTTCAGCAGGGGCGGGTGGTTGGTTTGACAGGTTCATGGGTCAGTGGTGTGGATGTCCTCCCCTGCTGGCAGCCATGTGCTGAGGTGTATCGGCCAGGAACGGGATGCTGAGCGGAGGGAGAAGACACAGCAGGAGAGGGACTTCTTTAGGAAGAAAAGGCTGTTTCACTCAGTTAAACTGCAAGATGATCCCAGCAGGAGAAAAAGCAACTCTGGAACTGGTGACTGTTTCCAAGAGAAAGGGAACAAAGTGGGAAACATTTAGGCAGTGAGGAAAACATTAGAAATAGAATGTAGTCCACATTTAAACAACAGTAATTGTGATGACATACAGTCTACATTAGCAGTGTAAAAATAACTAACAGTGACTTTGTAACAAGTTTAATATCTGCACATTATCAAGATTTCCCATATGTAGGTATGAGACATCCATGTTTCCTACAACATGAAGCCTACTTATGTCCATGATTCTTTGTCATTTTCTTTACTGCAATCACCGGGTGATGATGGCACAATTAAGAAAGATCTCATCTTTAATCTAATGTAGAAGGCTCTTCTCATGCAAAAAATGAACTTTCATAATGCCATAACTCGATGTGTAACTCCGCAAGGATAGTGGATAGTGGCGATCATATCGTCGTCAACTTTCAAACAAATCAGCCCATTTTGATGGGAGACCAAAATACAATTCGCATGATGCCGAATCCAACGCCGGTAACACTGACTTCGTCAGACTTGAAGTCAAACATGCTTATTTCAAACACAGTAAGAAGTCGTAATTCTTAGTAGTAAGTAAAAGGTGGGGGCCACAAAATATTGTCCCACGGGCCGCGAGTTTGAGACCCCTGATCTAAGATGTTGCACATTGTAAAAATTACACCTGCTAAACATCAGCATGTAAATAATGTCAGTAACAACAGGATAGCATGCCCCAGTTAGGCTTAGCCCAAGTCAACACTATAACTGAGAAGGCTCTTTGTCAACAGCAAAAACATCTTCAACTTCTTCATGTTCAAGATATCTTTGCTGTAGCCTGTTTGCTATGGGCCTGACTAGTTTCATCAGCTGGGTCGAGCAAAAAGACAACAACAAAGTAAAAGTCATTAGATAAAATGAAGGCAAGGCTTAAAAGGGAGCACACAACATCTTTTTAAATCCCACTTTGAACATATGGAATACAAATTGCCTAAATTGTGAACATATTGACAGACTGCCTTCACAATGTGCCTCTTAACCACCTGTGGTGGGTTTTACTTTATCCTATAGAGCTACATGCTGTTTCATAGTTACATCTTATCAAAATGAGTGGCACTTTTGTCAGGAAATATGCAGTCGGTCAGTTTGCCTTGGCTCATTATCAAAACATGGTTTTAGGAAAAAAAAGGGAGATTAAATGAAATTCCACTCATAGTTCACCTCAGCTAATTCTAATTACAATAAAGCAGACAGAATATGAGTCTGTGGTTGATGGGTTTTTCCTGAACATGCTACTGACACGTACAACTATTGTTTCCTATTTTCCAGAGGAATGTATTTTATACTGAAGAACATGTGCTTAGAAACCAAACCTGTAGGTTCAGGTTTAACAACAGTAATCTCATCTTTTCGTCTTTTGTGATCTGCATTGGGAGGCAAGTGGCAAGAGGTTTGTTGTGTAAGGGGGGGTGGGTATTACTTTCTCTATGTGTGTGCTTACATAGTTGTATAGATTGATATCACCTGCATACAACGCACAAAACCCCAGTCTTGTACATCTCTGTTCCATCTCCACACCCGTCTCTGTGGAGTATCAGATATGAGCTCGGACTATTTATGAGGTTACAATGGTGCTGTCAAGGAGGCTGAGATTAATGAGGCCTTTTTCTGTGACTGGGAGGCTTCTACAGCTGCACATGTTGTCTCAGCCAGATGCTGTTGACCCCAGGCTGCACAAGGCTGTCTTACACCTTGCCTGGCAATAACTCAGCTTGCAAGAAGACCTTAAGACTTTGTGTCCTGTATGAATTTAGCACAAGCTGTCAGTTTATTTGTGGATTTTTTTGAATAAAAAGTTATAATTACTATGTGCTCAGTGTTGCATTGTGCAAAGTGCTCAGATTTTCTTTTCTGGTATTTTTTTGTTCATAAAATTTGAGTCGATGATAGCAGATGCTAAGATAGCATAGATGACATAGATCTAAGGTACACTGACAGTGAGATGATACAGGGCGAACTCTCCAAGTCATTTCAGGTGCATTTTTCAAAGGTGTGTTAGTGTGGCTGAAATGTATTGATTTTTTTCCTCCTCTTCACACATTAGGTTTTTTAACTTCAGTCTCTGCTTCACCTGTGTTGTTAGCAAGGACGTGATAGCAGTACAGTAGCCTGCCATAAATCATGGTTGCTTGTGCCCAGGAGACGACGACACAATGCCAGACATGCCGTGAACTCTCCCTCTCACTGTGAACTTGCCTCCAGGTGGCCATATCAGATGTTGCTGGTCCCATGGGACACACAATGGTCACTGTCAGCATGTCAGCTCATCAGATGAAGGATGGCAACTTTAGAAAAGAATGGATCACCTGCAAGTTCACACAATAGCCCGACCTTGTACTTCACACTCTTGGGAGGGGACTCTTAGTGCACTCGCACTGGTATTGGTGTAATCTTGCGAAGGCTGCCAATCACCCGAACAGCTGCCATTAGCAATAAAGTTGCACCCGCAGTTATTGCTTCTTGGAAGTCCATCAAGTTTGGTGTTACGTTGTCATTGCGTAAATCAGTGAACACAGCAGCTATATCTGGAACAAAGTGAGGTTAGCTTAAGGGTTCAATATGTAAGATTTAAGATGTAGTATGTAAGAACATGGCAGAAAAGAAATATCCTTATATTTTCATCAGTATATAATCACTAGAAAGTAAGAATTGTGGTCCCAGTGCTTATATAGAATAGTGTAGAAATTATTGAAGTCTAGAATTTTTTTAAGACGTTGTATCTGTTAATACTCTTAAATTTATGAAATTAATTTCACATGATGGTAAGATGTAAAGTAACTCTTAACTTTTTCTTTTCTCTGTGCTCCCTCTCTGTCTGTGTTCCTCTTCTCTGTATTTTATTGAGTCTCTCCGGCACAGACAGCTGACTTTATGATAGCTGTCAGTTTCAAGTGGCTGCACATCTTTTACATAAGGGGGTCAATGCACACCACTTGCACATGGTTAGCTTTACATAACTGTGATTCTATTTGCATTGTGGCAATAAAGTGGGAGTAGTAGCAGATTTAAGATATGATATTCTATGTTTCTGTCAGCTAATTGTCAGATTTAGTTCTCTGATGTACTGACTTCAGACCAGTATTCACAAATATAGCCTGCTGTTGGACCGTCAGTGCATATAGTAGCTACTGGAATTATTTAAAAGCCATACTCCTTGTTCCAATAATTATGCTGTTTTGAACCGAGTGGGAGTGTACCTACTGTAAGATAGCAGAACACCAGATAGATGCTCAATGAAGCTGTCGTCACCTGTATAGACAAGCCCAAGAAAAATTATGACAGACTGTATTCTTTCTCAGTTGTATAGACTAACCTATTATCTTTTAACTACTTATTTTTATTTTCCATCCCATAAATATCCTGCTTTGTTTCACTTTTCCTTTTCTCTTCAGAACTTCTTCCAGATGCAACAGGCCGTTTTTTTCATTAAAAAAAGCCCTGATGAATGACTTGCCCAACCCTTTAGTGCTATGAAAGGAAGACAAAGTTATGAATAGTTTTTAAAGAAACTGGAACATTTAGCAGCCAAAGAGATATATTTTTTTAAGAGATATTTTCATCAACATTTCGACAGAAACAAACATAAAGAGGAGTCGCATTGATAGACACACAACCTACTAATGTTAATGTTGCTCTGTGGGCAATTGTTTGCTAATAGATTCAACATGCTAACTTTAAAGCTAATCAAATTGTCAGTTTTGTTTTCAAATCTTGTTTCCACTGCC
Organism: Acanthurus lineatus; assembly: GCA_029814665.1. Taxonomy (NCBI): domain Eukaryota; kingdom Metazoa; phylum Chordata; class Actinopteri; order Acanthuriformes; family Acanthuridae; genus Acanthurus; species Acanthurus lineatus. The sequence continues at coordinate 3,969,398 of JAPZDV010000022.1, forward strand.
TCCAAGAAGCTGTGAAGATCTTTTTAAGTATTAATTTTTTTTTGCTTATACTACAGCTCAATATTTAGTACCTTCTATTAAAATCTTATCATACATCTGTCCTGTGTTTTGCTGTTGCATGTTATTCTTCATGAGGCTTATTTCAGAGCTCAGATAGTCAAGTAACAGTGCCTACCAGATGTATTTTTCAACTACTAAGAAAATTTAGATTTCCTACAATTTTTGTCTTATTCTGTCTTATTTAGGTTAGTTTAGTCTAGTTTTCTTAGCTTTTTTTTTTACTAAAGTGTTTGTTCAAATATTAGGGGCTTTTGACAAGAGCTTCATCTAAATGCTAAATTATGGTTGCTGTTGTTAATATTTAACTGGGGGGTATTTGTTGACAGAAGGCTCTGAACAAGTCGTTGAGTGTATACCATCAGCAAGTGGCATGTTTGGTGACAGGAAAAGGTAGTGTGCCAACATCTCACTTTGCTGAGGGGTCAATGATATTTCTTATCTCGTGAAAGCCTGTGTTGAAAGAGTTCTGTACACCTGTGGTCACAGAGAACAATTTAACACTTTGAAACTTTATTTTTCATTGCTAGGACTAATGCGAAGTCAAACCTCATGCCTCTGTGTTCTGTTACAGCTAAAGTTGGCTACAGATGCATTTTCCAGATCTGTAATAGAAGCGATATGCCATCTCACTGGGTATGTGCACTCATTCAACCCACGTGTTAAGTGGAAGTGTTTCAGTGTGTGTGTGCGTGTGTGTGTGTGTGTGTGTGTGTGTGTGTGTGTGCAGCAGCTTAGTGGGTGTGAGATGGTTATCTGGGCCCATACATCAGGCCTGGTGTGGCAGTGGGCCCGTGTAATTATCAGGTCTCAATGGGACGCTGTGTTATTTTTGCCCAGGGTGAGATGCTTATCAGGCCCTGTCAGCAGCCACCTGGATGGATGAGCCTCGCTCCTCGGAGCACCGGCTCACCTTCCCTCTGCACCCAAGACCAACTGGTCAGCTTCTCTCATGCCGACCACAGCAACCTCTAACTGCTAGCGTGTAAGGAAAATCAACTCTTCCAAGGGAGTGCCACTTGGAGGATGTTGGACAGTAACTGCTGACTACATTAAAGCCAATGTACCAGTCAGGCTTTTCATTCACATGAACTTTTCCAATCAGCATAATCTATCTGTGATTAGACTACAGCAGAACATCTTTTGAATGAATGGTAGATTAGTTTTCAATCAGAAATTTAATCTAAACTAATTACAGTTCATGACTTTGTATTACATTATTCTTCATAAATTACATGGCTATTGATCATATTCCTCATGAATTACTATGTTTATGCATTAAATCTTTGTAGATTTATCAAAATACCTTTTTGTTGCTATGGTAACAGTTCTATTATTAATTATTGAGGAAAACAGCACTTAATTGGTATATGGTAGGCTATTTTTTTCATCTTGATATAAAAAAAGATTTGATAATAAGATTTGGTAAATAGTCATAAACATAACCTTAACACTGTAATAAATTCCTTTGAAAACAAAGTCTGTACAAAACTTACCTAAAAATATTCCACAAGTTGCTGAAATATTTCTGCATGCAAGTGGTGAAAGTCACCCAGAGCTGTGTGACGCCTTGTCCCTGGAACCTCATCACTAAAGTGGCTACTACACAGCATTTCGAACTAAAGATTCAAAACTCAGAGCACCGTTAAAAGTGCAATTTTGTGTTTATTCTACTGAGACATCTTACAACAATTGTAGTAATAAATGGCAATGCACTGACTACATTTAGAACTATGACAACTGCTGATAATAGAGCTGGAGGTGTTACATGGCACACAGATTCTTTTAGTGTCCATTATCCTGTCACATTTGATTATTGCATACTATATTGTATTATATAATTTTATAGCCGCCTGTCTCTAATAGATTTCCTTATCAATGGAGCCTCTGAATCAGCCTGTATATGAAGCCAGAGGCATCATAAATCTGCTCTCATAAGCCCCAAACTACAGTTTTCCTGGTTTGGGTGATCATTGTTGTTTATGAGCCGTTACACAGCGATAGCTCCGAAGTGTATTCTGCTCCTGGCACATATTCATTTTTCATCGCTGAGTGTCTTTGTTGGGCTTTATGCAAACGCTGTGGTGATTTATGAAGTGGCCTGAAATGAATCTGCCTCTAAGCTCTGAGGCATCTTTTACCGGATCCCACAAACAGAGAAACACAAAGAGTGAACGTACAAATGCAGCGAGGAACACAAAAATACATGAACAGGAACTAGACCCACTGTATCTGTATCTAAGGGAGCTGTGGCCTCTGAGCCATTTCCTATTATTTTTCACCCTGTGGTCAAGCAGTGAACATGAATTTATTTGGTCCAATGATCAAAAGATTAAAGCACCAAGCCTGGTGTGTATTTGGGACACAGTATCAGTGTGAACACATTTTATGGCCAGGAAAAGCTTAAGGAGACTGCAGGACATTTTGTTGGAAAAAAAAAAAATCAAAACAAAACAAAACAAAAAAACATTGTTTAATGGCTTGCTTGTGGAACAAGGGTTAGATATGTCTCTCAGCACCAACACAGTAGCCTTTTATGTGGCCTTATCCTCAACCAAAGACTTTTCCTGCACACTTCTTCCAAGCTGTGTGCCAGCCAGTGCTGGAAAGGTTACTTTCATTATAGGACATGGGATCAGAAATAAACTATTCCCCTGTGCACCTCCAAACACAGATGTTTTGTTGACACTGTTTGGAGTTCAAAAGAGAAGGGATAAAGAACACCTCTATCAGATTTCTGTTTGTGGAGACATGTTCTCGCTTTAAGGATAAATAAAAGAAAATGGAAAAATCCTTTACTGCACTTGTGATTCAAATTGAACTCTGGTTTGGTTTAGTTTATCTTTGGCTCTCAGCTGAGTCTTAGTAATAAATCAGCATTTCAAAACACCCAAATGTACTTTTGTTTAATGTGAGAAAGTTGCTAAGTTTTGTGATTTATTACATAGGAAACTTTTTTCTGCTTCTGCACCATCTTTCTTTATTGTTGTAATGTTGGAACATGCATAAAAGTTTAACTGCTTTTTCAGACAGAACACCATGATAGTGTAAAGATGTGAATAAATTCAAATTTACTGGGAGGGAAGCATATTAAAGCAAAATGTTCTAACTTCAGTTAGAAATTAATGTGTATCCAGACATGAAGAATATTTCAGAAAGACCTGATGATTAATAAGGTTTGAGTGCAGTCAGGGGCTGAGCTGACCATAAACAAAGGTACAGTTTCACAGACCTGTTGCTAGCAAACTTACAACTAACTTTTAGCTGGTAAACTGGTTGTTGGAAGCAAATATACATAAACAGTTCAGATATAAGCTTGTGTGTATTAATGAAGGCAAAAAATTACTCTGCTGTCAGTGACTCTTAGAGGCTGGAAGTCAACTGTGTAAAGACAGACCACAGGGATTTGCAGGCGTTGGGTTCTTCCTCTAGGGACCATGAATGTCTGATTTCATGACAGTCCATCCGATAGCTGCCAAGATCAAACAGCAAGATCAACCATAAAGCAATGCTGCTAGCATGTCACTGTGGTTACATTCATTAAATCAGGGATATGTCCAGTAATGTATTTCTACTACATTCGGCAGCCACAAATACTCACCTGGCACCTGTAAATGACGTATGTGAATTAATCCACATAACAGCACAGCTTATAATTAAACAAAAACCTTGTTTAAGTTCAAAGGCTGGAATTAATGGCAGTTGTCTTTGAGGATCACTTTACACAAGTCTGAGCTACGACCGCAGTTTGCTCCTGATGTGCAGAGCATACTTTAAGATAGCATCAACACTTTGCTTAATCATGACCATGAAAAGGTTTTAGAAATACAAGTCATCCTTTTTATTTGCTTCAGACCACATAACCATCTCCTCATAACCACTACAGATGTTTTACAGCAACAACAAAATTAAAAATTGAGCTTAGTTTTAATGGCATCATATCAGCTTGTCTTTAGCTGCCTTTCAAATGATTTTAGAGCTGATTTATTTTAATGGCATCAATTGTCAAAGTAGCATCTTTACCATCTTTAACAAATATAAACAATAAAACAAAGACAATCAGCAAAAATAAATTAATTTACATATTTTTGGGCCTTTTTAAAGCCACAAATGGTTTGTATAAATGAACTCAATGCAAAATGTTTGTTCTCCCTTTTCTTTGCTGTGTAACTGAGACGAACCACGTGCTGCAGTGACACTCAGTATTGTTGCATTTCTTAGCTTTTAACCACTCCATTAGGCCCAGATAACCTCTGCCTGGTGGACCCTAGCATCTTAAAACCCTATGACCCCGCCCTTGACCTTTGCCCCAACCCTTCTTCACCACAGCCCCCACTCAGTCTAAGAAGAGACTGCCAAGAAGAAATGGGTGCTCTCCCCGCGCCTCTGAGGAAGCTAGGGTTACTGGAGCATGTGGATTCATTAACAAATATCTGTCTGTTTGCTGCAGTAATGAGTCGGGCAGCAATTTAAAGTTGAGTGAACAGCCGCCTGGAGTCCAAACTAGTGGGACAGGCTGCTGGTGTCAATCAAAAGTGGAGGTTCAGCAACAGGGCATGTCCAGTCTACCTGCGTCCATCACCACTGATACACACACTTATATAGTCATGGCTGAGGGTTCCACATGCACCATACACATAATGGCCGGATAAACGCCCCACTGATGAATAAGAGGTCAAGGGAGAGAGAGAGAGAGAGTAATAGGGCTCTCACACCCCCCTCTGGCCACAGATGGTAACATCAGAGTTTTTGTGAAGATTAGACACTAGTATTACCTTTTTTAACTGTTTGAAAATGTGTCTCTCTTTAAGGCTTTTCTTACCATTTATACTGTGTTGAAAAATAACACACATACCATGTTAATATAAATGAAATTTTTGCCAGTGGCAAATATGGGCTTTGATTTGTGAATCTTCTCAAAAGATTTGAGTCCTAACTCCAAGGTTAGAAAGATAGTATTTATTCATTTTGAAAAAGAATCTTGACAAAAATAGTGTGTATTAGATTTAGTCTAATGCATGACAAGGACATGGCACCTGTTAACAAAAACCAATGCTAGTTTCCTTGATTTGACTTTTTGTCTCCATGCATAAGTGTTATAATAAGAACTCAAGCCCATCAATAATTCAGTTTGTATTAATACTTCATTTACAACTGAGAGATTTAATCAACTTCATCTTTATATGTTTTAAATTGGGTTGATGCTGTATAAAACTCTGCAAACACAATTTGCAACACATACACATTAAAAATGATTAGATGTTAAGTGGAACAGCTGTAATAAATGTAGTAATGTTACCACTTCGGTGTTCTGCAGTGAAATGAGGCCTGTTCAGTCTGTCAGCCGAGCTCAGTGACGGGAAGCCGGAGCATTTCATCTCAGCACTGACAGACGGACGAGCAGACAGATGGACAGACTGATGGAGGGGCTGATGGAGCGCGGTGGCCAATGAACCATCGAGCCGAACTAGCCCTGCTTTACAAATGCACCGATGCATGCTGGTGCTGATCTGGACCCCTGTTAGCTTGTGTCTGATTCTGTGTGCATGTGTCTAAGCACACAGTCTGTTTGAATTTGCATATACATCAACGATCAAGCACATTTTTCCCCACTACTGTGTATTTGTATACTTTGTCCAAATATATGTATAACTGTATTGAATTTGTATACACACATATCTGTCTGTGTTGCTGCTGACCTGCTTGCCTCTGTGCATGTGTGTCTGTTCCGATGTGTTGCTGTGTTATCTGATCAAGGCTCAGTGAAGCCCGGGGGAGCTCAGCATCCCCACACAGCCTTGAAGGTGGAGCAGCAGCCTTTGCAGAATAAAGTGTAAACAGCTAAGGGCAACAAGTGTCTCGATCAGGCAAACAGATAGCAGCTGTGAACAAGAACTGTGACTCAAAGCTTCCTATCAGATAAACTGGACATGCAGTGTTAGCAGGGAGGATAACGCAACATGGAGCTCTGACTCAGTAACTCCACTTTTAGGATTTTATGGTTTATTTTGCAGCGCAGTTTCGCCTAGACAGAAGTTAGTTTTGTGTTTGTGTTTCCATAATCAGATGTAACGGATATTAAATAATTTGTTTGAGGCATATTTATGTAAAATAAATACATTCTGCAAGCTTTTTCTGTTAAAAGACCCTTGCCTGAATTAAACTTGTTTTACTCATCCATACGTGTATTTTTGAGTTTAGTTCTTGTTGAAAAAACTTGTGAAAAGCTCATTTTTCACACACAAGGTTGAGTAAAGTCTTTAAAAATGCATGCAAAAAACTTCAAAAAAGAGCATGTGCATTGTCTCTTTGTCGCTTTGCTTTTTCATCCTGTTTATACACTTAACACACTTTTCAAAGTCGCACGAGTGTATGCCAGTCTACAACAGAGCTGACACAGAAAGACAAGCACACACAGCCACAGGGACTTTAAACTCCTATGTAAGAGAAATAAGTACAAAGACAGACGGTAAAAAACAAACTGCATTCAGGACATGAACACATTTCAGGGTGTTTTTGCAGTTGGATTTATAATCGACACAAAATGCCAACTGAGGTTATGATTAATATTTCAGCGTTGGATTTAACCTGCAGACTGCAGCACTGCACCAGTGGGCTGATGTATCATACATGATCATACTTGATTAAGGTGACTCAGATATATTTCCTGTAATAAATCTTAATCTACTTTTAGAGTGATTGCATCCTACGCATACATGCACTCAAATAGCTGGGGAAACATCCAGGTAACTGTTTTTTCACTTTGTCATGCTGCTGAACAGGAGAGAATAGAGAAGGACACTTTTCATAAGCTGTGATAAAGAGCTGTGGTCTCTGTCAGCAGAAGGTTTGCAGTGAAGATGTCTTTAGTAGACATTTGTTACCAGTAAAAAGACCAATAAAGCTGTCCTCAGTTTCATAAATGTTGTCTTCACTCTTAACACTCTCTCCCTCTGCATCAGAAACATAGGCAGCCCAAACTGACCAATAACTAATCTTAAAGTCACTGCATGGCATTTTCATTGTTGCCGTAGGCTTTAGGCAGAGTGTAGCTCAGTTTTTACTTCTATTACTTCTTATAAACCATCAATTATTACAGCATTACATATAAAATAATGTTTCTTTTAGAGGAGCTGAGCTTTTCCCCATAACCTTGAACACTGGCACAGCCACAGCGGCTCGATGTGGCTCTGTAGCTCTGTGTGTCTCCCTGAGGCGAAACTATTAATCAAACCTGAGGAAAGAACCAGTGAGCCACTTGATGCTCATTTACTTTTTGATAAAATAATAAGTTTTAGGCTCCCATGACTTCATTCCAAATGGCGCCACTATGAGATTACCACAGTAAGACATGAATGTTTAGAATGTTTGTGTTACTTGATCATATGTTCACATCTGCACGGCCCACATTGCTTGTACTAAACCCTCAGGGCAGGTCATATCTTTTAAAACAGTCATCACATGGAGGCTCAGAACAGATCTTGCAGGCGCATAAAAAAATTAAAAAATAGATCCTCCAATAATTGCTTGAGGAAAGCTCCTCGGTGTCCTGGTGGAGCCGTGCTGTTAGTTAAAGATGAATGGTTAACGTCACATTCGGATACACACTCTGCATCAATCCTGCACGCTGAGTCACTGGCCAGTGCCCGGCCAAACTAAACCAAATATTTCATCTACAATGTAAAACATGCTCGCAGCCATAAACGCACTTCAAAACGTGGTGGGCCGCTGCCTGAAAAATTATTTTTTACCATAACTGTAAGCAATCTCTCCTTCTCTCTCTCTCTCTCTCTCTCTCTCTCTCTCTCTCTCTCTCTCTCTCTCTTTCCTAGCGAGCGTTTATTTATGTAGATTGGATAGAGTGGCGTATAATTATTCCGGCGCTGCCAATGTCTTCTTTATTTATCCTTCATTTCCTTTCCTTTGCAGGGCCAAATATTGTCTTGGGACAACAAGAAGCACACATTCATCTTTAGACACACACAGCGCCACTTGAACATGTATCTGATTACAGGTTTTAATTATTTGAAAGTTCCTCTACGGTGACAAGTCCTGAGGGGTGACTTCAACAGCGCTGAGTGTATTTTCCAACTATTAATTACAGCTCTCAGATCTAAATTCGGTCCATTTGGAATTTAATGAAGAGTGTGTTTGTGAGTGTGTGCACAAAGTGTGCATGCAGTTTTGTTTCTGTTTAAATGCAGAACAGTGATCTGTGTGTGTGTCATCTAGATTGCCAGTTGGAGCATTTCTCTGTGTGTATTTTTCCGTTTCCCCTCTTGCTTTAAAATAAGAGCAGTGCCACTGAGCTGTTTATTGGCTCAAGGTTTCTGCGGCGGTAATGATGCATGGAGAATGATGTGGGCTGAGCTGGAGACTGGGAGGCCTGCACATCCCGGCCTTTCTGAAGTTACATTGAACCCACGCAAAAAAACCCCTCAAAGGCCGCTAAGGAAACTGTGTGTGAGTCTGCTTGTGTGTGAAGGAAATTACGCATGTTTTATTCGTAAATGTCAAGATGTCCTTAATTCTGGCAGACCGTCTTTCATGTGTTAATCCAGAGTGGTTTAATCAGAGCTGTTAAATGTGCATTAGACGCAAAAATGAAGTGAGTGAAGTGAGAACATAATGTTGGTGTTTTCTGCTGGCTGTGGTGCAGACTGAGCACTTGCACTTAATCAAAGTCGTGACCTTTATTGGGTAGTGGAGTGTGTGTGAGTGTGTTTGGGGGTTATTTTGTGTACAGAAAGATGACTCTACGTAAGAAAATGTTTTTTGCTATTTTGTTTTTCTCTCACAAAATAACAGATGTAAGCTAATGGGTGAGTAAAATAACTAAGTATTATGCTCTCACTAAAATTTCATGTGTCATAGGAAGGAGTCTTTGTCTTGTAGGTGGCTGCCAGCCAGGGTTTTGGGTTTGTGGCAGACTGAAAAGGAACAGTCTCTGCTTGTGACCCTTCATCACAGTTATGGCCTTGTTGTGGACATGAGCTTTGAGCAGTTCAGCCAGTGCTTTTTCCTTCTCAAATGTATTTTTTGAAGCTTTCTGTGAGGCCATGACAGGTTGAAAATCCAGCTTTTTTTGAGAAAAAGGCACAATATTTGACATTGGTTGAACAAAAAAATCGTATTTTTTTCTTTTTTACTATATTTATTCTTTGGTGTCCACTGAGATCCATTACCTCTGTGGGTCCAGGCCACACTGGTATTTCTACTTGTAAAAGCAGTCATGTAATTGCAACCATTTTGATGTGTTATTTCTACATTCAGAGAAGGTTTTACAGATAAGAAATCATGACGTGAAACTAATTTGTAAATAAGCATTTTCCAGGTTGTGTATATCAGAAACCAGTGAGAGTAATTCAGTCTATTAAAATCAAAGCATCTTCTCTTTGTACTAAAAAAATTTTAAAAACATCTAAAACAATGATTAAAGTATTCAGTTCCAGACTAATCTATCCTAAACCCTGCTGATGAGACAAGCTGCATCCTTCATCGGGAACCGCGACTCTTCCAAATGAAAAAGAAGTCACCATTTGTCAGAGGAAAGGTGTGTGTGTTTGTGTGTGTGTGGGTTGGGGGGGGGGGGTGTCCTTGTTTGTCAGGGGACAGAGGAAATGGGCTGTGATGTTGTGGGATACACAGGTGTGTCAGAGTTGAAAGTTTCAGGGCCGTGGCGTGGGGCCCCTGATACGGCGGTGAAATGTGGCCTCGTTTAGCAGCGCGAAGGGCCTGATATTAGAGAGGGTGATGACAGTGACAGTTAGGAGGGTCAGCAGCACTTGAGCTAAAACAAGACTGCAGAGGGAGACAGGGAGTGACAAATGAATCTGACTAACTTAAATCAAATGCTCCTATTGTTCCTACATGATCAGCATGATGAATGGTTTCATCTCATGAAACTAATGAACATGTTACTACAAAACAACTCACACTGTCGTTTCTAGAAAGTCCTCATAATGGAAGACTAAATGATTAGACTGTAATTCTCTCTGAAGTGACCCAATCCATGTTTTCTGATCTGGTGTCTAAACATTAAAATTAAAGTTATAGTTTAACCAGGAAGAAGACATCAGTATGATTACTTATTGTCCCTTCTTACTACTTCATTAGTACATTAGAATATTAAACAGTATATATATATATATATATATATATATATAAGATATATCATTGCTTGTCCTCAGCCTAATCTTTATTTTGCTGTAAACTCACATACCTGTACATTTTATGTAAATACATATAAATACACAGATGTCACTCTTTCTGACTCTGAGGGTGAGAGGTGTCGCCACCAGCTGGTCCAGGAACCCCCCCCGAGTGATGTTTGCTTCAAAACTTAGTTCAATATTACATATTTTCAGATATAATAAATATCAGGTCATGTTAATCAGACTGGGAAATAAAAAAATGCTAATGATGTTGGGAGCTTTTCTGCTGTCAGTGGTATTTTTTTTTCAACTCAGCACACTCAAAGCACCCCTCATTAGCACAGGGGTCAGCGTTGTGTTTGGTGTTAGGTGCCCTGTCATGGTTGTCATGTTTTCGTATTATTTTATCTTGCAACAGGAGTGTTTGCGTATGACATGTGCTTTGTCTGTTGACCCCCTGTTTTCTTCCAAAATATTTCCACACTGCTTATTTATAGCCAGAGGGGGAGTAAATATCATTACCCTTGTTGTCTTTCTCTTGGCTGCTTGCCATTATCTGTCTGGTGCCAGCTAGCACTGTTTGGATGTGGATGAAGGAGGTTTGCACGGACAAAAGCAATGCTACAGATGTGCCATGGGTATTTTAAGTAAAAGACGAATCCAAGATTACACTTAATACTCCAACAAGACTCTGCCTCTGCCCTTGGCCTCCAATCAGAACTGTCCTGCCTTCACTGCCGACTCCAAGAACAGACCTGTCTATGCCACCAACCACCTGAGCAGTTTCAACCACCTGTCCTGCCATCAGAGTGGTTTCATCCATTTTCCTTCATTCTAGTTGACCTTTAGAGGGGCACTGGCATCATCACTTGTCTCCAAATCGTCTTCCTTTTTGCCTATATTTTCTGCATTATGTTGAAATGGATGCTCCTCATGTTTTCAGTTTTAATTTAATAGTTTTTGTTTAATTGTTTTACTTTTAGTTTTACTTCCTGTCCTAGCATCCTTTTCCACCTGTTTTTCATGAGTTAATTAGCCTCCTCGAAGCGTTCTCTATCTTTTAGTTGTCAGTTGTCTTAGTTTTATTGTCTTATCCTGGTACTTTCATTAGTTCAGTTTTTTGTCAGTATTTCCACATTTGCTTCATTTTCCTCATTATTATAGCTCTGAATTTATAAATCTTGCTTTTCATTGCTTCTACTTGCCTGCCTTGGTGTCTGACTTCTGGGTCCTCATATTGCATTAGACATTAAGATGCGTCTAAGCTTAAAAATTTAAATCAAAGTAGGGTTGGATTTGAAAGGATGATGGCTTTAATTATTGGCCTTTTGTTGCATTTGTTCCTCTTTTCCCTGCTATGTTTCTTTTATCACAAACTGTTAAAAATGAATGCACATCCTTTGTAATCCTGTTTTGTTTATAAGTAAAATGCCAAAGTCATGCTTGTCCTTTACATTTGCGAAGATCACACCCTTTAAATTTTATTATTCAGACAGATTTATTATCTAGCAAGCACCATAATCTTGAAAATCAAATTTTCATGGCATACATGACATACACCTGTTTGTTAATAATATGCCAGAAGCACTTTTGAGACCTTTTGGAGCTGGTTTGGATCTTCAGTGCATCTTAAGTGGATGAAAACCTGCACACTGGTTGCTCTCTGCACACACTCAGGAAACATGTTAATGTGGGTGGATCAGTGCCGTGTGGTTTCTTTTTAAAGCAGAACAGACCCATATGGATGCTCCAGCAGCAGCAGAACGACTACCAGTGAATTCTTTAACAGTCACCGGAGGCATCAGGGGTGGCAAGGTCATTCTTCCCGCTTGGTTGGGCACATGCACACACACACACTCACACACACAGGTGCTCATTGTTCAGTCAGGCTGCTATCAACCTTCACGCCTGGGGCTATGAATCAATTGGAGGGAGAGAGAGAGAGAGACTGAAAGTCAGAAAGGGCTCTTTAAAGTAAACAGGGGTGATCAGGTCTCCTGTTTCTGGTCAGATTTATTGGACTGGCACTCGACCCCAAGTGTCCCATGCATGAGTAAGCCAGGTGATGGGCAAGGGTGGTGGTTGTGTTAAGGTGTGTGTGTGAGTGTGTGCTGTAGGGGAGAATCTGGGACACCAATGACTCATAAAAATGTTAATTGCCTAGTAGCAGTTGGCAACAGGTCAACTCCAGGTCACTCTGATGAACAGTGGTTCACTATTTAAAGACCTTTGTGTCTCATCGCAGAACATAAACTGGCGAAATATAAAAGGAATACGGCATTATCCTTTATTTAACAAGACACTGATGGACAAAATAAATGAAAATAAAGTGGAACAGGCAGTTTCAGACTGATTCATTATAGAACTTAATGTAGGTTGGCCTGAAGAGGAGGAGATATGAATCCCAATTAGTTCATATTGTTTTTCATTCCAAGGATTAACAGGAGTCTACAACCCTGTTAATGGCTCCATAAGGCTGTGTTTGGGGACAGCAACGCAGTAGTTTCCAAAGCCTTCTCTAAAAGCTGAAACTATCACCATGCTGTTGAATTTAGACAGAAAAATCAGATTATCATCAAAGTCAGTAGAATTTATTCCTTTGTGAGTAATAATGGTCTGTATAGATTTCAAGCCATCCAACAGTTGTTCAGGCATTACTTTCTGGATCAAAATGATGAACTGTCAGACTAACAGACAGACATGTCTGCTAGAAGAGAAATGTCTCCTACAATTTCTGTTACCTGCATCAAAAATCTTTCCCCCCTCCTGATCAAGGCAGAGGCCATGTTTCAGTCAGAGGCAAATACATTCCACAATAAAGGGGGATAATCTGTGTGAGGGAGGGGGGGTGTACGCTGTGATTAAGCCAGAGACATTGTGAGGCGCTGCAATCGAACCTGGCCGGGCAGATTTCTATCAGATAATAGCCTACGTTGGATACTTGGGTGAGAGTGTGTCTTTCAGCATCTCTGTTTTTTCCCCTGTTAGACAATGATGCTCTTCTCCCTGAGTGGTTTTCTGATTGCTGCATCAACACGAGGACAAGAGTGGTGGTCGGCATGAGAGGAGCAATAAACAGAAGCTTCAATTTTCACAGCAGCTATCATTGAAAAAGGCACATAAACAGCACCCGTGTGGCTCATAGGGGTCTTAGACATTGTGGGCTGAAATGATGTTTTGATTCACAGTAAGTTTTACAAGTGTGATATCAGTTCGGACTAAAGCTGTTGATATCATTGAGCTGCATATGAATATCTTTGAAGTTTAAAATTTTTTTTTAGTTGTATTGTGAATTTTTGTCTTCAGTCTCCATTAAATCATTGAGAATTGCACTTAAAAGCAGGCTTGGTTTTTCAATTTAGTTAGTTAACCATCATTCATACCCTGTTAATGACTGTTATAGCATTTACATTTACATTGTATTAAAAACAATTAAGCCTAAAAGCGATATCAAGATGGATGGATTTGATGCACTGCAAACATGAACAAAAAAGGGCTCCAGGTTTGCCTGAATGCAGAGAGGCAGAGTCTTCAAGTGATATACAGAAGGAAAAATAAACTCATCCTTCACTTATGTTTATCTTCCATATCAATCTTTAGCTGACTGAAGCGCTCTTAGCCAAAATCCCACACACACACACACACACATCCAGATGCATAAAAATACTTACTGGCCAGATGCAAACACAGGGCACACACACACGCTGTGTCCTCGCAGTGTAGTGCTTGCTGTTATTTACTGCGTCCCTGGGACAGGCTGTTTGCCTAACAACTAGACCTTGTTAACCCTGAGCCAGTAAATTTTAGAGCCCTGTTGCTCCTGCTTCTTCGGGGTCACTCAGCATTGGCCTCTGATGCAGACACGGTGCTAGCTGAAGATTCTCAAGGTCCTAATAATTTTTCAACTTTGAATTCAGAATAAACTGTCCCGCACTGTTGAGTGACACGTGATGTGTTTAAAGTGTAAGGCTCTAGAAAACAGACAGTCTATGCTGACCTTATTTGTCTGAGGGGCAAAAGGAGAAACTTGTAGAAACAAAGTGAAACAACATCTGCGTAAATATTCGAGGGATTCAACAGGATTTAGTTCCAAAGCATTCTGTTAAACCTCCCTAATGTTTGCTTGACAAATTTGTTTATTTCAAAGTTATTAGAGAGAAACAGGCATCAGTATAATACCTAAAATGTGTGAAAGTCATGCAGAAGCTGCTTTGTAATATATCTTGATTTAATGCTTCTTGAGCTTTCAGATTTGGACTATCATCAGGACACGCCATACCAGATGCTTTTCTAATGGCCTAAGACTAAAAGCTCAGCAGTAAAGTAAGATGTATTACAAAGCAGCTGTTGCACAGAGTTCAGCTGACATTCTTCAGCAGCAGAGATCCACTCATGGACATTATGTTTGGCACGGTTTAGATTCAGATTCAGATTCACATCAACTTTAGTGTCCCACATGGGGAAATTCATTGTTCCAGTTTTCCAGACATCAAGACTATACAATCTATAAAATATACTATAAAATCTAAAATTAAAAATCAATAGACTTACTTACATCATAACACCACAGCAATGTTATTACAAAACAGAAACACATTGAGAAGAGTTAACAATAAAATGAAATTAAAACAAATAAAAAGTCTTTTGAGGGTTTCGCCCCTTCACTGCCTGTTTTTCTACCCTGTGAAGTGTGACTAGATGGAGACAGATGATGACTTTTTATTTAGCTTGGATCGGCTCAGTTAATAAATATTTTTTAGCTGCATCAAATAAATGATAATGTTACACTGGTTTCATATGGTAAATGTATCACTTTTAGAGCTTTATTTAAATAACAGATCAGCTTTAAAACAATTGGCATGAACACATCATATAGTATTACTGATTACAATGGATCACATGGCTCCTTTTATGTAGAGAATGGTTACTTGTAATAATGAACAGATTACTACTAACAACTTTGCAGAGTCCCTCAGCTCTAAGGATCATTTTAACAACTTTCATCTCATTGGCTTTGTTTAAACACCTTGACTATTGTATTTCAATCTAATTGATTTAAAATAGTTCTTGATTTCTACAGGCAGCATTTCCAGCATAAAAACCTGGTTCTTTACCTTCCCAACATGCCTCCAATAATTCAAAAATTTAATGATTTTTTATCACAGCAGTGGAGGTACAGGTTTATTTATTTATTTGCTACCTGTTGCCTTTTTTATCCTAAATGCACTAACATCTGGTAAAAAAACTGAATTAATTCACCTTTTCTCTTGTTTGATTGCAGAATTTTGCAGATCACAGTATAAATTATTCAAAAGTTCGATCCAAAGATATCTATACTGGCACTCAAACTGTCAAATCTAGTTCTGTACTTTATGGCGGATTTGTCGTTTGGATTAAATTCAGTGCACCTGAAGTGGAACAATACAAACTCTCAGTGTGTGGCTACTGATGATAGCTAGGGGAGAGATAAATCCAGGGAAAGATGGTGGCCAAAGCAAGGCAGAGGGGACTTATGGTCTTCAGAAACTATAAGACTTTGTACTTTATCTGCATGTGTGTGCTGAGCAGAGAAGCAGGATTCCTCTGGCTAGCTCCTGGCACAAGTGTTTGTCAGCCTCTGTTCCCTGCAGATAAGTGCTGGCTGCCCTCTCCTTCACCGCCAGCTTTGCCTGTGGTGCTGCACAATTGCCAACAGCAGAGAACCTTGGTTTTACCCAGCAGGCCCCTGGTGTAAATGAGCACACCTGTACTAATCTAACATTGGGTGGCAGAGGAGCAGAATGCATGTTCAGCAAACCCTTCCCTGGAGAGATGGCAGATAAAGAACAGAGGAGGACCTCCCTGGACCTCTGTTCTCCTCGCATTACCCTTTAGGCCCACTGACTCTGGACCAGCAGATGTCTGATTTACACCCCTGTGGTTGAATTGAGGGAAGTGGACAGTCAGATGCCTCGTGTCAGGACACCCTCTCAACCGTTGCCTCTGTCTTATTTACGAGGCCGGTGGCGTTCAGCTCCGTGGCTGATCATTTTTCCATGCAGAATGAGCCTGTTTGTGGATGTCGGCATCGGACCTACCAGGGTGGGAGGGGTGGGAGGTGAGGGGTATTCAGTTCCCAGGCTTAATGCCAGGCAAAAAAAGAAAAGGTTGGAGGTATAAACAGCCCAGTTTCAGCTGTCTCTATTTAATTATACACAGTTTATTGACCAGAGTGGAGCCTAAACATGAATTTTGTTTTTAATTTCCCTTTGCTGCCTCTATTTCTTTCTCAAGCAGGAATAGAATAGTTACCTGGACCTGTCAAGTAGTTTTCATTCAGCATATCTGGTCAACTCCTCCACACTATTGCACTCAAAAATAGAAACTTCCAAACTTTTGCCTGTTGTCATTCCTCACTCCTCACTGCAGGGAGCACATTTTGTCTCTGCTACAAATGTAGAACCTTTATTTGACTGAGGAATTGCATGTCCACACCTTTCACTTCTAATCCACTCCAGTCCATCTGACTTCACTCTACTCCACTCTACTGCAGGCGACTTGTGCTCTTTTAGTGAGTGTTGGAGGTCACCCAGGCCTGGTGTCATTACTCAGTGACTGACAGAGTGACAAGCCCTCTTGTCTTGGCTCAGTCGGCTGCAGGTGAATCCAAATGGCTGGTCAGTGATGGATGGTTGCTGACAGAGGGCTGACAGCGACCGGTGGGAGAAACAGAGCTGACTGGGTCGCTGTAACACCACCAGATAAACATTTCGGAGATCACTGCTGGAGTTTGGATTTGTGCAAGCAGGCATCTCTGTGGGCTGGTGAAGGTTTATCAAACAGGGACGCAGATATCTATGGTTCTTGGCCTGCAGGTGTTAACAGGAGCAAAGTGTGAACAGTTTGATGCCTGGGAAGATGTCAAAAGGGAAAGTGAATGAGTGGCACTCTGCCCCCCCCTATTAGCAGCTACTGGCTAATTGCCCTTGAGCATGCCATTTTCCCTCTGACTGCAGTGGTGGTGGCTGATTGTGTGGAGTGTGTTAATGTGTTGTGTTACTGGAACACACTGACCTTCTTTGGGTAACTAAATGAAAGAAATGCCTCTGTGTGTGTCTCTGCCTGATCACAGAGCAGGACTTCTTAACTCCCCACAATGGATCAGGTTTCTGGCCTTCATAACCAGCGGTCAGTGGCTCTCATATTAGTGACTGCAAGATAAGATCAAGAGCTCTGTGTGTGTGTGTGTGTGTGTGTGTGTGTGTGTGTGTGTATGTGTGTCCACTCTAAAACTCAAGCCATGAATCCATCCATCAGTTAAGGGAACAAAGACTTATGTCAGGGTGCAGCACACACTCATCTGGCCTTGTCGACGCACCACTCACACATGTGCACACACACCAACAGCCGCCCAGTAAAATATGCCTGATAAACCAGTCAACCAGGTGACCTGTCTGTTTGGTTTTAAAGGAGTGTATCTTCAAAACAAATTTGTCCAACTCTGAAGTTTTTTTCTATTTAACACTGTCAAAAATCCAGTTTCTTTGAGTATCATAAGAAATTTGTTACAAAAAAATAGAAAAGAAGTACTTTAAATCTACCAATTAAAAATGGACTCATATATCAGTAATAATATAATACTGACCTTAAAAACTAAACAAAGACTCACC
Source organism: Acanthurus lineatus (assembly GCA_029814665.1). Classification (NCBI taxonomy): domain Eukaryota; kingdom Metazoa; phylum Chordata; class Actinopteri; order Acanthuriformes; family Acanthuridae; genus Acanthurus; species Acanthurus lineatus. The sequence continues at coordinate 3,987,258 of JAPZDV010000022.1, forward strand.
AGTTTCCTCCAAATTCTGATAAAGAGGTGACATCTAAAACTTGTGCTGTTTGCTCCCTGCAACACGTAGTTGGCTTCTCTGCCCTCACTGATGAGTGTGGGTGCTCGAAGGTAAAATTGAATGTGACACACCAAAAAAAGTTTGTTTGAGTTCCTCAGATTTTTTTCCACAGTGCTCTGACTTTTACCTACCAGACCATTAGCATCGTCAACAACCGGCCTCTTAAGCTTTTGCTGAGAATATTTTTTGACCAGGCCTAAAACTTTCTGCCAGAGGAAATAAAAAGAAAAAATCATCACACAACACACACACACACACACACACACACAATAATTAGAATAAATTCCTGACTACCCACCATCATTGCTGTGTCTGTGTGTGAATTACAGAGACTTAGGGAATGTAATGACAAATGGCGCATTTGACTTTTCAGACCTTTTTATTTCTTGAAAGCAACTAGTGACACATTTTGTAGCTTAATCATGGCACGAAGGAAATGCAAGGAAGATTTATTAACAAACTGTATTGTGATTCATGCCCATGCATGCTGCTCAGAGTAATGCAGTCCATGGCCCTACACAGTGTTGAGTCATTCCATCTCCTGTGAGCTGTGTGCAGTCAGTCGGTATGTGTGGTGTATGGCTAGAGGAGGCCAATTGTAGTGGGTCTTTATAAGCCCAGGGCTTAGTTCAGGGCTGTAAAGATGGGTTGCTATGTGTCAGTGGCGTGTCAGCTAAATGGCCGAACTTGACACAAAAAGATTGTATAGATTTATGTTCTATTGCAAGGATTCTACTGAAGTAAGTTCACTTTGTGACAAAGTTTTTACTTTTACAGTCTAAATATCTAGAAAGACAGTCTATAGGCAGCTCATAGGCAAACGATAAATATCAACATATACGTTTCTTATCAGTCAGTCCCAGGTGCAGATGATTTCTCTTGGTTTTCTACTCTCTACAATGACTTCCACACGGCAACAATGCACAGTAAAGTAGGACTGGGGAAAGTTTTGGATGTAGACATCTACTCTGCAGAGTAACCTCCCCTGACCCCACCTTCTCATCCCATCTTCTCCAAAAAAACACTACAGCTTGTCAATTGGTGCCGCTTAAAGGAGGGAAGTTAAGTAAACAGGTTCACAGGCCTGTCATGTTCTTGCGAAAGCCTGAAATGACAGCCGAGGGTACGCTGCCAAACACCTGGACCTAAGTGAAAATATTTCCTCCACACACCCAATAAAAATACCAAAATGGAACCTTGGAATCACACAAGTGGGGCAGACAACCAAGAAGTACAATAAGCAAATATTCTCTGAGCCCTCATAAGCAAATATGACAGTAAAGGTTTATATCACAGTGATTAGAAATGCTTGCACTTTTGACTACAAGTTTATGATCTCACCTCGTGGTCAGGGGGAGGCTCACTGGGTTCCTTTGACAGTTTAATTTGGAAATCTCAGAGAAAAACATGAGTGCACCCGTGCTTTCTGCTTAGACTGGGTCGGATTCAGAGAGTCTATCTGGCAACTCAAAAGAATTTTTTATGCACAGAAAAGAGACTCTAAAGAAATAGTGTTTGACAGCACAGTACATACAAAAGTCTACATATATATTTTATGAAGTGGTGAGAAACCAAACATCACACTCAGCAAATCCAGTTATTGCTGTGGTGTACTTTTACAAAGAAATAAATACACTTCAAACAAGCAAGATTTTAATTTTGTTTTTTCAAATGCAGATGCTTTGGCAGTTTGTGAAGTATTTTTTTAAGTTTTGGTCTTGGGGAGACACCAAGTTTCACTTTGGAGTCTCATGCTGAAAATGTGTGGGAACCACTGCTCCAACAAATCACATTGGAAAGGCATTGTGTTATTTCAGGCAGCTAAGAATTGACCAAGGAACCACAAAAAGGAGGGGTTTAAAATAGAAAAAAATGCAGTTGATGGTGCAGTTTGTAGACAAAAGTGATGCAACACTGAAACAGCCAGATGTGGACAGATGTCTGAGTAGATGATTAATTAAGTTTATTGGATCTCTCTTGTTTATCCCTTGACCCCAAGATTACTGCTGTAAACAGAACAGTTGCACAACTTGCTTGGCACAGAGTTGAATGGTGTACCTTTGGAGGCAGTCCCATGATGTCACATGATCATGGGATCCTATTAATAGATCTTGCAGAGCTCTCAGCTACCACTTGTGTTGGAACCATAATGGCTCAGACCAGTCATCCTCCTAAGAGCACCTGCAGATGTTAGGAGGTATGAACAGTGAGAGAGAAGTGAAATTTCATTAAAAAAAAAAAAACAACAATAGCGGCTCTTAAAGAAGTTCTGTGATGCCTTGTGCTGCTAAAGCATTTGTTATATCAGAGTTTGCGAACATTTCTGGAAAATATGGTTTTACCCTCCTCCTAATTTGCTTCCTTGATGTAAGATCTTTGGTTTGATTTACCAACTGATTTGCCTAGTAACCCTCTCCTACTAAGTCTATCATTTGTGGATGTGATTGGTTCTGGGACGCCTTTTAAAGACAGTAATAAAAAACAGATGGTTCATCCAGTCACCTGCAAAAAATGTTTACAAAGTTTCTGCCCCTTTCCAAATATTTTCAATGTATGACTTCCCAGATGGTTCCGTCCACCAAATCCATCTGGCTCATCATGTTAATGAATTGCTAAAGAACATCAAAGGTTACTTATTTATAAAATATTAGAAAATGAGCAAAATAGTTGCTAGTTGCACAGAGATAAGATAGAGGAGGGACAGTAGATGCTAAACAATTTCTTTCCAACTGCTCTTCAGTAATGGTGATTGATAACTTTCTGTATTTAGCTAAAGACAGTTGCCTCTTTTTAATTACAGTGCCATGTTGCAGAAAGGCATTATTATTTCTTTAAAGAGGTTAAAAATTGTGTGTTGGACATTTTGAAAAAAATATCAATATTGCATTACAACTGTAATCTAGGTCATTGCAGCATCAGCAAAGTGTATATAAGATTATTGAAAATATCTTGCTCTAAGGCCTGCTGAACCCAAAATATTGCATGCTTAGCTCTCTCATGCTCACACTGTACACAGGCTGGCTGGTCAGTGAGGGTGTTTTTCTTGTCAGTGTCATGTAAGCTGACTGCTTGCTTATTTTTCCAGCTTCAGCACAGAGATAGTATAAGGTAAAGAGTGGGAGCAACACAACCCCTATTAATCATACCTAAGACTGGGCTTTCCCAGGCACCAAGACAGGATCCCTGTGTGTGTGTGTGTGTGTGTGTGTGTGTGTGTGTATTTATACATTTCTGCATGCATGCATGCAACTGTAGTACATGTATGATACAGTGCTGATATATCTGTACTTGTCAGTTTATATGGAAGTAGTGTGTATATTTGTGTGTGCGTGTGTGCATGTTTGCCTCTCGACGCCATGCAATACCCCATATCTGTGCCCACCTTAGGGATACTATATCCAAAATCCATTCATCAAAGTCATAAAACAGGCTTTAATTGCACTGGTGTAGGTGTGTGTAAGTGTCTGCATGAAGGTATCTGCATGCATATAACCATGTATGTATATGTGCAAAGTCGGTGTTTGTTTATGTTCTTTTCAGGCGAGGTTATGGATCAAGTGGAGGCTGACTTCTGTGTGTGTTTGTGTGTATGTGTGTGAGTGTGTGTGGTGTTGAGAGTATATGCTGGTGCAGTATGTTAAAAGGTGTGTGCTTTAAGTTTTTATGTGGAATAATATAAAATGTGAAGTAAAGGGATCAGGTGTAGAATGTTATCTGCAGTGTGTGTATGTGTCTGTGTGTGTTTAGATACACCACATGCTCCAATATCAGCAACAGATGGGCTTATAAAATGCCAGAGAAGCAGCAATTACCATCAATAAACCCTTGCCGGCTGTTGTCTCAGTATTGGGTTGCTAGTTTTGAACATATACTGTACTGAAAAAATGCCCATATTAACAAGCTGAACCCTGGCTTGGCTGAGAATTTGCCTTCATACAGATAAAAGTGTTTAAAAGGCAAGGTTTAGAAATTTTTGGTTATTTAAGCCAAAATGCAGCATTTTTAAATGGCAAATTCCATACATGGCAAGATCAATGAGAATGCTGTGGCATTTATCAGAGGATCCTAAAGGGGTTTTAAAAGGCAGCAACTATCTAAAAAAAAGGATTTTTTTAAACTCTGTCTTGTGTTGTGTATTAAAGATTACATAAACTGTTACCATGGACATTTTCCTCAGTGTTTAGGAGAAATGTATCGCATTGCTTTCTTCCTTAATAACTGTCTTCACATTGTATACTGCCTTTTGGGAATTCACGCTCATATACATGCAGAGGCAACACATTGCTTTGCGCAAGAGCAGAGTCTCATAGCGTTTATCTGTGAAGACAAGTGGAATCACTACTCACTCTCTGGCTGCTCCCTGCGGAGCTGTAACACCCACTCAGAGAGATAAAAAAGACACCGAGGGCAGCATGGAAAACAAACTTGAAGATGCATGTGCAGAGATGTACTCATATTTCCATAAAGAAAGAAAAGATGTGAGTCCCACGTGTGTGCAAACAAACAAACATTCTACAACACGTGCATGTGATGGGCTCTGCTGACTTATCTGATATATTGTGCACGGACAAAGCAGTGCCAGGTCTGCCTTCAAGTGTAACATTAGTCAGATGAAGTGACCCCTCTGTAATACAGAGCTCCTACACACAATAGCATCTTCCTCCAGCGGAGAGCCCTCTGTCAGCAGGCCAGCTCTCATCGACCGTCCGGGAACAAGGGCCCTCTCTTAGGGGCACCGAGGAGGACCAGCCCCATCCAAACCCCAAAGTCCCCTCCTTTGGTGCACTGGATCCTCCTGCTGAGTGATTTTGGACAGAGCAGGAGTACCTGAACACTCATGTCCCTTTATTGAGTATCAAACCTCAGTAGCTTCCTGTTGATCTGTTATTCCATTCCAAAATTGATGTCCTGCTGTGTTATGTACGGGATTGTATCAATAGCTGCATGCTCTCTCTACCATGTCTTCTTACTACATTTGTTGTATTGTGCTGTATTGCACAAATTTAAGGTGACCAGTGTGATGTCAACATTATTTTTACTTTAGAAATAATATATGCACTGTTCCATCTGTTCTTCTTTTTATGAACAGAGAAGTGCTGGGAAACAGCAGGAACACCGATGGCGATAGAAACTTAGAGTCAATAAAGGGGCTTATTTAGGTGGGGTAAGTTTAAGACAAAACAGCTAGGTAATGTATACTGCTGTACACCCAGGGTTCTAACAAAGACAGAAAAATCCCTATCATCACAGGCATTACCATCCAAAAAAGCAGCCATAGCAAAAGTACATACAGTCAAACACCTGCAGTTAGACCCATCCCCTGAAGGATATCATCGAAGTCCTTTGAGGTCAGTCCTGTCATTTTGGGAATACCCCCTAGCAAAATTTGATGAAAAACAATTGAAAGTATTAGTGACTTTGCCTCAAAACAAGGATCAGAAACCATTTTTCCATTAGTTGTACTTTTAGTTTGCATGCACAAGAGTTTTCTTTTGCTGCTTGATCCACAGCACAATTATGTATGACTTAATGTATTCCCTGGTTTAGTTGTTGGAGAGAAAATGCACAGTATGTGTCATACATTTCATCTTTAGCTTTACAGACACATTTATGAGGTAATGATTGTGATTTCTATTCAAACTGCTCTAAGTAGTTTTCCTCCCTCTAATAAAGTCCATGGTATCAATACTATTCCCACTATTGTAACTTTGGACTTCACTTCTCTTAATAAGAGACACATTGAGCATGTTGCCGGCTTGAAAACATAACACACTAGATTCTTGTTTATTTTCCTAATAAATACTCTGAAGCTCATGTAAAACTAGGGTCATTTTTAAGGTTTTGAATTGTGCTTGAGGGAGCTTGATATGTAAAGGAATAGATAAAAATGTTCACTGGAAAAATTTAGTGTGCTCATTGTTTAGAGGAAACCTGACTCTATCAGTGTGAACAATTGCAGCAAGAATATGACAAAAACATAAGATCAGAATGGTCACAAACTTCCTTTTCAATATAATATTTCATTTTCTCTTCTCTCTGAGTTTCCTTCTTTTACAAAGAGATTCTCCTTAGATGAATCATTTAGATGATTTGCAACCAACCTCCTGGCTCTGTAAGTATTAAACTGGATCAGACCCCAAAAAAGCTCCCAATCATTAATTTAGTGGACTGAGTACCCACGGCCTTAAGCTGCTAATGAGCCTCATCATTTCACAGGCAGCCATTAACTCACAGTTACATTTAGCATATTACTCTGACCCAGGATCTGCAGTAGGTGACCGCTAAATACATTCATCCCATTCACTTGTGAGTATATGAAGCAATGCCAAAGTCATAAGGGACAATAGGCAGCTATGTACTCTACTAACTGTGCCCCATTGCTAATAGATATAATATTGGCGGGAGGAAATGGGCTTGTAATGAACATCTGTCCCTGTTGGCTAGGTAGAATATGAGGGAGGAGTGGCCCATGTCTACCCAGGGAGGAGCTGGGGTAATGACTCCAGCTGGTGGTGACAGATTTTTGGGTAGGGGGGAATTGGGCATGTTGGCTGGATCCCATGAAGAGGCTGATAAAAGCTCAGGGCCAGGCAATGATCACACTAAAGACTTGCTGTCACCTCAGATGGGAATAGTGGAAAATGTCATCTGCTCTAGCTTCCAAGCTGAAAATTCAGCAGTCAAGTTCTCATTTTTCTGACACATTGCCTTTAACAAATATCAGTTAATCAGTGCTGAGAAATTAGTGAACATGTACTGAAAAAAATATAGTATATATCCACATGTTGACTTTGAAAAAAAAGTTTGGGTCGTGATTTTTAAACAAGAGTCCATCAAGAGGAAAGACAATGTCTCACTCATAACAATGCCTGTGGCTCCTTTAAATTTACCACTGTGGCTTTCTTTTCTGATGGAGGCTGCATGTAGCTGCACCGAGCAGATAGAGCCTTAAAAAGTCAGACATAGGAATAGCAAAAAGGAAAAAAAACATGATGAGCAAATCTCTGTTTCAAATGAGCACATAAAACCTACTTTTCCATGTAAGAGGAACTGAATTTCCATTTAAATAACCAAATAAACAAAATCTGAGCAGGTCACCAGGAAAAACACTTCTGAAATACTGTTCCAGAGCAGATTTCAGAGTTCAACCTCCTGCCACAAGTACTGTGAGACATCAATCAATTTCTCTGCAATGTTGCACTAAAAAGCTGTCTTGTACAATTGTTACTATTGTTTTTTTTTTTTTTTACCACTAATTGTGAGAAATGAGTTCTACCCCTGAAGATGATGTTACTCAAAATCCATCCAAATGGGTTTCTTCTCTTTTATGACCTATGGTCTAGATAACTTTATATTATTGCTTCATTGATTATATTACTTGTCCCAAATCATGCATATGCTCTCATTGAGTCATTTGCTTTTAAGGCTATTTGGATGATCCTTCATGTTCTTTATGGAAGGCCAAAATAAAACCAAAAAGGCATCTGAGTACAACTAAGCCAAACAATGAAAGACACAATAAAAGCCACAGAAGCCTCTGTGAAAGCCACAGAACAATCTTTTTATATGTGTGTCAGAGTTAATGCTGAAAAACATACCAGAAATACAGTACGTCATAAAAAGCAGGCAAGTGCGGGTATGATGACCCACCCTTTCCAACTTTCCATTAATTCAATGATTCCCCAATCAACAGTTACAAATCACGGGGTGCTGGAGCCCATTCCAACGTGTAGTGAGTAAAGACCAGTGTTTTTCATTTACCCTGCCTCTCAAACACACACAAAATATGTTTAGTAATAAAATTTTCATTTAAGTCAACACTGTAAGTTACACATTGTACCTTTTAATAATTAATAGCTAAGAACTAAAGGAAATGTTTGCAATCTGAGGGAGAAACTCAGAGTTTCGATCAAGTCTTCCACTCCTTTTATTTTATTTTCATCTTTCTCAGTTTCCTTGGGAGGTATGTGTGCGTGCGTGCGTGTGTGTGTGTCATGTTTAAATCTCAAAGTGACACATAAACAGAGCAGCATGTCTGAAAAGAACCAGTGTTTCTGCAGGAGATGACAACCCATCGAGCACATGTTCTGGAGCTGTCAATCTGAAGAATGACAGCACTGATGTCTGGCACTGCAGTATCCATGCAGGGAATAATTAGCATAATATGGTGTTTTGGGAGACAAATGACACTATGGGAGGAACAATGAGCAATGAGCTGCCTGTTTGACTGTCAAATAAACAAAGTAACAATGAACTCTGTGTCAACTGGTGTGTCAACACTACAATCAACGGGGCTCTGACATGAGGAGGTCTCGATGGGGTGCTGCAGTTTGATTGTAACCTCAAGTACTGCATGGAAATACTTAGTAAATCCTGCCCCCACCTGCAGCTGCATAAATCCTAATTATTCATGTTAATAGAAGCACTGTGTGGAGATGAAGAGATAAATAACTACAGAGCCAGATGCAGCAATTTGGCTAATTATTCCACACAGCATTTAGACCAGAGGTTCAATTTAAAACAAAGCAGTGAACATTAGAAAAGTGTATTTATAGCAGTTCAAGTGAAAGCATTGCTGAATTATTCAAAATTAGAGTGCATGCAGGTTTTCTTTGCTGTCTTTGTTTGCTTCCTTCTTTGTTCACTTGCACAACAACTTTCTACAGAGATTGATTCAAAAAACTAAACAGCCTCTCAAAGAGGAATTACTGTAGATGAAATGGCTGGGATGTGATGGATTAAATTTGACAGTTCAGGAAATTATGGATAAGAGACTTTGTAGCACAAGGAACCTGTGTGGGTTTGCATGGTCTAACAGTTGGATTTTGTAAAACCATTTTTAGCACAAGGATCACAATGTTGGCCACTTTTCCTGTACAACTATATCTGCAGAGTGCTGTGAGGCATCATTAAATTTATAAATGTCAGAAATGTTTCCCAATCATGTTTTCTGAAATACTGAGTAGGAGACTGTTTTCTTTGTATCATAGTTCGGTTTAGATCAGGAAGAAATATCAACAGTTTAAACCTGCTTTAGAGATTTGTTTCAGCCACATTGAGGCAGAGCAGCAAGTTCTAAACAAAACACTGATATATTATGTTCTAACATTATCTCTGTCTCAGTTAAATATTTACAAACCAAGCAGATTTGCAGCTATATTAGCTTTCATTTCATTTTTTTGGTGCTGAGCAGGTAGTGCACACTGAGTTTATCAGAGTTTTGCACTGGAAACAGCTGTCTGCTGCAGCCGAAACGTGACACTGTGCAGAGCATTCAGGCTGAACAGATCAGCAAAGTTGTGGACCACTAAACAAAAACAGTGAGTTAAATTATGCTAAAACTCTCCATGGAGCCGAAATGAAATGCAAAGTTGAGTGATCATTCTCTGTGGGTTTGTCACTATGAGTTACCCCTTTCACATTATACAATCATTTTATTTGTGGGTTATGTAAAAATATTGATCTTAGCAGCTTTGACACCATGTAATCATTTTAATGGCCCATTATTTGACTCACTTGCTGAATTAAACAGCACAACAAAAAAAGTCTGTTTCTAAGAAAAGGCCCTCTGATGATGATTTCTCAACTGAAACCAATTACTTGACGATGTTCCACATTAAGTAAAACATAAATTACTGGCGCACATGGACATAAGGGAATATTTTATTCATTTTCTCCCTGCCCACTCTTGCCCACAATGGGGTAAAAATATCCTATACCTGTAACATTTCTGCCAGCCCTGACAAAAAAAGGATTATTATGAGACAGTCATAGGTGTCATCATTGACACTCCATCCATCAACAACCGGGCTTCAGTCAAGTGTCTTTGAGGATTTACTTTATTGTGTGTCTGAAATATTATCATCTTTTTTTTGGACCCATTGTGGCTCTGACCACATAAGGATTTAGATGAAATATTTTACATCTGTGAGCGTGGGATCAAAAGGAGACCAGCATCCCTTCTCTTGGAGCAGAAGGCGTGACAGGTTCAGACTGAATTTCTCAAAGAGACCACCCTGCTGAGAGGCTCTTATCTTCCCTGCCTCAGACACCTGTCGCCATCTACTGTAAGTGCTGGTAACATCATCTCAGCAGGGAGCCATGGGCTTTGGGAATTGGCTCTCAGTAGAGTACAGCCCCCTTAGAATAATAATGTCAGAGGCACTAAGGTGGCCCTACATCCCAAACTCATGCAAGAAGGGTGAATTTGCTCTGATTCCTCTCTCTGATGTAATTTTAGAGTGCACTTTACATAAAGTGTCATAAATATTCAGCTGAACTTGGCAATAATTTGTTGTAACAGTGTTATTGAGATTTTTGATGGTTCCTTTATGGATTTTATAAGAAATGAGAAAAAATACTACCATTGATGCTATATTTCATGTTCAGCCTCCCACAGTGATTAATTGACAAAATGCAACTTTTCCCATTCAAGTAGAGAAAGTGTATTTCTACATTAGAGGACTCAGGCCATCCTTAAAAACTTTCTCCAGACTCAGCCTGTTGAGCTAAATGTGAAACGGGATGATCCAAGGTGAAGCTGTCTCTGTCAAAAGCACACGAGCATTTCAGTCTTTCTCCCCCTCTTTCATCCCTCAGGCTTCATCTCAATGCTGCAGGGTCAGCGTCCCTTCATCTTCATGCTGCACTTCACCCGCTGTCCACAGGATGGCGTTGCAGTGCTACAGCAGAGCCCAGCTGACCGACCAGAGCATCGGTAGCCCGCAGTCACTCAGCAGTCCGACTAATTGAATCACGGGGGCCACATCAGCACTCAGGAAGCAGCTACCTAAACTGCCTGGCTGATAGTCATCTCATGCTCTGCTCCAGACCCCCACCACCCCCGCCCTCACACACACACACATACATAAACCCACACGCACTTTAACAAATAGTCCTGCCTCTGCCAACTCTCATTATTCTCTGTTTAAACTCAATTCAGTAAGCAGCTCCGTTGTTTCTCCCCCCTCTCTATGTGCTGAGCTTAAGGGTTTTCATCTGAATAACTAATAAGAGTGAGTGTCCACGACTGTGAAGCACATATACATAAACATTCATTTGACTCCAGCGCATTAGCACGCACATGAACCATCTGGGATATATGAGGCACAAGGGGACCAGACGCAGTGACACGCTCTGCTCTCTCCCTCTTCCTGCCACATGCCCCAAGCAGTTAGAGAAGAAGATGTGCTGATACCAGGAGGAGGTGGAGCAACCGGTCTGGCCGACAACAAAGCTTCCCTCTGTCTTATTGCTGCAGCACATGCACACCAATGATTCTTGTTATCCATGGCGCTCTGTTTGTTGTATGTGAGAGGGAGGGAGGGGGACGGACGTTTGTACTTTGCATTTAAATGATACCCCAGATTATGTATCTTTATGCACAGTACACCGGTGAATTTGTAATGTGGAATAACAACGTGCCCACTTCTCATTTCATAATTTTCCTGGTGTGTGAGAGTATGCCGCTCCTTTCCTCACCAGGGACGGTATATAAACTTTCAGTTTGAGTGTAGGTGTGTGTGCATGCATATGTGTGCGTGCATGTTGGGTGGGGGTCATTTGCAAAACAAGTGAAAAGAATCAAATTATGGATCTTTGCAATAATAAATGATTAAGAGTTTACATTCACATATACATCTACATTTTTTTTATTCAGTGCAGTAAATGACAGCACACCTTTGTTAACCCCTAACAATGCAAGCAGTCCTTGCTTGTTTGCAAACATGTTCTTTGTTGATTTACCTTGGTTGTTTTGTGTCTCTTTGATTTAAATTCTTTGTGGTTGTTTTGTGTCTATTTGTGCTTGTCGCATCTCTTTGATGTTGTTTTGTATCACTTTGTGGTCCTTTTTCTTCTTTTTGTGATTGTTTTGTTTCTATAGTAATCAGTCACCTATCCACAATATTAACATGCAAACTACCATTACCTTCTGACTCCGACAATTGGGCACCAAAAGGGTGACCAATCAGATTCCAGGGGCCCCCATGAGCTTCCCCGCCTCTGCACATTTTAAGCACCATTTAGTGGTCTGTGGCCAAGCAGCCCTGTGCACCTGTAACACACACATATACACACACACACATTTAAACACAGTCTAAAAATGCACACTAACATAATCTCACTGCCACATGCCAACGCACTTTGATGTTACCCCTCCCTCAATATGAGGGTAGCTGGAAATTCATTTAAACAAACGTTAGTCCTTTGAAACTCAATACCAGCCCCTCCACCCCCCACCCCACCCCACCCCCCATGTCTCCAGAAATGTAATTCAAGAAAGGACATGGCTGCAGGACATTTCGACTGCGCCGAGCTCCGAGCCCCTTCTGTTGTGCGTCGCTATGTACAGTGGCCTTTATATATGAGAGAGACATGATAAATGACAGAGAGGCACAATCTAATTTAGGACAAACGCATCACATCTTTTGTGTGAACACACAATGTTTATGAGGCAATGTGATTGATGATTACATCCAAGCAGAAGTGACAGTGGAATAACATTATTCACCTTAGCTTTGTCCTCCTCGGGCACCGCAGCTCCTGGAGTTATCTTTGCTATCATTAGTCAAGTATAAAATTGTGGTGATTCTTTACATGAAAACAATCTGAGCTCAGAGTATGTAGATGAGTAATGGGAAACTGGGGACGGGTTGGCTTGGCAGAATATTCTTTGGCCTAGTTAGGGTGCGATTTTCCTCCTTCCATTACATCGTACCTCAAGTCAAATAAAACTAGTGCTGGGGATTTCTGCTGAAAATATGAAAAGCCCATGACTGTATCAGAATGCCGAGTAGACACGGATGATTGCAAATTCACTCAAAGTGGATGTGGGGGTTGGAGGGGTGGAGGAAAAAGAGGGATGGGAGCTTTTTTTCCTGTGTGTCAGGCCTTAGTCTAATTATGGCTTCCTTAATTAGTGTATCTCAACGCCGACTCGCTTGGAAGAATGCCACTTAGCTCAGCTTTTTCTCTCTCCCTCATATCCCTTTCCCAAATCATGGCTCATCCCTCTTACCTCCTTCTCTCTCCCCCTCCTCCACTCCTCCCATCCATCCCATTCCTGTCCGTATGTCTTGACAGCTCATAAGGCAGAGCAGCATATCAAAGCAGACTGAGCAATCGTAGCCCTTAACCAAGCATATTTTGCTTCAAATTGCTTCCTGAGGAGAGGGAGAAATAAGATAAGAAGGCAGAAAGAGAGGGAGGAGGAGAGGGATGAAACAGGGCCATACTGAACAGTTCCTTCCATTAAGATGGAGGAGAGTGAGCGGAGAGTAAAGTTGAGGTGTGTACCACAGGTGCTTGCCCTTATTTCTCTGGGGTGCCAGTTAAAGCCTCAGAGAGCTGAGGTGAGAAACGTCAACTTCGTTTCCCCTCCCAACCCCCCGCAAAAAATTAAGTCCCATCTCAGTGACAAGATCAGGGAATAGACACAAAGTCACAGTGCCACAAATTGAAGTCCTCAGTCTGTATTTACTGGAGCAGAGCCCTCTGCACACATGCGGAGCCCTGCACACACTCATGCACAACCAAGAAAATCAACTCTAAAAAACTACCCCCCCAACTCCGAAATTCAAATTCTCATCGTGGCTGCTATTCAAGCTCAGCGGCACTGCAAGATGCTGCATAAATTAAGTTGCTGGAAGGAACGAAAATGAGAAAAGCGCAACGTCTGCCTCTGCTGGATCATATTAACTCCCGGGGCCTTGTTGGCGAAGAAGAAACCCCATGTGAAGACCAGGGCCACACCTTCTGCTGTTTGGGTCTTCATTTAGGTTCACTGACCTTCTCCATTTCCGAGCAGGTCTTCCAGACTTTGTTTACAGCCTGTGTTTGCACACTGCATCCATAACTAGGCAGAACCAGCTAAAAGAAGCTTTGGGAAAAAGCAGACTTGTGTTAATCGTTCATTTTGTTTGCTATTAATCTGTGTTTCTCTCCATGTGCCTCATTATATTTTGCTCCAGAGTGAGTGAATGAGGCAAAGGCGGTGTAGGGAGAAGAGGGAAGTGTGGTGTTTGGCTGCCCCCGGATGTCAAAGGCAGCCTCAGTGATTGCAGCGCTGACCCTTCTCTTTCACCCTTTGACTCATCCCGCCGCTTTGCAGAGACAAACACTGAGGCTGAGATTGTCTCCATTTTCTTGCTGCCTTGCAACCTGTTATTTTCTGCAGCCGCCAGTTCAGAAAGTCTGGAGAGGAGAAGAGGGAAAAATAATAAAATAACAAAGCTGTAGTTGCAGTCCTGATCGTGGTGCAAATAATGGCTGGGGCAAGGAAAAGGGTGGAGAGTTTTCGGGAGATATGGGGAGGGGGATGGGGAGAGACTGACAGGATGTGTGCTATTTCAGTGCTTAAAAGCCAACTGTGCCCTTATTGTTCCATCACTACCGGTAATGACTTCACTGTAGCTTCCTGTCACATGATGATGACTCCTCTGACCCCAAGTGATGCAGCAAGTGACCCTGGTTTATATTGGATGGATGACTTTGGATGTTCACTTCCTATAGAAAGTGTGAACTTTCTTTTCTTTCCTCAAAGTGCTTCAGGGGTGTCAGACACTTTGGAAAACTTTCTACATAGTTTTCAGATATTGCCAAATATTCAGAGGAGTTTTAGCACTGAGGGCTGAAAATTAATGACCTGGTTTAGAAGCGAAACAGACTTACAATCTTGCTGACAAGCGGATCAGAAACATTGCTCAAGTGAATCTAGTTCAGCTTCCTCATCCATAAAATAATGCTACGCTGGACGACATTCTTACTATAACCCATATGAATCAGTGAGGTGACTCAAATATGTAAGAAAAATTCATAACTGGCTCCTCTGATCTATTATTTAAGATCAATGAGAAAAGATTGAATGAGGATACGTGAAATTTGATCCTGAAATAACACTTATCATTTCTTTGTGTTTCATGAGCTTCTGCAGTTTGAGGTTCTCCATCATCACTTCCAAAGAAGAGTGGGACACCAGTGTGCCAAAATGAAGTAATGAAATAGCATCTCTTAGTAATGTAATGATATTCAACACTGAAGAACTGAAAACATGGTAACAAATAAACAGCTGGCATCAAGGCATGTTTTAGCCTCTTCAGTATGTGCAATTTACAACCAGGAAAGATGAGGATTGCAACTCTACCATTGCACATCACTATGTTCTGAAAAGACATTACAAAAAAAAGTTTCATGTGGAACCTAAACCTGCAAACCTAACAAACTAAGTCCAGAAAACAAATGTCTGCATGTTTGTGAGAGTGAGTGTGTGTGTGTGAGCATGTCGGAGTGTGATTCTGTGTTAGTGTGTAGCTGCATTTACACAGCTGTTTTAAGGCAGGAATATTGTGCTGTCATTGCGCCTCTCTGTTCTGTATAAAAATTACGCAGGGGGTTTAAGGGGTCATTGTTGTTCCGCCTCTGTGCCAGCATGGGAGGTAGTAACAGCAGCAAATCGATGTCTGTGTAAAAAGCTGTATCAGCACACCGGTACAAGTGTGTTATGTCTTGATGATGTGTAAAGGGTGCGACCTGCTAGAAGAATATTAGAAATCAGCTAGCAGCAGTTATAAACTCATAGTAGAAAAACAAAAACTAAAAATGTCTGTTGCTTTAGTGGGAGACAATGAGGTCAGAGAGCTTTTTACCCTCCAAGCAGAGAACGAGATCAATACTCATATAACAGGCGCGGTAAATGATAGTTATTGCAGTGGTATGCCATAGCTACTGTTTATAAAGCGCTGCCTGATGTCAATGTTGTATATCACACTAAATGCAGACGCTGTGTGCGACATATCTCTCTCATCGTACCTCTTTACATTCTGCAATGTCGCTACACTATCTAAAATCACAAACAAGGACATAATTATGCCACCATAGTTTGGTTCAGTGTAAATAAACAAAGCTGATGTAAAAAAGAGACTCTGTTGCAACGCTGTTGCACAAACACTGTGTCAAAAAAGGGGCTACTGTTAGCTGCAGCAGCACACTCTGCTCCACTGAGGATGCAGAATGTGAATAAATACATTCATTCAGTGACTTTCTATTGAGCATCAACCCCACAGATACATTCATCTTGTTCAATAAACATTTCAGGTAACTATTACAACCATGGGACACCACTGAAACTGAGCCTGCAAGGTTCAGATTAAAGTGAGAGCACATCTGTTGTATGAGACATGTGAGTAAGAAAAAACACATCTGTTAAAGCATGTCAGCTAAATTCCTGTCAAAGCAGATCACAATATAAGCTAACTATGAATAGAAACCAGGCTATGACATGGATATAGAGGGGATAGATTTGTTGTTGCAAACCACAATATCAACCAAAAGTAGGTTGATTTAAGTTATCTGGTCTGACGTGAGCATCAGTGGCACCTGCCCATCCTTTACTGTAGGGTTAAGATTACATACATACAGAGTATCACAGACATCCATAAGTTAAGTACTCATTTCTTTCTAATGAGAGTAATAATCAATATATATATATATACACTCACACACACATATCTGTACTAAAGGTGTTTTGGATCCCTTTTAACCCATTTCCACTGACAGCATATTTAAAATAGTTTTTGAGGAAACTTATATTCTACAGTATGAATTAAATACTGTTGCCTTTGCTTCTCTGATTGCCAGATGATTAATCCTTCTGAAGTGGAAGGATAAAACATAACCCACCCACCCACTGGATATGGGATCTAATTATTTTTCACAGTTAAAGAAAGTTAAATTCACTCCATGGAGATCTCCTGATTAATTTTTATGAGAAATTTGTATTTCAGATTGGATAACACAGAGTTGTGTGTGGTTTTGAGTCCCCCATAGGGGGTTTAGATGCTGACCATGAATCCCAACATCTCTGGTTTGAGTCTGACTGTGAGCCTCGGTTGTGTCTCTCTATCCCACATTTCCTGTCATTAATCCTGGTGCTGTCAAATAAAGGCTTAAATTGCACTCTAACACATGCTTTCAGACTCTCTACAGTATATTTCCTGCAAACAGTCAGTTTATGATAAAGGTGTAATATATGTTGTGATAACATACTGTGACAGCATTATTTAACTTTTTTACTTGCATTTGCCTTCAAGCATTTCTTTATTATTTTTTGTTTAATTCTTGTTTTTTAATTTGTTTTTGCCACTCTTTTCCCCACTAAGGTGTGTTGGTAGGAGGGGCAGTGAGGGACTCTAGAGATTTGTTGCTGTTATTGTTGTGTTCACTGTTACATTATTTATTCTTATAGGATTACTACATTGCATCCTTTGTGTAATTGGTTGTACCGAGAAAAAAGTCAGAAAACAACCTCACATTCTTTCACAATAGTCTTATGACATAAATTCAGTCCAAGTTGAAAGCTAAAACTAAGCTCAAAACTTAACCTTTAACTCAAGTCTTAAAACTCAACCAACTCAATTGGCTAACCCATTGTTCAGTACATACTTAATTGTAAAGGCATTTCTGCATTCCTGTAAGCATTTAGTAAACATTTGTGAGTGTATTTGGTCTTCCTAGTGAAGAGGTCCGTGCAATAATACACAGTATGGTGCACACAATCCCACATGAAGTGAACCAGCTTTTGACTACCATCTCACAATGTCCAGCTATACACTGCAGCTTTGTTCTGAATCTGAGGAATCGAATCAAATCTTGTCATCAGGGTTTGTTACCAGGACAACAGCACTGCTCCAGCATCGTCTGTGTCAGAGCCTGTCAGGACTGAAACACTGGCGCCAACAGAAAAATACAACAAGAGATACAATACAAAGAACATGGGGACAGAACTCATGACATAAAGCCTTTTTGTATAGATGACCTGTTGGTTTGCAGGAACTGGGACGCCCTGTAGCTTTTACTGTCTTGAAATGTGAGAATCCTGTCAAGTAAAGAGCTCTTCTGTGTTCAAGCTGTGACCAAATCTGTAAATTTTTGCCCCTGATATTATGGGAGAGAGCCAAGACTTGTGAGTTCTCAGCTCAGATAAAGACCTGAATAATTGGCACATGGTTATGTAATGTGAGTCATATGAGTCCATACATCAGTGTTGTATAATTTATTGCTCTAGTGGAATATGTAAAAGCACTGCTCCAATCCCCTTTAGGTCTAATTAAAGACTATCAGCCTTTTTTTTACAATGAAAACACCAGGGGATACTGTGTAATCACATATTAATAGAATGATTACTAAAGAAATAAAGCTCCTTACAAAGATAAGAGCTGCTCAACTTGTCGTACAAAGCCACCCTTAAAAAGAATTCATATTAATGTTTTTCCTGTGATCTCAGTTCAGCTTTAAATTTATGAACATCCCAAAACCACAAAAAGAAAATTTGATCTCGGTCATGAAGCTGTTGATTGGAGGCTGACTTTTTTCATGCACACTGGCACCAAGGGTGTATTTATTCACAAAGAGCCATCTTTTCTTGGTAATCTTAACTTTTTGCATAACATGAGGCTCACTTGGCTGTAGAAGTTGGAGCCTACTAATTTACAAATTTGGATTCACATGCCACCGTTGCTCAAACATGTAAATACTCTCAAATCAACAAGACAACAACAAGAGTCCACAGCCATGTTAGTGGTTCTGTGAGGTTGTACTCAGGGAAATCAGTGCCTCGAGCAGAATATTTAAATGAGCGAGCCCATGTGCTCACCTTCACAACGTTAACACACTGATGTTTATAAGCTGTACTTCTGAGTAGGTTTAGTATCTTAGTTTATTGCGTTAGAATGCTAATGTGTTTATTAGTACAAAACACAAAGTACAGCTGAGTGGGGAGTGATTTATGGCTCTATATGAAAAGCCATAGGATCACCAAAGGTACTATAAATAATTCTGGGGAGAAGATGAATGCCTGTAGCAGATTTCACGTCAAGGCACCATACGTCAACACCATGCGATGTTAGCATGAAAAGTGATTGGAAGAAACAGCAATGACAGGAATTTTATTGGCAACCTTGATGCCCTTTTAAAAAAAACACGTACCAATTCAATACTGTGGCCCTAATGCCCTGATGTCTGCCTTTTTATTTATTTATCTATTTGTTTTTTATTGTTCTTTTCATGTCTTGCAATTGTCTTTGTCTTGTCAAGTCTGCCTGGCAACAAAATAAGATGCTGTGATGTGCACGTGTGACTGGTGAGTAAAAATTTTAAAAACACAGGTATCTTTCTAAGTAAAAATGCAATTGTGGAACACATTTTCAAAATCTACCCACGCCTTTCTCCCTAGTTTGTGCCACAAATCAACTCCTGTTTATCTGGCTTACTGTCTTGTTAGCAGAAAAGAAGAGCTGAGGGAGAAGAGCAGAAGCATCGGCAGAAGCAAGATGCCTGTTTGAGAGGTAAATATTAAGAGAGGTTGTTTAATCTCTTGCAGAACTTCTTTTCATCTGCCATCACCAGCCGTGTTCTAATCAATAAAATTCCAATACTGTTGTACTAGATAGCACCATATCCACTCTGCTCAGCTGTTTATGAAGGCAAGTCATTTACTCACAGCACAGCAGCAAAACCCAGACTGCATTCTCAGATCGTTTTTGATTTGTGTTGCTTGGTTTTTTCTATTTATGAACCAAACTGAACTAAAAGTCATTGGTATTCACAAACTGAGCTGAACTTACTTTTTCCCTCAGGGCAATGGAAATTAAGTGGACCCCCCCAAAAAAAGAGAAAAAAGGAAAAAAAGAGAAAAAAGAAAGGAAAGCCATGGTGGAATTTTGAGTTGGTGTGATTTGTGCTTTCTGGACTTTCGGACGTGGGTTGTTTTTGTGGGAGTCAGTACAATAAATTTCAATACATTAACATTTTCATAATATTTTGTGTTTGTGTTGTTATGCTTGGGTATATGGTCACCAAGTGTGAAGAGAGGACATTTTGATTTGGGATGCATCCTTGTTAGACATTAATATTTTGTGTTTTATTTATAATGTCATCGGATAAGTTTGATCAATTTCCAAATAACTTTAAATGGTCATCTATCTGTTGGATAATAATCGATAAATCTGATATCTGAAAAATATCAAAAAACTAAATATGGTTTAAATGTTTAATATCACAAAAATGGGCTTACACTGTGGATGTGACGTAAATACAGGTCACCATGTATGTTGTTATCACATACACCTCATCACACTGCAAGCAGAAGATGGTACAAGTTGTTTTAACAAGAATAAATCAATAACAGTCTGAATCGCACTTTTTACCTCATGGCCTTGATGCCCTGGCTTGTGGCCTTTGTACCCTTAAAAAACATTGCCTCGCTGCAGGCCATTGTGAAACTCCAGGTCTGGAAACAGCTGTAGGATGTTGATCTTCAACTCAAGCCAGTTTTATTTTTGTAATAAATGCATCTCAGGGTCAAACTTCACTTGTTAGTTCATGTTCCAAGTAAAACTGTGTAGCTTAGAGTCAGACAGCAGCAGTTCAAGTGCTTTGCAGGGTCATGAAATAATAAATCAATAGTTATAGCAAAACACAAGAAGAACACAAAGACTAAAAACAGCAGAGAGTATCAAAATAGATAGCTCTGTGCAGAGACAGTAATTAGGAGTGAAATAAACTGCTTTCTTAGAATGCTACAAAGTCTAAAAATCAGCAGGTCAGCTTTCCAAGTTTTTAGGTGCATCCATGCTCAGAACAGTCTCGCCAGATTTAGAGTAAGCTCCAGGGATACATAAAGCAGGTACAGAAGGTACTCTGAGACCTGAGAGATCTCCAGGGTTTGTGAAATAAGCGTGTCTGCTGCACTCAGGAGTCAGGGCATTTAGAGCTTTGTATAGCATGAGCAGGATCTCAAACTTGAAATGCAGACAACCAGAGGATGTCTGTGGGGACCAGAGAGATTAGTTATTTTTTCAAGACATACTGTAGACATCTGCATTTTAACTTTTACATTTACTATGTAATCATGGTCACATTAGTGCAATACAAAAAGAAAGGCTTTATTTACAATAGTCTTTACGATATTACACAGCTGAGGCTGATGAGAATGTCTGTAGTTTGGTCATAATCAAAAGTATTGAAAAATTCAGATGATGTTGGTGCATGAAAAGTCAGAGGGTCACCAAAGTTGTAACTAAACCTGCTTTTAAATATGTGGACCAAATTTCATCCATCCAATAGTATATGAGACATTCAGTCAAAACCACAAATGTCAGTCTCATTGTGATGTTAAAGTAAAAGTCAGGGGATCACAAAGTCATTAAACTTCATTCTCTTGGACCGTGAAAGGCTGCAATTTATGTAACCTAATTGTATCCTTTATTTTATCCTCCTCTATTTCTGAGAGAGAGGCAAGAGGGAGATCAAAATACAAAACTCACTGATTGAAATAAGCCATTACCAATCTCAGCATTTTTAAAAAGTTGTTTTTCCTCTGTCTATGGAAAAGATCTATTGTTAAAGCTCTGATTAAAATTCTTCAACAGTAGGACCTGCACAGCAGGCAAGTGTGGAAAGGGCAGTCTGCGTGATGTGGTGGTGGTGCAGCTCCCGCTGTCCTTCACAGCAGTTTTTCTTCATGTAAACACATAAATTAATGGTTCAATAGATGATGTCCTTCCTAATAATTCAACAGCCAGAATAAAATATTAGCATCACGTTGTTCCAGAGATAATTTCAAATTTTCATCCTCAGTTCTCAGTAAGAGCAAGGCAAAACAACATTTTCTATCCATATAAGCATTCGCATAGAAATAATACAAAGTGCTTCACCGGGGCATAGAAATAAAGTAAAAATACATTAAAAAATGAGAAATGATCACAAAAAATATGGCATCCGACAGACAACAAAAAACAAAGAAAAAGTTATTAAATATCAGGAGAAATTACTTGTAAAGTTAATAAAATTTAAAAGCCTGAATGAAAGAAAAAAAAAGCTGCAAAAAATATTGAAGTTTTAAGCATTGATTTTTAATGAGCTGCTTGTTGTGGTAGACTTAAAGAAGCTCATTCCTTAGGTGGGGAGCATTAAAACTAAAAATAGGTTCACCTTGCCTGGATGTGATCTTGGGACCACTGACAAACCCCACCCCACATGACCTGAGGGATCTGAGTGCTGTGTAGAATAAAGCAGAGATGTCTTTAGTCCAAAGACCATTTAGTGCTTTATAGACAAGTAAAAGGTTTTAAAAATCTATCATTTGACTTACAGGGTGCCAGTGTAGTGATTGAAGCACTGGTGTAATGTGCTGCATTTTCTTGGTGTGAGGACTTTTGCAGCAGCATTCTGGACAAGCTGTGACTGTCTGATTGATTAGGTAATAAGACCAGTGAAGACAGCTTTACAAGAGTCTCGCCTGCTGAAAATATCAAGTTTCTCTGTATCTGGTTTAGACCAAAAGCCTTTGACTCTTGATGTGTTTTTTAATGTTAGTAGCTATTTTTTTATATATATGTAAAGTTTGATGTCTTCGATTTAAGATGAGTAATGACTTTAAATATTTCTTCATGGGGAAGTTTTGGAAAATTAGGGCACATTTCATTTTTGATTTGTTCAATAAACCAATTTGGTCATTGTAAGGACCTGGAGTCATGTAGTGACATTGCTATATAGAGTTGTCTGTCATCCACATAAGGTAAGTGATATTATATGTTTCATAATCTGAGCAAGGGAGAGAATGTAGATGTTGAAAAGAGGATGCCTTAAACTGAACCCTTGAAGAACTTCACAAATGATTTTTAAATGCTCTGATTAATGATTGCCATTTCACAAAGTAGTCCTTATCAGGTAATTAGGATTTGATGCAAATTAATGCCAGAGCAGTGCTAGAAAGGCTCACCACTAACTTAGCCAAATCCAGCACTGCCAGCAATGACAAAAAGAAAGTGTTTGGTTTGTCACTTCTTAGGTAAAAGTCCCTTTAACAAGCACAGTCTTAATGCTGTGATTAAGGGCAAAAACTAGATGGAAACCATCAAAAACACTGTTTTACTCCAAGAACAAGTTGCA
The DNA here is from genome assembly GCA_029814665.1 of Acanthurus lineatus. Taxonomy (NCBI): domain Eukaryota; kingdom Metazoa; phylum Chordata; class Actinopteri; order Acanthuriformes; family Acanthuridae; genus Acanthurus; species Acanthurus lineatus. The sequence goes on from JAPZDV010000022.1 coordinate 4,010,265, forward strand.
GGAAATCGGCCTATTAAATGATCTTTCCAAAAAGGTGGGTTTGATATTGACTTGTAGTATACGGATTTGACCTCTGTTAATAAATGTAAGAAAAAGTTTTAATTGCAGTTTTCAGGGTCTTTGCAACAAATTTACAAGAAAAAAATCCTTTATATTTATCTTCTCCTTATTTTTCAAAACAGTTGCCATCTACTTGTCAACACATCAGCCAGCCCAACTACACTGATTACTACCATGATAGCATGCCCTGGCTCATTCACCAGTACTGGACCTCAATGGGGGAGACAGACGGCTGCACAGGCTGAACAGGACAGAGGATGCTTGCTTTCCTTTTCTCCTTATTAGCCTTACTCTGGAGCAAGCACTTGCCTCCTTGGAAGTACATTCAGCTGTAATCATTTTATTTCCTTGGCAATTACTGTTAGATTTGTTGAAGCCAATATTTGAGCAAAAAAAATAATGTCGGCAATGAATGATACAAAATGCACTGCAGCAGAATTCAAACTCTGAATTAGTGGAGAAGTGAAGAGGCCAAATGGATCTCTGTGAATTTCTGGTCAGTCAGTTTAATGCAAAAGATTAGGTGAGCAGCATCATCAAGGAGAAGGCAAACAAACAGAAGTGCACATGATGCTGCAGCTGCTCATCATCCAGGAAATAAACAGTGCCATTGAGGGTGACTGCTTAAAGTCAACTAATGAAAGTTTGTGAGGTGTTTTTCGGCTAATAAGAGTGCCCATGTTTTCTCTTGCTGTCACTTAGTTGCCTGGTTTGGGGGGGACTGTTACACCGAGCTGAATCTGATGCAGCGTATTTCAACAGTTATTGGCCACACTGTATTTATTACAGTGAGTTATAGTGAGAGTGGTTTATAATGCTCCATCACCCTGTTTGTTTGTGTGGAAAGCTTAAAAAGAAACACCTCTAAATGTAATGCAATACAATTCAACAGCACAGTCTCCACCACTATTGTCTCATAAACTTGCAACCGAGTGTTATTGATTAAATGTGTGCTCTAGTTTGTCTTGATCTACATAATAGCCTTGTATACACACACACACACACACCCCTGATACATACTCCATCTCCTTTCTTAGGCCTGTATATTTAGTCTGGAGCAACAGGATTGGATGAAATTATGCAATTTTTGAGAATTCTTGCAAGCCACTGTTTTCACTGCCTGCTTGTTTATTTCACATAGTGTAAAAAGATGGAGACAAGTTGTCAACTGGTGTGAAACAACATGATGTCATGAGTTCATTTTCTGTCTGTCCATATCAGTGTCTCTCAGCACAGACAAAGCTCCTCCATCATGGCGTAAGAACCCATGTGCCCGTGTTAATGATTAAGAATAAATTCTAGATGAATGTAACTAAATTTTGATTATTGGGCCTGAGTCTGTGTATAATGAACTGTCAAATTATTCCACCTTTTTCCCCACCAGAGTCTGACAAATGCAGAGCTCAACCATCACACATTAATTAGGACAAAGTAAGAATGGAAAATCACTGAACAAATTATGCTGCTGGGAAAAAACAGTGACTAACTGGTTTCTTCTGCCATCCTACAGAAAGACAGCATACATCTGACCACAGTGCATTTCTGTACATTCTGCACTGATGATTGACAATCTAAAATTAAATTGTGGACCCCATCTTCATTTATGGAAGTATTTCTGATGTAATCAGCACACAAACATATGGATTGTAGATGGAGTCAAACTTTTGCGTGCTGGCATTAGTGCGACAAGTTGAACAGAAGGTAACAGCGGTGCAGCTAATTGGCTGATAAGTAGCATGCTCGTTATGGAGTGGCTTCTGTGTAAGAGCTACAGAGCAACTGCGTTAGCATACTTAACTGGATGCCACTTGAACTTTACAATGATTAGTGGAAGTGTTGATCTGAGGATTAATGGATAAAGAAAGTAAAAGAGCAAGAATTAAACTGAGTCATCCTGATCAACCTGATCAACCTCAAGAAAGATCCTGAAAAAGAAAATAAACTAAAAACAGAAAAAAAATTCATAATGACATTACAACTGTTGTTGGCTGAAGCAAAAATGTCATAGTACTACACAATTTTATTATAATTTTTGCTGAAAAAATATTCGTTAGACTGGCTTGTTATTGACTGGCTGTTTCCTGCTTCACTAATCAAGTGTCCACATCTTCCAATTTATTTGACACAGTGGGTGGAGAAATTTGATTTCAATTATAATACAGACCACTAACAATGATGGTGCTCATTAACTGATAAATGTAATTCCCCCTTTTATCTATTGCAGGCAAATGACACAGTGAATGACTAAATGTCAAAATAACTGAAAACATGGAGTATTGTTTTACTGTATGCACAAAATTAGATTTATTCCTCTGTTGTAGAGTAAGCCTATTTAGAAATGACATAAGCTTGTCAGAAAGGCTTTACATCCCCCAAATGTGAATGCAAAAATAATAAAATGTGCTTAGACATGTTGTGTTGCATCTTGGGCTCTGCTAATTTAGGTTTTGGTCCTTCTCACTCTGCTATTTGCTAGTGAAAACTGGAGATCTGCGGCCTTGCAGCCAATCACAGACCACCATCCCAGTGACACATATCTGGGATGGTCAATGTCGCGTTATGACTCTAAGCTGATCTACAGGGTAGGAGAGTGACATGAAAGCAGATGGTGAGGAGCCAGTTTCTATGTTTTATAAGGTTTTGTAAGTAGTTTATTTGTTTGTCTTTTGCAAATATAGAATTTTAGGCACAGCTTCAGGGTCAGCTCAAGCCAACATTACAAACCAGTGAGAGATGAAACCACAATAATGAGGAGTTTTTATTTGGGTACATGAATAAACATTGTTTGGGTGGGTTGTGATCATTTGGGTGACTATATATACTATTTTTACATGTTTCTGCCAACTTAATCAATTTTGGTTGCACTATTGCAGTTTGGTTGCTAATCACAGCTATTTTTGATGGTGGTATTGTTAGTAGTTGCAATGGTTGCCAGTATTTTACTGTAACTAAGTTTCATCAGGATGTAATACTTGACTTTCTTTGAATGATTCTATTTGTATCACAAAGTCTGCCAGGTTATAATGTGAATTCAGTCCAGTTCAGAAAGTCTACCGTGGATATGAGGCAATGTAATTTTCCCATTTGACACATCTGGTTACCAGAAAAGCTGCCACTTTCTTTACTGTTTTTGGCCATAAGAGAAAAAAGAACAGGTACAAAATTATAAACTGTAGCCAGTTGGGTGCTATAAAGTTTGCTTTGAAATTGACTCCACTAACAAAAACTCCCAAGCATGTGTAACAAAAATAAAACTTTGCCTAATTAATAACCAGTCTTTAGGTTAAACCCTGACAAAACACCATGTTTGAATTCCAGCCTACATGCACATATTTGTAGTTTAACCTTGTTTGAACACAGCAGCTAATATTCCCACAGCAAGAGCAACAAGTTAGCACACTGCTGAGTGAGATGCCACTTTGTGTTTTCTGACTATTTTATCTCAGATCTATCTTGTTTGCTTGTGGCATGTGCTTTATCTGTTGAACCGTGTTGTCTCTGAAATCCAAAATATTCCAACACTTCTGATTTATTCCTGAGAGGGGCCACAATATCCTCATTGCCTTTTTCCTGGCAGCTTGCCATTATGTCCCTGGCACTAGCACAGTGACATGGATGTGCTATGGGAATTTCAAAATAAAGGTGCTTCTTAAAGATGGTGATGGAATCCTACTTTTACCAATAACTATGTTTCTTTTGTCATTTGCCAGAGATTCTTATTGGCTTGGAGATTTAAGACTTGAAAATAAGTGTGGAGTTCACTTACCAGCAGATAAATGATCTACAGAAGGACAATGCCCAGCTCTGATCATCCTTGACAACGGTTTCATCTGAGGTAGATCTTCTCAAAAAAGAAAATAAGCTTTTCAAGGAAACTGTCCTTGATATTCTTGCTAGAAGTATGGGGGACAACTTAATCTTCACGGGCATTCCCAAGAATGCATCAAATAATCCTGAGGCCCTGGTTAAAAACTTCATGGTATCTATTCTCAAAATACCTACGGAGTCTGTAAACAACATCACTTTCCACCATGTTCACTGACTCAGGCCCCGAGGGGGAAACTGTCCGCGTCCTATCATCACAAAATTTGAACATTTCCAGCAAAAAGTGCTTGTGAAGAGTAGAGGATGGGAGCTCAAAGGCATGTCTTTTGGGATGAATGACCAGTTTCCCAGAGAAATTCACAAGAGGCAGAGAGTCTTATACGCGATCCTGAAGGACCACAGGCAGAAGGGAAAACAGACTTCACTCTTTGTGACAATCTGTACATAGATGGTCAACTGTTCCAGGATCCAGGACTATCACCCCCTGGCTTTTTACCCTTGGTTAAATGTGTTAATTATGATAAATATATCATTAACCTTCAAAAGGAAAAAAAAAACCTCACTGGGTGTAAATAATGTACCACTCTACAAATTCACAAACTCCACTTTTTTCTTTATCCCTTTCTCTGTGTCTCCCTATTCCCTAACCTCCAGTCTCCCTCTAGTCTCCCCCCATACCCTATGTTTTGTTTTGTTTGTGTACATTGTGATGTTTTGGTCATTGACTTTGTTGCTATGGGCACAGGCTTTGCTGTGCATATATGATATATCTTATGCTGTGTACATCCATCACTAATATCTACACATTTACAACACCTAACCCTAACACCTCACAACTCACCCCCAAGACATCCTCAACTCTCTGTCGCAGCTCACATAGAGACACATGTAGATTATTCTCCATATTCACACACAAAATGACAGAACTCTCTCTCTTTCTATGACACAGTTAAACCTGGTATCCAGTTGTGGTGCCTGTAGTGTTTTATCAGTTGGTTTGCAGCTTCCAGAGGGTGATGTCTTGATAATGTCAGCCTGTACAAAATCCTTGTAGCTAATTGTGTGAGCTAGTTGCCATAGTTGCAGTGGTAGATTTTGGACACTGATACATCTGCATATGTCAACTCATTATGAGCTGAGCACAACCTCAAACACTCTTAAAGGACAATCACAATACACACTTCTCTCATCTATTTCTCCCACTGATTCTCTCATGGACACTCTCTCACACACACAAACACACATGCTCCTCTTACCTGCCCACGCATTTGGCCCCAGTGATCTTTCACCAGTGTTATTGTCAGTCTCCTCACACCCCAGTGTTGGCAAGATAAAAACCCTCCAGCCCACATGGACCAGAGAAAGGCTAGCAAGCGTTTCATAATTGGAAAGAAAGAAAGAGGGGGAGAGGAGGCTGCAATCCAATCAGACTCAGAGAAGAATCGGAGCTTAATTAGACATTCTTCTCGTTCTATCTATAGAAGGCTCTCCTTCAAGCTCCTCTCTCCCCTCCCCTGCAAACCTACAGTATCAGTGATTTCTAATTAGAGAGGACTTGATGGGAGTATGTGCCTACCGTGGCCTAGATAGATGGGCTTTATCTGGATGAGCCTGGGTTCTCCTGTGTGGTTGGTCCCACGCTGTGCCATCAAACCCAAGCACCAGTCTCTGAGGGGTGCTGGAGAAAGGGGAAGGGAGGGGTTGGTGGGGTGAGTTATATGGAGAGATAACAAGACTGGGCATCGCCAGGGGTGGCAACACAGGGGAGACGGAGTGTAGATCTGAGAACGGCATTAGTAAGGCTGCATGTGTTTGAAGTGGATCTGCGTGTGTTTGTGAACTGGTGATGTGTGTATGGCTATGTGGAGTGTGTCAGATTGTGCAAGTGGGTACAGAGTTGGAGATAATAAGTAAACACCTCCTGTGGTGTGAGGGCTGATCACAACAACTTTCCAGTCTCATACAGGTGGGGGACTCTGTCTCCCCCAGAATTCTTTACTGCAGCTGTACATTGGATCTTAGATTGTCTGTCTTAGCTTCATCTGATTGCCCATTACTAGAGATAAAAAGAGCAAGAACACTTTAAATTTGACAGTGCATTTTTATTTCTGCAAACAAGCTCAGCCAGACTCCATTTCTGAAGCAATATGATGCAGAATCTGAGAAAGCCCTGTGTTAGCCATCAAATACACAATTTTGGTTGATTAAATCGCGAGTTGAATTTTGTATTTTTGCCTTTCAAATGTTACTATAAAAACAAAAATCCTCATTAAGATAAAAAACATGCAGGATTTTTAAAATTTCTACCATTAAACTCATGATGTATTTATTCCTGAACTTTCTGGATCTTTTTTCATCATGTTTTTAGTACCACTTTGCTAAAAAATTTTCTCACCCAAAAACTTTACAAAACTGTCCCCTGAGTGGGCAAATCTAGTATCTGTTTTAGTGAAAATGTAGAAAACAGAGCTTGGATCAGATTGTTATCTTATGCTTGATCAGTTTTATGGCAGTGACACTGAAAAATACAATATAAATAAATGATAATATAAATAAACTGAGGTGCAAGAAAAAAGAGAACCTAAGAATTCAAGGAATAATATGAAACCAGGTTATAGTCAGCTTTTGACAAAGAGGAGAGAAAGAACAAGGAAATGTTGCTTAGGTATTTTGGTATGGTCCAAGGTTTTATTTAAAACATTCACCAGTGTAGAAACATGTTGTACATAAATAGTATTTTCAAATTTTGTCAGTACCATAGTTAGTTTTACACCAAATTAGTTTGTATGTGGGTTATCACAGTAAAAAACAAACCAACGCGCGGGGGGGGGGGGGGGGGGGGGGGGGGGGGGGGGGGGGGGGGGGGGGGGGGGGGGGGGGGGGGGGGGGGGGGG
>JAPZDV010000022.1:4017143-4064587 GCA_029814665.1 Acanthurus lineatus
TTGTACATAAATAGTATTCTCAAATTTTGTCACTACCATAGTTAGTTTTACACCAAATTAGTTTGTATGTGTGTTATCACAGTAAAAAACAAACAAAAAAACAACCCCCCCCCCCCTGTGTTTTTCATAGTTTGTCACTTTCAACCTCACAAATGCACCAGAAAACAGGAAACAAAAGAAAGCATCATGGAGTCTCGTGACAATGTTACAGTGCTTATTTTCTTTTTCACCTTTTATGCTCCTCCAGTCTGTCTTTAAACTGCTTGACTGGACCCAGATGGAATATGGAACATGTTGCTGTATCACAGTGTGTCTCTTATAGGACCTATAACCTGTCTCATTGTTTCCTTTTCCTCTCCAATCAGAGGACGCTCTTGCACTTCACTGTTTTGCTGGTGTTGTATTTTGCAGGATATAGAACTAAAATCACCCTTGCAAGTGTTTTGAGAAACAAGCTATGCTTAAATTCAGTGCATGTCACTGCAGCTTAAAAAGGGGCCAAAAGTAGCATGTCCACCCAGGTGTCATATTTCCATTACTGCTGATGGAGCTGAAGCTGATAAATACCTGTGACTGCAGCAAACTCATTTGACCTGCAAATGAATGCTGATGGTACTGTTGAAATCACAGGGAAAAAATGGCAGTTGTTAGAGGGTGTTAGTAAGGTTTTTTTTGTACCCTTTGAAATGGCTATTAAAAAAAAAAAAGACAACCAAAACTATGTGAAGTGGCTGAGGGGTCGTACCAGGAAATGTTCTCACCTGTGTTAAGTCATTTAGCAGCAGAGACTACAAGCTATTATACCTGAGCTTTAGCCGTGACAATAATAATAATTAGGAGACGGCTGCAACTGAAGAATCGAAGCACCCATTTAGCAGATGAGCTTCCAAACGACCTCTTGAAAAAAAAAATGAAATGGCACCTGGCCAGTCAACATGTCAGCACTCTCTCTCCCCTTCTCTCACCCTGCTCCTCTTTTTCTCGTACCTTTCTGTTTCTCTCACCCTCTGTCACACATTCAGTGTCAAGCTTTCTTACTGTCACTTTTCAAAAGTGATAGACCAATGAAATGACATGCACGCATACACCACATCTTTTTTTTTTTACACCAGAACGGACACAAGAAAGGATTTTTCTCACTTACTATTACAAGCAGGCACTCGACTGGCTCATCCCATGTACACACACATGTACATACACATGTACACGCACATGTACACACACATGTACATGCACATGTACTCACACACACAATCCCTTTATGTAGTTTGTACTGTATGCACATGTGAAGAGACACAATCTTCTCGACCATTCCCACTTCTGAAAGCACACAGACCCTCTGATATGACATACCCCAAAAAACTCACACTCTCCCTCACATACACACACAAACACCATTCCCTGGTGTAGAACCACACTATGTGCTGCTTCGTCTTATGATGTGGCTAGATCACACTAACTACACCCTGCAGAGACAAAGATGTTGAGAATAAAAGAGAAGAAGAAGGAGAATGGGTTGATATTAGAGGAAAGAAAACACATTAAGCAAAAAAAGATAACATAAGCCTTAGCTAGATTTATCTAACTAGAATGGAGGAAATCTGTCCTGACTGTCTCTCTTCTGATGACCATTTATCCGATTCACTTTACAGTCGGTGGGTGTATTGCTAAGGACCTGAGGAAATGCAGCGTGAAGTCATTTGGATGAGTGGTTCTCAAAGAAAACAGAAAGAGAAACATCATCCTGCATGCCATAGGTTGAGTGACAGTCAGTACATTAAACCAATGGAAAGAGAAAGTAAGCACTGACTGTCTGTCTGGTAATGTTGCTGGTCTTACCAAACAGAGCTTGAGCTAATTAAGTTTTAATGTTAATGTTTTGATAACCCCGCATAGTGAGTTTTGAGTGTGATGTAGTTTGGCTGAATGGTTCTAGCTGAGAACATTGTCCAAGATAAGCACGCTAAATAAGGATTCTAAAACAATAGTTGCTGACTACATTACACCCAGAGTATTACGGTTTCAGGCTAAGCATCTTTTGCATGGCTCTTGAGGGACCTACTAAAGCCCCTGCTAATTTTTAATGTTAACATTTTGATAACTACATAATGTTTAACTTAATGATTTTAAAGGTAAGGTAAGGTAAAGTACACTCTATTATGCCTCAGGGAAACCTCTCTTGGCCTCCAAGGCACTACATCACACAACAGTTTGCTTAGGCATCAAAATACACACATACACAGGTGTAAAATATGGATCATAACTACGCTGAGTTGCAAAAAAGTACTTTAAACTGAAGGTTAAGGGTGAGAAAGCAATTACTTTAAATAAGACAGTGTGATTACATGAGATGTAATCGATTGACTGCTGTAATCATATAATAAGTAATGTGTCTAGGTCGCTATAATGAAACACAGTGTAATCTGGCACACAAAATGAAAAAAAAAAGTTTGATTGAGGGAAAAAAACTTTTATTTTTTTAATAAGCAAGTTTTATGTTTTACATAAAATCAATTGTACAGGTTACAATTGATTGATCACTGATGTTATCAATGATCATCTATATAGTGTTTAGAATTAAGCCCCTAGTTATTAAGCTAATGGTAACTAGCTTCCTTTGATAAATTACGTCAGGCCACTCTGTGTAATCTTTGGATCTGGCTATTTGTAGCATGATATCATGAATTCATTAGGGCTAATGATTTCATTTCGAAGCTACAAACGTTGCATCAGGATGTAAAACTCCTCGTTTTGCTTAAAATATTTACAAGATGACAGAGAGTATTATTAAACTTAGTAATGCATTTTAAGGCACACATGGTGTAGACTGGTTGAGTGATTAATTCTCGTGAAAAAATTTAAGTCAATAATTAATGAAAAAATTACAGGAGAGAGAAATGGAACTACACTTAATGTTTTTTTGCACATAAATTTGAAAAATAGGCCAAACAGAGGTGACTGAAGGAAGAAATGATCACTGTAAACAGAAAACATGAGAAAAAATATGAAGATAAAGAGAGATGTTGAGAGAGGCTGCAAAGATAGTATGACAGGATGAAAAGAGAGAGTCGTAAATTACAGTTTAGGTGGGGATTGGTGTGATTGTCCTTAAATATGTGCGAAAAAAGGAAACAGGAAGGAGAAACAGAGCAAACCAGGGCCCGGTGATAAATGATTTGAGTGCTGCACGGGACGCTCCTGCCTCTCCATATTACGCAGCTGACCTTGGGCTTATGAGCTGTAATAAAACGTGGCCAAGCACTCCTGAAATTGGTCCACTCGCCGTAATGCTCGGCAGCCTTCTGCTGCATTTGCATACTGCTTTTATAGAGTACAGTACATCCAATACATACAAATACTTTGCCTTAGGGACCGTGGGGGAGATTATCAGGGTGATGATGAGGATGATGAAGACACGGAACGCAGCCAAGGGTCGATGACGGCGACAAGAGATGAGGAGACGGGGAGGACAGACAGAAAATGTAAGAGGAATGGTAATGCAGGGGTGAGAGCAGAGTGGTGATTTCTGTGATGGCGGGAGTGGAGGTGATGATAGAGAAGAGGAGGATGAAGTACTGTAATGGAGGAAGAGGAGATGATAAGGTGAGGGAATAACATGACACCAGGGTATGGTGGATTGATGATGGCAAAGAGGAGGAAGAAGATGAGGAAATGTAAAGGTGGGGTACAGTAGAAAAAGATAAATGGCCATGATTAAGATGAGAGGGGGAGGAAAAGTGTAAAACAGGGCCAAGATAAATTCAATGATTTTTTTTTCATGGCAGCAATAATAATATAGCTTGAGACATTTCCAGACTTGTCTTTAATGTTCATAAAGTTAACTGTGCTGTGCTTCTGCAGCATCAGTCAGGTTGAAATTTGAAATGTCACCTCTTAGCACAACATGTTCTGTTTCTGCAGTGGCAGCGGCAGCTGTGAGTGGGAAGATGAGGATGAAGAAGACCAAGTGCAAGATTATTCTGTCACTTTATAACACCTTCAAATCTCTCTTCTGCCTCTTTATAACTTCCCCTTCACAATCACCCCTCTCTTCTCTTCATCAGGAGGAAAAAAAAACCTTGGTCTTATTTTTGGGGGCTAATAACAGCGGAACAAACAGTGTGTCCCTCTCAGGACCCTGCTGGCATTATCCCCAGCCATTATTATATTTCTGCAAGGTCTCTGTGCTCCTCTCCAGAGGCTCCTGGGTTTGTAATGGAGCTGTAGAGAAACACATCTTGGCCCAATGCAGATTCACAGGTCAGGTTGTTTGTTTTGGCAAATTACCAGTTAATTCCAGCGCACAACTGATTAAGTGAAAAATGGAGGGGTGAGAAAAAAGAACAGATGAGGAATAAATACCTTAGAGTAGAAAGAATGTAGAGAGTAATGCTCTGAGCCTTGAAACAATGATTTTCTGAAAGGAGTGACAATAGATTAAAATGATTTCTTGCTTTGTTTTGTAAATAGTTTTTTTAAGAAGATCTGAACAATGGGATAAAATGTTATAAGACTGACATTTTTTATTATTAGGTCTTAAAATCCAATTTTTGGCCAAGCCAACAAGGGATTTGAGTGTCAGTCTGTTGGTTTATGCACTATCACTTTGGTTCAGAATGAAATCCCTCAACAAAAACAACGGGATGGGTTGTCATTGAATTTCAGCAGACAGCTGTTTTTCACACAGGATGAACTCAAATTAATTTGGTGACCCCCAAACTAATCCTATAGTGTCACCAGCAGCTTAAAGTTTCACTTTCCCTGTAAAAACAACATCTACTAGATGAATTAACAGAATTTGGTACAGTCACGCTTCACAATGACATTTTCATCTATGCAGCTATGCATCATCAGCTAAAAAAAGTTTGTAACTTAGTCATACTTTAACACATTATCACAACTGTTTTCACTAGCCTTGGTTATACCTTTGTACAAATGCTAATAAACTAATCTTAAATTAAAAACTAAACTTTATAATCCACCAAGCCTATGTATAATGTTGTACTGTCTTTTCCACAGATAATACATAGTTTTCTTGCCAGATCCTGTACTCCTGAAATTTGTTCTGTGTTGTACTTCTGAATATTTTGCACTACCGCTCACTGCCTGCAGGGTTAATGACATCCTGCACTATCGCCATTAGATGTGTTTATTCAGCTACATGTTATTATGGTTTGAGTCCTTAGCATAAGAATTAACAATGCAACTGGTGCAAGGCTCTGGGGCCCCGGAGCTTCAGGGGCCCTTGAAGGATGAGCAGCCTAAATACAGGTCACATACCATGTTATCTGATACGCAGCAAGTCAGTGTGAAACCATATACAGACACACACACACACACACACACACACACGCAAACAAACACACACACACACACACACACACACACACACACAGACCACTATCCCACCTTGTATAGTATGTTTTGTTTTTGTGGATGCATGAGTGTTTGCTTGTGTTTGGAGGGAGAAGAAGGGCCCAACACAAATGTCTGCACTGGGGCCAAATACAGCACAGAGCCCTGTATCCAGCACCTCCCTCTCTTCTCATGACCACCGACACACTTCGAAGCGCAGAGTCCCAGCAGGTGCAGGGAGGTTCCCACAGGTGTGCAGAGGGAATTGATTAGATAACATGCTAACATGCTACTTTAGGATGGTGAACATGATGACATTATGTAATCACAATATGGGCATGTCATTCTGAGCATGCTGGATGTCAGGTTTTAACAAGTTGCAGACCAAAAAGCAAAACACCACTGGAGCTGACTTAGTGAACAAAAACTAAGGAAGCAGACACAACAAAATAGAACCCAAAAATGAGAAAAAAATACGAAACTGAGTAAAACAACAAACTGGAGAGTGTGTGGAAATCAGGTAAGACAGAGACAAGAACTTAAAACAAGACAGAAGAAATGGGATCAGGGAAAGGAAACAGACAAATTGACACAAACAGAAGGAAACACAGAGACTATATACACACTGGATATAGTTTAAAACACTTATGCCTCCTAGAACAGCAACTCAAACTGTCAACTAATCTGAACCCAGCTGAAATACCTGGCTGATGATATGAGGAGAAGTGTCTCTCCATAAGTCAGTTGATGCCCAAGCAAATACTTTCACAGTTTTAACGACTCCACGATCGTTCATCAAGCACAATGTTCAAGTCAAATTTCCACTGACCAATATTTGGTCTCTGTGTTTATTTTCCTGCTATGACAGTAGCTTTTATACATCTGTGGTCCCCAGAATGCATCATAATGCTGTTGTTTACCTCAAACCAGGAGCACCATCATCAGGCTATTTTTTTAAGGCTATTTTTTTAACAAAGACAGAGTAAGTTGAAAACTCAGTGAAAGTCTCTTTATGTAGCACACTTTCAAACTCAGGTTACAAAGTGCTTCACATCAACATCAGTGCAGTGGAGAAATAAAAGAAAATAAATAAAATAAAATAAAAGAGAATTCGCAAATACCAGGAGCAAAGGACTAGAAAAGAAATATAATAACACGTGAAACCCTTCCCAGCACACATATACACACACACACACACACACACACACACAGAATACAGCAACCAGTCCACACAAAGAGCAGCTAATGGAATCACAGTAACGCAACCTAAAGAAGAGGCTTTTTCAATTCCTTTTGAACAGTGAACAAACTCAGTGAGTTGGTGTGAAGGAGGAGGTTGTGAAAGAGTTGGGGAAGGAGTCGCCTTTGTTTTTTTGTTTGGTTTTTGGTTAAGTGGACCGAATTGGATGATCCCAGGGCTAATCAGTAGTGTTGAACCTTGTAAAAAAAAAAGGCAGCAGCTATGCAAGTAAGTGTCTTTATTTTTTAATCAATTAATACGACTCTAAACGAAAAAGTTTCAGTATTGCGTTTGTCAAGCTGCTCAGTTTTTGAGTACTCTAGAAAAAAAGGTAATGTTAAAATAAGTCCACAATGAATCAGAATAAATGGATCAAGGCATTTCTGACGTATAATGAGCATTCTCTTTTGACTACTCACAGACCAAAATGTCAGATTTTCACACTCTATATCTCTAGGGCTACCGGACTCAGACTTTTGATAGTTTTGACTGTGGTTTAGTCAACTTCACTGACTCTTATCATTGAAGCAACAGACTGGAGTCACGCTCCTCTGCCTCATGCTGTTCTGCATCACCTGACCTCTATTTCTATCACCACTTTCAGCCTAGTTTAGTGGTTTGTGTCAAGTTGGGTTTTTTCCAAAAACTCTAATGACAGCAGCAAGTTTGTTCCATTATGTCCAATAAATATCACTCGATAGCGTTTAGCAGAAGCTCCCCCCTGTGATCCCTGAGCTCAGATGTTTGTTGATGTAAAACGTTAGATAACTCAACAGTTTGTGGTCATTTTAAGACTCTGGTTGTAAAGTTTACAGCCTCTCGTGTCATTCTCCTGCATTGCTCTGTGTACAATCACGCAGCTAATCGGTCTCCTTGACTATCAACTCTGATCATCAAGTTTTATGTGCAGCCATAGAAAGCTCATTGATAAAGGAAGAATGGCATAAAATAGACTTTCATTGCATTTATGAGGAATATACGTAAACATATTGTGGACTGATGGTTGAAACTGTGATCTTACAAAGAGTCATTTTTTGTAATGAATGAAAGTATTGACTTCTCTTTTATTTTACAGCTTTTTTAGGACTGGGTTTTTATGGCACCATGTTCATCACGTAATTGATGTTTTTTTACATCTAGAAAACTGAAAAGCTATCAGTATATTTCTTGTTCTGTCCGGCAGTTTTTATATTGCGCGGTGTAGTGTAAGTTGCAGCCTCAGGGGGCCACAATTTGGACTTCAGAGTTTAGTTTTTTTAACACGTTTTGCCAAAATACCATTTTGAAGTGATACAGAGATTCAGCAGTAAACTGGAGGACTGAAGTATCTTTGGACCAGAGGGAGCAGTTACTAAAATTTATGATGATCTGTAGTTTTGGCCATAAAATATTGTAACATACAGCAGATATGTCTCTGTTGATTGATCCGACATCTGAGGTTTTTAAGTTGCTTAATAAATAGTTTTTTCATAAATAGAAGCTTTACACAAATACCAAACAATATAAACTGCTATGGAGGCTGTAACTTTGGCAGAATTTTTCAGCTCTAGCAGAGACTTACAGCTAGGGGTCTGTCTTCATAATTCATCAGTAGCGAACTGGTTGTGTGTGTGAGGCACTGAAGTGATTTCACAATGCATGAATGTGCTGACATTGTTCATATCATTTTTATCATTAATATGCATTTTGCTGGGTTTTTGTGAAGTTTTAATGTCCCAAGGCAGTCTAAATGTTGTTTTAGAAGCTGTTCCACTCAAAATTAAATTTCCAGATTCAGGTCAGCTATTGCTGTTTAAGTCAGTGAAGAAAAGAAAAGCAGATGATAAAGCAATCACTAAATCATTGTCCTACTTCACAGAAAAGAACAAGATGGCCTTTAGAGCAGTAGAGAGGCCAGGGCTTTACTTTTCTATAGATACTGAGATAATATTATTACCATGACTGTTTTTGATGATGACAATTGTGTAGTGGAAAACTCATATAATAGAAATACACTATAAAGATTGTAGTGTATAGACTTCTGCAGCCTGTATTTTCTTTATTTTATGGCAGAGAGACTGCCTGAAGCAAGTGTGGACATGAAAAAGACTGTGTTAGAAAGCGCAGTAACAGACAAAAAAAGGATATAAAAAAGGCTCCAGAAAAGCCAAACAGATCAATCGTGACAAAGCAATGCTGATGGTATTTGAAATGCCCCACTTTAAAGACAGAAAAGGTAACTGAAATGACACCAGTGTAATTAAAGTAGTTTTAATCATCTTTAATTCTGAATTGCCACTAAGAACAGGAATGTTTAAGACGTTTTTAACGCAGCAGCATGGGCTGAGCCGAACGATAACTGCAGCTTTTAGTTGAAATGATGGATGATTGTGGGTTTTCAGCTCCACAGTCATGGAGCAGAGCAGCTGACAAGTCACAGACAGAAGAAAGTGCCATGTCACATTAAGAACTTGGGGTTGATTAAAGGAGTCTTAAAAATGTATTCTGAATTTTAAGGACAACCAATGCAAAGAAGCTAAAACAGGAGTTACATGTCATGTCTGATTAGGTTCAGGAGCGTCGCTGCTGATCAGCAGGAGACTGTCATTAATGCATTTATTACATGGCTACAGCCTGCTTTTCTCTAATGTAGACCACACACTTGACATGATTATTGACATGTTTCTTAACTAGTAAACAGGATGTGAACCCATGTTGTGAATAGTGAAAAACAACCGCTGTTTTTACTAGATCAATGGAGTTTGATCATTACACTTTTATAGTGCACAGAAATGTTCGGTGATTCAAAATCTGTGGAGGGATACAATAAAAAATAGAACCTGGCAAAATTCAGCAAAATAATTAAACAGGGACAAAAATGAGCAGTATGACATGTAGGCACAGTGGGGCAAGGATTCAGAATCAATCTATGGCTCAAGACAGAGATGGAAAAAAAACACCTTCTAAACAAGTTCTTGGTGGGTCTGAGCTTTATAGCACCTGCATGAGGGAAGCATTCAAATTCAGAGTGAAGTGGGTGTAAAGTGTCAGATGCTGCTTGACGAGCCGTCCGCCTCGTCCAATCTGCATATATATTTGACATTTGTTTCAGTGGCCTTTCAATAAATATTTGGCTTAAATTTACATTTCAGGCCAGTTTCTGTCTCTCTGTTCTTTGGTTCCTTAGGTTCTGAGTTTACATAACTCAAGTTGACGAGTGAAAACTAAATAAATTGGAACATTTATCCAAGAATTTTTTAACTTAAACTTACATATCCACTTTAATGCTTGACTTGAAAGCCTAATTTCAGTGATCATGTTGGGAAACTTATCAGCTTAAAGTCCATCATATGAATTTTAAACATAGCTTCATCGATTTGCAGATCCATTCAGACAGACTGAGAGGAAATAATGGGGAGTTTAAGGGTTTTTGTGCTTACAGAAAAAAAAAACTAAATAAAAGTTTTAGGGCTTTTGAGAAAACATTTCTGGCTTGAGCCCCAGAAGCCCCCAGGCCCACCTCCTGCTGTTGCCAGGTACAGATTCGGATCTGCTATCAACGTGCTGAGGAATACCAAGTCCTCCACTCAGGGGCTTCAGGCTTGTCATCCAGTAGACAGTTGTGGCTGCCTTCACACGCAGCAAATCCACTGGAGTCACAACTCTGTGTTGTGTTAACTAATGTTAATTTCAGACACTGTGGGCAAACATTAAAGATTCACTCTCTGAAAGAGCCGTTTGGGCTGAGCAGACAGTGATTTTTTCCCCCAAAATGTCTCTCTGCAGACACAAGCGTGTCCCTGGTGTTTGTGCAAATTTGCACGCTGGTTTTTCAGTAATGCTAATTACTCTGTCCCTCCAAATGTATTGTAAGTTACTGAATAACTTAGCTTGCGCCTTTTTTGGTGCTTAATTAAGTGACTGCACAGACAAAATGTTAATGATTCACCTTCACTGCACCTCTTCTGAATGTCTTAATGACTGGGATGCTTCTCTTAATTTGTAGTAATTAAAAGAATTATGAGGCTCCTTATTCAAAATTTTCTCTGTCACGTAAATGACAGATGAACTTTTGAAAGGAAACTTAAGACTTTCTGAAGTTTCTGAAGTTTCACTGTGACCTATTATGTGATCATAATGTAAATAGAATTGTGCATTTTATTGTGTGACAATACTTTTAAAATGTACATGTTCAACTCCAGCAGAAAAATGTGTCAGTTTTTCTTAAAGCAGTCTTGTAGGATTTGTGGAGATAATGACTTTCACTCAAACACAACTGAATAGGGATTTACTGGGAGAAGATATACAATGGAAACTTCATGAATACTTACACCCAGAGTCTTTTCAAAGCATCCAGAGCCATTATTCTGATGTTGCTGTGAGACAATGGCTACATATTTTACATGAGGTTGTGTTTGAATACACATTTTAACTGGAGAGTATTCTGCCAACACTGTTTATCAATGATATTTCCAATAATTGTTAGTAAGAGTAAAGAATTTTATTGAAAAAACACAAGTAATGTTTCTTTTCAAAATAGACTGAGAGGACTTTTTTAATTTGCTGGAAATAAACAATTTCTGAGGATTGTTCAGTAAAAAACATGGACGCAGCAGTTAACGGCAACCTGAATACAGATGTCTGAGTAATATTTGACTATTCAGGGCCTTAAGAATTCATGCCCAATCAATTAAGCTCGCACACTTACACACACACTTCTGCACTCACTTGATCACACTTAAAGGAGGAGTATATCAAGTTAAAGACCCGCCATGCTTTATGTTAACATCTGAATACCCACCAACCTCTGCCTTGAAAAGTAAATTAGGATCCATCATAGACCATTTGAGTCAACAATTTAAGTTTTACTTAGGCTACAGATAATGCAACCTCTCTTTAGTAAAATTAGAATTTAAGAATATTTAATAAGTTCTCTGTCATTATTTTTCTTTTATTTAACAGGGAATTAACTGTTGTACATGCACCAGATTTGGTCTGAGATATTTTTCATTGAGTCTCTTAACAGATGTTGCAAAGTTTCTCTAAAACCAGGATGATCGAATTTCAAAGTTACCACAATAACTTGTGACATGCAGAGAGACAACGCAAGAAGAGAGAATGTCATCAATGTTCTTATGGAAACATGTATGGAAGACTCCTGTTTAGGGCTGTGAATCTTTAAGAATCGTGGGTTTTGATTCATGAGGTCTTTATTTGTTTAAAACCAAACAAAACAGTACTTAAAGCAGAGAACCATCCAATGGTGTCCTTCACTGGCACATACAAAACAAAGCATTAATGGTAACTCAGATAACTAATTTGCAGTCTTTTAATTGAAAAAAAAATTAAACAATTTATGACTTAAATAACCAGAAAACATTTTACATACTCCATACAAGAATATCAAAATAAGGCAGAGTGTTGTTTTTAACAATGTGTCTCGAGCAGTGGAGAGCAGCTTCTTCTGCACTTTGAGCTCCATGAAAAGTCATCATTTTACAAGACGCTGAGCAAGCGCAGAGTTTTTAATGTGAAACAGACCGACACCAAGTCCGTTTCTTCATCTGCTAAGTTTAAGTTGTCTGATACAACAGTGTTGCTCTTCTTCATTACAGCTGATGGCTGCTCTGCTGAACTAATTTTAGCCTCTGAGTTACAGCATAGAAAGTTCACAATATACTTCATGTTTATCTCACAAAGATTAATATTTAGACCTTGAATTCAAAGCTGGCAACAGCTGTCTTTTGTGAGGATGAAAATTTTCTGTCAACATCACATTATTAACTTAAATTTAGAAAAATTCATTTTTGACATTCTGGGTCAATTCTGACTAGATGTAGATGATAAGAATCAAAACTCTTATGTGAAGTGTTTTTTTTCCATTCACCATTACTCATAATACAAGAGTCACAAAGCAGCGAGTGGCAGATATTAAAAATGGACTGAATATGACAAAATTGCGCCTCATTATGAGACTCTACCTGGAGCACAGACATAAAAAGTGCATACGGTGTAACTACATAAAACACATAAATCACTCTGGCACAATAAAAGCAAAACCTCAATAAAAGACATGCTCGCAGGTTTATAAGGCTGCTGAAAGCAAAGCAGGTTCATAATACATAGACTGAGGCTGAAAAGCTGCAATTGATTTCAAGTGTTGACAGAATTTGAGCTCTAAATTGAATTTTGTGTCCAACTTTTTACTACTTGCTGAGTTTCATTCTAGGGCAGCTCTAACAGAGGATGTAGACTGATGAAGAACAGCTCTTTGTGAACCGATGCAGTCGATCTTATGTTGGCAAACTGTCCGAGCACAGAAGTCATTGTATAAGGAGGTGTACTTTCTTTCAAATGATTGAACTGCAGTGAAAGAAGCAGTAAAATATAAACCTGGAGGAACACTGATGGAACCAGGGGAGCCATTGTCAGCCATATTGCCTCTGGGACAGGCTGTCTGCACTTGAAATCTTCTGAGGGACACAAAGCTCATCCCCTGCCAGAGATGTGCGTCAATGATTGGCTTTGATGAACTCTTTAAATACACTATATTCTAGTAAGACATAATGATGCTTTCAGAAGCGTATTGCTTCTGCAGACAACAAACTATTATACCAATGACACTGAAGAAAGTCCAAAGGTGAAGGAAAAGTGAGCCAAGTTCATGAGCAGAAACCCAGAGCCAAGTTCTTAAACAATACACACATGCAACATTTGTAGGTCACCGCACGATGCATCCAAATTATTATTGCACGTGGAGTTTTTGCAAAGGCTATATCTTGGCAACCATCTTAAATGCTCAGTCTCGAGCCTCTAGTTAAGACATTAAGGCCACATTCATGAACAGGAACTCACATTTCTTGATGATTACATTATGCACCTAGTGCATTCATTGAGAATCCTGACTTTCTGCATGGATTACATTGTAACAAAAGATTGCACTGTTTGCTGTTCTTGAAGAGGGAGTTCAATGCGACCTAATGCTTTGCAGGTTTAACAAGGCCACATGCAATAATGTTAATATGCAAACACACATCAGTCAGACTAATGTCCTTGCCTTGCTCTCTTAAGTATGTCTTATAATGCAGTTTGAATTGAATCATCATCTTCTCTATATTAAAGTACTAAATGCTGCAATTAGATTTTTACATTTTCACACTTCAGGTTAAATCCCAAATATTTTGGCCTGAATTTCTGTCCATCTTTGGTTTTCGACAGACTCCAGTTATGAATTTGTTTTCGTTGGGAGGCTTTTGTTGCACCTACAGTAATGCAACAAGTTGCTGTCAGCCAGCCTCTCCTCTGCTCCCTGCTGTGTGTGTGTGGACTGTGTAGGAGATGACCACGCATGCAGTGAAACACAGAGAGAGGAGAGAAGAGAAAGCACTGAGACTGTTAATGACAGCAAAGACAGTAAAGACTCTCATGCTGAGCTGAAATGAAAAGAGTGTGCAAAGTAAACAGCATGCATAAAATATTTGGTTGTTTTCTTCTCACATGTTTTTCTTATCCTGATAGAATTGGGTCTTATGGTATATTTACAGTATACTTATGGACAGGAAATTTAAACACTAAAACCTTGCACAGCTTTCTCGGCTTAGTTCTGCATAAGATGCAGCAATTGAAAAAGCAGTAAAAGCCTTTTTTTCACTTTTGTATATGCCTCTAAAGAAATATCTGTTTGTTTCCATTTGATACAAGGATGATTCAGTCCTCCAAACAAAAAGGCTCAGGTAAAAGACTGAGGTCAGAATGATATTATCTGACTGCGTTGCCCACACAAAGCCAGTATTCAATTAGGATAAGGTATAAATCGATAAGGATTTCCCCTTCTTTTGACCGCTTATTATATTATACAGACTCTGTTTGGTTGTTATGTTTGTCTTTAGTTTGACAGCACAAAGACTGGAGGAGAATAGAGAAGGAAAGAGGACAGCATGAAGTCATCAAGCTCACTGTTGCAGTTTGGTTGATACAAGCCCAAGAGTACTTATTTATACTGCTTCTCGTTCGTCTAAAGTTGGTCTAAAGTTGGGCTTGGTAATTGCTTGACTTTCACTGTAGTTTTATGACATAAAAAAGTTTATTGGTCTTAGGATCAGACTTTTATTTACTTATTTGTAGGAAATGTTGGTTCCTGGTTCTGTTGGCTCTATTCAAAGTTAGTTGCATGTGAGGATTTTTTTGACTTTGACTGTTGACATAGCTGAGAGTTGTCGCCACATCAAGCCTAAACTGATCCAAAACTACTGATGAGAATGCTGGGGTACTACATAGTATACTGTACAAATAAATAGCACAGGCCCATAGCAGCCCTGACACATCTGACAGTTCAGTGAGACAAAGGAGGACAAGTTTCATAACTAGGAAATAAAGAAAGTGGAAACAAAATTGTGCAAGAACAAAGAGACAGTACTGACTAACTACAGAATAATTTGCACATACTTTAGCTAAATTTAAGATTGTAACCCTAACCTACTGGTTAATATGAGTTATTTGGTGCATTTTTAAACCCCATACTTTATTATCTGACCTTTTATACATAAGTGGCTTTGAAAAATAGAGACATTTAAATGTTTTGTGTTTGTTGTTTGAGCAGAAGAGATACTGTGTGTGTGCGTGTGTTTACACATTGGTTTGCGTGTGTATGTGTTTGTGAGTAAGTGTTGTTTGTGATAAGTCCAGCTAAATGGGCAGGAGGCACACAGTCACACATGGCAGCCTGCCGTCAGAAGGAGGTGTGTGTTCGTCACACTTTCCTCTCCGGCAGCCATTGCCAGAAGACACAGAATTTCTCACCAACACAAATAAGCCCTATTTAGTATTCCTTGTGAGAAACAGCAAAGACAGTTTATATACACATACCTGTCAGTGATGCAGCCTCACTTTCAGAGAATGATTTTGTAAGCATCTTTTCTGCAACGATCAGTCAAGGGTGAAAAGATGGAATTGCAATAATTAATTGCAATGCTGCGCTACTTAATTCAGGTGATAAATAGCTTTTTTTCCCCTACCCTTATGCTTGGAGGTGAATATACTGAAACAGACTTTGCTGGAAATTGCGGTCCTTACCAATTTCATGTAACAACAGAGTAAAGACCAGAAAAGTCTGTTTACAATTTCCAGGAATGTCAGCACCTGGTAAAGTCATTGCCAGCTCAGTGGAGCTGCGATTAGATGGCAAAATGTTCCTTCCTGCACCTTCAATTACATTACAGAACAAAAGTAAGTAAAATGTCAGCACTGTATGTCAAATATTTTGACACTTTTTTGCTAAAAACTACTTCTTATTATAACAAATATGTAAAATGGTTCAAGTAATCTACAAATGACTATAAGTAAATCCATTAAGTAACTCAATTACTTTAATGGAAAAAATGTGTTTTTTTTTAAATAATGTGTAAAAAAACATCTTCTTAAGGAGTCTTTTGCAATGTTCAGAGAGGAACATCCTCTGCTTATGGGGTTTACAACTTATAGAAGAATTGTGCCTGCCTTTGTAAGACAAGTTCGTTTGACATGATGGCTTCAGCACGCAAAACAGTAAAGAAATAGTTATAAGGTTGTACAGAATTTGTTTGAATTTCCCGTCAACTTTTGGTTTCTGTTTTGTTTTTTGGTTTCCTTCTGGTTGCATCTACTCCTTTTCTCGCAATGAGCCATTAAAGTGGACACACAGTATTTGTTTCTGAAAATTTGAGAGTCACGCTGATGCATTCTTGGAATGAGCTGCTGAATTGTTGGGTCTCTGGGGCTTTTACTTTTTCCCTTTGAGCCTTTTTTCTCAGATCTCTCCCCACCCGACCCCCACCCCCTCTCTCTGCTCTGTAAAAAGTATTACTTTCAAATTGCAAACTGTATGGCCTTTTTTCACACAGCACAGTTGTTTACTGACTTGAAACTTACCTTGACCTCCTGAACAACTGTTTAAAAATCATGAAAGCCCTGCAGCCAAATCATTGCTTTACAAATAGGTAACAATCTGTGGCAGTTTGGAAGAGGT
The DNA here is from genome assembly GCA_029814665.1 of Acanthurus lineatus. Taxonomy (NCBI): domain Eukaryota; kingdom Metazoa; phylum Chordata; class Actinopteri; order Acanthuriformes; family Acanthuridae; genus Acanthurus; species Acanthurus lineatus. The sequence continues at coordinate 4,033,721 of JAPZDV010000022.1, forward strand.
TTAACAAAACAAAAGATTTGTTGTTTTTAGCTTTCTGTGGTTTTGGCTATTCTCCCAATCTGTAATAACAGCATATGGACCGAGCTGACAGTTGATATGTGAGGATAACAAGTAAGATGCTTAATAAACACTAGCAGTCTGACTATTTGTCGAAGGCCATCAAATGTATTTGGAAGAGAAAATGAAAAACGGTAAAACAATAAAACACTTCCACTCTCTCACCGAACACAAAGCTAGGTTCTATTCGGAGATTTAACACTTTAAAGTTTCTTTGACACTTACTGAATTAGATTCACTGAAGAATATTTATCAGAAACTTTTCGACATGCATGTGAACTTCTCTTTAAACTAGCATTATTTAGATCTGCTGCACTGAGTCAAGAATCAGGCTGAAATAACTTTTTTATATTCCCATTTTGACACAGAGTTGCTTTTATTTGAAGTAACCATATTTCTAAGGTAACATTCATTGATCCTGTATTTATTTTTTTCAATTTCTAAGGAACGAATCGGACACATTTAGACTAGAAGTTGTTGCCGTTACTTTCGCCCATTGATGTTGAGAAAAAAAGAAACACAGGCACCGTGGGATACAGAAAAAGAAATGAATGATAACACATATTGAAAATATATCTTTTAACTCAGCACGTGAAAAAAAAGCTTTCCTGTTGTTACCAATCTGAGTTTTGGCTGCTGACTCACTGACAGCATTTCAGTCGAGTGAACCTCATGGCATGTCCCTGATGTTTGAGCTACAAGTCAAACAGTCTGTTTTCCAGCTGCCCCACCGTCACTTGGTTTGCTTGTTACTCACATTCACTTCTTTATAAACAGTGAGCATCACTAGAAGAAAACACCAGGAATTGAGTTTTATTACAGGTGTGTGTGCTGCACGCTAAGTTAATCACAAGGCCAGATTGCCTCCTAAGACGCCATGCAACCGGTTGGTAAAAAGCAAAGTAGCATTTCAAAAGTGATTTTTCTTTCTTTCTTTTTTTTTTTTAAAAAAGGAGTCCCAGGCGGTATTCATTCCACATAAAATTCAGAAAGGGGGCAATACTGCATCACCTCCAGCAAATCTCAAGGAGAACAAACCAGGCAAAACACACCGTCACTGATCTGTTTTAACCAAATATTCTCTGTCAGCAATTTAAGTGTTGTTCACTTCCGAGCCTGTTCGTAACGCTTACCAAGGTTGTCAGCAACTAATCTTAAAGATAAAGTTGTCAAAGCGTAACATTATCTGTGTGTGGGTGTGTGTGTGCGTGGGTGTGTGTGTATGTAGAGGGGCTAAATCCTTTTTCCAACAAGCTGCCAAGTTAAGCGCATCTGTCTGCTCTCTGTGGTTTCTACTCCTCATTTCTTTTTACTCAGCCTTCTCTCTGCTTGACCGGCGGCCGTTCTGGGACCGAACTCTTCCTCTCTTTCTGTCTGTCTCTCTCTCCCTCTGTCTCTCTTGAGGAGCTTATTGCCTCATCCAGACATTCGGACCAAGACCATCATGTCTCTCTCTTCCTCTCTGTCTCTTTCTTTATAAAGCTGAACTGCCTCCTCTGTGTTTGCCTCTCTTTCTTCCAGGTCTCTGTGATTGAGAGAAGGTCTTACCTATCTGGAAACACCTGAAGCTGCATCATCATCATCAACATCAACATCCACACTCCTCACATATGTTCTTCAGTCTACAACCTATATAAACACAGTTTGTGGATATATTGATTTTCTAATCTTTAATTATGGCTGTCCATCCTGAAGGAGTGTTCCTGCTTCTTTTTGCTCCTCCTGAGGTTTTTTCTCTTCTATCCATGTTGTATTTAAATTTTTGTTCTTATCCGAGTTAAGGGTCCAGTGATAGAGGGTGTTGAATGCTTAACCGACTGTAAAGCCCCCCGAGGCTAATTGTAGTTTGTGATTCTGCGATATAAAAATAAAATGGACTTGATTTAATGGTAGAAATGGTAGCCGTAACTACCAGGAATTATGTTTACAAAAAAAATGTTCCTTTTTTTAGTGATGATGATCAACATGATTGTTATTACAAACAAGCGAGAATCATAAAGTAGCAAGCACCGTACCTGACAGCTATTCACTAAAATGCCCAATTTGTTCTGCTGTCCTCTTTTAGCCTCTTGTTGCTAATTGTGCCTTCATCTCCTGCAGACTGCAATAAAACGAGTCAGAGGCTGAGGGTTGGAGATAATGGAAATTTATTCCACCCAGCAAATTGAGAATTACAAGAAAGTACACTGTGCTCAAACGTGACAAAATAAAAATGGACATCAGCATCTAAGATGTGAGTGCACAATCACTCGAAGGTTTGGATCTTTTGACTGTCAACTTAGTCCTCTTTAAACCTGTTAGAACAGGAGAAGACAACTCCTTGTCCTTCCTCTATAAGGGCACATTTGTTCAATTTTCTATTCTCTAAAACCATGAAGTAAGGTGACGCACATTTCCACCAATAAGATTTATCCTAAAGCATCACAAATTCACAGTTCACTCACAGGCACATGTGCATAAATCTGTATGAATGTACGGAATCATAAACAGATGCACAAACATGAACAGGGATTAACCCATCTTACTCTCAGAAACAGTGATATCCAGTCGTGCATATCACTCAAAATGGCTCAGACATGCACACAGACGCATGCAACCTTCAAACTAACTTTCTGACTGTTGCACATAAGCATAAATAGATGATAATCCACACTGAATTACATACATACACACTGTACACGTGGGCACAAGTCAGCTCATTTCTCAGCAAACGACGACCGTGGAAGGTGTCACAGATGTCAGCACTGACTGTTACGCCCCAGGGGATTCTGGGAAACGAGAGAGATGAATAAAAAAAAAAATGAAGGAAGCTTGCCTTTTGCAGAGGGGAGAAAGATGTGAGTACAAGCCAGGGAGTAGAAGGTGGAGATGAAGGCGAGGGAGGAACAATCACTTCTCTGACATCTCTAAATGTGCACTTGATGATGCATACCTAAACAGGCCTGAAATGGTCTGCAGGGAGAGAGGAAGAGAGGTGAATGAGAAAACAGGGGAGGTAGGGGGATACAGGGAAGAGGTAGAGACTACATTAATGAAGAAAAATTGGGAGGGAAGGAGATAAAGGAGGAACTAAGGTGGAGAGGTTGTTACGTCCGTCTATTTTGGCCTTAAACAGCAGCTGGTCCTCTGAGGACTGAGCTCTAAGTGAAGCGGTCAGCCTTGCAGGTCGTTCTTAGGTCTTCAGGGAATGAGGGGAGTGTCAGAGAGAGTGGAGGTGACAGGAGGTGAATACTGATGGAGGAGGTGAAGGAGCGGCCAGAGATTGTCCATTGGACCCCTGAGTGCGCTCACCCTCACCACAGCCTCCAAAGCTTTCGGTTACTCTGAGATAAACTCTGTCTCAGTCTATTTTTCCAGAGATAATCTTTTACACTCTAGGTTCTTCCTTAATAGAAAAACAGGTAGGTGGAGGTATGGGGTGATGTAATAGAATTACTCATCAGAGTAATTAAAAACATACCTACTTAAGGAAGGTTAATTATGCACAAAGCAATATGCATTAGCTCCTTAAATGAGGTCACTGTGTATCATCAGCTTTCTTTCATCAACAAGCAAAAACTCATTTTTATTGAGGGATGAAGGAAGCAATGATGTACTTCTGTTAAATACCCAATGATATGTAAAGCAGCTGATTGGAGAAGCCACTGAAGTTGTTTGACCTCGATGGATCCATTACATCAGAAAGTAAGTGCAAGCATTGGCATCCGCCCACACGCACCCACACACAAGTCCCATTTCTGAAAAGCAGAAAATAAAACTTAACTGCATCTTAAAACATTTTCTATGACCCTGAAAGGAATAAGTGGGATGCAGATCTGCTGTCAAGATCCTAAGTGGTACAAGACATAACTCCTTTTCAAACATGCACCTGACTATGTAAATATGATGGCAATTTGACACCTGAGCCTCATTTCTGCGTGACCCCTCGAGTGACTCTGCAAAAACCTGAGACAGCATTCTTACAAGGTCAGACCGTGACATTTACATAACACCTCCAACGCAGCACGAATCGTAATTGAACGCCATCACTTCACTGTAAAGGATACTGCATGCTGCAGGATAAATCAGCAGAGAAATTTTATGGTCATGTCATATTTGAAAATGTCATCGCAATACAAAACAGTTACCAACAACAGGATTCTTCTGATGTTAAATCAATTTGAAGTGTGTGTTGTTATTCTGGCTGTGCCGCCTCTTTTCAGGCCTCCGGGAGGTTTATTAATACAATACACTGTGCACAATCACATAAAAAATAATGCAACTAATAAATAATAAAGCTAAACTTGAAAACATGAAAAAATACTGTTCTTAAAGCTGGTAAGTTAAAGGTTACTAAATGAAACACAGTTCAGTTTCTCAAAACTTGGGCGATTCTGTTTGACCGTGATAAAAAATGTGAGCAAATCCACCTCAAGTCAGTTCACCCGATCTTACTTGATGGTTCACGATATAATGAACAGTCCTTTATGGTCATGCTTTAAGGACTCCTAGATTTTAGTGCAACCCTGATGCAATTTTATGTCTTTCAGTCGACATTACTTACACTCCCTCTCTAATGGCACCGTTTTAACTAGACATCAACCCTGTACATACACGACACAGTGTTTCACTGACCTCTGTTTAAGAACTCTGCTGTAATTAATGGTAAAATGTTACTTAAAGCACCCTTAAGCTACAATAAGGTCCAGTTTTTTTTAAATATTTTAAAAAATAAATTATGTCTTCATGATGTTCTTGGGATTTAATCATAAGCTTAATGGATACAGCTAAAATTACCATACAAGGCTGCGTATTCTGCTAAACTGATGGGCAAGATTCAGCCATGGCAACAATAATGAGAAAAATGAGAAGTTCACATTGTTGAGCCTCCTGTCTTGCCTTTAGACACCAACTGACAAAAGCACAAGTTTAGCAGTGTCAGCAATAGGGGATCCAAAACAATTAGAAACTGCTAATAAAGCCTCTCAGCCATCGGTGTGTCATCAGAGTGGCGTTGTTCTGCGACAGAGATAAAGAGGCACTGCTTGACATCTAGTTAGACATTTAAAAAGCATCTTTCTAAAGAAAAGCGATCGATGATGGGAGGTGTTTGAGGAACGTGACTGTCAAAGAGATATTAGATGAAAGAATATTAAAGCCTGCAGAACATGATGTTACACAGTTTACTGCAGGCCTGGAAGACAAACTCAGGATTTTTGCTTAAGTGAAGTACATAGCATTATATGAGCACTGAAAAGGATGCTGCGTCACAAGCAAAAATACTTTATCAAAGACTTAAGTATAAGTTCTAATATGACAGCAACAAAAATATAATAATTGTTTTTTATACTGGATGATAAAAGTAGTGCTTTATACGTACATACTGATTGATTATTTTAAAGTTTAGTTATTTAACTTCACAATGAAAAAAATGAAAAAAAGAATGTGAATATAAAAAGTATATATATAAAAGTAGTTGAGCAAAAGTTTAAAATAGCAAAAAAAAATAAAGTATAGTGTCTGAGTGTGTTATTTTCCATCAGTGGTCAGTTGCAGCAGAAGATGAGGGTGGACAGAGACCTGCACAGACCCCGAGGCAGCTGAGAAGTTTCCTAGCAACTGAACATTCAAACTCGCTCTGCTGAAACCGACAATAAACACCATAAAACTTACAAAACAAAATAAAATGATAATTATAATATGGGGATATACATACATGTTCCATTAAGTTTGCTTATTTTAGATCATGTCTGTGTCATTCAGACACTAATGGTCATATAAACATAGACATTTCACAGAGGAGCTCTGAATCAAATTCTAAGGGATAGCAAATGAAGCTGGCTTAGAAAGGAAATTTATTCAGATAAGTGAAAAAGGTGAATGGTATAAATAATGTTTAAATGTTAAAAGTAACATAGAGACTTTTGTATGTGTTTTTTCTGAGAAAAAGGTTTAAAACAGCATAATTGGTACTAGGCTGTTTGTTTCACACCTTTTCTCGGAAGTCAACATTTCAAAAGCTTTTTTTTTCAGTCATTAACAATGACTGTGGAAGCAACTAATAAACATGGGTGCAAGTTGATTTTTGTGAAATAAAGCATTACAGCATCTTGGAAAAATCGTGTTTATTTTTTAACATTATTTTACTCAAGTGGAACATGCTATTTTTGTCTTTACTATTATTTATGTTTTTCGTAGTAGATGTTTGTTAATATGTTCTTTGTATATTACAGGCCTTCAGTGGGGTAAAACAGCCTATTGCCCTCCGTTTTAATCAATGATTTTATCAATGTGATGTGTAGAGATTTTATGACATTGCTTCAAATCCATCACAGCTCGAAGGCATCGACTCACCTGACCTAAAATAACCCGTTAACTGTATACACTTTTTGATACAATCTGTACCTATTTCATTAATTCTCCCTGCCTGAGCGACAACTTGTTTGGGTCCCACTTGTTTCACATTTGAGAAATTGATCCAAACCTTTAATGCGACAATTTAATGCTTGGCTGGCTGCAGATTTGAACCAAAGTTTGGCTGAATGAGGTGTCTGCAGCATTGCCTGAAGTTTTCTGAGGCTCTTCTCGAGAAATGAGGAGAAAACCTGCAGGAGTACTGTAGGTTTAGCAGAGGTTGTATATCTGAACATATATATCAAAAGCCCTGAGGCTCATGTGGGGGCAGGGAACAAAATCCTGACTCAAACTGTACAACTAAAATAGCTCACCACAAGGTCGTAGTGTGAATAACCTGATGTGTTGTAGACAGTTTTGAGGCACTGAGTAAATCCTTATGTTGGAGTCCTTGTCCTCCTTTATGGGGGTACGATGAGAGTGACAGTTGGGTAAGGAGGTTTGCGGCACACCTTCCTGATACTTTAAGACTTCTTTAAAAACAGGGTGAACATCGGCATTGGATGTTTAGATTTATGCCATCTGAGGAGAATGAAAGCAATATAGTTTAGTTTACAATAAGAGAAGGTATAGGTTTTTTATTCAGAGGAAAAAAAGTAGAAAAGATGGAAGACAAAAGAAACTGAACAATGTAAAAAATTCAAATGTAAAATAGTAAGGAAAAAAGAAAAAAAATGAATAATTGGAATAAACCAGGTTTGTGACCCAGGACATCCAGCAGTCAGATTTGCTTATGAGAAAACTTAACGAGTGAAAAGGAAGGTTCAGAAGGTCAAACACCTCTGATTGAAACTGAGTGGGAAGGAATGAAAAGGGAAGCAGGTGAAAACTAAACAAAATGAGGAAAGACCAGCACCTATGAGATCAGCTGGATGACCTGCGAGGCTTGACGGAGGACATGATTGTGGCCTTCACAATGAGGCTGGGAGGATGACAGTGCAAGCTGAGGAGTGATTATCAGCACCCTGCCAGCACAGCAGACAGTGAGGGGAGAGCTGGACATCTCTTTAACACTGTGAGCAGCTGCAGAGGGCGTCAAGTTGAGCTTTTGTCAGACATGCGTTTTATCATGTAAATGTGTTCACAATTTTACATCATGTCTCTCTCCCTTAAGTCATTACAGTAGCCTCACTAGTGACATTTCTGTGACACTTCCTACAAGTCTGAATTGGAGACTGTGAACTCTTAACTCTGAGTTAATTAGTGGAGTATCATACTACATGTTCCCTCCCTATCAGGGCCTGAACTCCATTTTTGCTCTTGTCTAATTATCCTCTTGTATATTCAGGTCTCTTTTGATTGAAAATGAATGGATATATGCTGAGCAGGTAGGTTTTTATTTGGTCTGTTTACTCTTTGTATATCCTCTGTACAAGATATTAACCATATTTTATATTATATCCTTTCTCCCTTTTTACGAAACCTGTCACTCAACTATCCTGTTTTGAATTTTTCTCAGCTCTTGCAGTGATGACAGCCAGGCGATTTGTTAATTTTCTGTTTTGAAAAGGAATCAAATTTGAGCTCATTTCTATCCTGTCTCCTTCTTTTTGCAAAAATAAACAATGGTTAAGCTGTCTTTCTGTTCTTTTTTAAAACCATTCTGCCCACAAATTCACAAAGCTGTCACTGCATTTCCTTCTGCAAAATTCGATGAGTCCTGTTTCAGAAATTTCCTCAACTAAAATCTAAAACATTATAATAGCTTACTTGCATTATGACTTCATGCCATGTAATAGATTTTATTTTCTGTGCTCTTAGTTCAAATTTTAGTGTTTGATTAGATAATCTACTGCTGTGTGCATTATTGCCTCAGCACAAGGGTTTGGAAAAGGTCTGCATGTATTTGTACATATGATTCGTTGACGTGTTCTGTTAAAACACACATGTATTGCATGAAAATGCAAAAAGATGTTCATATCTATTTTTTTCAAAAACATAAAGTGTAAACTTCTGTGCTGCCTTGTGACCTCAGAGAGGATGCAGAGCTTTAGCAGATTAACAGGTGAGTTTCATTTTGAGCCTTTTTTTTGCTAACAAGTGTGATTAGACCCCCCCCCCCATCCCCTCCCATATATCGCCTACTGGTGACAGCCAAGAATTCTTACAGATATTCACTCACACTCAGAAATTCTTCAACTTTTTAACTTTTTCATGCTCTACTGAAAAAAGAAAGTATGATGAAGGGCGTTAACTCTTTTCCTCCGGCCGTCTGGGTGGAAGGAAAAGCTGCGACTCTGTCTTCATTGCAAAAAGGCTGCGCTCTGTGTCTGAGCTCCTGCCGGGGACTCTGAAATATTCATGGTATAAATATTGCAAGGCTCTGTGTCTAATAAAAGCGCTGGTCTTTATTAACGAGGTGACTGAGGGATCCATTGATCAAGCTTTCTGTTTTATGTCATGAAGATTTTCTCCTCCGCCACTTCTCTCTTTGTCTCCCATTCCTTCCCTTTGTACGACTCTCTCTCTCTTACACTGGATGACCCTCTCTTTAATGCACATATTTAGTGGCTCTTGTACAAGCATTCTCTCTAAAGACGCACTTGCTGCTTTGCAGGCTGCCTCTCTCTGAGCTCTTAGTGGATGACCCTCTTTTTTTCAGTCTCTCTCTCGATCTTTTCATGTTTCCCCTGCTGCTCCGCGTTTTCTCTTGGATGCTTCGGAAGCAGCACTGGTCTGGTTTTACTGGCAGTCCAATTAGCCAGCCTGTCTGAAGGAGAGCTGGAAGTTTTAGAGGAGCACTTAGCATCACAGTTCAGTGACAGGGAGAGAACGGATGAGTTTGCTGTTCAGCATGTCTGTAAGCTCATTTTACCGCTGTGAAATCACGAATCAAAGGGAAGCTGAACTGTGACCCTCTGCTTGGTGAACATCACAAGGCCTGTCCTACAAAGTGTGGTGCAGGACTCAGACTGTGACAGAATCACTTCCTTTTTTGTTTTACTTTTGGCCTTTTTTGAATTCTTTGTAATAGAAGGCACTATATGTTCTACTTATTTGACGGTGAGCTTTTGCCATGTGTGAAGCAGTGTTTGTTAATGCCTCAGCAAGTCCCACAATACTGCAAAATATCATAACAAAAGCAGATACAGAGATGTCTCATAAGTCAAATACTCTCTGTGTAATCACAGAAGTCCATCAGTCACCATTTTTATATTTACAGAGGTCATCATCTGCTGGCTGCGGTTGTCACTCACAAACAGTGATGTTTAAGCCAAGGAACATAAGTGGTGCAAGGTGAACTGAATTATTAAAGTGCAGAGAAAAGACTCTTTTGAAACGTTTGTTTTGCTTTCAGGTAGTGAAGCTCTTTGTAGTGTCCCACTTTGTAGTTTTGTTTTTACCTATTATACTGTGAACATATTTTAAGTGAAATGAAGTACACAGAGACAGAAAGCACACTGGAAACAAAAAAAAATAAAGTCAATTGCTTTAGATGTGGCGACCTGCATTATACAGTATCATTTAAGCAGTGTTGGCAAGTCAGTCAGTAAGCACTGTACTTATTTATCATTCTGAGGTTGTCTGAAGCATTTACATTCTATTGCTATCTGCTGCTTTATGCAGATATGTCACAGTACTTATCTGACAGCTAGCTGCTATAAACTAAGTGATCGGATTAAGATTTTCTAAACAAATAAATATTGTCATTCAGAGATACAGAAGATATAGATTAAAAGATTCATATATTTTAGGCTTGGTTTGTGCTCTGTGTCTCATTATACATGGTTTTCAGTTGATCCACCAAGGAGAGATATGTCCTCCAAACCTCTCAGGTGGCTCTATTTAAAAGTGCTCAAAGTTCACTAAAAATCAAAGACAAAAGTCTAAAATCTAAATTTCAGTGTGTGCAGCAGCACTGTGGTTTCTAAGCCACTGTAATTTTCTCACAATCCCTTCAATTTAATTTACTGACCCACTGCTGGAGGGGCTCGGCCCTGAGGTTGCATCACTGAACCAAGCTAGCTAACTGAAAAGTATCTTTCCATACATTGTTGCATTAGTATTAAATGTGCATAACACAACCTTAACCTCATGCTTTCTTTAATGGTGTTGCTGAACACAAGTAGTGAACTTCGCCCCATCCTTACTTGGAAACCACTGAGCTGTTTAAAGATGCTCCTTTCCTACCCATTCATGATACTTTCCACTGTTTAATTTGTAATGTGAGTTTTTAAATGGTTGCACTGGTACTTTAATTTCTACCACTAGACATTTCTCTATTGAAACAATTTGAAAACAGCTGTGGTTTAATGATGTTCCGATGTAGTCTGGGATCATGGGATTTGTTGATTTCATTGTTAAAAAGCTTCCATTGCGGATGAAAATCTATCGGACTAATTAAGGCAGAAATGTTCAAAGACAAGGAAATGTATCATAGTGTTATTAATTTGAGTCACGTTGCAGACTTCCTTCCTCACTCTCTGACTGGAGTTACCTCTGAAGTTAACGACAGGTGAAAAATGAAAAGCACTGTTACCTTGAGTGAGGTTATGAATTTCACTGCTTAAACATTGTTGGAAATATTTTTAGAGAAGTGTTAGCACACAACTCAAAAAAGATATATAACAAAGATAAATGTGGAAATGTTTCATAATGTTGGTTTGAGTAAGGCATGTGTGCACTGCAACCAGATCAGAAAATGTTTCTCAAGACTTTATATGATCCATTATTGACACTACAAAAGATTGTTTTATTCACTCAAGCCCTCATTAAATAGAAAGCAAATTTCTTATCAAATTAAAGATTATTTTTGTCTTTTTCAGATGGTTACTGAGTCAGATTAAGCATCATGGAGTCATGAATTATTACCATGATAACCTGAGAGATGGTGAGTCAGAGAGTATAAAGGCGAAGAACAAAGAAACATGATTCACTCTGAAAATTTGAAACCAAAGAGAGTCAGGATCCTAACTTTCTAACCGTGGTGCTTTTGAGCTGCAGTGTGCCAAGTGCTGCTGCTGCTGCCCAGACAAACTTTCCTCTGTCCAGCGTGTTTTAGTTTTCTTTTTCCTTCCTTACATTTATTTACTCAATCACTAAGTCTCAATTGGAAGTCTGATAGCTTTCCCAGATTATGATACAGGGTATTACGTCCTAGATCCAGGCTATGTTTCCCCACTTCATTACCTCACTTCCTCCTTCTCTTCCCCTCCCCTAATTTCCTTCTCTCTCCCATCCTGCCCCGTCATCATCTCGACAGATTGCTTGCCTCAGACGTTTCTGTCGTCCAACAGAAGTCTGTCAGTGACAAATTACCCCCATCAAGGATAATCCAAAGTATTCATTATGACCTTCCTCCTGGATTGAAGTGTCCGTCTGTCATGTTGTGACTGATGATAAGGACTGAGAAGGGTCAAGGAATCCAATGCCGCATGGACCTTTGGGTCATTATACCTATACACACTCACATATGCATGTAAACCACAACTCCAAGAATGCTTCCTCATAAAAGTATGTTTTCTCATCGTTTTTTTCAGTTTTACTGTGGAAAAAATGCGTAACACTCTTTATAAACCCCCAAAGTGATCATTTAGATTTAAAAAGCATAATTGGATGAAAAAACAACTTTCTATTAAAAAAATGTGACATCTGTTTAAAGTTTTAGTGTATGCAACAGTACAGGTGCACTGGGACAGAGTTATTTGCTGCGTCCAATTCATTAGTCTCAGGTGATCATAAATATTTGGAACAGTAGAGGGCAGGCATTCTGAGAGGCTCAGGAGTTTCAGATTTCAGTTTTTATGCATGCACAAACAAACTAGTTATCTTGGCTTGCTGCTTGTCTTTGGAGGTGGCTTCTTGAGTTAAACAGCATAAACAGAGAAGACAGCTAGAGAGAAGTCTTTGATGGGAAAACAAGCGGTTTCGATTTTGATGTTTCAGTTTCAATTAGAGACTTTGTAGAGCGGTTGGATTTGAAAAAATCAATCATATTGAGAGCTATGAAAAATAAGGGAACAGCTGGAAGTGCAATCAGAAATGTCCAGAAATCCAAGAAAGATGATAGCAATACTAAAAACATCACAGCAGTGAATAGAAAAATAGAATCAGCCAAAGAAATTGCAGACAGTCTCTTGATTCCAAGGGTAAAGAAGTCATAATTCACCACTGAGGGAGGATTAAAACTGAAGGAGGACAAAGATACACCACAGGATACATGAATTTCATCAGCAGCGAGAACAGAAGAAATACAAAGAAAGACAGAAACAGCAGATCACATCTCCTCACCTGTGAAGCATGTGGGAGGCAGCGCCATGATGGCAGCATGCATGGCTGCCTCGGGACCTGGCTCAGTGGATTCGACTGATGTTACCGATAATGGCAGCCAAATGAACTCTGACTCGTACAGAAAGATCTTGTCTGCTCTGTCACTTATAATTAAGGAGCCCATTGCGAAAGAGAAGGTGGGAAATGTGGGCCAAGTCAATTTGATAACTTAAAGATCCATTCAGACAGCTGCTGTTTTTTTTTATGAAGCCTCTTTTTCTACAAGTAATCACAGCAAATTTTTAGTCAGACAATAAATGCCTCCAGTCAAAAAATGGAATTTAACTTCGAATTTGATGTGGACGGTATAAACCCATAATCTTTAAACATCAGTATTTGCATTTACATTAAATTTTAATATGCTCTAACTGGGTATAGATGGCCAGTCTAATCAAGTCAAATAACTTCTGATAAGGACACTACTTGATCTCCTCTATTGTTTGGCTATTTATTGGTGTGCTCCACCACTAAGGGCCATTTTCTGAACAGTGTGTATATCCTAGGGGAACCATCTTTGGTTTGGAAAAGTGGCCTGGACTTGTTTCACAAGACTCACAGCAGGCTGCAGGTGGCTCAGCTTCCTCCATTTCAGAGACTGCAGGAGCAGTATATTCTGTTTAAAGCCCTAAAAGCACTGATAATAGTGTCAAGTGCCGCTTATGTAGCTCATGATAATTTCCCTTGATTATAGACTGAAGCATGTTGACATATTTTTTTAATAAACCTGATCTTTTTTGTACTTGCAAAGCCAGTGTAAATCAGCATGGAGAGGTTGGGTAGAAGCTTGTGACTATTGGGTGCAGTAGCTTACTAGCTAATTGTTTTTATACTAATGCCTTTTAGAAGTGGGTGTGTTTAGTTAGGTCAAGAGACGAACTTAACACCAGGGGACACAAAAGCTAATCATTTAGCCAACAGTAAGCTTCACCGGGAAAAAGAAACACTTCCTGGTTGGAGATTCCCAAGAATGAGCAAAGACACATGTTGCCAAACTGCAAGACATACTTGTAGAAAAAAAGAGACTAATAAATAGAATTTTGTTTCACTCAATATTTCATCAGTAGTGAATGAACTGTAACCAGCTCACTCACCAACTTGACCTTTGAAAGTGGCTCCCGATGGAACTTGAGAGACTTCGCCCAGTTAGAGAGAGTTGGTTGCAGGGAACAAAACTGTAACCCGCTACAACCGCTAAATTGCTAACCTATCTGCTAAACAGATGGGTAAGATTACACCCAGGGGAGATTAGGGTCTGTCTTTACATCTAACACCACATAGCTGTTACGATTTTTCACAAACTTACATTAACGTAGCAACAGTGTTAACTAGCGAGTCAGTCCAGCTGAGCTAGCACTGTTCAGACACAAGTAAATAGTGCAACATATATTACAAACTACACAGGTTTTTATCCATTTTCAGCTCTTCTTTCTCTTGAAAGTTCAGCACTGCCCAGATGAATTGCTTTAAGTTGGTGTCCCAGATCCACTAGTTAATGTTCGCCAAAATTAAACTCTACATGACACATTTATACATATTCATATGGCCTCCACACGATGATCTTCTCAGTTTTGCCGTTCCACTTAAATAAAAGTATTAAACTGTAATATTTCACTTTTTAAGGCAAAAAACAAGAATTTAAGAGGTTGTCAGTCAAATGAACTTGCCAAATTTTGTTGTGCATATATAATCAGTCTGTATTTGGCATTGCTGTAACAGTTAAATGTAGAAAAACTAAAAATTTGAAATGTTCAACTGTCTTATGTCTGCTTAAAGAGGTGATTAGCAGTGTTGCAACATAAGATCGAAATGCATCCAGACATTATTTCACAGAAACAGCCCAATGTTAAGAGCAGCATGACAGTTATGTGGTTAACTGCTCACATCTCAATTGACGAATGTAAAATGTTCAATATCCCAAGAGTGTAATGTTCTTTTCAGCACACAGAACATAATTACACCCAGTGATTTATGAGCATGCAGGCTCTGTTTATTATACACGTTTGCTTCTCAGATAGGTTTAAAGCTATAACTATATTGTGTTCAAACAAAGCTTTGCCACTTGAAATCATCTCAGACCAGTTCACAAACATGGACATCAAAGCAGACAGATGGGCTTCTGAGCCAGAGGGGCCTCTGCTGTTTGGTTTTTACATAACTGCAGTAAATACACCTGCAGCATGGCAAACCTCAGCTGACCAATTTCTGGAAAATCAGTTTTATTGTTAGTGCAGGGAATAAACTAGGTGCTGATGCTGTATAGAATTTTTCTGATCAATACGCATATGCAGAGCCATATAGAGTGGTAGTTTTCTGAGGCAGCTGCACGGTCACAGTTACAATCAGGTTTGATAGAAAGTAGAGTGAGAGATTGCATCTTTAGCCAGAAAATCAGCATATAAATCTCTGCTTCATTGTTAAGTCAAGGAATTATTTTAAACATTGCATCTCTTACAGACTGTTCTCTCTCTGTCTGCACAGGTGGAAGGTTTAGAGTTCAGCTGCATTCAAAGACCAACCTGAGCCTTTAAATAACAATCACTGTTTATTAAAGGTGACTTATAGCAAAAAACTCTCCAAACAATCAGAAATGCATTAGATATTATTTGTTACACTAAAATTAAAATAAAATAGGGCCTATATGGTACTATTTGTAAAGTATGCCAGACAAGATGTTATTCATCTATTTTTCAATGACATAGTTTGCAGAAATGTACTTGTTTAAAACAAATGAAATAATTTCCTTGTAACTTGTCTACTGGTTTGCATAGTAATTACTAAAAATGATTAATGTTGTTACGGAGCCTATTTGAGTGTAAAAATCATGCTACAATGGAAAAAAAACAAGTTTTTTAGCTAGGACCTTGTTCTGGCCAGGCTCTCTGCCAGGTGGTTGAATCTGTGAAGGGGTTAAGACATCCTCATGATTATGACAAGGATGAACAACAAGTCAGTCACATTATCCAGCAGCTGCAAGAGGCTGTGCAGCTGGCTCCATTTAGGCTTGCTTAGCTCAACACTAAATCATATATTATATTGTAACATTCATTTACAAATGATTAATATTGTGAGCTTTCAAATAGCAACTGCAGAGAGAGTGCAGAGTCCAGCCCCCTCTCCATTACACACTGCAGTTTCTCTCTCTTTTTCTTTTTCTTTTTTTTTAACTGGCTCGTCTGGGATTTTCTGTCCGTATTCAAACCAAATGAGTATCCACATGAACTACTACAATGTCAGAAAGGAGTCATACTTGATGTACTGGGGTGGTTATTTGGCTCGATAGGGAAAATAATAATACACAAGATTTAAAATAGAGATTCTTTTATTATCATTTTCAAACATAAGGTTGAATAATAACATGTAACCACAAAAAAACATAATTCTATATAAACTGATTATTAAAAAATGGAAACTAAAAATTGATAAGTTCACAACAATAACATGGATTATATATTAAGTGTAGAGAATAAGTTATATACATGCACAGTTGCATATGTGTTTTATTAACTATTTAAGTTTCAAAGAGGTTTATATTGGTATCATTGTTACCATGATGCACAGACCAAAGAAACAAACTATCAGGAACATCAAGTTGTCAAGTTCTTACGGTCAACCTGTTTGCTTCAGCAGGCGCAGAGCATCATAATCCTCTCCTTGCAGTTCCTAGAGTCAGAGTTTTGGTCTCTACAAACCTCTGACAAAAATAGGCTTAATGACAATTAGGGTTTCAGGTTTGTCTATGAAAAGTCAAACCTAAAAGTCTCAACAAACAGCTGTCCAAATGTCTGCAGTTCCTACTGTGACTATTGCCAATGCTTATAAAAATGCTCTTGTAAATATGTTTCATAGCTTTAAAAATGAAAAAAAGGGAAAGAGACAATTTGTTTCCTACAATTGATGGATTTCTACACAAAAGCATTATAGGCCTATCTGCCAGAAATACAGCAGTGTTTACAAGCTTTCTGCATTTCTGAGAGAGGTGAAGTCACACACATCTGTGATTCAATCAATCAAATCTGATCAAACCTCTGCCACACACGTTTGTGCTCATATGTGTTAAATTCTCTCTAAAAAAAATCCCTAAATATGGTCTCTTAGATTTTGTTTTTCATTTAGTCATGAATATGTAATGCCTTAGAGAAATATTTATTTGAAGCCAAGGTTGAACATTATTCCACAAGGACAGTTGAAAAATGTGTCATTTTCTGTTACTTAGACATTTGGCAACAAGCTGACATGACACTTGGATGCCACTTTTAGTGCAGTAGCATCATTTCCACTTAAATGCCACCACCTCAAATTTGCTGCTTCACTCAGATGTTTATTCCACTTCCTACTGTTATGGATCCATAAGTTCAAATGTACTCATAGGTTTAGTCAACTTTACTCAAGTTGCAAAAGATAACTGAAATTTCCCATTTTGATCTGTATTAAACTTTTACATCTAACATCACTTCATGAAAGTTGGGCTCGTTTTTTTTTTAAACATAGTACTTCAATTAGGGACGATGAATGGGGAAAAAGACATAGTGAAAGACTGACAGACAGAAGAACAAGAGGGAACAATACGGCATTTGAAGGGGCCCAATCGCGTTTCCCGAAACCTTGATAAAGTGCAAAGCTTGGCGTTTCGATACGGCCGTTAATTAGCTCTCCCTCCCTGGTGGGGTCTGCCTGATCGAGCGTCTAATGGTTTGCTTTAAAGTGCTGAATGAACAAATGTGTGTGTGCGTGTGTCTCAAAGTGCTTTGTTTGTTTTTTGATTGACTAATTTCTTAATGTGTGTGTGTGCTGATGAGAGTGTCTGTCTATATGTGTGTGTGTTGGTTTGGGTGCGTGTGTGTGTTGAGTCTGTTCTGTGCTTGTGTCAGCATTTCTCAGCACTTGACTAAGGTTGTTTCTCTGAGTTTATGATGGCAGGATATTGCTGCAGTATACCTTGAGAGGAATAACCTTATGTTTTCATTTCACTGTTTGGAGTCGAATTAGTTATGAATTTTCAGGGATGGGGGGTCAGGTGTGGCTCACTATTCCATCAATTAGCACTTCTGGTTACTTAGATCAGGATCTGAGCCACTAATAGTGCTAAAACACAGCTGTTGAAGTGAATATCTTTTTGCATTTGATCCATGTTTTTACTGATTCAAAAACTGTATGAAAGCTTTTGTATTATTCTCCCTAATTGCAGCAACAACTTACAAAACTGATCCACGACTCTTTGGTTTTGTTCCATAAGCTTACACGTTTCTGCAGTGAGATCATCTGAAGTTTTTCAGGCATCCTCCTCATGCACTCTGAGCAACTTTAAAGATGTCAAGGCTTATAAACTTAGTCAGGTCCATGAATCATCAAATAAAAAGTACTGTCATCTCAAAGGGATTATTAAAGGGATTTATCTTATCATGTTAATGACCAGAACATTGCTGTGCCTATAGTACGTGCAGCAGTGGCTCACGTAGATATGCCCTTATATGAGTTATTGATTGTAATCTGTTAAATCACTTTCTAAAATTAAAGCCAGATATTTAAAAAGCAATTTTTCATGTCAACAAAACTGACCCTGTGGAACTTTAATCACTCAGTTCCTAAAATTGATGCTTTGTAAGTGGAAATCTGTGTCTTGACGAAATCACCCTGAACTTACTAGGCTGCGTGGAGCTTTCAGCTACATTTCACAGTTTTCATCAGTTAGTTTGCAATCTTTTATATCTGCTTTAAAGTCTATTCATACATTATAATGTGGGAGAATAATGCAAGTACACTATCAGCAGGCATGAAAAGCTGAATACTATAAAAACCAATATAATACAACAATAGTGTTTATATTGTTGGTGCTCAAAATAGGGGTCAGTATGCATGAAACATATTTCCAGCCAGAAGGACAGAATCTCCACATAATCAATGAAGGGAAATCAGTTGTGTCGTATTTTTTAAGTGATGCATATGAGGTGAACCTCAGTACTTCAGTTTGAAGACACATCGTGACCTCTTTGATCCATCTAGACGAGGCAGGGCAGGCAGCCGTCCTACTGACGAGGATGAACAATTGAGCTAACACAAGAGAAAAAACCATTCAACTAGAACATTTCAATATTTGACAAAATATGCAGAGTTTCATTTGTACGATATAAAATATGTAGTGTTACACTGCACACTTAAGAATAGTATAAAATCGGATTAACACTATTGAACATTAATTTATGCGACATTGTGGGATAAAAAATAACATCATCAGTCTCTGTGTTCCCAACAATTATTTAAATAGGAGCATGTGCAGTTATTGTGGCTGTTTCTTAATTGCAGTGAGATTATTATTATTATTATTATTATTACAGAAATCATTACCTAGAAACAGTGATCCAAAAAACAAGAGGACATCAGCTGGCTTCCAAACATGGGGAGTGCTCTGTATTGATAATGTTAGTGTGTTTAGTTTTCACCTCAGAAAGGTCTGTTTCTCCTCTCATAAACTGTTAGGGGATGTTTTCAAGAGCTGCTGTGATTGGACATTACTGAAACCCACTTTGACTCCATATGCCACATTATTTCTCTTAATAATGTATTCATCGTCCTCTCAGCATTGCTGCATCGGGATTTATGCAAGTTTCCCTGCTCTCCAAAAATGAGCTGGTCACACTCACATGCGCCAGCAATTGCTCTCATGGTGAATCTGAGAATAAGCACGAGCCTCCGAGTCCTTGGACACATTGTGAAAGGACGCTGCTCTCCACTTCTTTCACTCACAAAGAGCTCCTCTATATTAAGGAGACCAAGACTGTATACTTAACTTCGCTCCATCTCTCTTACTCACTGTCTCTTAACCTGCCTTACACTCTGCCTTTCTCTCTCCAACTCTCTCACTTAGCCTTTCTTTATCCTCTCTTAACCTGTCTCTCTTAACACCTCTCACCATCTCTATTAGCCTCGTTCTCACTGGCACCACTGCTACCTTTTTGTCTCTCTTGCTGTCTTTCTCTTTCAACCTGCCATGCTTCTCTCTTTCCTCTCTTCCATCCCCTCACATAAGCGCTGAAACAGAGAGGCTTTGCTGAAGTCGACGACGCCACGGCAGAAGAGCCTGGCATTTGGTTTCTGTCCTTTGGGCTTTTCAATCTGCCTCATTCTATCTATTTTTCTGTCTCCGTCTGGGCTTCTGCTAGAATCTGCTTTGAAAAAAAATCATCCTTTCATTCCGTCAACTGGAGACAGACGTTAGGTCTTCATCTCCCTGCTCTCTCTTCACATACGCCAGCATCAGTGTCTGTCTCCCGTGCCTCGTGTCTGCATGACCTTCCCAGCTTCCTCTCTCCATCAACACATGCCTGTTCTCTGTACCTTGGGTTCGTCTCTTTCATTCAATTATTTCCTGACTGTTTTCATCGCCTCTTCCTCAGTAGTCCTTTCCTCTTCCTGCCATCTGGGGCCTCTCTCTCCTCGCTATTTCAAATCACTGTGTTTCAGTTATTACTTTTCACTGAACAGTTCTGTATTTCTGTTGGGGGAAAGTTTGAGAGAAAAGTTGTGCTTATTTTGGCTGTCAAAGGGACAGTCCACTGATTTTTACATATTTTAGTCCTCATAACTCAGTGTTACTTACTGTTCAGCCTGAGGCAGAATTCATTGAACAGCAACTATTATTACTGTTTAAGCCATTTTTTAACGTGAAGTATGTAATTGTTTGTGCAGATTGCTGAATGGAGATGCTTTCCTCAAATGCTTTGTGATTATGCAGCAAGTTTGAAGGTTATAATGCTCATTGTTTGTCTTCTTATGTCATAAATAAATAATTGTGAGTCAACACTTACTGAAAAATAGAACAATATTAATCTTTTTGTATTCAGGAGGCAGATTTGAAACCACATGCAGGAGGTTAAATAACAGCCAGCAGCCAACTGGAAGATGGAGAACAGGAACAATAATTGTCTTCAAACTGAGGAGACAAGGAGGTCAGGGAGCTCTTTACCCTCTGAACAGGTTGTGAAATCAACCACCACCTCACAGGCAATGTTGTTATTTCTATATTTTTCCATTGTTATTGCTGTAAAAGTGATTCACGGCATGTATGTTACATAAGACACCAATGGTGTTTTTTACACCTGCCTGTCATACCAATGTTATTTTGCATCACCATTATATAATAAAAATCACACTGAGCCGGCAGAATGCAGATGTTGTTTTGTTCAGTTAAAAAAACCCATATAGGGTAGAGAGGGGACATTGTTTCTCTGCTGCTTTTAATAAAATGGACTCTTTCTACTTGGGGCTAATTAAGCATCCTTCTTTCCTAATTGAAGTTTAGCAGGTCATTATGTTTTAAATGATAGTAAACAAACTACCTGTAAGTTTTTGATCAATTGTCAGTTGTGTCATCTTTTGTGATAGTTCCATAATGGCTCTTTGTTCAGAGGTAGATGAGAAGGTTCTAATTAATTTTCTCTGTGGAAGGTAAATTTACAAACAGCTCAAATTCATAATGTCATAATTAGTTTTTTGTGACATGCAAAAAATCATATCATTTTAGAACTCTCCTTCTTGTTCATGTAAAATTGTTTATTGTAAATGTTTTCTTTAAGTCAGCTTGGATGTATAAAAAACAGTTGCATTATAGAAAGTGTAGGACCCAACATGTTTGAATCTTCATCAATATTGTGGACTTAAAGGAATGATTTCCTTGTCTACTAACAATTATGAAGATTGTTTTTTTTAACTGTGACTTTTTTGTGTTTCACAGCCTTTCAAATGTAAGTTTCTTTTTTTAACTTGAAAAACTTTCCTTTTTATAATGGTCTCCCTTTTTTAAACAACAAATGTATAAATGGCCAGTTTTTTATGTTGTGATTGATAGTGATGTTCTAATGTTTATTATGAACAATTTTTTCAGCTGCTAAAACCACAGATATAGATCTTTTTGTCCTTGTAAACTAGCAAAATGAAATTACTTTACTATGACGTTATCACTGTCATTTTCTCTACGGTTTCCCTACATTTATGCCAGACAGTGATCATGATGGACTGATCCTACACTCAAGAAAAGCTCTAGGAAAAAACTCTAGGGCTTTTACTCTTTTTATTTACCTGCTGCCCCTCGGAAAATCTAATTATTTGCTTTCCTTTTGCACTATCAATCATTTTCTGAGACCAGCTGTCATTTTTTTTTC
This sequence comes from Acanthurus lineatus, assembly GCA_029814665.1. Classification (NCBI taxonomy): domain Eukaryota; kingdom Metazoa; phylum Chordata; class Actinopteri; order Acanthuriformes; family Acanthuridae; genus Acanthurus; species Acanthurus lineatus. The sequence goes on from JAPZDV010000022.1 coordinate 4,055,596, forward strand.
CAAATGCTGGACATCTTATTTGGAATGAAACCCATCACTGCCATTCTCCTTGGACAGGCTTATCATTCCTTTTCCTTCCCCCTCTTGTTTATTTTCTCTTCCTCCTCTTCCTCTTCGTCCACTCAGGGCCCTGGGGCCGGTCTATCGGCCTGTCAGGCAGCCAGGATCCCACATGTCCGTCAGGGCTGAGTCAGCCTGCCACTCACTCAGGCGCTCACTCAGTCTGTCAGTCAGTCGGTCTTCCCCTCAGTCTCAGCTCTGTGGAGGTAAACATTAGTGAGGGGGTTGCATGGAGAAACATTTCCCTTTTAGCCACTGCTCACAAATGAGCATATTAGTATTCCACACAGCGAGGCACTTTCCAGCGCTCTCTAATCGCTCGGCATCGCGCAGCTTCCAACCAATGCAGAAAATCAATGACATCATAGCCACATAATTGCATGTTACCAGCAGAGGCACGAGCCTCGAGTGCCTTAGTGCATGCGTGTAAGAGAATGCGGCAGGACTCCTGTGTACGTGCATTTGTGTTTAAATACTTGTACACCGGCATATGTTCATTATGTGTGTACAACAGTGGAGATCATGGGATTCAACCCCTGTAGCAGTTTGAGTGATACTAGCCTCCTGCATGCATGGCTCTCTGGTGGGTACGAGTGTGCTGCTGAATGGCTGTAAAGGTAGCAGAGAATAGAGTACATTCTCACCCGCTTGGTCTCCAGGGTTTCTTAATATCTGCGGGCGAACACTGCACCATCTGCACTGCTCAGAACACAGAGGAGAGGGAGAGAGAGAGAGGGAGAGAGAGAGAGAGAGCATTCTCATAGAGAGGAAGTAGCATTAGCTGCACTGCTTAGCAGTGACCTGCCACTCTGTTTCCAATTTCAAATTCAAATGCAGAACTCATCCTTGGGGAACCTCACCTTTCTTCCCTCCTTCTTTGTCTCTCTTTCTTCTCTCTCTCTCTGTCTCTCTCTCTCTCCTCTCGAACTTCCCTCTCTCGCCTCTCCATCTCATCCCATCCTGCTCTCAATTCGCTTTTTCAATTTCAAGACGCTTTGAAGCCAATGCCAGCTGTGGGACCCCCCCTCTCCTCCCACCGAGATTGAACTCTGGGACTTCTTACCTTTTTCTCCTCTCTATATTTCTCCTCACTGTGTCATCAATCCTCCACCTCTCTCCCTCTCGTCTCCCCCCAGCCTGGCCCTGCCTATCTCGCTCCATTTCTTTTTCTAGTGAATGTATTGTTCTTGCTTGAAAAACTGGTTTCTGGACAGGGGTGAAGTAAATCTTTTGTGACCTGGTATTCCCTGCTGGGCCTCTCCCTCTCTTTCTCTCTCTCTCTCTTTGACTCTTTTAGTTAAGCCTCTCTCGGCCGACACAGGCACCAAGCTGTAACACGATACAGATGGAATATAGTATAAACAGAAAAGCTCCCGTAAAAGAGAAAGCCCTTCTGATCCCCCATCCTCCCCCATCTCTGTTTTTTTGCCTAGCTGCACCCTCTTTTCATACGTTCTTCTTGAACAACCACTTTTTTGTTTCAGCTGCTGCTTTGTAGTTTCCTCCAGGTTGAGTCACTGACCGGAGAGGGAGTGCATGTGAGGTCTGCTCATCTTCATACACTGTGTCTCACAAACTTTCTTGGTTGCTCATGGTGTCACTGCACAATTATGTCTCTATTTGGAGTTTCTGAAAAGAGTGAGCGACAATTCTTCAATTCAGAATCCATCACACAACAGCTCTTCTATGAGCAGCAAACAGTGGCTGAGATTTTAATGAATGCAATATTGTTGCACCACTTTAGTGTAAATTGATTTAGAGAATTCACTTTTCAAGGAAAGTTGAATTTTTCAAGTTTCTGCAGCCCAGATTCCAAGGACAGAGTACATCCAAGGGAGTTTAGTGGTTTTCAGTATCACAAGCTTTGTCAATAAATTACCAGCGGCAAATTTAAGGGAATGTTTATATTATATTAGAGATAAAAAGTAACTGCCAGTTCAATATATGCGATTAAATCAGTAACAAATGATGTCTTTGTTTCTTATTTGTTTACAGAGAATGAAAAGTGAAGGTTTTCTGAAACAGGAAGGCAAATGGCTGGACATTGTACAGGAAAGGTGTAAAATTCATGGTGGCATTTAACACAGAGGAGGACCACAAGCTGCTTTCAGAGATAAGACCCAACCCAGCAGCTCTTATCTCATCATAGTGACCATGATATATTTTTAGACTAAACAGGTGGAGCATTGTGTTTTCTGTTCTGTAAAGAAAAAAGAGATTTGAAAGAACCACCGATGGTATGATCAGTGGAAAGAAGAGGATTTTTTATTGCCACAATACAGTAAAGTGACAATGTGTTTTTGAGATGTGAGCAGGCAATAAAAGCCCTCATCGCTTGACTGATCTACTAATGACTTCCCATCCAGACTGCCACGCCTATCCGCTTTAATCTGCAAATTGGATGGGTGCCTACCTTCCTCTGGGCACCTTCAACAAACCCAATGTCAGATATTTATTGTGGGATTAGGTTTTAAAGGTGCACAAGGTGAAAGATTAAAAAATAATTAAAGCAACAAAAATAGATGCAAAAAATCGGTTGCCCAAGAAGGTGGATAAAATGTCAGAATTAAAAGACAAAACAGTCTATTGTGATGCTAAAAGCTCTGTCAGGCTATACTGCTGTGCTTTTAGCTTAAAGACAACATCACCATGCTAGTGTGATTGGCATGATAATGGAAGAATGCTAATGTTTATCAGGTATTTACCATCCCAGTAAGTGTGTTATCATGCAAGCAATTGCTAATAGAATGTTTTAATCAAATTTTTTAGCTCTGATCAGAGCCCCTATAATAGGGTATCTGTTCATATCAGGTCCAATTTAAAATATATTTGCCTAAATGTTGATTAAATGTGTTTCGAGCTCAGTTTGAGTCACCTTATTTAGTCAAGCGGAAGGCTACTTGATTAAAAAACTGGAGGTCTTGACTGAAAAAATAAGCTCATAAACTCAATCCATTAATATGATATAATGCAATGTGAAAATTTCTCTAATGACACAGACACAACGCTATTTGCTAGTCAGACAATGGATTATTCTTTTAAAATTGTGATAAATAAGTACAAAAATGTCATTTAGCTTGTGATGCTACAATAGTTTTACTGAGTAATTGTGGAAAAATGGAACTCTGTTTCTCTAGTTAAATTGAAAGCCTAACCGGTGGAAACTCATCAGGTTTGACACAGAGGACAAAACTGCAACTCCAACATGCTTTCATTAGTTCTTTGCAGTATGTTGGTGCAGAAACACTGGGTCGACTTTGGCTCAGTTGGTAGAGCAGGTCATCTTCTTATCAGGGGGTTTGTGATTGGATTTGGTCCTCCGGTGTGCATGTCAGAGTGCCCTTGAAAAAGATTCAGAACCCCAGATTCCTCCTGAAGTCTTCCAGTGTTCCACAGGTATGCAGGTTTGTATGTGTATCTGATAAGCAGATTGAACCTCATACATGTCTGCCATTAGTGGGAATTATTTGGAATTGAGGCCCTGAGAGTATAACTTAGGTACTTTATTGTGCAAGGTTTGTGGCCTTTAAAGTGTATTAAGATGCTAAGTATGTTAAATATTGAGCTAAAACCAAAAACGTCCCACAGTGATCAAGACAGTAAAGATAAAGACAAGAAAGACAAAAACGATACATTAGTTTAATTGGAATGTATTCAAATCCACTGTTTTTTCTTTGTTAATTTCCCAGCCTTTATACATTAGCATATCCACAAGCCGTCTCCAAGTGCTGCTGCTCTGAGTTAGAATTCAATTAAGTTTTTAAATTTTTATTGCTAAGTACATGTTTGATTTTTTTGACCTGGTTTGGTTCTCATGGTTCTTCCCAATCCTGAGGGTCCACAAATGGAGCTTTGCATGTTATTCCCAGTTCACAGTCAGTTACAAAGGGTGGTTGGGCTTTTGCCACAGCCACAGACAAACTAATTCTCTGGCTTCTGTAAAAATCTTGTTTTAAAACATGGATTATATCAATGCATTTAAGAACTCGAAAAGTTTGGTGCATGTTTTGATCATTTTTATTTTTTATCATCTTTATTTTTTCTATGTTCATTTCCTCCTCCTTTTCCTTTATATTTGCCTTGTCTGGTTTCATTTTCATTTTCTTTTTTAAAGAAATGTGCCTCATAAATAAGGTTTTTTACACTTTTTTTATTGTGTTCCATGATGTTTAGCCTTTGTAACACATTGTATTACCCATAATCCATCTTCAGCATGAACCTGCATTCAAGAGCTGCTAAATGTCCACTGTAAGTCCCCTGATGTGTGCACCCCCCTCTTCACACTCTGTTGGCCGTGTCCAGTTCGTTCTCCAGCCAGCCAGTAGATCTGAGCAACAGGGTGAGCACCCCTCCCTTGTGTCGGGGTAATTGTGTTTTTGTATAAGCTGTCTGGCTGCATTACAGTAGCCATGACCCAGTGTCTACCCTGTTCTCATCACCCAGGCTACTGGGGCTCGACAAAGTTGGCAGCAAACACTGCTTCCATCTTGCTATGCTGATTCCACTCATCTTTATGAGCTGGAGTTGAAATCACATCAGGTGAAACCACCAGATCAGAGATATTCTCATCATTCTGAATCTTTACAGAGTCCATATTTTGGCAGAGCCATAAAGGCAAAAGGGAGAGGAAAGAGACAGACGTTGGTTGATTGATTAGATCGTGATAGCACGGGTGTTATGTCTTCTTGTGCTGCTGCACAGACACGACAGATAGGAAAGGCAGGAAGGTGGCAGACAGTCAGATTAAATACAAGGACGGACAGATACGCAAGCAGACAGACAAACAGAACAGCAGCAAGGAAGAGGGATAGCCAAGAAGATAAAAAAGGGAAAGAAAGATGAACCAAGACCCTGAAAGAGGCAGAGAGTTTGGAGAAAAGTGATGATCAGGGAGACAGAGACTTGAAAACCAGACAGAGTAGTAGGTTAAAGGACAGACAGACAGACAAAAAAGCTAATCTTATGCTCTCCTATCCAATGGGCCTTGTGTGAAAATGTGCTGATATAGGGCTTAGCTGGAGGAGGATTTTCTCCCTTTAGTTTGGCTTTTCTGCTAAGTAGCATTGTGATACAATCAGCCACTGTACAGACGTGTGCGTACATATGGAATTCCATTAACCTTTCTGGCTCTGTTGGTTAAATGTCAGCATGGTGCATGAAATTGAATTGGTCATTGATTCAGAAGCAGGACAATTCTCCCACTCAGTTGGAGACAAGTACAATACAGCCGACTTAAGTCTGCGTGTTCCTTGTTGGTTACAAACCACAGCATAAATAAGACTGCTGCGGGGAGCAGAACGTCTGTGACGGCAGCTGTGATATGTCTTTTCTACAGATAAACAAAGTATATTCAAGATGATTACTGGTTGCTTTAAATTGTCAGCCAATAATGTGAAAATGTACATCATCTGCTAATCATTGACCATAAAGAATTTATACCTAATAAAGAGAGATGATAGTTAAATTTGATTATGTTTTTATCATAAACACATAGATGAAGAAGCAGGGAAAGAACGAACACAGCACGATATTTTATGCATATTCCTTTAACCCTAAGTTCTCTCAGCATAAACTGCAGGTTATGAACTTACTTTTCAAATAGAAAATTGTGAAATTATCAGTTATCTGCTGGGTATCAGCTATGAGAAGCAGATAATTATCAGTTATCATTTGTTGCCTGAGATAATACTTATCCAGTAGTCGTGACAATAAGTTTACCCAGCTTTTTAAAAGGAATTTTCAAGCTCTATTGGCTAAAAATAATCGTCAGTCATTTGAAATCAGACAACTCAAAATCAGTTAGCACTAAAATATGATATGTTGTTCAGGATGTACAACCACCCCACCCCACCCCCACCCCCCAAGTTTTTCATCATTCTCTGCTCTCTTGTCCATCCACAAAGACTGAGACCCTAATCGGATACAACCAAACAAGTCTTGCATGACACCAAATCGTTCAGTCATGGCAAAGCAGACGTGCACAGTAATCCACACAGCAGCCTGTTACACAAGAACCAGACTCTGAACAACAACCCACATTAGCCTCTCTGCTAATCTCTTTCTTATCTAACTTACAAACATTAACACTGCACCTGCTGTGTTAATGTTTGTAAGCTGCACTGCGATCAGTTTGCAGGCTATGCTATGTAGCTAATTAGCTGCTCAGCTGCAGCGCATTAAACATCATGTAAACATCTGCTATAATAATTAAAAAACTATACATATTTAAAAACATGTTGACATTTTTCACTGCCAAAAGGAAATGACTAAATGTGATTACAGTGGTACTTTAAAACAACTAACTGAAGTGAAAAGAGGGAAATTTAGGTAAATATGTACATGTGTCTCCATCATAAATGCTGCTTGTGGCAACAGCTGCTCAGGAAATTGATATAGTTTCATTGTAAATGATACATTTGTTTCTTCATTTAAAAAAAAAAAAGAAAGGAACCGGGAAAAAAAATTATATTTCTCTGAAAACAGATCATTTTTGTTTATATTACGGACTGTTCTGCTGCATAAAGATCCCCAATGGAAGTCACTGTGCACCAAACATTTCATTTGTTGCAACACTCTCTAGTCATAACACACCCAGACTGTGTTGTCAATAGGAGGTGACAGTTCATTTCTAGCTCTTTTTTTACTTATGACAGATAGAATGCTGACAATTTGACTGTGATACTTCAAATGTAATTGGATATTGTCTTCTGAAATAAAAAATATAGCATTTTCAAATAGCAATTCCTGAACTATCTATTTACAAAAAATGAACACAAGCTGTTTTGCTTGCACAGGAAAATAGGAATAGGGAAAGCGAGTGAACAACAAACATTTTTATATTTGATCAACTGTAATCATTATTAATAGAAACAGTGTTCACTTTATGAGATTTACGTAAAATCAAGCTGCACTTTTTAGTATTTTCATAGGTGGATTTCTCAGTGAATTTTTCAGTATTTTATGAAATGACTGTGTAAAATGAAAGTTACACTTTTCTCATGTTGTGACGACCTTCATAGAGTTATCACATAAGTCTGTGGTTACCATCCTCTATGAAGCGTTTTAGCATCTTTTAGCTAATTTTTAGGGTTTTGCAATGTGAAACTGTTTTGATACAGCCTCGCAGCCTCGCCTCATAAGTTGGTGGGAACCAAAGCAGAGCTAAATGGAAAGTAAGTATTAAATTTACATTCAGAGACATTCCTTTCCTGTCATGCAGATTTTGCTAAATGTCCCTTAAATATGTCAGTATGCATTTACTCGTTTATATGTTGCCATAATGTTATATTTATAATATGTTTGCCATAAAATGTTTAAATGTTGATAATCTGTCAGTAATGTACGTACAAGTTATAAACTGCCCCCAAGTGGCCAAAAATGTATGAATGCTACTTTAATCTAAAATTCAGTTTTAAAATATAGCAATTAGCATTTGACAGTGAGTGGACATTTTTATTATCAAACTGGATGTCTATCTATCACTACTACTTTGTCTATTTGGCAATACATTTATACTAAAATAGTGATGCTGCACACTTTCATCTGCTCTTTGCATTTTAAAGAAACTACAGAAACAATCAGACTTCTTCCTAACGCTTGAACCACTGACTGACCCCAGTCATAATTTAAGTTTTAGCCAACTGCAACAACAGTAGCTACTCATTGAAAGTATACATAACAATCATACTTTGTGAAAAGGGGGTTAACATATATTCTCTGGTTTGACATTGTACAATTTTTCCATAAACTAGCATTTTTTTAAATCCACATTTGGCTTCTCTGCTGAACACATGCACTCTGCAACCCTGCTGGGTGCGTAAACAAATTCTGACCTTTGTACTTATTTCTGGAAGTTTAATGTTAATGGCAAAGATGGGGGCGGCACAGGAGAGCTTTAGGAATACATAGGAGCCCCGATGCTAAAACAATGAGGAGTGGAAACAGTGTTGCAGCTCTGGAGGTCAGTGGATCGATGTGCAGGGATTACATCTTGCGATGTGGATGTCGATAGGTCAAGAGACAAACTCACTAATGAAGCTGAGTTATGACTCATTTATCTGGCCACTGGCCACACACTCCACCATTTGTGATTCCTTAACTTCTTTTTTGTCATTCAATTTCTCTTTCTATCTTTCTTTCTTTCTTTCTTTCTTTCTTTCTTTCTTTCTTTCTTTCTTTCACCTGTGTGTTAAAATTCTCATACAGAATCTTTTTTCCCATGTTGCTATTTCTTCAGCTGCCTCTGTCATATTTCTTTTCTGCCCTCTTTTTTTCTCCAGCTTTTATTCTTACCCCATTGCATCAGAGTCATCACGCCTTCCATCATGCTCTCCCACTCTGTACTCTTTGTTTTCACCCTCCTATCTTTTTCTCCTCTCATGCACCCTCCCTCAATGCTCTCAAGTTGCTCGTAACCAAATCTCAGGGTTCTCCATTTCCTTCCAGCTAATACCCACCTAATACCTCCTCCCACACATGCACACACACACACACACACACGCACATAAACACACACACACATACAGTCGCACTTTCCAGCCTAAGCATACTAACAAAGTCCAACCCAAGAGCACAAACAGTCCAGATTTTTGCAGCCACACTGTCATATCTGTGAAAATAAAGCCCTGTCATCTCAGCGTCATTGATCGCTACTGAAGGCTCATTCCTGACAACTGATGGAAAAATGTCATTCTGACAGCTGTGACAAAATTCTAGCTATTTCTACTCAATTGCACCAAAGTTGAGGGGAAGACTCTTGGAGATTGTTTACATGACAGACTGCAGGAGATCTTTTTGTCTGTACATCTTGAAAGCTGCAGCAAAAAAAAAAAAAAAAAAAAAAAAAATTTTTTTTGAAGGTTTTTAAATGGATGTTGGTGGAATGTGTTATTTGTGGTTTTTTTGTAAAAAGTTTAGATGTGAAATAATGTGC
>JAPZDV010000022.1:4064687-4217633 GCA_029814665.1 Acanthurus lineatus
AAACTCCACCAAAAAAAAAAAAAAAAAAAAAAAAAGAGTGTGACCTGGTTGAAAGTGCAAGTGTGTGGAAAGATGATATAGAGCTTTGTAGAGAAAACAGTAATCTGTGCAATAATAGGCCAAAATGCAGCTTTTAGCACTGTTTTCATAAACACTTACTCACCAGGCACTTTTTGCACTAAAACACTTTCCTTCATCAGTAAATGATGAGCTTCACTTGTTCTTAACCTTCCCTTTGCCTTTCCACTCAGCTGCATTATCAGAGTCTGCTCATATAAACACCTGCCAAGTGGGTGAAAGAGTGGCTGAAATGCGCCTCCCTCTTAGTCATGACCCAGTCGTGCAACCGACTGTCTGCCTTTGCTGTCTTGTGTGTGGCAGTGTGTGTGTGTGTGTTAGGTCATATGAGTTTCAAGTTTATTTTTACAATAAGAATGTGTATTTTACCCAGAGCTTTGCCTGTTAGTGTAGATGCATGCTATGAGCAGAATCAGACTAAAAGGGACAGACAGAAAGATAGAGAAGGAGAAAATGACATTTCCAGCTGAGCTTCAAGCTTTTGTTAAGACCATTAAAAGTTAACACAACTGCAATACGCCATCCGCCAAACATTCAGCCCACATGCAGAATTTGTTTGACATCATACTCGAGCAAAGCAGGAAGAAACAGATGCATTTTTCAAAAGACAATACTATATGGACTGGTGACAAATTAAAAGGAAAAAAATAGCAACATAAAGTGTCTTTGTAAGATGTTGGGCCTAAACAAGTATCCAGAGCAGTTTCATTGTTCCTTGTCCCAGATTTTACAAGTATGCGAAACTCTACTGAAGGAATGAGCACCATTATTTCAGAAGATATTGCCTCATTCACTGTTGTGATAGTAATGTTGAAATGTGTTATTTTGCTTTTGGGTGAAAATTTCTCCTTTTTCCTTTCATTTGCTACTGGTGTTTGTGTGCGTGCGTGTGTGCGTGTGTGTGTGTGTATAGTCTCAACTCTGCTAAAATAAGGTGGAAAAAAATTAGAATAATGGGGAAAGACCAAAGAAAATGTATGAAACAATGTATAAAACAGAGATTCAATCAAGATTCGAGTCTATTCTAATCTATGCATATATACAGTCACTGTTTTAATAAAAACATGTTCTGAAAAGTTTAATAGCAATTTTTCTAAAAGTGTAATAATGCCTTGAATTTTTTTAAACAGTCACTTAGGATCCTAAATACATTTGAATGTCCAAAAAAGCAACCAGGCATTTAAGGGATACCCCTCTGACATTCCACCTTAATAAATATGTTAGCTAGCATACAAGCTTATCAAGAAAAGCTGATTTCTAACAGCTTACTGTGAAATAGATCACTGCTAGAGGAGAAGAAAATTTTCAGAATCTCTCTGGACCTAATCTTCTGCTCACCAGTCATCTTGGCAGTTTTTCCAGGCATTCCAGGAACCTATTTTGATCAACAGGAGACAGCTCTTACTCAAACTGACATTGTTCCGAGGAACTGCAAAACTGTCAGCTAATCTGATAAAAGCACTTTAAACATTTGATGACTTAAAATGTGGTTATTTTAAATTACTGACACCAGAGTGATGTGTTTCCTGTCAGCTGAAGTAAGGTGGAGGATTGGCTTTTGTGAAGAAGGAATATAACCATCATCTCTGCCATTAGGTAATTTTTTTATTCAAAAATCTTTAAGTGGTTTGCTTTCCCCCTTGTAACGTCCTGGAACTGTCACCAGACTTTTACATTCCCCTGAGCTATAAGGAGAGCTTTAGCCTCTTTCAGCTTGTAGTTTTGGTTTAATAGTCAGCGAGCTCACTTCATCATCAAAGGGTTCATCCACCCTTATCCAGCAGAAGCAGGCAGCTGTTTTCTTCAGAGAAAAATCTTACTAACCAGCCTGTAGCACTAAACTATGGACAGATATAGTTAGCAGCAACCTAGTGAAAATATGGAGCACTGAGCAACTAAAGAGGTGGGTGTTGTCCTCAGGAGTTGGTGGAGACCAAAAATGGTTGATGATGTTTTCTTTGAAGGCCATGTTTGCTAACACACTCACCATGTTGTGTTTGCAACTCATTTTTGTGTCCCAAGTAGCCTTAAAAAAATCAAATAACACTGATTTAACAATAAATAGATTTCAATATTAAAAAAACGTAAATATATAAATTATTTGAATGTGTTTTTAAAAAACACATTCAAATAAAACATCTTTGCATTCAACATTTTTTTCACATGCTTCTTTTCTGGTGTTTTTTATCCATGTTATAAGCATTGTGAACGACAACTGCTATGAAAAAAGTGAATTCAGAAAGTTCACCTGCAGACCTTGAGTCTCTCTTCCTTTAGTGACTTAATGCACGACGCAGTGCTGTGAAGCCAGCATTAAGCCCTGCAGGCTCTCAGGAATCCCTTATATCCCACGGTTCAACACCTCACTTTCCTTTTACACTCGCAAAGTTAATGTGCTGTAGATAAAATGAAAAGATCCCTTATGCTCGACTAGAGAAGGGTGAGAGTTCCAGTTTCCAAAAATCTTTTGCATATTAGTTGTAGTAAGAAAGAAAGGCACAGCTGGTACAAACTGTCTTGAATCTTAGGGCCTGATTTACTAAGAATCTACAAAAAGAGTACTGAATTCATTCTAATGCATTGTGCATTTGGTTGATGTGAGTTTTGCAGGTGATCAACTAAGAATAATTGCTGGAATGATGACAGGTGCAACCAGTGTGGATACAGCAGTATTTAAATAAGGGTAATGCATGTTTTACTTGTTGCCATGGAGAGTTTGGCTGGAAAGCAGAATTACCACATGGCAGATATTGCGTCACTTCTTCTTGAGACTGTCTCCAAATCAGCCCTTAGGCTCATCCAAGAGCTCCAAAACTGCATCACTGGATAGTTTGCATTATTATTTTTCTCCTGTCATTCCATAAATGTTGACATGAGTGGTAAAAACACGTTCTTTGCACATTATTTTATTACACCAATGCCTCTTTTTCACTACAATAGCAGCAGCCATTTGTGCACAATGCTAGGCAGATTTACTCCTTTCTTTTCAAATATATTATATACAGACACAATCACAGTCACAGAAATTGCTTTCAGGCTTGATAAAACTTAATGCTTGTGTAAAAGTTATGTATTTGCACTTTCTTCTACTCTAGTAAAAAAGCCCTATGTGCATATATATAAAGGCATAGGTGCTAAATCCACGGTGTGTGCTATCTTGCTCATTTGAAAGATGCAGTCTTCAGTGAGCACACTTTGTAGCTCACTTTGCCCAATTGTATGCAGGTGACATGAAGTTTGTATTTTTTTTTTACACTTAAATCAGACCCATAGAGTATTCATTTAAAATCACTGCTGCCAATGTGACACCTAAAGGGACAAACAGCATTACAAAAGTAGAAGTCGAAAGCTGTAGATACAATTTCTGATTGTACAATAATTTTCATTACCTCTGACTTGATTTTAAATCATGAGTATTTTCCTTTGACTCTACCTGTGTTTAACTCCAGGAAGACAAATTCCTCAGGAAGAAACAGCAAAACCTCAACTTTTCCCAATCGATTCCTATACGTGTGTGTGCCTGCTCAGTTTGATCCCAGATACCTTCTGCCGTCCCCTCACGCCAGCGTAACTGATGGCGGACAATGCACAATGGAGTATTGACTTGATTTCCCATTACCCGTGCTGGAGGAACTCTTTTGTCTGTGGATGGGCACTATAATGGAGTGTAATGAGAGAATTGAGGTGTTTGCGGAGGAGTAGTGCAATGCAACAAGAGGGCCAATTTCTTCTCTCTAAATTTGTTTGTGTTTTTCCCTCCGAATCCGTTTCCTCTTTGTGTCAGCTTCTAATAGTGTCAACACATCAAGAGACAGAAAGAGAGAGTCTGTGCTGGTGTTTGTGTGTATGTAACAATTGCAGTTAGAGTGTGTATATGTGTGTGAGAGAGACTGTGCACATGCAAATGAGTGTGCGTCGGTGTTTCTTTGATTTTTCAGGTCTCCCTGGTCTCTATCCGTTATCTGTCATATATTCTCATCTCCTCCTTTTTTCCCATCCATCCCTCTCCTGTCCATGTCTCTTTCTCTCTCTATTCATCCTCCTACTGTCTCCCTCTCTCCCCCTGTCTCTCCCCTCCCCTTATGACTGCTCCTGTGGGGCTTCTCTGGGTGTATCTTTCCTGTTTTCCTCTCTCCTATCCAATGCAATTTTCTCTTTATCAACATTTGATTTTCACAGAGTGAGTTGTCCTCTGCAGAGACCAACTGGAGAGGCATGGACACAGTGAAAAACATGCAAGAAACAGTGTTTATCTACCCCGCCCCCCCCAATCTTAAATTGCTCTTTATCTCCTTGCTCCTCTTTTTTTCACCCCCTCTGTCTCTATCATCATACTCCTGCCAAAAGTAGCCCTGTTTGTTAGCATATGTTACACCATCAGCTTGTATTACTTTCCTACAGTGGCTGTCAAAAACTGTTTCTTACATGCGTCAGGTTTTAGCACAGCTCATATGTTATGTACACAAAGATCGTGGTGGCAGATTTACAACTCAGAATTCATGATTACTTTTGTAAGACTGGGTCCTTAAAGCTGTAATGAGCCAGCTAATTAAGGTATGGTGGCTTAATGAGTTGCTGGAAAATGCTGTCTTTAGATAAATCTTTAAAAAAAAGGGAGCGGGGGGGGAATGCAGGCATCCATGGAATCATTTCAGTTCTAATATTAATGAATGTAAGATGAAGGATCAACAAATTTATATTGTGATCGACATATAAGTGACACAGCGTGAGTGTATTTTTTTTTGGCAAACAAAAATAGTTATTGAAAGTTTTTTGTGAATTTGTTTTTTAAATACATACATACGTAATAAAAAACCCACAAATGAAGGTTTGCTGACTTGGTGATGCACTACAACACTAACGATTGCCAACAAGTAGCTCATAACAGTCTGGTGTCATTCCTAGGTTTTCAAAAGGGTGTGGATTGTCACACTCTTTGGTGTTTAATGGGGAGGACGTCAGGTAAAGTTATACACACAACTGTTGTGCAGGGGACTGAAACTTGAGACCTTTGTAAACTGAAAGGAATCTTGGTGCAAGGGTCAAACAGATCACCTATTACTAAGCCAACTTCTCCCAAGCCTAACTTAGTATTTTTTTGTTGCTGATACTTATCAAATCTGTGACCATTTGACAACATAAACTGGAACATCTTTCTGTTGGCAGGTTGGCTTTACACTTAAGGGTACAGTTTGTCTGTATCAGGTGATAAAAGGCGTGACTAAAGCATCAATAATTGATGAAAAATTTAGGAATAGCAGCTAAATGTGCGAAATGATTAAGTGATCTTAAACTGAACATGATCTGATCAGACATCATTTTAAGATATAAAATAAACTAATTAAAAAAAATCTTCTGTGGTTTGCACAAAAACTGCCTCCTCATGTTAGTCTTTGACAGGATAATAACCACTCAGTCATGGCTTAGGAGTTGAAAGACACTGACATTAATCATCAGTAGAAAACAAGTAAAACATGTTTTCCTGTGCTGAAGTCCAATGTTGTGTTTGACATGATGTTGTTTTGTAGATGTATTATTGTGGGTAGAGTTCTTTCTTTCCTAAATTACATCTAGCCACACAAAACGTACTCAGCTCATGTAATTCTCCCTCTCATGGGTTTGGTTAGCGCTAGCTAGTTAGCCGAATGTGCTAACATTTATAGCTTCAGTCAAACCAGATAAGTTTACAGCTCTATCAGTGTTACTGTGTCAACAACACCATGCACATCACTCTACCATGTGGAAAAATGCTAGGCTTGACAGGCCTGTCTCACCTAGTTATGGTAACTGAGCAGTGATTGAGTCGTTGCTGTTTGGGGGGGAGGTTCAGTGAAAAGTAAATTTTTAATTGTCTGCTGTTTTTTTCCCTTTTTTCTCTGCTTTTGTTCGTCAAGGTCGATTTGCCATCCTTGATTGCCTTTAATATGCTGAGCCACACCTTCACACAACACCCACACATACACGCACACACACACACAAACACCCACACACACACAGAGGCTGCAGAGCACTGGCCCTCATGCCGTTGTTCTCTTAAAAAAAAAATCCCTCTCTCATTTTGCTCCCACGCCTAAAGACATCCATTGTGACAAATTCATAATTCAAAGTCCCTTTAATGATGTGATTAAAAAGTCATTTTGAGCTTCTATGAATTTCCCCCCACCCTGACGCACGCGCACAGACACACATTTTAACACATTATTTTTTTTCCTCTATCCTTCCTTCTTGCCCATTTTGTCTGCAGAGGGAAAGTTTCTAATTTGCTCTTAATGAAGGCTAACTCTTAATGAGCCCCAAGCCTCCTCCTCCTCCTCTTCTCCATGTTTTTTTGCTCCTCTCCTGAGCAGCTTTGATCTTTTAGGGAACATTTGATCATTAGCTGCCCCGTGTTTGGAGGCAGATCTATCTCAGCTCATTGCATAACAAAGTCCTCTGGGAAAGCAGCTAATAGAGGCTGAGTGGCAAGGTGGCTGCTGATTAAGTTTATTATTCTTCTGGGTTTGGTTTGCATTTGATTGACTTTGATTCCAAGTCTGTTTATCAATAGACAGCCAACTGAAATCAGCATCACAACACTATTTATATTGATGCAAGTTATCAAAATACAGATTTATATGCGCTCTAAAGTTTGACTTGTGGTTCTGTCTCTATGTCTAGAAAGTAATCATTTCAAAAATTCAATTTCAAGAAAAATATAGTAGCGTTATTTTTATATTCTATTTATTTTTTAGCAGCTGTTGCCAAACACCGCTTCCCACAAGCCTAAAACTGTTGTGGGTTAAACATAACCATGACAGACTGAGGTCAATTCAGTGGTGACCCATGAGAATGATGACTGGCCGGCTGAACAAGCAGGATTTTTTTTTGTTTTTTAGTAAAACATAAAAGCTAAAAAATAGTTGGAGAGCTTTCACTAAATCACTCCTGTATTCAACAAACTTTAACCACACTGCCTCAGTCTGCCATCACTCTGAAATTGTGGAGCCAGAAGAAGAGCACCAGCTTCAAACTTCACACTGATTTGAAGAAGCAAAAGGCAAATTTGTCTTGTTTCTTTTAAGTCCACAACCTGTTTCAAATCAGTTCTTGGTGTAAAACCCTTCGTATGAAACACATCCACAGACCAAGCTAATATATGTTTATGCGTGTGGAGAACAACAATATATTTTACTGTTTTGTCATTGTGTCAGGCTAAATATCACAACACAGTGTGTATATGTGTGTGTGTAGTTTGTGTGTGTTGTGTTGTGTGTGTTGGCTAAGATCCAGTCCATGTGGTAGACGATGGTGACAAACTGAGGAAAAGTGCTTATTTTCTTAGGCAGGGGATTTCCCCATCTTTCCTTTCCTGTTCTTGACTGTCGCTCGCTGACATTTAACGTGTGTGTACAAATACAAGTAAATATAAATACAAGTATGTGCATATCTGTCCAAGGTACCATTAATCCTCTTGTACACCTTTGTTTGAGCATCTCTGTGTCTCTGTCTGTATCTGTGTGTATTGTGTTTCACAGAAAATGTGTGTGTGTGTGTTTGTGTGTGTCTGTGTGTGTGTGTCTGTTGAGACAGACAGATCCGTGGGCACAGTAGCTATTATGGAGCCGACAGAGCCAGGCCGCTCCATTAATAAAACAGGCAGAGGCAGAGACAGTCGGAGGTTGGTCCCTGGATAGCTGGCCTGGCTTTTTCCACTGACTGTGATTGTGAGTGTGTTTGTGCGTGTGTGCTCGGTGCGCGTGCATGGAAGTGTGTGTGTATGATTGTGTAAAAAAGCAGAACTGTCATTGAGGAAAGACCACAATGGGTTGGTTAGAATAATACTGTTACAGCAACCCCCTGCTACCAGTACCACCCTGTGTCCCTGTGTGGTCCTCTGACTCATCTTGCACACACTCTTATATACACCCACCCAAGCACGCACGCACACTCACACACACACATAAAGGCACTGGTCATATGCCAGCTGCTGACAGAGGTGTGCGTGTGTGTCTAAAGAAAGGTTGTGGTTTGTCAGTGTGTGGTAGAGAGGGTCTATTTGGGCGTATCAAGGTGAATTTTTAGATGTGTGTGTGTGTTTGTAAGAGAGAGAGAGAGAGAGAGATTGTGTGTGTGTGTGTGTGTGTGCAAGTGTGTGAGAAGTGGACAGTAGGGTGAATGTGTGTTTCCTTTGTCCAGTCTTGCTGAGGGGTTGAAATTGGATGGAACAGGAAAAGGATGAGGAAACAATCCATCCTGCAGGATGTAATGTGCAAAAGACACACACACATTGAACACGCACACACGCATACACACGCATGTATGAAAGATGTGGTGAAGCACACATAAAAAAAAGCCCTCACTTCACCCGCTCCTCTCCCACCCCACCCTCACACCCACAGAGCTGCTTATTCCTGTCTCCCCACAATGAACAAAGACGTCGAAACACGCAGATAGTGATCGCAAACACACACAAACGTCACTTTGTAACTGACTTTGACCCTCTTTCCTCTACAGAAAAAAAAAAGAAAACAGCAACTTGTTCAACATAAGAGGTGAGTGTCGGGCCGTGATGGAGCACTGCAAAACAACACCATTAAAATAAATGATCAGGTTGTCACAGCATCAATTAAACTGGCAGCCTCTTTCTCTCTCTCTCTTTCACACACACACACACACACACGCACACACACACAGATCAAGCCGACTTTATTTCTCCTCCATCCAAAGTCTATCGCTCATTCTCCATCTTCTCCCGGCTCCCTATAGGCCCCCTTTCTCTCTCTCTCTTCCTCTCTTTTATTCTATCCTCTGTGGCTTGCTCATTATCTCTCTCAGGCAACGGTTCTGTCTCTCTGATCAATCCCTCCTGTCTTTTTCCTTTATCCAGACCTATCCTTTTTCTCTCCACCCTCTATTCCTCTCTTTTTTTTTCTCCCACTCTCTGAATTTTCTGACATGGCCATTTGGCCTTAGACATGACTAATCGCTATCACAGCTTATCAGACTGCAGCTTTGGCCCCACTGTTCTGGTTTGGCCTGCCTGCTGTGTGTGTTTGTGTCTGTGACTCTGTGTAAGTGTGTGTGTGTGTGTGTGAGTAAGTTGGTGGGAAATAGGCTCAGTCATGGTCAGAGTGACGGTGCCAAATCTAAACATGGGGTTTAGAGATGAAGGGCCTGGTAGGAGCAGCACCTGGTGCCAGCTGTTGCAACACTTTCTCTGTGTCTGTCTCACGCTCCCTCTGGCCTCCAGTTTCACAGCAGCTAACGGCCAGTAATGCCGCTGCAGTGTACATCCACTCTTGTTCTCCTCCTCTTTGCGCTGGTGTACACTGTGGCACCGTGATCCTAACGTGGATGTGTTGAGAATGACAATCCTGATTAATTTACTCCGCCAGGCGCTGAAAACACATCTTCTCTCAGTCAGCTCCGTGCTGTGAGTGGGTGGGCTCAGTTGGAGGAGGATGACAACCGTGAGCTTACATGTTTGCCAGCACTGTCAATTGATTTTGATCAAACCACACCCAGCTCCTGATGAGGCAGCTTTGCTGAGTTCCTAAGTGTCACAGTCTTGATAAATAATTACCAGGAGTGTTAAATTTAATGATTTGAAACCAGGTTTTCAAGGGCTGTAAAAACTATTGAAAGCTGCTGTGAAGCAAAGCAACAAAAGATCAAGTGATGCTTCATGATAAGTTCAAAAATGGTGGCAGGACTGAAATTGTTGATTGTTGTCTTTGATGATAAATCTTTCAATTAAGTAAGAATATTTCATTATTTTTCAGTAATAAATAAAGAATGGTAGAAAGTTGGGCAAAAGTACTGTTTTGACTTTTCCAGAGCGCACAGAGACTCCCCCAAATGGTGTCTTTCATTTTTTTTATCTTATCAACAGCACAAAATGAAAAGATATTGAATTTGAAAAAAAACATGTTTTTTGCTAATTATTGACATAAATGATAAACTGATTGTAAAATTTTCATGTAATTTTGTGTTGACCAACTGATGGTTTAAATAAATATCAGCTTAAAAGTGAATAAAGTGATAAGGAAGTCTGTCATCAATACCAATCCTGAGCTGACTGGGATGTCAGTTACTGTACAGACAAGAAATGTTATAATAAAATGGGGATAGTGATATAAAATGTGGATATATGTTTCTCCAGATCAACATAAAGTCACTATAACTACCTGTTTATGAGTCCAGTTTATGTGATGGATTTAAACTTTATGAATGTTTGAGGGTTTTTTAAAGTGTTTTCTAATTACAGACATTTCCATTTTAAAATAAACACATTGCTGTTTAATCAGAGAGAAATATATTATAGAGCCAATAAACATATTAAAAATCCACATTAAGCTTTTGATATTTTGTAAATACTCATAAAGGGAATGAGATAAACAAGTCTCTTTTGCAAAATATTAATTTGGGGGAACAGGAGACACATTTCCTTTTTTTCTTTTTTTTTGAAGGGCTTGAAAACCTATTTTCAATCGGCTTCTCATGAGCAGTGGGGCCCTGCATAAACACACTTTTTTTTAAAACTTTTTTTTGAATATTTCACAGGAAAGATTTGTGTTTGTGCTGTTTATGTTTGTGCGTCGATCATTTGGTTTGGAGGAAAAAGGGCTCAGCTGGAAAAAGGAGTTGTCACATATTTCCTTGCACCAGTCAGGGTTAGGGAACGTTCAGACTGAAGTGTTGTGACAGGACTGAGATGGCTTGCTCATGTTGACAGGCCAGTGTCAATCACAGCTGATCAAACTTTACACAGAAAGTATTGAGGAAGCACACGCGTTTTTGAGAATTTATAACTACTGCTATATAACTAAAATGCTGTTTTTATGCTTAACTTTGAGGTAGCTTATTTAGGAGTGAATACTTCAAGTAAAACTTTGGTAATATTTCAGGAGCTTTCAGATACAGGATCCTATTTTTTGAGTGGTTCGCAGCAGGTCATAGTACAGAACATTTGCAATGTGGCACAGTGCATGAGGCTTAACTGCATTTGTTCAGAGTTGCTATTCTCATGGCTCAACATGAACTTGGTTGGAAAAGGAGGTTGTACGTAAAGACACGCTTGTGCAGTGCCATTTTGGTGTCATTTTTGAGATGCAGTCTAGATCCATCACATAAAAATTAAGATAAGGCTCGTCTGTTGAATTGGATATCAAGCTAGTTATTAAGTTATAAGTTATTATTAAGTTATTAAGCCCTTTGTCTTATATGATAAAACTGCTTCCTGTGCTGTGCAGCAGTTCTCACAATACCAAAGAAAGAGGCATTAATAACATCAGTAAACTCCTCTTAAACCAATTTAACATCATCAACCTGTGGAGACTTCGGTGTAGTGCCATAAATCAGGTGATTACAAGCCTGAAGTTGGCTGTGACACACCATCTTATTATCTTTTAACCGCTCTTAACCACTGCAAAATTACGATGTGAAAATGACCAAATTACAAAAAAAGTTGGCCACACCTGTTCACTGCCAGCACAAAACCTACACCTGTGTCTGTGCTGCACCTGGATGGACATAAATAGAGCCCAAAGACTCAACGTTTCTCATCAGATCTATGTAAAAATTATAGATACACGGTTTGTTTGTGTAGAGGCTGATCCCAGCGATGTCAGAGAAGAGGGTTCATGATGTCAGCAGGTGATTTAGCTGGTACTGGAACAACCCACGCAACTTACTATTTTTAATTAACTCCACCTTTTCAGTCTCATTACTGCCAGCTCTGCACATATCGCTGCAGCTCTTTCCTGCAGCCCAAACCTCTGACCACAGCAGGAAACTACAGGACTAAGTCTTTCTGTCTCGCTCTCTCTCCAGTGCCCTTATCCTGCAACAGCTGCAGCTTTTACTGTACGTATACACAACATGATGTAGTCAGCAGCACAATGTGTGTTTGTGTGTGTGTGCATGTGTGATGATGACCTAATTGCAGGGAGCAGGGGCTGGCCGTTTCCTGTGTTTATTTTCATGTCATTAGCAGTGCACAGAGGGGAAAGGCAGTTCCTACACTCTTGGTCACTTGAATGCTTAGCTGACCAGGACTTTTTCTTCGAGGGGGGAATAGGTGAAGGGAAGCAAACATAAACCCCTTTTCACTGGGATTAGAAAAACAGTTTAACAAGGCTCATAAAATATTAGCCACGCTCCTCTGTTAATTTACTTATTGCTCTCAGATGATGCCAAATTACAGGCAGGAGGGAGTAGCAAAGTCAGCTATTCCACTACGAAATGAAAATGTCCCTTTTTTTAAAAAAACCTGGCTGGTTACTTTTTAATGACTTAAAATAATGCAATACAACTACAGTAGTACTTCATATAAAAGTGTGTATGGTAAATAGGGCTTAGTAAAGGTCCTTAAATGGTGTGTGCGATTAAGAATTAAAATCAACAACACATTATGACACTATAAGATACAACTGCTATAAAAACTTATCACACTTGCACCATTACACTCTGTTATGTGACCTAGTTAGAAATGTGAAACATTGGTACATAGCAAATGGTGTACTGTTAAATCTTATCCTCTTTTTAGTCTCCAAATTGGATCAATTGCAACAGAAATATTCCAGATTTTTAAAGGACAAACATTTCGACACCATATGTGGCTTCATCAGCGTCAGGCGACCCCGGCAGCACTTTGGACATTTTTCCTGAAGTCTCCCCTGATAGACTGCCCTACTCTGAGAGCACAGGACAGGCTGTCAACTCCATGAGGCATTAAAGTGTGTTAGGCCTCTTCCTTTATTTGAGTTTAGAACAACTTGGGTCTTATTTTATGATTTTTTATTGTTTTAAAGGCAGCAGATTAAACTAACATTAAAAAGAAAATGAACATAATTTTGAATATTTAAGTGTTTTTTGAAGCAAGTTCTCGGGTGTTTTAATTTAATAATTTAAGTGATAAAATTAAATTGTACTGGAGCAATATCTGATAAGGAGTTTCTACTGACTCAAGTCATGAAACTGTGCAGATTGTCCATTGGTCTATTGGCATTGGTTCACCAAGCCAGTTGGGATACTGTTGCCTCTGACTGACTTTTTAATGTTTTTTGCTTACTCAAAAACCGGATTTTTGGAAATGAGGTTATAATTGTGTTATAATTATTTAGTGGCTTAAAATATAATATTTTACCAGAAGACTCAAGCCAAAGCTGCATGTACCACACAAATCAGTCATCATTCATTCACATTTATCGTGGGTTAGCCCATCTGTAAGCATAACACTCCAGTATTTCCACAAATAGGACAGAGCTGCTTTAGCTAAACTAAACTAAAAATGGTATGTTAATTTAGTGCTTTTTGTCAGTCAACCATTAATCATTACTGTAGGTAGGATAGTTGGCTGGATATGCTAATGAATATAGCTTACATGAAAGAAATACACAATATTTACACAATATTTGATATAAGATTTTAATATTAGATTTTTTTTATAAGAATGCTCTTGTTTTTCTGTTCTTAAAGGCAAACAACTTTTCAAACTCTTTACCTGCTCCGACCACAGCCTCGAGCACACCCAGATGCCTTCATGGTTGCTATGCTATGATTGAAAAATCCATGTTTGGGGGATTGGCTTAGTGAATGGTCAATTGCGGGGGCCTCCACAATAAATGCTGTCAAGCAAGGACACATGAGAGCTGAGTTAATGAGAAACACTATAAATGATGGCCAATGTTGGCTGCAACTAGAAAATACGATCAAAGCTGTAAAAACACAAATTACTGCAAAAAGCCCATTTAAAAAAGGGAAAGCCTCCTGAAATGCATCCATGTTTCTGTCTCACAGGAATAAATGAAACAGTGCATTCTATCAACGGGCACCCAGACCATCTGCAAATGATACACAGAGGACTCTCTGTGGACAGGACTAGAATTATCAGACTACAAGTGTGCTGAAAATCGCTGCATAATTGGGGCCCATCAGGTTGAGGGGGAAAGTCCTTGACATGGTTGAATAACAGCTGAAGAGCTTTTCCACTGAAAACACAATTTTCTTTCTGGGTTAGCTGGAGCTGGTTAAGTGGCATGAATGAATACTGAAAATGAGGGTTTGTGATAAATGTGTGACGGGCACAATCATCATTCACAAAACAATGATGTATTTGTAAGTTATTTTAAAGGTGCTTTTTTGTGTTAATAATAATATGTATTAATATTAAAAAACATTTTTGTTAATGTATAGTTAATGTATATTTACTGGCACTGTGACAAAGAAGTTAGCTACTTTTGGGAAACTTATATTTAAGATACTAAAATCATAATCAATTATGTGTAACACTGCTGCCTTAGGCTTGTAATAAATCCTCTAAAACTTTAAAATTAGACGTGTAAAATAAATTATGCCAGACATCAATGTATTGGCAGAGATATCAACTGAAGTTAGCATGCTAACCAGCTAACCCCTAGGGTCATGTCACAAGCTTGACAGATTAAAACACCAACATAAGCATCAACAATCTGGTTCCTCCCACTCATTTAAAAACTCCATGTAAACTTGACATCTCATAATGTATTTATCCATGTACACACATACAATATAAATAAAGCAGGAGTCATATGGCAAGGGACTGGCACCTACATTTTTTATAATGCTTAGCCCCTTAAAGCTGTTACTTTTGGCAGTTATGTGTAAGCTTGTTATGATACAGTGATTTCCATATTACTTTGTTAATTGCTTCAGAGAGGACAGTGCTGCTGTTGTTTCCTGGATATTGATTTACACATTACTAAACTCCTTACTAGCCCCAGCATATTTTTTTTAATTTAAGTGGTGCAACTTGTAAAACATTACTCTGAAACAAAGAACTTTGCAAGGGAGACAGTGATGGGTTTACAGATGACTCATGCCTCCCAATCCAGGTTTGCTGGGCACTTCTAATGTCAATCCATCAGTCAACTTCAATATAAAACAGGTTTTCAAGATGGATTTGTTTTTCTTCATATGAAATCTCATGTGCACAACAGTGTTTATATAGTTGGCATAAATTGGGACATTACCCTGTCAATCACAGCTCCGGTGGACTCAGTTAATATGAGACGCACAGTGTTTTTATTGTGACAGAAATCAGATGGCATGCCAACACCAAATATATTCAGTCCTTAGTTGTAAATGAAATGTCCTGTATTTCATGTTAGAAAGTGGAATTGAGAGAGATATGACTTTGGTATCGCTCAAAAAATGGAATATGAGTAAGAAAGTTAATGGCAGTTATATTAGATGAGAGCAGCAGCAGGCAAAAACTGTTTGCGTGGGTTTATTGACTGGAATTCCTTTTTACTCTTATTGCTACAGCATGAGAGAACCAGAAAAATATCCCATTTCCAGGTAGATTTACATTTCAAAGTTTGAGAATCAACTAACAAGGGTAAAGCAAATTTTTGGTAGTTTACTTTAAAGTCATTAAATCTGGGTTTGTAATAGTGATTACCCACATGGAAGAGACTGTACACAAGCTTGGCTGGTGGCTCGTATTCAATCTGTTTCACTTGCTGTCTCCAGGACCTTGTAGGCTGCACATTTGATCTGACCTCAGGAAAAAAAGTCATACCTCTATCATTGTCTGTGTAAAGGCATTTTGGTACATATGTGTGTGTGTGGTGTCACTGTCGATGCATTCAAGATTGTGTGTATATTTGCTTGTGTGTGACTGTGACCTTTGTAATTCCACTGGGGGCGCAAGAATTGGCAGAGCTGCCTTTTCCTTGAAACCCTTCACGCAGAAAGACAAAGCAGCATGTAGACATCCGTCTCCTATTGATGTTGATGAAGCTCACGGAGGGAAAATAAATATCTCACACACTCCTGCACCGTGTGGATTTCTCTGTTTCAGTTCTGCAGGGCACACTCCTGACCACAGAATGCAAACTCTGGATCAGAAATGAGTTTCCCTACAGGGAGAAAAGCCCAAGGTGGAGTGTCAGGTCCACAAGGTGAACTCCATCAACCTTGGCTACTGCAGGGCCCAGTGGGATGCTGGAAACAAACAATTTGATTGGCTGTGAAGCAGGAAGGCACAGGGTTCATCATGAACTGTTCTTTCACTTCCTTCAGCTTCCTTTTGAAAACCCCTATCATTTCTTTCCGCTGTCTCTAGATGTCTCTTCGATCTTTCTCCATCCTTAGCTCCTTGTCTATTGTTCTGCATCCCAGCTGACTTTCCCACCATTTCCTCTGTTTCACCCTTAGCCTGACCTCCTCTTCCCTGCCAGCAGGCTCTTAGTGTGTCTCTCTGGTCTCTTTGTATGTCTCAAACACTAACTTTGTCCATCCATCTAACCTTCATACTCCGCTGTTCATCTCTCAGTATCTTTTCATCATGCCTTCTATCCTTTCTTACTTCTCTATTCCTTCTGCTTCCGTGGCCATATTTCGTTCTTTGCCCCCCTTCCTTTTCCACCCTTTCCTTTCCTTTCTGTACCATCCGTCACTCTTGCCTTCCTGTCTTTGTCAGTAGAAGCTTCCAGGAATTCATTTTGAGGAAGTGTTGCTTTCCGAACTTTGATAGCACCTCACCTACTCTCAGCTGTTTTACTTACAGTACACATCCAAGCTCATGCTGAATCCATAATTCGTGTTGTATTTAAAGAAACAGTTCAACACTTCCAGAAATATGCCCATTTTTTTACTTACCAAGAGTCAGACAAGACTGATAGCACTCTCATGCTGTTTTTTTTTTTAACATGAAGCCACAATCATCTGAGTGATAGTCTAGCTTAGCACAAAGACTGGATTCAGGTGTAAAGCTAGCCTGGCTGTCAGAATACAATCTGCACAAAAACTGAAAAAAACTGTGCCGATATGTTTTAAACCTGGAAAACTAAGTTAAAAGCAAGGTAATTAGTGGGGGCTGTGGGGGTCCTGCCACCAGCAAGAAATAAAAAAAATAAAAAAGTTGTATTTGAATCATATTCTGTATTTCTAAACCACCTCTTGAATTATCAGATTACATATTAGTGTATCAACAACATGTCCATGCACCAAAAAAACATGTGAAGACATTTAAGGGGGTTTCTTTTTATCTGATGCAATGCTACAGAACTTTTTATTTGAAGCAGATACAGTAAGTGCTGAGTTTGGATTAAAATCAGTTTGTATTAAAATATTACCAAATACAGGCTACCTTCCAAATAAATAAAAGTAGAGAAGAAAGCCTCATATTAAAAGGCATTTTACAGCTAAAAGAGTCTTTGATTCAGGTGTGTGGGAAAAGTCTCATATCCACAGCTGAATCCTGTCAGATCAAAGAACTTACTTCTGTGAACTGACAGTTGTGATTGTGACTGTTATTGACAACCAAAGCACACTGTGGAAAATGTTAGCGATGGGTTCAGCTCACAGAGAGTTAAAAAGTATTTGATATTTTTGACAATGTGCCAAACACAGTAATTAATCTATTCACTGCTTTGCCTTTACATACCCACTGTGTTTATAACATTGCAGTCATTTGATGTCATTTAAAACCTAAAGTTAGCTTTTCGTTTCTGTTGAATACCTTTTTCACTTTAAAAACCATAACAGTTTAGTTCATTTATCCTGAACACTTGTTCTCAACAGATTTTATTTTTTTGCATTCATCTAAAATTCAACAGAAAAGTCTTTATGGCATTTTGATGAGAGCAATGCTAACTTTCAGGTTGGTCCACAAAACTACATCATCCCTGCTGCACTTTATTTGCCCAGATGCATGTGCACCCAGCCAAGTAATAGCCCAACACAAAACCCCTGAGGTACAACAGCTTGTTTCTACACTTCAGTTTTTTTTACAAATTAAACAAACAATGTATAGTTAACAGATAAGCTAGTAGGTTTAACTATTAGTTGATAGTTCATATATATCATAGATTCATATAGCAAATAATTAAAATTTCCCCCAAAAAAACATACCTTTAATCTCTGCTATGAAGCTGAGGACTGTGAAAGGCATTCAGTATTATTTCAAACATCTACCTACCTCTAATATTTTGAGCATAGTTTGAAAGTAGAATATCATTATCATTTTTTCTAAACAAGAATTACTTTTTCAGTTCTCCCATTTATTGTAATACGCCCAAAATAAATTGTTTTTAATCCACCATTACATTCCTGACCTTAGAATTTTTTAAGTCTTGAGGTAATTAATTATGAGGTAAAATTCATTGAGTGTCTCTTTAAATACTCAAACTGTTTCATCAAAGTGTCATTATTTTGCAAGCAAATGTCTTAAGACGCTTCATCTAATTAACTTTAATGATGTTCCATAATAGGGTTTAATAGTCATGCCAGCAATCAATTTGTCAGAGTAGGTATTGTATTATTTTTTCTAATGACAGAGAGTCTAATTTTGGACAGAAACTGCACACATGGTAAAAAGCACACACACACACACACACACACGCACACGAACACGAACACACAACCATATGTTCATATTCTCATCTTCTCTCTTGGCCAGTAAATCTTATAGGGCAGTTCGATAGTTCCTGAATGCTGGAATCTGATCTTGCACACTGACTCACAGTCATGATAGTAATCATCACTCTAAAGAGCTTAGCTAAGCAGCTTTTAACACATGATCAGCAGCACAGCGAGCTGAGGGAGGCCCTGCACACCCACTCCCATCGCTTCATCCCATTTTTAACCCATGAGCAATACTGCCAATTTGTAACAAGTAATGCAATGCCATAACGTTTAGTCTTCTCTAATTTAAAAGGAGGAAACTGCAAATGAGGGGAGAGCATGGTATACTTTGTTTTTTTTCATTCAACAAGTCTTCAAACAAGTGTTGTGGGATCTTCCACACTCCTCGAGGCAACAAACAAGTAAAATTATGTCACTTAGTATGTGAAGAAAAATCACTTGATTATGGGGATGAACTTGGCTTGCCATGTTGCATATCTAAAGAGGATTAAATTTTAAACTCACTGCAAGGGAAGCGTGCCCAGCAGCACAACCCAAATATGAAGATTAATCTGTTTCCCCAGCCTAAACCTTCTGCCAGCCAGATGCAGGTGAAAGGGTCCGGTGAGATATTTTCTCCAAACACCTCTACTGAACCAAAACAACAATACCTTTGTGTCATGCAGCACTCTCCCTTAATGAAAAATAGATGCCCCAAATAAAATATAGATGCCACTGAAATGGTACTACAAGTGTTTATTACAAACATGTCTTGGGAGAAACCAACATACCTAAAACTGTCATGAAGCAGCCTGGGACCAAAATACAAGCAGACTCATTGCACGAGTCCATGGGAAAACTGTGAATTATATCAAGTCTTCTTAAGGTTGAAAGAACAAAGCGCATGTAGGATTTCTCTCTGGATATGAAGCTTTGGGTTTCATGGAAATTATCATTTAAAAAGAAACACATGTATTGTAAATATGTGATCCAGCAGAGACAGTTTCACACAAATAAAGTAAGCAAAAATTCTGTACACACTTGGTTTGAAACAGCTACTAGCTGTAGCTATGTTGCTTATACTAGTCACTTACCAGTTCACTCCTCAATGCAGCTCAGTTCCTGCCTTGACCCAATATTCCTCCTAATCCTTAGTCATTTCCAGTCCTTTGGGCGACTGGCAGACTGAAAACTATGAGGCTCTGGCCCATCAAATTTGAATGAGTACTCAATATCTCACTCATCTCAGGCTTCAGGAACCTTCTTTTTCTTTGTTGTGCTTGACCTTGTTCTGGCCTTTCCTCTTACATGTTGTACATTCTGAATAATCTGTTTTGAAGTGGGCACAAAAATCTGTGCCAGTATCCCTGCGTATGCGAAGCTGTAGTTATGGAAAACATGCTTTGTTTTTCACATTTTCTTCCTAGACAATGATTGTGTCGGTTAAAAAAAAACAACTTACCATCAGTGTTAGGTAGAAACTTATTACTCAGTTGCATGTTACAGTGGTTTGATTAAAAGTTTCAGTGCGAGTTCTGCACACAAAAACAATTTGAAATTCACCATTATTGTTTCTAAATGGTCCGTGATTTGGACATTTTGCAACTCAGCTATTGGTTTCTCTCTTTTCAGGATTAAGATGGAACACTTGATATTGATTTATATGTGTGTGTTCAGTGAACAGGAAGTTCAGTGGACATTTTAGTCTGCTGCTGGGGATTGAGGTGAGGGAAGCAGATCTGTTGGGTGAAATTTTTCCCTTTTTTTCCCTCTTAAAATCAATGCCACCCTTCACATCTGTCTTTGGGTTGTTTGACATGTGTAAGTATCTTACCACTAAAGATAGCACCAAGGTTGAAAACGCTGTGTTTTATTGTTTTAAAAACACAGGGTTCTTTTCATTTCTCAGCAACTTTGGCCAAAAAGTCCTAACAAGGATGTTTTTCACATCTCACTAATACCAGAGTTGTCTTCTTAGCTGACTTTTTAGCATTAAACTCGCTTGTAAGGATTCGATTGTGTGTTCCAACAAACTCAGTTGCCACTATCAATGTCACTGTTACTGTCACTGTCGGGGGGCAACAACAATATAAACTTATAAAGGACAATATAAAGGTCCTGACTGTAGGGTGAAACAAAGACATCATTGACACTGTCACTGATTACAAATCTGATGTTGCAGTTTACTTAGAGTGTTATCAAAGAAAACCCTGGCACAGTTTGGGGAAGTGCCATGTCCTTGGCAGTTGTGAGCATATACTTGTATCTTAAATAGGATATCCCAGGTCAAAGGTCACCCGGCGCTGACAGGATATCCTCCCCACGTCCTGTCTTACTGTTCTCCCTTCCAGCATCCCTCACAGCCAACCAATGTCTATTTCAACAAAACATTTAATCCTATTTTCAGTGTTTAAATCCTGACTGTGGGGTGAAATAATTTCAATTCTCTCCACCATTGTCTCATGTAGGATGTAACAGTATGAGGCGGATTGCTCCACTTGTTTCAAGATAAAGCAACAAGACGACAGTTGAACAAATGAAAAAGTCTCAGCCCAGCAGCGAATTTTTTTTCACTGTGATTCAAAAAAAACTTATTGTATGACTCAAATATCGAATAAGTTTAAGAGAAAGACACTTTTTTTCCACTCTTATCGGGATCATGGGGGCAAAGCCTTGAGAACTGCTGACAAAGTGTTTTGTGTGTGTATGTGTGTGTGGGCAGAAGTGTGTGCTTTCATGGCAGTTTTCAATGTACAAAGTTGCTTTTGCCTTATTTTTCTCTCCTGTATTAAGAAATCCTACAGATTTCTTTGATCCAGGCTATGTGCTGGTCTTACGGACAAAAAGCATCGCCTCCTTTACACACAGCCTCTTTTTTAAAAGTCCTGTTGTTTGCTGTCCTCACACTCCAACCCTGTGGATGACATGGATATAGACTACCAATTATGACCACTATTAGCTGGCTTTCATTATTTCCAATAAGAATCAGGAGGACACACACACATAAACTGGCGTACAACCACGGCAAGCAGCCGTAAATCACCATAACTCTTTCCCCAACACACTCCCATTGAGCTACTGTTCCGCTCACCATTATAATAACTCTTATTGCTGTGAAATATGGAGCCTCCATTCATACCTGCCCTCAGCAGAAAACAGAGAGGGCCAGAAAGAAGACATTAAATATTGAAGTGCAGACCATTAGGAGTTTCCTCTCAGCATTCTGACGTGCCATTACTCTCCATGACAGACTGTAAGCCAATGCCTTTCCCTTTGCACAGTGCAGTTCTTGAAAGTCTGCCGGTGACGACATCATTGCGTTTAATGAGCTCTCAGTCGCAGCCCTTAGGATCACGACTGGGGCACTGCTTTCACTCCACTGAAGAAAAGGGAGTCTGAAATGTTTACATTATGGCAAGCAGGGATGAAGAGCTGTAAAAAGTCCCACTCAAGTGTTGATACTGTATTCGGCCTAAAATAAAAGACCCCTCTGAAGTCTAGCTGTGATAAAAACCCTATGCCACTTCATTTTGACCTGAAATTGCACATTTACAAATGACCAACAAAAGGCAGCTTTATTGAGGTACTATGTAATTTTGATGATTTGTTAAAAGCACTTGACCCTCCCAGGCTGACAACAGCACTTACCCTGATAAAAACGGTGGTAAACCAGCTGAGTGGAGGCTTGACACATTGCGAGTTGGCCTGATGGGAGTGTTTTCCTCAGCGTCAGACAAGAGACTAGAGACGTTCGCTTGTTAGAATGAAAGTGCCTGTACAAAAGCGCTAAACACGCAATAACCTCAAATTTAGTATTAACCTTTCATTTCAATGTCTCCCAGCATCTTATGTGTGCATCTTTTTTAAATAAAGGCGAAAACTCTTTCTTTATCTGGGGACATTTAAAATATACTCCGACTAAAATTATGCAGTATGATCGTTCCCATGCGATGCAAAAATAATGAGATGACAGAGCGTTTGAGCTAAATCCTGTTCATTAAAAACATTAAGGGGGAAGTTCATGGTGGTTGCAGTACAGACTGTCCTATTTTCTCCACCAAAACAGTGTTTTCAGAGTTCTAAATTGAAAAAGGCTATAGGTGAAGGCTCTGGAAATAGTTTGGGTGTCCTTCAGAGACTTGTTTGCCACAATAACTACTGTGATTTTGTTTGTTTTTGTGCTCTTAGAGAGCCTTCTGGTTGGTTCACTCAATAAAAAATAGCAGAATAAAACTAAAGTTTAAGAAGAGTTACTTCTAAAACATGCAAATCAAGATATTAAAATGAAATTTTGACCTTTAAGTTCCTCTGTAGCCACCAGTAAGTGTGACATGCTTTGAAGTGAAATTAATATAGAGGCTAAACCATGTAATAACACATAATGTGATGCACTGGGGCCCAAAAGCCTTATTTATAGACTTTAATTGTGAGAGAAGCAGCTGTAAAATGGTGATTAAATGTTTTTGAGCATCACAACCCCTTCAAAATGACTCATCTTATCATCATAATTTAATTTATTCCACCCGATAACATTTGGAAAGTAAATAAACCACAAGACTATGCTCTATGGGCCCAACAATACAGAGGCAAGGTAGGAGGCCTGGGTACTTTTATCACAAGGAAAACAAACTTTTTATGACTTCATGAACCACTGAGCAACTTTCACGTCATTAAATGGGGGTCACCCAAACATTTTATATGATAGAAATGAGACAGTTTTAATCAACTGTGCAGACAACTCACATTTGTTTCTCCAATAATCTTCTGTAAATGAATAAGTACTGTACAGGTAAGCCACAGGAAAATAAACTGCCTTTCAAAGGGATTTTCAGCCCTTTTGTCTTGTACTCAAAGGCCTAAATATGAGATATAATATAATGTATATTTGGCTTAGATAGAAATATATTATTTTAATTTTAATTATGTATAATTTGTAGAAGTATATGAATACTAGTATTTGTCTAGATAAATGCAGTAAATTACCTTTTTTTTTTAGAAAACCCCTCAATATTTTCTTTTTTTAGCGCTTGTATAAAATATTGATTTCATGTAGTAGTGATATATTTCTTAATTTCTTCTGGCTATGGCATCATGCTGTGGCACCATTGTGTGTGTAAGCTAATAATACTCATCAATAGTCATCTGCAGTCATGTGTTTACAAAAAAAACCTGTTTTACAGTGTATTAAGACTGCTATTGCTTGATGCTTGGAGCATTTACAATCATTTTAAATGTGTCAGGGAAAACATAAATTGATTTTTTATCATTCAAGATTCCGTTACAATGCATGTGATGGTTCCCAAAACATCTTTGAATTTATCTTGGCTATACCTTCATTAGGGTTAAGGTTTTAGTCTAATTTAGTCCACTTTACTGTTAAGAAAGGGAACTGCATCAATTTTTACTTTGATTTTCTTTCTTTTCTTTTTTTTAAGGACAAATAATATTCCAAAAAATCTGTAATGGCTGCATAATACTTCACACACCGTGGTGTAGTTTGCTGTTTCTCTCCGGAGGCTTAAAAAGAGGCTAGGCATAATTTGCTGTGATTTTCTCAGAAATGTAAGAAAATGGTCACAAATTTACTCACTTCCTCACCTCCTGATGCGGTGTTCTGGGAAAGGAAAATCACCTTTAGTCGGAGTGCTTGGCATTTAATGGCATGTGAGATTGTCTCTTTAATGTTTTTTGTTTTTTTGTTTTTTTTAACTGACTAACCAGAAGACAAGCTGGAAAAGACAAAATACATTAGGGGGGTAATAAGAGAGAAATGGCAAATAGCAGAAAGTGAGGAAGGGAGGCAGATGGAAGTTTAAGACAGAGAGAAAAAGACAAGCAGAATTGAATATGCAGGGGCAGAGAACACTAGCCAGAGAAGGA
The DNA here is from genome assembly GCA_029814665.1 of Acanthurus lineatus. Taxonomy (NCBI): domain Eukaryota; kingdom Metazoa; phylum Chordata; class Actinopteri; order Acanthuriformes; family Acanthuridae; genus Acanthurus; species Acanthurus lineatus. The sequence goes on from JAPZDV010000022.1 coordinate 4,089,015, forward strand.
TACCTACAGCAATACCATGTTACTACACAGTGCCGTATCCCTGCAACGCAGACAGTTCTGCAGGCCAAACAGTGTTTTATTCATGCAAAAGCCGTCACGAAAAAAGTGCTAGGACTCAAGGCTGTTGCTCAATTATTCATCAAGCAGAGAAATGTATCCTGATTGAAGTTGCTTTGAACTTAGGGCATCATTTTTCACAGCTGTTTTTTTTTTGTCTTTTTTTTTTAAAAGCTGTGTGTAATGCGCCACCAAACAGAGCTGCATCTCGCAACCCTCCACCCCACTGGGACTGTTAATTTATACCAATTTCAATTATTTATTATGCCAAAACCTATTCATGCTAAATTAATCCCTCATAATGCCATAATAGCCAGTAGCTTATATCCTGCTGTTTGTGCATATTATTTTTTACTTTTAATACGCTGAGAAATTCAATTTTTTTGTCTTTGACATATCATGAAGTGAATAAGAGATTATCATGCTGTGCTTCAACTGTGGCCACGAGTGTTGTAATATCTCGGTGGTGTGTTATAATTCTGTGCTGCTGCTGAGTATTCCTTATCCGAAGATTGCATGAGTCATTTGTCTCTGTCAGGCGCGGCATATGTGAGACACTTATCTAGATGGTACGCACACACACACTCAGACATATACTGTATATGAGCACCCTAATGTTGTTCACTGTCAAAAGTATTTGCACTCCAGAAAGTCTTTAAAATATGAGTCTGAGACGTCTTCTGTCTTGTTACTTTCATACACCTCGCTGTCACTGAATTATAGCCCACATTCAGTAAAGATTCCTCGGTTTGTTGGAAGCCAGCATGACTAAAGTTGCAGTGGTTTTACACATGTATTTATTTCATTCCATTCCTTTTGCCACACACACACTTTTCATGTACATTTTTGCTTGCCTTAGGGGAATCTGAACCAATTTTACCCAGCTAACATGCTCTGACATCGTGCTGGTGTGAGTGTCAAGCTGCAGCTCTGTGGAACACGATGCCGGTGTCAAACATGCCTTCCCTTTTTCTCTATCAACCACTTTTTCCCCTGTATTTCTTTATATTCTCCTGTCTCTGTCTCTCTCTAACTTTAGTCTCCCTTTCCTCTCTCATTTTCCATCACTCTTCCCTCTCATTTTCCTTCAAATTCCCTTTCTTTTCCCTGTCTTTCCGAGGACAGGCTTTGCGGCTAGTTCAGCGGGCTGGATCTTATTTCGGTGTCGAATAAAAATCCATGGCAAGTCTGCCATTCTGTCCCAGTGGTGGAATAAAAGCAGGACGCTTCGTGTCATTTGGAGACGAATGACACAGATTCCTCCACTGGCGCTCGAGCAGACACAAGGCCTCCAATTAAAAGGCTGTTACGTGGCAGGGGTGCGCGGCTTGTTTGGGTTTTGTTCACACACTCGTGGGCTGCAGCCAAGCCTTCCATCCCTACTCCTCTCTGTCCTAAGGGCTGCAGTCTTAAGCTTGCTCTTATGTTTAAATTTCAGGGTAAATTAGGATTATATTAAGGTTATGGTACAGAAAAGACCAACTCAAAACAGTCTTTTCAGCGGGAATTTGTTTCACTTTGTTGTCTGTTTTATTCATGAAAGTTTAACCTACATTTCTCATATTTGCCTTGAGAGGAGACATTTCACTTGCTTTCCAAATGCTTGGATCATAGACATATACAAGTGTGTTTCATATGCTGTATGTTTTTTGCATATGTATTCCACTGACATGTATGTTGTTCCTCCTTGTTGCAAAATTGCAGGTTGTTTACTGTCCCAATTACAAGATGTCTTCCATGCATCGCCCAGATTTGAACCATGAGGACGCTCTGTGTAAAATATTTACTCAGTGCCAGGAAGTAAACAAGCACCCCTAGCTCGCTTGTTGGGACCAATCAAAAGTTTGGGCAAAGAACATGAAAGCCTGACAGCATGTGGCATGTGGGGGTGGGTGGGGTGTTTGTGTTTGTGCTTGCACGTGTGTATGTGTTCGTCTTCGAACGTCTGTGTGGAAACTCAACGTGCATGCATGTGTTTACCCACAGTCTGTGTAATAAGCCTGTACCAAAAGAGCCACGACAACTGTGGGGCCCCCTGCTGATCCCAGGAGCCTCAGACCTCCGCTGTTGCATTTGTTTCTGTGAATTGAAGAAAACATGACAATTTCAAATAGAATTGCTACTCTGCAGTCATAAACACGAAAACATGCCCTTGTGGTAATGCAGAAGTCCCAGATTTGGTTTGAAAAAATGCGCACGCTCCTGTCTCCACAGAATAAAAAGCAGCTTCTAGCCACAAAGAAAATCATCATGTTTAATATATAGGTTGTTGTTTATTTAATTTGATTGCATCACTATTTCTGTTACCAAGGGAACACTCAATTAAAAGGGTTACAGTTTTATTTCGTGGGTTCGGTTAATGCGTTAGCAGTGGAGTGCAAGTTTATCTCAGCGGTGTCTGCCTGATTAGCATATTCCATCATGTTAAACAAATAGAAGACAATGAGGGCCTTAGGGACGAGAGGCATGCGTGTGCACAGCATACAGAGAGATCAATGTGTTTCCAGTGGGGCACAAAGGCCTGTTGTTGAAGAGCCCCTCATTGGCTATGCATTAGAGATTGATGGAGTTCCTCCGCTGTCAGACTGACTTTAACACCCGCAGTGCACTGGCTAATACTGTATAAGCATTGGTGTGTAGGTGGGGGGATTCTGGAGCTCCCACACTTCTTATTACAACAAGTAATTGTGTTGTTTGTGATGCAGAGTATGTAACAAACTACCAACAAAAAAAAGAAAGAAGGAAGGAAATGATTGAATGAAATTAAAAGTTGAAAGGTTCTTTATTCCTTGTGTGTCGCTACAATGAACACTTAAACGTACGTTAGGGGGGTACGTACGCTTTTTGTTTTTTCTATGCTGAGATCGTCTCTCCCCTTCTTCCCAACTACACCATTTTGAGGAATGTGACTCCAGAGGTCTTTCTTACTTACATGCATAAGCCAGTGATAATTGACTCATAGTCATGCCTGCTGATGCAGGCAGGCTGCTATTAAGGCTGCTATTACCCTCCTAGAATCGTTGATTCATCCATTCATCCATCCATTATCTATAACCACTTATCCTTTGCAGGGTCCCAGGGTCTGGAGCCTATTCCACCTGACATTGGGCGAGCACCCTGAATAGGATGTCAGTTGATCACAGGACTGCTAGATTGAGACAAACTACCAGTAACAGTCACATTTGCTCATAAGGGCTTTTGGAGTTGCTAATTAAGCCAACCTGCATGCCTGTGGACTGTGGGAAGCTGAAGAACCAGCAAAATTTTTTTTAAAATTTAATAAAACACACACACACACACAGACATTGACAGAACATGCAAATTGCCACACAGAAAGGCTGAAACCATCCAGCATGGTTGAACCTGCAAGAGGAGACAGTGCTAATCACTGCAACGTGCCGATTCCTATGCTAATCTTGGAAACCATTTGCTCAGTCTGTGTCAAAACACAGACTCTTAATAAAAAGCAGCTCCTTATCACTCTGCCTATATGAGAAACTGTAATCACTACTGTGAGAGCTCATGCAGCCTTGACAAAGAGTCATGGAGGTGTCCATGCATGCATTAAATTTCCCTCTCATGGTAAGTGTACATGATTTCTTTCCCTTTCTGTCTCTTCCTGATTTTTTACTTCATTTAACGATCCTGTATAGTTGCTCTCTGATTTATTTTTTATCTTGTCCTTATAGCAAAGAATGGGTTACATATTGAGCAGTTTGTTTCCATAGAGACTAAATACAGTACAATAGCTTTCAAAATGGCACTTTCAAATACTAAAAAGCTTCGGATAGCTTCTACTTCAAAAGTTCTGCTTTGCATAATGACTCCAAATTCCCCACCTTTTTTTAATAGTTGCTTATAATAATAATTATTATTATTATTATTGTTGTAGGTTTTGTTGTTGTTATTGTTGTTGTTGTTATTATAAATAACATCCATTAATTACATCAATTAATGTAAAGAATTTTATATACATACTTACATACATAATCTGGTACCCTAGGAGTTCAGCCCAACATTGTATGAAGGTTCTTACTTATATTCAATCAAAAGTGTGGTGTTTCAATTTTTGGGCATGATTTATCAATTTCACACTCAGATATTTTTATACTTTCCTTCAATTTTTGCCCTTGCACTCAAAAAGTTTGTGCTTATCCATAGATTTGCTTTGCTTCAGCACAAACTTTCATGCTTGCATGCAGATTTAAAGCTTGCTTGGACAAATTTTCTGCGCTCCAGCTTCAGCCCTTTTTCATTAAGATTTTTGCAATGAAAGGACTGCTTATATGTATGTATACAAATATCTTCATTTTTCTTTTAAAGCTGCATCATACGGTGGCAAGGATGCCCTGAATCAACCTTGTCAGTTTATGCTCACTGACAGCTGCATGTGATAAAACATGTGAATATACACCCAGGTGATGTTTTTTATTGCTGCCAAGTTGATCTGGAGCCAATGAAAACCCGTGACTGCTGCACAATTAGATAAATTAGTCACATACAGTCATATTGGGTATCATATTAGGGTAAGTGTTCAGTAAAGTCACTGGGTAAAAAGTATAAAAATACAACACACAAATAGTATTCAGTGTCCCGCTGATCTGTTTCCACGGTCAGACTTCTCAGTCCCTTTCATGATGACTTCCTGTCTGACATGTTGTGCAGTTCAGGGTAGACCAACATGGCAAGATCGCGCTTCTCCTACATTTTTCTTGATTACCAGGGTAACAAGTGCTGTCCCGTGATTGGTTGTCAGAAAAGGACGGTGACAACACCAGGGCTTTTCTAAAAAGTTTAAAGTCACTTTAAATCTCTTCAGTTCTGCTCAGCTCCATGAAGCTTAATAGTGTCTTTTTCCTTAATCTTTTTGCTTTTCAGATTTGATGTTACTTTGTGGTTTATTCTTTGTGCTCATTCATCTTTTTTTCAGACTAAGCTGTTTGCATAAAAATCTTTAAAAAAAAAACAACATTGTAAAATCCCTTACCAGCACTGAAAAACAGAGACAAAGTTTGAGGCCATCTGAATGAGTGTAGTAGAGCAATGAACTACAGGAGGTTGGTTAAGACCAAACACACATAAAAAGAAATGGAATGTTTGACCTGAATCATACTGTCAGCAACTGTTTGTTAACAATATCACCAATAAGCATTACAGTAATTCTGTCAATGTTGCATGTGCAGACTGTTCCTGCCTAAAGTGGCCAAACAACCAGTTATTTGCTGAAATACTCCTGTGTTTTACTTAAAAGCAATTTTTTAAAAAAGCAGACTGCTTTTAAACTGTGGTACTGCTTCTTTTAAAGAATCAAGCCAATAATGTGCTTGTCACAAAAGCAATGCAATTGATGTCTGCTGAAGATTCTGGAGCTGTGTGACTGATCCATTAAAGTTCTGCTTACTCAGTGAAGTGTATCATTACAAAAACACAATTTAGACTCTCACTCCTTTAATCTTTCCTTTGTCACTCTTTGTTAAAAAAAAAGATAGACCACTTGTAAGGAAAAAGGCAAGATAACAGAAAAGATACAGTGTCTAAGTAAAGAAATAATTAGAGGTAATGAGTTTCTATGAAAAAGTTAATAAAAAACATGCACTCACATTCAGAATGGTGCACTTACTTCAGGCATTTGTGCAGAGCGGAACATGTAAGCTTGTATGTGCTCCTAAAAAGCAACAATACACCACAGGAACTTAAAATCAACAATGTCCAGTTGCGATGAAAGGATTACACAAGCAAGTATTGAACAGAGAAAAGGCTGGAATAACATGTGATGGAGGATAATTGTGGGTTTAGTCCATCAGTGCAGTTTATCATTTCAGATGTTGTGTAGTTTGTTTTGCTGTCTTTTGTTCTCAATACCCTTTTACTTTCACAACAGAATGTACCTGTCAAAAAAAATAAGCTTGATTATTAACAGCGTACACAGTCCGACAGACTCCATTAGGACAAATAACTAAATAATAAAACAAATGCTGTAGATGCTTCGTGTTGCAGCACAGACTCTCTGCACTCGGTATGGATACACTTTATTTAAGTAGCACAGAAACTCTCAGCCTCTGCAGTTGAAGATGCCACAGATAGTTGGTGGGGCACAACTTGTCCTGCAACTGTGACTGATTTCCTCTGGTTGCATCATCAGACGTCTATTCACTCTATTAGAGACCCTGAAACATGCAAACATATACGAGGCCTGCCACGCTGAAGCCTCTGTTGAGACAAAGAAGCGAAACAACTGAGAACAAAACAAAAATAGTTTGTGCCGATGCTCACAGGTGCTTCTTAAGCGTTCCATAATTGCTGTCATCTTTACACACTTTGTCCATTGATGCCTTTTTTCCTCCTTTTTTGTTCTCCTGTGCAGCTCGCTAAAGCCTGCATTTTCATTCATGGCGCGTCATGCTGATATCAAGTTCTATTCAAATTGTCATGCAGAGATCTGAACAAATTGGCGCAAAAGACAGAATTTAGTTTGAGTAATAAATAACAGTGGTATAAACAGTTTCTATTTTACACAGAGTGAGACAGGGAGAGAGAAAGAGAGATGCAGGATCCACAGCTACATTCAATATTGCATTTAAATGCTCTACTTGACGGGCAAGAGGGGGAGGACAAAGAGGGAGAAGATGAGGAATAAAAGAGAAAAACAGGAACAGAGGAGGGAGGAAGAGAGAGGGAGATCGATAGGAGGAAAGTGTAAGAAGCAGCGATGAGGAGGGGAGAGGGGGAGTAGAAATGGAGTGGGGGGAGGAAAGAGTTGATTTCTAGGGCTGTGCCTCCCTGGCAGTTGAGATGAGGAGGAGACAAATAGACAAGGAGGCGTTTGAAGTCAAGACGGGGCTTTTCTTCGTTGAGCTCCCCTATCTGATGGCAGAGGTGGGGAGGCAAGTGGGGGAGGGGTGGAGTAGGGGTGGGGGTGTTAAGGTGCGCAGGGAGACCGAGGAACAAGAGACTAACAAGGTTGTAAATATTAAATGGAGAAAATGAGAAACTGAGGCGGGGAGAGTGAGAGGGGAAGAAAAACAAGAGGTGGCAACAAAGAGAGACGAAAAAGAGAAAGACAGAGGAGGAGATGAGGCGAGAGGATGAGGATTTTTAAGAGAGGAATTTCAGAAAACACATTCTAGCTGTGAGGAGAGAGACAGTGTGAGTTATTCACATTTCAGGATGCATTTAGCACCCTTCTGCCTCAATCTGATTGAATTTTAAAATTCTGTCACAAAGTATGTTTTATTAGCATGCCAATATACATATAAGAGCATTATAATGTCGGCATGCCTGCGGAGAATTTAGCTTAGCTCTTTATAAAATAACACTTTGCACGATTGCCAAGCAATCATGGCTAGGAGCTTCAGGGCTGTTGCAAATGGTTACAATTAAACATATTAATAGGGCTCAGATTACACCACTATCCACATAATCACATTGCTTACAGTGCTTATCTGGTGCGATGGCTTTCTGTGAAGCTGCTCTCCACCTCAGCTGTTATTACCCTGCCTCGCATGAGGAGCTAATCTTTTGTCATTACACCATCACACAATATCTGTTGCTGGCGCTAAAGTCAATAAAAGCCAATTAGGCATACTTTAGAGAGTGGCTTTTTCTTTTGTATGCTTGTGTATTGTGCACTGGTGTGTACGAGGTGTAGACTGGGTTTTTGCAGCCCATCTCCTGCAGAGATATGAGACGGAGGCAGCGGGGAGCTTTGAGAGAAAGCAGAGAACTGCAACGGAAACAGGTTTTACTTTGAATTGAAATTTCAAGAGTTGAGCATTCCTCTGTGTACTAAATTTTTTCACACATTTTAGTGGTCTTTACAAAACACCGTGACCATTTAAGAATACTAATGATGTGCATACAAAACTATAGCACCTTAAATATACAGTATAATAATGAATGTACTATAATAATACATTAACATGTGATCATAATTATATATTATAATGTAATGAGCAAGACTTCACAATAAAAAGCTTTATAATCCAACAGGTATACTATACTCTATTATACTTAAATATATTTTACCATTTTATACCACACCATATTATGCTCTACTAATCTAATCAATGCTATGCTAAACTGAGCCCAGTTTCATACTCAGTCCGTCATGTTCAGACGCTTTGTCAAACCCCTTGGCATCAATACAGATAAAGATACCCTTTCGTATCTGTATGAGACGCACTGAGCTTCCACCAAAGTCTGATGTAAACACATCTGTGTCATAATTAGATGCTCATGGCAAGTTTTCAACCCTTTGCAATACCAAAAGTGAGAAAGTCCCAAAAGTAGACTTGAGGGCTACACATGCAACTGTTGTTTAGGTGACTTGACTCATGCATAAATTTAAAGTTTTCAGTAACCAATCTTTTCCTAAATTTAATCTATCCCATTGATATTTTTTTCAAGCTTAACCCAGTTTTGCTGTCTACAGCTAACCCAACTGCCACCCTTTGATGTAAATCATGTATTACAATGGAACATACATGAGGTATTTAGAACGAGTGCCATTCGTTAACAAAGGCTTGGTTTGTGGTAGAAAGCAGGTTCTGTTCCAGCCAGCTATAATGGGAATAAAAGGTGGACCATTTGGGTGATAGATAGCTTAGAAGTTAGAGAAGGCTAGCCAATATTAAGAAAATAAGAAAAGTCAAGTTCAAATTCAAGCTGAAAAGTGAAACAAAAACCACTTTGAAAACAAATGGACTTAAACCTTCATCCATAATTTAGCATTCAACACTGCAAAAATTTCTTTTCATTGAATGAGCCAAGTGCGTAAAATAGAACTAAAACCTAATCTAATGAGACTTGTCACCATAGCCAGTATTTAAAACTAGAAATTAGTCTTATTAGAACTCCTATTGAAAAGTGAAGAAAACAACTAAATAAACTTATCAAGCCCTCAAAATCCTGTTTAACTACATCACAAAACAAATGCATGTTTTAGGTAAGCTAGCTTACACTGAGATAGTTTGGTACCATTCAAGTTGCTGACTGCATGAGGCGGGGTACATCAGGGCAGCATGTTGGGTCACTGCCTGGTGAGGGTAACATTACATGAGCAGTAGCAGCATCATCACTGGAGGTGGAAGAAGCTTTAGGTATGCTTACAAGCAAAAAAATACATCACACAAACAGTATTGTAATTTGCTTTGGAGAAGGCAAACAAATCCAGAGAAAACTTTGAATAGCAGCCCAGTATTCATGAACAGAGAGAACGGGTAAACATCTGAGAAAAGTCACAGAGTAACAAGTCTTTGCAGCAGAGAGGTCTGCTTTAGAATGAGCTCAGTGAAAACACAAGACTTTACTGTGGTAAATACTGTAATACAATGTAGTTTACTACATACTATGCTATGCTACACTACTCTATATACCAATCTGCTAATATAATCAACTCTACTCTGCCCTGATATACTACCCTAAAGATTTATGCTGCTCTACTAAACTGGATATTCTTATTTAATATATACTGTGCTTTTTACATGCTCCGTACTGTGCTGTAATACTTGACAACACTTACATACTATTCTTTTCAATTTTCTACTCTACTGTAAAACTATACCATTGTGCTGAGGTCAACTGTACAGAGCTTTACTGTCCCACATTTCATTGTAATGTATTGTTCTGTATGTGTTATTCTGTGAATATTATATTATCATGCATTAAACGAATGTGTACTATATAACAACAATGTATGAAACTTACATAAGATAAATATTTGTTATTAGATAAGTATAATTAATAGAGACAGTCTGCTGTTCTGATGATGGTACGTCTCGGCATAGCATGCCATATTAGAACTTGTCATGATTGGGCTGCTGTGTCTCAGTATGACTGTCTGTCTTTGTCTGTCTGAAGGCATGTCACACAATCTATTCATTAGCCCCCTTCCTGCTGCCTGATAGGCCAATTGTTTCTCACTGATGCACTGTGGGAGAGATCCACACCAGGGGCAGGCTGTTTTTGAGACATCAGAAACAAGTAGATAGCAGACATGGTGAGAACAGCATCCACGCAGTTTTTCCAAAGGAAGAGGCAAATCTGTCAGATAAAAAAGTACAAGTCCGCGCAGGGCTTTGAAGGCCAAAAGCAGGCAGCTACATACTTATCAGACTGGTGCTGACAGTAGCAACGAGCTAATGGGCTCATCTGCAAAGCATATTGACAGCACAGCTCGCCTCAGTTCTTTGCCAGACTAGTCAAAGACAGCATTGTGCTTTATTAGAGGTTAGATGTGACAGTTGGAGTGCTGCAGTCTTACAATTCCACATCGCCTTACTCATCTAAAGACCCGACAAAAGAAAGTAAACTTAAGCGTTCACTGAATTATTTTGCACTCTTATGACGTCGTGAAAGGGCTCTTTCTTGCCTCAGATCAGAATTTTGTATGTCGTTAAGATGATGGCTGCCACAGAACAAAAAGGAGAGCAAGTAGATGCTTGGTTTTCAATTCCAAAAGGAATACGCAGACAGGATCTTGCTTGCTTGCAATCGAAACAACACTCTGTAATTGCCAAGCTGTCTATTAAGCAACAAGGTAAGACAGGCATTTGTGCTACAACTATGCCAAGCTCACATCACTGTTGTTGTAGAAATAAACCTGATATCTAAAACCCCAGTGTCTTTGTTTCTCTTATTTGAGAGTTGCATGGTTTTCATGCTGACCGGCTGTACTGTTGGCGCTGAACAACCCTCACAGCTGCTTGGCCATTAGAGGCAGTAATATCTTGCTGTTTTCAGATGAGTTTACTCTGTTGTTTTGTTTTAGTATTGTGTTCCATGAATTCATTTTTAATACGGCCATAAAATTTGAAAATATCTCTGCATTGATCCTCGCAGAAACTCATTGTGTTCCCCTTAAATGTCCCATTCAAGGTTATTTATTGATCGATAGCTTCCAACTGCTCAGAAACCACCAGCACATGACTGAGGTCCTGACATTTGGAAAATCAAAACAAAATTTTACTTATCAAATCAAAAATCCGAGGTAATTTCATTAGGCGCTCTGTAAATGCTGGAGCTGTTTGTGAACCATTTATGGATTTAGCAAGCCAACAGGGATCATCGGGATTACGTGACAAGACAACTCAAATTATTCATTATCTTCCAACTCTTGTTCGAGAGACAACAAAAAAAAAACTAATTATGAATCATGGTAACAAGCTAGATCTGTTTTTCTCACTGTGCCCAAGGTCGCATTGCCAATTAATGTTTGCAGAACTGTGGGTGTAATCCCTGGGAGAGAGACAAACCACTTCTCTTCAAGCTGTCATCTCCTGTGTTCTTTCATTATCTGCGCTAATCAGATGTCCACTGTTGGCCTGGAAATTCTCTGTTGTGTCTCTTTTTGTCGCTAACGCAGATCTGATGTTTGGTATAAGCACTGCCTGGCGTTTAAAGATACCATCAATCAATTGGAGTTCAAAGGATGCCAAAGGGAAAAGCAAACAAACGCTTCTGAACTCCCTCAAAAGTACATATGTCAACTTTTTATGGGCTTGCCCCCCCCACCATTAAGAAACACACATACTAACATGCCAATAAGCACGCTTATTTTAACATTGTATTACTAAGATTGCGCTCTTGAAAATTTGCAAATACAATTCAATAAAAACAGTGATACAAATTCTGTTTGATAACAAATGAGCACAGTGACTGCATGAAAAGTAAGAACAGCATGTTTTTTCTTAAGTTTTGTCTTTCGACTGATTGGATTATATTGTCCAGAACTTAAATTGTAGTTTTACATTCTTAACGAATACAATAAATTGCTTTCATGGCTTCCTGCTGCATATTTCAACAGCACTAGAAAAAAGATTGTTACTTCTTAAAAATTGAAAGCATTACACAGTGAGAGAGAGGGAGGCGAGGCGCTGCACCACTCAGAAAAGATTACACAGAAAATTTAATAAAGTAATTGTAAACAATCATCAGCAACTGAACTAATCATGAGACAGGAGGCAGGCAATAATTGATTGATCGATCGCATTAAATCCTCATCTTGTTGTAGATAATTAAAGCAAAGAAAAACAAGTCTGAAGAAAATAATAATGAAAAAAATTCACTCTGCCACAATCGGATGTGAAAGTGTAGGAAAAAACTCCCCCCATGTGATGTTTGGAGCCATAGTTTATTAATTCTCATGGATTAAAACACAGTACTGATGTCTTCTCAGCCTTAAATTGTTGTGCTTGTTGCTTATCTACATGAATTGTGGCAGTGATTTTCACCAGCAATAACACTGAAGATGCATTCAAGGACGCCTGAAAAAGGAAAGTTCTCTTTGCTCTTAAGCTCATTTTTGCTTTTAAGCAACTCATTTTCTAATATTAACAAGCAAAGGGGAAATATTTAGCTGCTTTTTCACCAGCTAGTTAGCATAGTTAGTTAGCTAGTTAGCACCAGCTAGCATGTGACCTGAAGTTGGTCTGCTGGTTGAAACCTTGCTGTAACACAGAGTGGCTTTATCACAGTTTTTGCTAAAAGTAGCTGCCTGCTTTGTCTTGAAAAGAGTGGTGAGACTGAACCAAAGCAGTAAGCACACAAACCAAAGTTATTATCTGAAAGATTTTAAAACACCCCACAGACCTGAGAGGAGCTGCTGAGTTAAGTCTGATTTATTCTTCAGCATAAATTGCAGCAAAACCATGGAGCCTTTGGTGAAGACAGATGTGCAGCTCCCAAAAAATGAAACCTGATGATGCAACAGCACAATGTGTTTGTCTGTTTAGTAGCATGAATTTCTTTTCAACCCTGTCAACAAGGGAAAAAAATAGTGCAATTAATCAATAATAATCATTGTTTTTGTCAAAACACCTTTCATCTAATTATCAGGTTTAATCCATGACCTGACAAGAACAAAAAAATAAAGCACCATTTGCATGAATAGGTATGATGTTTCATAATCGGACGTCTGCTTTATGCATTGCAGGCAGTCTTTTCAGTAAAAACTACTCGTGTTGAACTTTTATAAGCTCCCACATGATCCCCTCACTTTGAGTCATCACTGTTTGAAGTATACATAGGAAATGCATACAGAAATGCAACACAGTGTCATGGACCCCACCCCCAACAAGCATTTTTGGCAGTCTAACTAACACACCAGCGTGGTATAAATGCTGACAACCATAGGCCACTTGGTGTGGGCTACAATGCAGGATTATAAAAAACAGCCCAAATGGATCATTCCCAGAGGCTCCGTTACCATGAACTACTTGGGATGTGAAGGGAAAAGTCATGCGAATCATTGTTAATATAAACTGTTGATTAGAGCTTTATCAGTCCTTTTACAATCTAAGCCGGCAGTGTTACAACACACTGTTAACAATGTAGTGGCCTTCACTTTCAGCCCTGTAGCCATTGGTTTTGCCTTGTTCTCACCGTCTTAAACTGAATGACTGGAATCCAAGTAAAACCATCTGCAAACAGCTGTCCCTGTCTTTAAAACAAGGCACTGAAGCTGAACCTGCTCCTCACAAGCCTTTTCTGGCCGCTCTTGTCCTCAGAGCTCCCAGCGGACGCTGCTGAGACCAAAACATCTCTTTTACATGATCATTTTTATGATAATGATACAGCACACAGTCCTCTTAAAAGCCCTGCCCCGGTCTGTGTAAACACATGCCATAAGAAATCACAGCAGCAATTACTAGAGCCTGCAGAGTTTGGAGGAATTAGCAACCATTTCCATCAATAAAACATTAGAGATTAGTGGTTGATTTGCTGTGTTTTATTGACAAATATTTAAGGCTGATCGAAAAGCAATCACCGGGAAACCATCACTACTCAAATTAATGAGTCACTTCTGTTTATCTCTTTCTTCCCCACTTTCTGGTTTTAATTTTGTTTCATTTTTTATCTCTTTTTACAGGCAGCCAGTTGCACTTCTATACAGAGAGGGTCCTCTTTTACAGGGGGTCTAATTTCAGTCAGAAGGAGATGTAAGAACGCCGTTTTTAAAATGGTGCACACTTTGCTCGATGTGAAAGGCGCATTCAGCTTCCTGTTGACTCACATCGAGCAGGAAGGGAGGGGTGAGGCAAGAGCTGTGAGAGAGTATGATGTGGCCCTCAAGACCTGTTGGGAAAGTTCTTTGAAAGACATTAAGGTAGGACATGAAGCACAATAGGTTTTTTTTTACTTTTTACTTTTTTACTTAAACTAAACATTTCATTTTTTGTTTTAGAGCAACAAACATTTTTCTTACAAAAGAAAAAAAATCGTAAACTGCCCCTCCCCCGAACATTCTCCTTGCTGAACAACAAGCATTTTTTAGTCAGAGCTTTCAGAGAAAGAGTTTGTCTTAAGAGCTGGGAAAGTGGAAGCTCATGTTTCCCGTTTTCCCCATGTGACCTGAATGCATCATCAGAAGGCAGAGAGTGGAAAGGGTGAGTCTTTCCTCTCTTCCTCTCTTCCTGCTTCCCTGGGTGTGGCATCAGCAGCAACACCTCGGGGCCCTTCCCCTTCTCTATGATAAACCCCTGCTGCCCCCCCACTTCCCACCCCATCCGCTGGTTCTCCCACCCACCAGGCCCCTCCCTGGTTTTTTCCGCTGTTTGATCGCCTCTTCATGGGCTGCAACTCCCTGCACTGGGCTCCTAACCGCTTTTTCTCTTTTTGTAGATGGGGGGTGTTGTGATGAATTTACAAGGCACACTTACAGACAGTGGGCAGGGTAGAGACGCATTTATAAACACAGAGAATGAGAATGTGTGAGGGAGAAGGGGGATAGCCAGCGACTGTGAAGTTAATTAGAACATCCTGTGTCTACTTCTCTCTCCCTCTCTCTTCCTCCCTCTCTCTCTGTCTCCCTCCTCTCTATCTCTGAGAGGCTTTGATGTGGCTTAGTGCCTGGAAAATTAATGAAAAATGTATAATAGCCTTTCCGTTCACTGTCTCTCCCCCCGTTTTTTTTCCTCTCCTTCCCCCTACTCTCCCCTGCTAACCTTGGGTCTTGCCTTCATGACATGGTGCTTTTATGCCACATGGGGCAAGTTTTTTTAAAACCCCTGAAGAGAGCTGTCAAGCTTCGACCAGGTTCCATGCTAAGCTAGCTAACACTGAAATTGCCATCATTACTATTGTATCACATTAAATGGGGCAGTTACTGACTGCAACATTTAGTTTTTTGTCTTCTTTTTTTTTTTAATTCTTTTGAATAAAGTCATAAACAAAAACACGATAACTGGCTGTTTCAGATTGTTGTTCTGTCATTTCAACATGCCTTTAAATGTCAGATTCATAATGAAGGGCATCCTGTTGCATTTCCTGCAGTTAAACAATTAAGCTGTCCTCATTGACGTGTTTTTCAGTTTTGTTTTTGTTTGTTTGGTCGGACAACTAAATGAGCATAAAATAGTGGTTTAATCACTGATCACACATGCAACCTCAAACAATTTAGGTCAAAGTAAGCTTATAAATAGAGACTTTTTTCTCCTCTGAACGTTTTTAAGGGGGAAAGAGTTCATAGCAAGTTTGACCAAATAAACACATACAAATGAATGCCAGCATCTGTGTTGTGTGATCTCCCATATTAATATTTAAAATGAGTCATCACATTCTCATTTTGATGCGGCAGAAACATCTCCTACTAACTGCAGAGTTTCCTCCAATTAGTCTTTGATCATTATTTTTCCACGGCTAAGTTTTCCCTCTCCACACTAAAATGTAGGTCTATCCACTCTAGCTTGGTCTCTGGGAGTCAAAAAGGCAGGTTTAGTGTGGATGAGGGGATCAAGAAGAAACTTAATCTTAGCATGTTTAGACTGAAAACAGCCTTGCATTAAAACAACACAAGGTGCTGTGATGTTTGGTCATGTTGTTTCAGGTACTCGTGAAATGATGAAATCTAATCCAGAGATGCTGGTTTGTGTAACTGATCCATGACTTTGAAGGTTTATCAGGCGCCGAAACACAACACAGCAGTTCAGAAAACCATGAGGAAGAATTTTACAACTCTGGAATATTACAACAGCGGCAATCACACAGCTTTTGTTAAGACAATCTTTAGGGAAAGAGAAGAAATACAGCATTCATGTAAACTTGAATTGACTTGCCGAAGCAGCACATTGACATTAAATGCATTGCAGCAAAAGTTGTTCAGCTTTTCTGCATTTTTTAGCCTCTGTGTTGGCCCCCCTGCTGTGTCATTGCAGTGCAGTGTAATTGAAATGAATTTTATTACTTGGTGCTGTTGTCTGAGAATGTCTTCATTTACATTTGCATGTATTCTAAAGCTACAGAGTGCAAATGTTACTTTGTGTCACTGACTTTGACTCTTTCCAGCTTAGCTTTACCATCCTGTTTTGACCCTCCAAATCCCCCCTCCCTTCAACCCTCCCTCCATCCCCGCCTTCCTACCTCCTTCCTCCCTCGGCGGTTGCTTTCTGCCAGTCAGCACATCCCCCAGGCGGGGTGGGGTGTTTGATCTGAGCCTCTTCAGCTCTCCCTCTCTCCTCTTTCTCCCTCCTCTGCTCTCGGTCTGTGTTTCCTTTCAGCTGCTCACTCTCTGTCGATTTCGCCGCTCTCACACAGAAACGGTCTCCATTACTTACCGTCAAGTCCGAGTTCAAAGATGACATTCTCTGACTTTACTAAGGCCCGTCAATTCGACTCAGCGAAGTTGCTGCACTCGTGAAAGGAAAATGAAAAGAGGAGAGAAAAAAAACACGAGTGTGTGTGATGAGTAACGTCACGGGCCAGAAGGAGTCAGGGTGTCAAGTGTAATCCATCAGCATCTATCAGCATCATGTGGCTATTAACATGCTTTGGCCATGCAGGGCATTAAACAGGATGAGATGAGTGCTCATCCACCCAAGAGTTCTCCACTTCTCACTCATCACGTCTCTCATCTGAGGGTGGATTTTTTTTTCTTTTTTGTCACCTGCTCATTAACCATCTTCTCTATTTGCGGCTGTAGCTTCGCCACTGTACCTGTCATCTCTCATTCAAATCAGCATCTCGCCTCTGTGTCCTCTCCTCTTTTCATCCCAGCTTGTTCATAATGATGAGACTCAATGTTGCCTCTCTCCCTGTTTTCTCCTCATTGTCTCTGCCTGCTTCACTATATTCCCGAGCGTCTTTTGAGCTTTTAGGGATGTGTTTTGATAAGCACACGGCGAATACATTAGATGACTTGGCACCTTTCCCCCCCTGCTTTCCATCTCTCACTCGCTCCCCTCTCTTTTTCTTCCAGGTTTGGGGAGCTATATTTGTTAGCAGATTTGTTTGCAGATTCATCTCCCCTCATCGAGGCATGTCTCGGTATGTTACCGACCGCTTCATCTGACAGCCTTTCTCTCATAAAAGTGGGGGGAACATTCAGTTTCTAGATATTCTTTCCTGCTTCAAACAGCTACCTGAGATCCCTTAATCCCCATCCTCATATGAAAACTGCATAGCTCCCTTTTTTCGATAAAGGTAGCAGGAAAGATTAGCATGTGCGCAGAATAAGTGTAACTTGTAAGCTAAAAGATGTGACTTATGGAACATTACCTCATCGACACAGACAGCTTAGTTCTTATGAGTGGAAAGAACATCTTTTTCTTTCATTCTGTTTTTTATTCCCCTCTCATATCCCTCTTTACTTTGCCTCCCCTGCTCTCTCCATCTCTCTCCTCCTCCTCTCCTGGGACCCTTCCTTCATCATACTTAACTCCTCTTCAAAGCCATCTACTCCACCTCATCCCCCGCCCTGGATCTCTCTCTCTCATCACTATTTTGGTTTTTATGAGCTGGATGTCCTCTGTCTCCTTTCTGCACCCATCCACCATTTCAAAACTAAAGTCAAACACACACACAAACACCCCCAGCCCCCTCCCTCCATGTCCTCTTTGGGTTGAGCAGAAGGTCGTAGTCATCAGCAGTCCATTAGGGCACAATGGCAGGAGTTGTGCTGCTCCAACAGAGTGCAATGTTCTGTTCTGAAGGCAACAGGGGCACAGCACAAAGAGGTACTGACTTGCTGACACCCCCAGCAGACAAAACAATACCACTCTTTTCCAATCATGTTGTGCAGCTGAATGCGGTGACTCTGTGTCCTTTGCCAGTGGAATGGTGTTTTTTCGATCTTCCATGCCTCCCTTTATTGGCTCTTTGATGGGAAAGTAAAACTTAAAAACCTCAGTAAAATATATATTTTAGTTCACATTATGTAATTGGTTTGACATTTTTACTGTGTACCACTGACTACAAGATAAGACAGTTTAACAATCAGTCTGTCAATCTGTGCCATGATAGACAGATTGAAGCAGAGAAATTCAGTAACAAGATTTGTCTTTTAAGTAAATAACTTCAGTATAAACTGTTTTTCTTTTGGGATGAGGCTAACCATAGAAAAAAATGTAAGCGAATTTATCTGACAAAACCATTAAAGCAACATTATGTCACCACTTCACCTTGTAGAAAACTCCTTTAAATCACTTTGATGGGACACTGACTTTTAATTTAAAGAATGGTGTCTCTTTCATTTTTTTATTGCCCACCCCTCACACCTTTTATTTTACTCTTTAACTTAAGGCGTGATCTTGTGCATGATCTTTGTAAAACTGGATCATATGTTTTGTTTTTTCCCTGTTCACCAGCTGATCTGCCTTAACATATCTAATAAAAAAAAAATTAAAAAAAGCTTAAAGCATTCCCTAAGCAACAGTCACCTAATGTAGCTGTTTTTTTCTAGTTTGCACCGTTAGCCATTAAGCTAACAGTCCGGATAGGACTAGAAGCTTAAAACACTAGGAGGATTTTTTGTTTACACCACTAACACAGAGATTCTGACAACTTGGAGAAGGTTTTTATGTCCAGAATGGTGGGGAAAGGGTAATACTAGAGAAAAAGATTTTGAAGCAACTATATTACTGCTTTAAATCAGCAGGTAAGTATTATTAGTGTGTATGTTAGCATTCTGACATTAGCATTTAGCTGAAAGTTTTGTGAGGCTGTTCCACACAGCAGCCCACGAGTATTTCTTTAGTTCCTTTCTGGGTGTTAAAGTTTTTATAACCAAGGATGGTTTTCAAAACTTTCACTTTGATTATTGCTTTTTTTAAGTCATGAATATTTAATAATACAGAAAAAAAAAAACCAAATTTTAAAACCAGGTTTTTGGAGGCTTTAACACCATCAGACTCTGCTTGCATGTCAAGCATGAAGAAGTAATTAAACAAATCATGGGGAACTTCACGCTGCACCTTATGAGGAGCCACTGAATACACAGAGTGGAGGAACAAATTAAATTGCTCACAGATGCCAGTGTGTGCTAGTTTAACTCCACTGTGGTCTGCTTTCAGTTTTCCTTATAGAGCCATCGTTAAAAATGTGAGACAAATGTGATGCACTGTGTACAGTGTTGAAAGGCAGCTGTAGCCACAGAGGTCAAAGGGTTGTTCTGTAAAATATCTGTCTGTGGTCACTGAATCCTTTCATACCATTTTAATTCATTGGTATTTGATGATATGTTTAATTTTTAAAGTTTAATTTTCTAATTGCAGTGAAGTACTGACTGAGCACAGGAAGGATACCTAAATCATTAATCATGCAGTGAATGCTCTTTTTAAAATAGCAAAAGAAAGGTTTGTCCAAAATGTTCTTGTATTATTTATTACTTTGTCTGAGTGATGCCCTATTTGTGATGCAGTATAGGAGTTGATTCTTTGTCTCATAAGGAAGATCAGCTGCCTGCAAAGAATGCAGTTCTAGTTATTTTGACCAGCAGTGCCTGTTACAGATGGTGAGGTGTATATATGAAAGTGGTCGTTTTTAAGCATCAAGTGCTTAAGTATTCCTTACAGGCATCACCTTGGTTCAGCAGCAATATTCCAGTACATTGAACTTGATGACACAGAATGGCTGAGCTTATAGCCTCAAGCACAAGTGCACTGTGTGTTGGATGTGTTTTTTATTTATTCTTCTTTATTTATTTATTTATTTATCTATTTTACTCAGTTGCCCCTTTTTTTGCAACTTTGTACAAAAATTCTTAGAAATCCTCCAGTGGAAACAAAAAGGAAAGCAAAAGTTTTGGCAATTGTGTTCCAACTTTGTCAGACCGTTATGTTTGTGATGATATTTCAGCTTTTCCAATATATTTATCGCTTTAGACAGCCGCATCACAAATAAACCCCTGACAGACTGCGACAACTTTCTGCCAAAGTAGCACTTAAAATCCCTAAACTGAAGCTCTGGCTCCATTATCAGACATTCAGGTCACAGATGGTCACAGATAATACTCCCTTTAACGCCTGTTATTGTTTTTGGCTTAATCCCCAAGTCCCTTAGTCTTCCCTCCACATGTTTATGTTGACAAAATGGAAATCTGGCTCCAACCTGCACTATTCGCCGACAGACAGCGAACTCGGGAAAATGAGACAACAAAAAGGTACTGCAAACATACCTTGCTAATCAGCATGAGTTTTAAGCTAATGAGCCTGACCAGCGCCAGTGAGCCACCATCAAATTAACTTTGAACTGTGAAATTTAGATTTTTTATTTATTTTTTTATTTATTTTTACAAAAACTGGCATATTCATTTTAGTTTTTTGCAGGTCGCCGTCATCCAAATGTCACAGTAAACAGAGAAACAGCATGCCAGATGCTGCATGAAAATGGATGCTTTTATGTTACAATCACAATTAACTTCTATTACCTGTGACAGGTGCTAGTGTTATGTGCTGCTGGAGTAGAAAAATGCATAGTTCTTTGTTTTCCCTTTTTCTCTTCACATGCCTGAAGACGTCATTATAAGAAACACTAAAGGAGACATGATGTGACAAGACAACTATTAGTAATAAGCTTTATTCTCATTGTGTATATGTGTAATCCAAGTGTCTGCTTCATCAAGGCTGTTAACTGTACTCAATGGATGTCAGGAAGACAGTGAGAGGTGAAAGGAGAAGAATGGGCTTGATCATCTATGCTGCTGCATTCCTCGTCCCATTGCACATACATGTGTGTGTGTGTGTGTGTGTGTGTGTGTGTGTGTGTGTGTGTGTGTGTGTGTGTGTGTGTAACTCTGAGTTAGCTGTTTGCCTGAAAATTCTTTTTCATTTCGGTGTCAGTGACTTGCAGACTGCGCTAACCTTTCAAAATGGCACCAGCTGTCCGTTTCCCTGGCAAGAACTCCAAAAGAATGGAGTGTGCCGCCAATAAGGTTGGCTTGGCTCCCCTCAGTCTGAATTACTCTGTTTCGGTCAATCACTCTATCCCTGTTTACGTAGGACTCAATTTGCCGTGATTGATTCTGCACCCTGAGCACACACTGAATTCAGGACAAGAGTTTGGAAATTGTCAGCCATCGATTCTCAATTCGCCCACTCCCGACGGCAAAATTTGTCTTCACATTCTCGTCATGGGGGTGCAGCTTAATTAGTTTTAAGATTTGTTCCACTTGGACACAAATGACAGTTAATGGTTCTTGTGGGACATTGCACACAGTCTGTCGTGCTATTGGAATGGCATGTAGCCCAGCTGTGAATGCAAGATGTCTTAGTTTTTACAATGGATTGATTAAGTTGCCAGAAGGCTCCAATTGAAGGAAATCTCTTATTTTTACCCCTGACAAAACATTTTAGAAGCTATGCCTCAGGGTGCATAAAATACAACCCATTTTTAAGTTTTACAACATACACTTAAATTATAGACATTTAGATAAAGCACTTGCATAATCTGGATTGTGTTCACATTTGCAACAGAATTTAAATTTCTAATTTGCCCAAAACAGGACTAATGAGGAGTGAAGGGGTAGAGAAAGAGAAAAAAACGTCATACATAATGTAGGACAAAGTGTCAACAGCCACAGCCACAAATAATCAAAGTTATCCATCTAGGATTAGAATGACTTGTGCTGGGAATTAGTTATTGCAATCATGTGTGTATTTGTTCAAATACAGACCCTTCTGCTCCCAAATCCATGGCTGCCCACCCAAACCTCTCCGCCCTCTCCTCAGACTAACTGTCCTAACAGTTGACCCCCTGCTGACAAAATGACAGATGGGATGTGGAGGCTTCCTGACCTCAACAGGCAAGCAAAGACAGGCTGGTACGCCTTAAAATCCAGGCCACAATCAGTCTCCTCATCCTCCACAGTTATATTTCTGGAGGACATATTGGCATGGGAGGAAAGTGTGTCGAGGAGGTGACCGCGGCGCCTGGTGTTTGGCGAGAACAAAGTGGAAAAACAAGGGATCGAGGCTCTGTACTCCTTCTCCACCTTGACACCATAAGTCGTCTCTTTCTCTCTACCGTTTATTCCCTCTTTTGCGCTGACCTCTGTTGTTGCCTTTCATCCACTCTTTCATCCTCAGTTGTTATTGTTTTCTTTTTGCCGTCATCTTTTTGTCTTTCCCGTGCTTAGCCTGGCTCTTATCTTCCTTCCACTCTCCCCGTCTGCTCATGTGTATCTCGCTCCTCCGTTTTCATTCCCTACTCTTCCTCACCCATCTCTGTTCCGATGTCTCTCTCCCTCCCTCTCTGCCTTTCTTCATGTCTTTTTGGCCACGGTCCCATTTCCCCAATTGGCTTAGTGGCAGTCTAATCATTCTCCGACACTCCTGCTGTCGTCTCTTCTATCTCTCTGCCTGCCGCCATCCTAATCCTCTGATCAGTAAACACCCTTCTTCCGCACACGGTGCTTCTCAGCAGCCCACTGCCTTTCCAGCGCACTACTTCACAGTGCATACTGATGGTCCTTCCACTTCCTCCAGGCTAGCAAAGCACAGACTGACTTTGAGGGCAGCACAAGTGAAAGATCCAATGGAACAGTCCTCAGGCACTTTGACGGACCAAAGAAATTTTGAATTTGTTCATCTGTCCACCCCTGACTCCATTGCATCAGTTTGGTGGTGAAGTGCTTTCTGACTGCTAGCATGAATTAAGTAGCACTAATTAAAAAAATATTCTCAACATCTTTAGTATTCTGCTCTGATTCTATTGCACAGCATTATGCAGTTATATTGCTCTTTAACCTAGACTTGTGTAACAACAGCTTTGCAAAGTACAACCTTTATGTTAAGTAAACTACAGTACTTTATAAAGGGCTAGACACTTACACAATTTGGTAAAAGGGTAGGTTTATTTTTTTTTTCGAGTGTGTCTTAAAACAATGTTTTCATCCCCATATGTATACTGAAACAGTTTTCGCTTGCATTAAACATTCATACTGACCATTTAAAATCTCTCCGAGTAAGCTATCTATAGAACAGATGGGTGGCCAACCCACAGTGCAAGGTCTATGCAAGGTTTCACTCCAAGGTCTATGTGAGGTCAATACTATAATATTAGTGGTCAAACTTATTTAAATCAAGAAAATCAGAGTCGTTCACAGCAAGCAAAAACTGTTTTGACGTCAGAGTATTTTACCATTATTCTTATAAAATTGCAAAGCTAAAGCTAAAGGGCCAATGTTTTCAAAGTTAAAGAGCCAGTTCAGTATTTTGGGAATTATACTAATTTGATTCTTTGTTGGAAGTTAAATGACAAGTTCAAAAGCACTGGCATCAAGCCTGTTTGGTAAGTATGAAGCTAAAGTTGACAGGCACTTAGCTTTGCCTAGCAAGAGCCTTATTAAAAATAACCCTCCTGTTATCTCTCATAAAACTAAAGAACATTTTAACATTTAATTTTCATTATGATCAAAAAAAAGCAGGTCTGTGTTAATTAGTGTGCTTTAGAGGCGCTTTTCACTGATTTTGTACACCTTTAGACAGAGCTAGGCTAGCTGTTTCTGTCTATTTTTAGTCTTACCAATGTACCACTGAGCTACTATGACTAGCTGCTGCTTTATATTGAGCAGATATATATAAGAGTGTTGTATTCTCATCTATTCCCGGCAAGAAGGCAAATAATCACAAAGTTCTTTGATAAAAAGGCAAACACCAACTGCTGTTCTGTGAGGGGAAACTACTCCACTCTCCTGCTCGAGAGTCACACATGCTGCTCACACCCTCAGTGAAAACAGCCCTGCATTAAAAGAGCTCAAGGGGCTGCGTTTGGTGTGGGTAAGACATGAAATATGCTGCAAGAAGTCCAGTTTGATTAACAGATGAATGAGTTTTATGGTTTATCAGATGCCAGAGCCCTGCACAGTGATTTATAATACAGGACCGAATGCTGGCAGCACTGAACATTGGCATTAGACCTTAATTGTGAGCGGTGGAATCAATTAATGTGGACGTAATTGCACAGGGCTGCTGAAAGCAGGCTATATTGTTCGGTGCTTTTATACACTCTGTATTAGTTCACACTCTGAGCCTGAATGTCTGTGAGGCACTTAGGAGCTGCAAATGCACAGCATGCTAGATGGACCTCAAACAGTGGATCCCATTTAAGGAAACCTTTTTTTGTTCTTCTCCACAGGTCGATACATCTAGTGTTTTTGTCCAATCGCCATGCGCTTTACATGCCCACTGCTGTGAGCCTACACTCAAAAGATGGCATCCATTGTGCTCGTAGGCACACTAATATTACAGTCATAATCAGATTAAGGCATTGTTATTATTACACTAATTAGTATTAAGATTAGGTTTCGCGTGTAGAAATGAAACAAAGTCACACTTGGATTTTTTTCTATTTCATCATCTTAAAGTTCAAGAGGCGACTCCCTCCTGCTTCGTATAATCAGCGAAGTAAACCTAAAAGTCCTGCTTCTTACTCACTAAGGAGCTAATCACTTATCAGTGTGCTCGTTATTAACCCAATTAGCTGCACCTGTAGCCCTGCAGCTCCTGATACTGATGCCAGCAGCTCAGCATTAAGCCTCCATCCACAGCCAGCATGATGACAGCAGAGCTGAGGGGTAAAGTGGCTGAAGGATTACAGGGTTCATCCCCATAATCTGGCATTAGCCCCAGAGGGGGTAATGTCAAAAAATCTAATCTATGTTTTATCAATGGTGACTTATATCTAAAGGACCCTTATTGTTAATATTAAATATTAATAAGCTTGTGGTTACAGATAATCATATGAATTTGTTCATTGAATGTTACCTTTGTGTGTTTATTCATAGTGATGAGGGCTGAGCAAATAAAGGGGGTATAACGGAGGGTTTCCCTGAAGAAAGAAGCAGGTAGGGAAAATAATATAAAATTAGAGGCTAAATGAGAAAATGCAACAAGTTCGTTCTGTCACAAAGTGATTTATTGAGCAGAAAACATATTTAAGTTATTAATAAAAAGTACTGAGGTAGGATTAAGTTTTCAGGCATCACTTTTTTTCAGGACAAAATCACATTTTTCTCCAAATCAAGGCTTGAAACTTTTCTGTTTACCAAAGCATTTAATTCAGTTATATTTTGGATGATTCATTTATGTCCTGCAAAGCACTGTAACTGCCCTGTATGCTTTTTCAATCTGCATATTTAATTCTATTCAATCTTAACTTAACTAATGTTTACTTCCTATCACCTTTTTTTTCTGTCAAATTTTGCTTGAATATCTTTTTTATGTCTTATTTAAAACATTTTTTAATTGCCTTATTGTTGAAAGGTGACATTAAAATAAACTTGCCTCGTCTTGTCTAATGAGACATGAAACATAAAAAAGCCTGTTTTTATGACATAGTTTAATTGTTTCCTATCAAACTTCATTTTACTTTTCTGCAGAGATTAAAATTAGATTTGAAGTGGAGGCTAGCTATCTGAAGGTTGTTTAGGTTCATTATTTTTTTTTCTAATCAACACAAACTGTATTAATGTTGATAGTAAAATGCATTAATGTTTTACAGAATATATTGCATGTGCACTGCCCCTGACAGTTAAAGTAAAACTGTTATTGCCACCTTTTTATATTATATTCTTTTGTTTTTATTGTTCAGTGCAGCTTCCCTGTTCTGTTGATAATATGCCTTCTGATTAATGTCCCTTTGAGACTGTATGTGTTAGACTCTCTCTTTCACCTCTCTCTTCTGCGTAATAAAAGGTGAATACCTTGCCCTTCCATATGAACACCAATAGTTTAATCATCAGTGTCAAAATTTAGTTAAATAAAAAAACAGCATGTATAGCCATCTCACAAGCCAATAAAGACCTTCACATAAGAGAGATTTCTTGTCTTTTACAGTTCAAAGTGTATAAATAAAAAACTCCATGACCACCATTCAAGTCCCCTTGTTCTTTTATTCTTTTTGAATTGTCCTTTCTTATTTTTCATTGGTATTCTCATCGTCGTTTTACTCTCATCTTGTGTCTTGTCTTGTTTGGTTTTACTGGTCTGTGTTTTGTCTTGATGTTCTGCAAAACTCAAACCTGCAATACAACAGCTGACAATTAAGATACACATGTAACAAAATAAGACAAGCAAGCTTTTTTTTTTATTTGAGTCTTTGAGAGAATACTAATGCATCCTTTGCTGTGTGATGAGCCATGAAATTCACTGACTCATGTATAATAGCAGTTAGGTACAGTCTAATGTTCCTATAAAGCTATAACAGGATACTCGAATGTGTTTGAATTTATTCATTTTATTTAGTCATGATTTTCTTCTTGTGATTAATACATTATCCCATTTATTTGGTCTAATCCCTTCAAAACACCTGGATTAAAATGGCTTACTAATAAATACAACGCGATGCAAAAATTTGCTGAAAAAATTAAAAAAGGTTCATTTTTGTCAGTAGACCTGAATCTTAAAATATGCCAGTTTTCCTAGAAATACCAACTTGATGATCAATAAAATTATTCTACTTAAAAAACGGAGAATATATTCAGGTTTCCCCTCAGATACAGACAGATTAATAGAAAAAGAATCCAAATGAAAGCAACAGAGGCCATTTCATTGCCACTGTTATTCAACAGTATGATTAAAGCTTTAGAGCTTTTAGAGCTATCCTTTTTACCCAATTCCCATAATGCAACTCAAGGATGTTTTTTGTTTTTTTTTTTTTTTTTACCATAACAGCCTTCTTACCCCCTACTGAGTTCAGACAACAAATTTTCACTTTGTAATGTAGACTTCTGTTTACAACTGTAGCTCTTTAACATCACCCGAGCCTTTTTTCAGAACTGTGTTCACAGACTGAGGCTAATGAAGCAACAACAGCTGATAGCAATGGATGATTTCTGACTACCTGTTAACCTCTTTTTGTCATTCAGTCTCACAGAGGAGTTTTTGACAGTAGTCTTTCTAAGGTCTTTTACAAACATGTCTATAAAACATGTTTGAACAGAGTTGTAGAAGGGACTATTGATATCATCTGGTTTGGACTGCAGAATGATAAAAACTTGTGATCTGAATTCTTTGAATGCCTTTAAATTCATGTCAAAGGATCTGCAGTCAGAATCTTAAAGGGGGGTTGATGCTCAAACTGATATCTCTGGAAACTGTTCTTCTATAACAGTAATATTTGTCTTTGTTTTGTATCTGTTTATGATTACTTGCATTCATTTTGTGCTGCTACATTTCTTCACTAGTTACTTGATTGAAGGGAGATATTATTAAACTCAGTGGTGTTTATACTGATTTAGGTGTGTTTAAAAGAATATTTTTACCAAATCAAGACTTTGTTAAGCTCTCACACCACTGCATCAGTTTGGTGGTATACTTACGTCAGCTTTAAATGATTATTGTGCACTTTAACCTGCTACCCTTAAATGTCTTTCCTGTAAATGACTCCATTTGTCAGCAGAATCAGGTCATTTAACTTGTTTCTGTTGCAAGTCACTCCACTTTACAGGAGCCTCTCAGGGTTTTTCTGGTTTATTTCTGCCCCATTGTACTTCTGTCAAAATATTGACACTTGTAACAACCCTTGGCTTGATGAATGTTCATATGTTTCAGTACCTAAATGGACAAAACTACAGGAATATGATATGATTGTAGACAGTCAGAGTTTGTGATTGTGCTACATTCAGTGGGTGATGTGGCAGATTGAAATGCAGCTGCAGAGCTGTCAGACAGTGTGGTGCATCAGCCTCCCCTTGAGGGACAGACCTAGAATCAACTAACGCTCCCCAAATCTAAGCCTTGATCACCTCATGTGAAATGCACAACTGACCTCTGATCAGTCAGGCTCTGTGGACCACTTAAGACTACGACCCATGCTATTAATCAAACTGACGGCCAGTGATTGGGCGGTGGACTCAGCAGAGTCGTCTGTTCCCAAGAGGTCCCGGACTGTCTGTGTGTGTCTGTGGACTCCTGAGACAGATTGACTGACTAAGTCACCTTTTCGTTTTGTGTATCTATGTATTCCTCATGTATTTCACAGAGACATTCATCACGTTAACATCCCATCAGCTAAGTGCATCTATCATTTGTCAGTGTGCAGCTGCCATGGCAGCAGTTGCTGGGGCAGCAGAGACTTGGGCCACACAGACGCTTCAGTGGTTTCTGTAAAATTAATCAGCTGTGTCGTTCACTCCTCCATTCACCTCAAGGCAATGATTAATAGATCTGTTAATGCAAAATATACATTTCACATATACTGCGTTCAGAGGTGTGTGTTTTAAGATATACAATCATGTGGTGGATGACATTTGTTCATAGATGTGTTTTGCCATCATTTTATGCACCGTTGACTGCAGTGCATATCTGCAAGTGTGTATGTGAGCTTTTGATATATTGAATACACAAGCTAAGAATTTTTAACTTAGTTTTCCCTCTTCCACAATGATACACTAAGAAACTTGGCTTGGCACAGGCGTAACTACAGGAGGAGGAATTGGTGCAGTGCATCAGGGCCCCGAAGCATGAAGGGGCCCATGAAGGATGGCCATTATTGCAGATGAGTTATTATAGTTCATGTAGTCCAGTAGACAACATTACTTAAACATTAATAAATGTGAGAGCTCTATATAGGCTCCACCACTTTCTCACCTTGCGTATTACACTTAGGTTTTGCATTTTTTTTGTGTGTGTCTGTGAGCATGTGCCTGTGTTTGGGGCAAGAGGACAAGCTTAAGAAAAACATTAGCAATCAAGTAACAGAATAGCCAATTTGCCACAATGCTGAAAACTGAAAATTTAATTTAGCACCATAACTGTGATACATTTTCAGCTGATACACAACCCTACAGAAAACAACAGGGATAAATAAAAAAGTTTGAGACTCCACTGGACAGAAGCTCAACACTGTCATGACTGCAGCTGGACCTTTCTCTCTTTGCTGACATTTCATTACAAATGGAGGATACCCTGCAGGCTGAGCAGGTCAGGTCAACTAAAGGCCATGTACTTGTAGTACTGACTCTGACTTTTGTTGTGTGTCGCCCACCGTCTCACTTCTTTCCCCAACTGTATGATCCAAAAAAAACAAAAATGCCTTCAACAGAGATGCACAAGTTCAAGCTGCACTAAAGAGACAGAGAAGTTTTGCTGGGTATCTTTATAAAGATACTTCATATGAGATGATCTGCTGAAGACTCAAATGGACAATGTCTAATGTATACTGAAAAATGCAAGATTACACGCACAGACAATGTAAAGCCATTTAATCTTGGGAAAATCCCGTGAGTGAAACACTCAGTCATCATAATGACCACTTCCCTTGTGATGGATGTACGCCTCAGAAGCGGTTGTGTCATCATGCGCTAAAGGCATTGCAGGGTCAATTTCACACAATAACTTGTCTGTTGAGGGTGACAACATGACTAAGCTTCACAGCACAAAAAACCAGAAATAGGTTGTTGGCATACCGAACAACCTCGCCAGCAGCCATTATGGAGCTTTTTCTCTCTCGATGGGTTTCTATTCCTGTTCGGCAGTTTACAGTCCTTTCAGCTCGGCTCTCTTCATCCATTTCCCAGTTAAATTTAATGGAGTTCATTCGACTTCTGTAAAAAGTTTAATTACATTTATTTGGTACAATCATTTTTGTGTGGGTTCAAAAAAAAAAAGTTCAGGTGTCCAAAGGCACACAAGGGAGATGGTAAGGACAATAACCATGGCTACAACAATACAAAAATATGGAAGGTTGGGAGAAAGTATGTAAGTAATTAAATGACAAAGTGCAGCGCAGCACAGTCTTCTGTTCCTCTCTGGTTCTCAGAAGATGGCAGGGAGTTATTTCGTTGCAGAGATTGTACATTTTGGCTTTTCATCAAGTATATCCAGCAGCATTCTCATTATTTATTTCCTTTTTTTATTTTTGTTTTCATGTTGTCAATTTGTTTTGCAAAAGAAAAAGTCTTGTGATGTCTTTTGTGTTGTGTGTGTGTGTGTGTGTATGTGCGTGTGTGTGTGTGTTTCCTTATCTCTCTGTAGCTTTTGGGAGTTTTCTGACTGCATTAAACCTTATCCAACTCAGCTTTAGTTTTTATGTGGCACCTCAATGCCTCGAAACTTTTTATATGCAATGTCCTTATGAGTTAAAGAAAAGCAGCACATAATAACAGTAATCACACGTCTATGGTAAGAAAAGTATTTCAACAATACCACTAATTAACTTATTATGAACTCGCTTAACTGCAGAGACATTTGACGCAGTAGCGCAGGTAGAAATTACAGTGTGGGCAGGCATAGAAAATAAAATCAGGTCAGCATGGTTCTTTTAAGGCTAATCATACTAAGCAGGTTCTGAAACATATACATCAACCAAAATAGGCCTTTGCAGCTGTACTTCTCTGTTACACCACAGTTACATTCTACTGCATCATTTGACATAATGTTAGAAGCACTAAGATGAACATTAGCCAGGTTGACCTGTCACGTTGTTTTGATTGGAGGACTTGACGGCATGTTATCTAATTTTACACCAAACAAACTTTTTCTGAAGATGCTGAAATATTGAAAAAGACCAGAGGAAACCACAGTCTGAAGCGGTAAATTAACTTACGTTTGATGATTAGAGCAGAGGACAAAGGGCCTTCGTTTTGAACACTGAAATGATTTCATTTGCGATATAGTCCAATGATTCAGTCAGTTCTCTTCTAAAGCAGAGAGGGGACAAAGGGTTCAGTCTGTGTGTCATCATTAAAGCCTTGATGCCACTTTTATCCAATGACAGTTGAAAAGGAGTCTTTCAACAGTACAGCTTATTAGCAGCAGGGTGACAAGGGCCCATAGGAGACGATACAATTTCAAACGTGAGTTGAGCACTGCAACCAGTGAAGGAGAAGGACCTGTCTGCTGTGACCTCTGTCTTCTGCTCCTACACAAACACTTCATGTTATATCATGGTCATAACACAGTAAAAAAAAAGATGCAAGCAACAAGAATCATTTTGTTTTCATTCTTCCCAAAGTCAGATTTTTAAAACAGTATTTATTGACTGCTATTCACTGGATTATTCAACAATAAGAAAGCCTTCTGATTGGGTGAGTCTGAATGTAAAAGGGGTGGGTTCAGGCCAAGCAAGGGCCACTAGTTAGAAATCGTGCAGGAATTTAAATCAACATATGGTTAACATTCATAACCACAAATGTATTGGGAATATAGCCTGAAGGACTATATTCCCAGTACTATGGCTATTCCACCTGGCTAGGTGCTATAAGTCCAGCCGTCAGCTATTCAAAAGGAAAAAAATTCTCAGCTGGTTTTCACAGAAACTCTCAGATTGATCCAAATTAGGTCACACATATTAATGTGTTAAGTTTGTCCAAGGAGATTTAAGTCAGTAATCAAGAGCATAAGTGGGGTGATCATCTACATAGTGGAGATCCACAGAGAGAGAAATGTAGGTTTCGGCATTAAAAATGTTTCAGTGAGCAGTGACTTAAGACCTTTTGACTTGCTGGGCAAACATTAAAAAACAGGTGGCTCAAACAAAAATTATTTTTGTTATTTGCTAAAATTTGGCTTTGATCAGATGCAAAGGAATACAGGGTCAAAAACGCTGATATTAATATTGATACTTTTTTAATCACGGAAAGCAGCTCATGAACTTTCATCATACTTAAAATGCTTCTTGAATACCCAGAAATCTTGGGGAATCCGTTACAGTAGTCCAGAATAGCTGAATCTACTGGCTCTATTAGACTACATATATTTTAAATAGCAATCCCATAGCTTACACAAGTTTTAAAGGGCTGAATATATTCCATGAATGTCTGGATATATCCTGCTATCAGTCTGATGAAGTAAAAGATAATGAAACCAATTACAGTTTGTAAATGTAACATCAACCAAAAATACAAAGTTAACAACATAGTTATTCACAGCAGTGGGAAGCCTGTCAGATTAGCTAGTAAAAGGGTGCAGCGCTGCATGTGTCTGTCACCTGTGCTGTTAAAGTGGTACACTGACACAGTGCAACAAAAGCAGGGAAGAAGCAAAATGTGTGTATGTGTATCTAATGTGTTCAGGCCAATGAAGCATTACACAGACTGAAAAGCAAGAAACTGATGCATTTCTAGGTGTCCAAGATCTCCAAGATGATATTTAGTGAACAATAGTAACAATTTATTGGTATCAATTCGCCCACCACTATCAACTGTCAACAGCAGGGAGATAAAAACAAATCTGATGATATTTCATTCTTGTTTTAATGGCATATTATGACTCTGAGTGTTACATCATTAGCCGTTGTTTCGTTGTTGTCAAGCCAATCTGATGCAAACTTGTGAAATGTTGCAAATGTCAGATGTTGGTTTGAAGCAAGTAAACCAGACTACACAAAGCTTCGGCATAAGTTTAGCATAGCTGTGATAAACAGAGCAGAAGTTAAGGTCTCAGCTCATAAACCAGACCAGTTGTTTGTTATTGTTGTTCATCCATTACTCCTGCCAGCCATGTCATCTGTGAAGACATCAGAAACAGCTTCTTCTTCTTTTTTTCTTCTTCTTCTCCTTTTTTCCCTGAGCAGAAACAGCTGATCAGTCATGTTTGCTACATCAGAACTTATTTGGAACAGGTGTTTCCATGACATATTAAGCATAATAACTCTTTTTTCAAAAAAGTCAAAAACCGCCTCAAGCAAGAGAACTAACTTTTTTACAATTTTGACTTTTCCATCAACTTTAATGTGATAATTCAAAATGGTGATAAACATGCAATGATGGGAACACAGTTATTGTCGGTTTTTGGCGTGCTGCTGTTGGCCTCTGGCACTTATAAACAACATGTTACTCATTTTCTTCTCATTGGTTAACACCTGTTCTTACTTACACTGCTAATTAGAATATGCTAATGTCTGCAACTTCTAAATGTTTTTTTTATGTATGTTTTGCAGATGTAGGCAGATATAGGTGCCAGAATTTATCAGGCGTCTTAGCATCAGTCTCATAGTCCTTACTTTAAGCATACTTTTATTTTGATGTCATCTAATGACAACAGCTGTTCATGACGACATTTAAGATCGCTGAGCACAGACAAAGTTAGACAACAGGAGAGTGTCTTCTTAAAGGAATGGTGTAGGTTTTCTGAGGAGCCTGTGCTACTTTGTATTTCTTCAAACTGGGGGTGTGCTGATCACCATCTACTGTAGGTATATACTGTCTATTGACAAGTGCTTCATACAACCCTGCATCAGAAAAGGACTTTCTTCTTTAACTTCATACAGAAGCACCCCCCCATTATTTCAAAGGATCATGTTCTCCAGTTCCCTCCAACCCAGAGCCGCCTGTGTGCAGAGGATTACAGAGCTCAGACCTTCCAAAACCCAGCACACTTAACACACAGCTGGATACCTTCAGTAATGATTGAAATCTTTTTACAGACAAACAGATTGATGGTTACTGACCTTGTGTGCTTGTCCAGACCTCATTTTGCATTCGTCTAATGATAAAGTGACTGCTGAAGGACTTAATAGGGTCTGATATTTTGCATACAGACTCGTTTTATTCACTGGACTTCAAAGACTTTTTTAATGTGAACAGAAGGAGCAGAGCCACAGAGTTTCAAAAAAATAAAATTAAAAATGATTTAGTTCAAATGATCTTTTGGCCTGATGTTATAAACAAACAATGACAAAACACGACCCAGGAGTAGCATATTCAGGCGTGTTAGAGACTGAGGGGACTGTTTCAAGGTGTTTAATATTAAAATACTCTTTAATTACCGCCAGTTAATGTTTAACGAGAGGGAGAGTGTGCGCACCATGTGCTCTCATGGTAAGATTTGGTTTTAGACACACGTGTATAAACAAAGCTGTAAATGTCCTGGTAATATATTAATAAGAGGAAGAACGGATGATGAAGCATGTGAGTTCAGATTATTTGGGGACTGAACACCCGGCGTTGCATTATTTATCAGATACTTTTAACATTCTGAATGTGTGAGCAGCTACAGTCAGCATGTTTCATTCAAATTAGTAAAAAATACAGAGATGTGATGCTGATCTGGAATTATTGGCAGTTATAAGCTAACCTATAATAACATTTTATGTTTGAATGTTGTTCAGCTTACATAGTTTGCAGTGGGAGCTTTGAGAGCAAGTGAAGAAAAAACATAGAACCATTGATAACAAGCCATGAGGACCTAATACTGTTATGTTTGTCAAATGTGACACATCTTTACAAACCATGATACCTGAATACCTGTACTGTGTGGTGTTGATTGGTAATCACTACAACTTCAAAATTCCTACTAGCAAGGTTAGCGTTAGCACTAGATTGACTACTGTGGACAAAGCTGAAAGGAATACAGCCTACATCTGTTATTACAGGCGAAAAATCTGTTTTCTGTGTCACATCAACCCTGCAAACAGTGTCTGACTACCTTCATCCTTGACAGTTTTCCAAAAGATCCAATTTCAGTGGCCTAAAACTGCATTTGTATGTGTGTATAAAAGGTCAAAATGCATAAAAAAAATCAACATATGCTAAATACCCGTGTGGACGAGGTTGAGCATTCCGATCTTTTTGCTCTAGCTCTGTCCTTGCTCGTGACCTCAGTCATTTTTTGGAATGCATGTTTAATGATTCATTCACTGTTCAACTCTTGAGTTTTGCTCCTCCACTGTTGACTGCATGTTTGTATCACCTCAAGCTATACAATAAACCTTTACAGACTATTAAGTAATGGTTTGGTATGACCTTTGAATTTACTGTGATTATCTGATATCACCAATTTTTTTCTAAAGCTAATTAATGGGTGAGTCTACCACATTGGCCATTAGCTTATTTGAATCAAATTGGATGTATTGGAATTGGCAGAAAAGCCTTTTTACAGTATGTCTGAAGTAATGTAGAAATAGCATCACCATTGCACAGTTTGTCCACAGAGCAGATACATGTAAAATCTTCCACTCTGCACATATCTTGATTAAAAAATTTTATTCAATTTTATTTTTACTTATTGGATCCTCATCAAACTTCTTTCGGTGGGGGTCTCTGTCTTGCTCTTGTTTTGGTTTAATGGTCTGCTCAAGCTGCCCACTGAGCGCCTAACACACCGGGACTTGTCTCTGTGCTCTCAAAACAGTCTGTTCTCTGGGGCATTGTGTATGAGTGTATGTGAAAAACGATCGCAGGAGACCAGAGATAACTTTCCTCCCTCTCTCTCTTTGAGTAACTCTCTTCAACCTGCGCTCAAAATCACAATTAGTGTTCATTTTGCAGTGTGCTCTGCAGCAAACTATCTCAGCTTGACCTTGTCTTTCACTGACAGTTTAATGGCCTTAAAAGCTGAAAGGCCTGTGCTTTCTGTAGTAAAGGCCACTCACTGTCTGTGTTCATAAAACAGTGGGTTTTGGGCCACATATGCACTTAGGAGGCTCACATTCATTCCCTGGAGACTTACAGTACCTTTACCTTTACTACACACATCACATGACTGATCCCAACCCAGACCTTTACCGACGCTTGAATTGGAAAAAAAAGTTGCTGGTTTTCTGATGAAGCATCTGCAGAGCATGTGGTTTTCATCTTAGATAACAACTCCTGGAGGGACTTTAGTTCATCCCACCTGACAACTATTTCTGTGTGAAATTACACTTGAATTCATTGAAAAACAATTCTGCATGTAAATATTTTTAACCAACAATGACTAAAGAATAAAAGTGTTTTGTGGGATATTTGCAAGAAGGTGTTAACAAAACAAAACAAAACAAAAACAGGCAGATGTAGTAATGAGGTCTGGATGGATGTGATGTAGGATTCCTATGAGCTCATTGATGGGACTCATTGAGACACATCTGGTTCTGATGAAAGTGGAGGTGTGTGATGTAAGGATAGGTCACGTTGGCCTGACTCATGAATGAAAACTGATAGCAGCAAATTTACAAGAATTGTTTTTAAAGTTTGAGAGCAAAGATATGATGAGCTCACAAAGATGTAAAAGAAAGGTCAAAATCAAAGCGGCAGAGGCTGATGAGGTGTCCTCTTTTCTAGCTTGTAACGTTCAAGCTTTTTGTTATAAAATCTGAAGTTTCAAGCTCATTCCAATCCAAGATTACCTTGAATGAGATCATAAAGCTTAGTCTGGGGTTAGTAATTTAAGACCCAAACAGAACATTATGCAACCTTTGCCACAGACTGAGTTCAACTTTTTGTAAACAGAGCCTTGCGTAAAATTGGTGTTGTAGTCCTTTAACCAAAAAAAAGAGAAAAGTTTTAAACGTAAAAGTTCACATACTTGATTTAAAGAAAAAGCCTGGACCAGTTCTTTGTCCTCAAATTGGAGGTGAATCCTTGTGAAACCATTATATGAACAAATCTTTCTTCTCACAACATGAGTAATAAAAGCACACAGACACACAGACACACACAGACACACAGACACAGTGGGAGTTGTGTAAATCCATGTCTCAGGGCCATAACTCATTTCACATCTGTGTGCGCCATGTAATGGTTAACTACTCCCCTCTCTCTCTCTCTGTCTCTCTCTCTCTGTCTCTCTCTCTCTCTCTCTCTCTCCCTCCCTCCCTCCCTCCTCTTCACCTTCCTCATCACTCACACCGCTGCGTCCCCTCCACCCTCCCACCCCCACTCCTTCCATTCATCCTTACCCCCACGTCTATTTCTGTCCTTCCTCTTCCGCTTGGCTGACTGGTGTCTTTTCCTGTCTTCTATTTCTGTCCTGCTCCATGTCTCCCCCTTTCTCCTCCTCCTCCTCCTCCTCCCCACCTCCTTTCTCTCATCTCTCTCCTTCTTCTCAGGGGTCCTGTTCTAATTCAGTACTCATCCTCCAACCTAGTTTTCTGCCTTCTCTAATCCCCCTTTACACTTTAACTGCATATACTGATACAGTTGCAGAGGCCTCCCCCACCCATAACCTTTAGTCTTGTACCTCACTCCTTCCCCACTCTTCCCATCTTTCACTTCTTCCCCCTCTATTACCATCTGCTCATTCTCTTTGTCTTCTGTAATCTTCCTCTTTCTTTCCTCTTCTGACATTGCAAAGTCATGGCTGGCCGAAGGGCTGGTTAAGAGAGGCTTTAGACAAGAAGTTTCAGAGAAGCTAACACATTTTCTCAGTGAGCATTAAGGAGACAGCTGCTTATCCGCCCTCACCTCTTCTCTGTAGCCTTTTTTCTTCTGTAGTAAACAACTGTGAGTCTCCTGCATTCTGCTCTGTTGTCTGCCTGCCCACTATGAAAGGCTGCTCAACACACACATACACACACACACACACACACACATGCTGGCACCTGTCAGACATCGCACAGCACACCTGCTGACAAATGATCAAATTTTAGTTTGTTCTTAGCTCGTAGCTACACACTGGTTTGTTTACTTGCAGAAGCATTTTCCACGAGAGAGCTTATGTGAATGACAGGAGTCAGAGCACATTTGATTTACATTTGACAGAAGTACAAATGACAAATGGCAAATCAAGTTTTTTTTTTCTAGCAATCACTTACTGGCACTTTTTCCTGAGCAAAACATGCCATTATTTTGTATGCTGCAATAGCAGAGACACCTGACCCAAATCATGTTCACTTCTATAGAATGTTAAAGGGCTTGACTCATGTTAAACAGGCAAAGAATGAATTCTAACTAACTGAGCAGCAATAATATTGGTTTAAATGAGTTGAGACATGGGAGACTTCCATAAGTAAATGAAATGTGGGTTACATGGGGGGGCTACCGTTGCCTTCTCGCTGAACATGACACTAATGACAGGTAAAAATGAATATGACATCTTGAAATTTCAGTGATTTTTATGGGTATCTCATAGGTCATAAGACAAATAATGTAATGAACTGTAATTTCTTTGTTCTATCAACCACAAAAATTAAATAAATTAAGTGTTACACTTATTGCAATACAGAAGAGTCTCACTTGGTAACTTTGGAAAAACAGATAACATTTATTAATTTTGCATCAGGTCTGTACTTTGGACACTTTTTGTGTGTCACTGAGAGCAGTTCGTATCAATGATTTTTGAATGTGCAATAAAGGACCAAATCCAGTGACCTTCAGCTGTTAGCATAACAAAACAAAAACAACTCAAAAGCAAAAGAGAAGCTGTGCAAAAAATGGAAAAATAGAACTTTAATAATAGAAAGCTGAGTTACAGAGAAATTTAAAAACAGGTGGCACCAAAGGGTTAGCCAATTACATAAACAA
Organism: Acanthurus lineatus; assembly: GCA_029814665.1. Classification (NCBI taxonomy): domain Eukaryota; kingdom Metazoa; phylum Chordata; class Actinopteri; order Acanthuriformes; family Acanthuridae; genus Acanthurus; species Acanthurus lineatus. The sequence continues at coordinate 4,127,443 of JAPZDV010000022.1, forward strand.
CACAAAAACTGAAAAGAATAACAGCACAAGGAAAGAAGGCAGGAATGAGCAATGTCCATAGGTGCACTGCTGTATTTAAAAACAGGGTGTTTTCTCCTTGTTTTTTTTTTTGTTTCATGTGTTTTTCTAAAAAGACCTCTCCTAAAGTCACACTTTCCAATTTACATGGGGTAAAGTGATTCTGACATGTAAACAAAGGGGGGAAAAGGCTGCACCTTTTGACGTCAAAGTTAGTAAATAACAACACACACTCTGACGTCTCATGTTAAAAAATGTTCACCCCTGCTGTTCATATCTGTTCCACAAGACTGCAAATAGGATTTCTAAAAATCTTCATCCTGGCAGGAGTTTTCAAAAAGCTCCATTTAAGGTGACCAATGACACTGTTTGTGTTTTGGCTAAAGGCCAAATCCCATAGAAGAAGCAATGTTTTTAAAAATCCCTGTGTACATGTGGGCTCCTGCTATAGCTAACTTATATAGGAAGTGTAACAACAAAGGTTTAAGTCTTCTTACTGTAATTGTTTCTTTTAAATCTGATCTATAGAATAATCTCAGTTCACACTTAAATACAAAAAAGAGTAAGTTAATTTAATATGTTATTACATGCTACGCTCACATAAAACAACTTGATTTCCATTTCTATCTCACACTACTGAGTACTCTAATAGTGTGTTTTTTCCGTTTTGCTAACTCTGCAATGGTATTTATGATTAGTAGTAGTGGCTATGTATATGATGCTGATCACCCTCCTGATTAAGAAACATTACGTTAAGTATATGTGCATAAACATGTTTGCAAGACCACATAGCCTAATTGAGCATAATGTTGGTGTTTTTTCTTCAATGTTCACAGTTTGGAGGGAGTAGAACATCATTTCAGGAAATATTTGGACGTTTTTATAGAAACTATAATTTACAGGGTAATAGATTTCCTTACACTCGACTCTGCTCTCATTAGTCTTCTAACTTGACTTTATTGTAAAAAAGTGAGAACTATTTTTGCCTCTCTGAGTTGTTTAGCATCAGTTGAGGCTGATAAAGCTGTTGCTACCTCTCATACGTAATCATACACATGCACATACATGTGAATGTACTGTGTGGTTAGTCACATGAGAGGACATGTCAGACAGACGGCCTCTCTCTGACAGACATGGCAGACAGCCTGCAGTCATCAGGACACACCAAGCAGCTGTGCCCACTTTAACCCTGCACCAGGGCAACACAGCCAGGGACACAAACACACAATGTGGCAGTGTCGTAGGTGGCAACAAAGGTGCATGCCTTTATGTATGTGTGTGTGATGTCTGACTCTCAGGACCTCTTTATAAAAGTCACATCCGTCTCAACAGGCTTCACATGCACATCATCCCCAAACCACCTTTAGCAGCAACAGCAGCATTATTTTTCCTGCCATGTTAATAGCAGCTTGCTGCAGTCGCAGAGGCATGAGACAGTAACACCACTTACAGCCAGCCCTCACAGCTGGCTAACCAGTATCCGCAGCGGTATCATTTCCATGTTGTCACCAGTCATTCATTGTCTAAGTTCTGCTTAAGCAATCGCGGCCCGCTTGGCAGAAAGGGCCCATGGCGATGCGTCCCGCCAGCGTTGCCTGTTAACTCAAATGTAACACGGTGTCCTCTGCTTCACCCCCACCAAGCTGGGACTCGGAGGCAGACACATAAGATGCAGCCGAATGGCTTCAAGAACTGGCAGATCCTCTGTGGTTTTCAGCCAGACAGAGAAATGGAGCCAGACTAAGAATGAAAATGAAGAGAAAGAACCCAAGAAAAAAAAGAAGTGCAAAAAAAGAGAGGGGGGAGGAAGGGGAGGAGGGATGATCAAAAAAGAGTCATGGTAATGAGCGGCTTGCCCTTCCTTGGTCGTCTTGGTGGAAAGCAGCCATCTCCAGGTGAATGGCCTGGCTGATTAGCCAGACGGACAAATGAGGGGAATCATGCATCGCTTCAACCAAAGACAAGGCTCCTTAAGGAAAACAGGCAACCAAGGGTATCTGCAAGAGAAATGATGGTGTTCAAAGTCGAGCCAAAGCCCTGTGGCACACTCCCTTTAAAGCCCTCCTCTTAATTAGGTGGCAGTTTGAGCAGAAACACCCGCACTCTCTCTCTGAGGGAATGCAGCTGGAGCACATCGGCCAGGTGTTGATCCTGGATGTGTGCGTGTTTGTTGACCCCTATTCATTAATCATTCAGTTAAATACATTAAATATTTACTTGTGTGGATGCAAAAATGCTGATTATTTTTCTTCATGTGACATTTTTGTCAAACTTGAATAACATTTCAGGAAAGAGACATTTGCTAAGAATGTAAATTATTTTCATAGCTTTCATCACTTTAAGATTCAAGAATATTTAAAGGTCATTTCCCAAGGTTGTATGATAAAGTTGTAGTTCCCTCATGCTAGTACTAAACCATATAATTATGGGAAAATATGAGTTATTCTTAAGTTTATTTTTTAAAAAAAGTTTACATTTGCCTGCCTAAGGACAGGTTGAGAAATCTCACAATATGGGGATAAAGTTGTCCTTTAGTCAGGCAGTAAAGTGGTGGATACTTCTGTATCTCTTTCCAGACTGCAGCAGGGCGAACAGACTGTAGCTTGTAACTTGTCTTCTCTTGTAACATCCTTTGGGCTCCGAGCAGGCACCTTACATCACCAATTTCACTGATGCTATGTAAATGAGTACCAGTGAAGTTCTGGGAAGATTTAATCACTCACTGCAGAGCCTTCCTGTCTTTCTTGTCCAATATTCCAGGATAGAAAGGTTTTTTCATCCCACTTTGTGAGGTTTCCAGTCAGAATGCTTCTCTGTAAAAGTCAACAAGAGCTTGACACTAGAAGTTTGTTTTCTTAAGTTTTCCAAAAAAAAAAAAAAAAAGGTTGTTTCTGGGGTTTTTTAAACAGGTGGAGATGTATGACGTCCATGTCAGGTTCTCTGTGATGTAAATTCATAGGAACCTTGAACTGTTCTTCCTTCTTTTTTTTTCAAACCAACAATCTGCTCCTTGGTTTTGCTGACACTGAGCAGTAGGTCGTTCTCTGTGCACCACTCTGCTAGAAAGTTCATTTTCTCCCAATATGAACTCACCAATGTCAGAAATCTGAACTATGATGGTGGTTTCATGTGGATTCTTCGCAAGGGAGTTCTCTCCATGTAAAGGGGTGCAGAATGGAACATAGGGGGGCTACGCATGCAACACTTAGAGGCTTGGTGTTTAGCACTAGACTGGAGGAGATGTGACCACCAATCAGGACTGTCTGGGGTCTGTTTGGCAGAAAGCCCGGTATCCAGTTGCAGAGTGTGTTGCTCAGGCCTTGAGTGTTAACTTTTCCTTTCAGTTTCATGGGGAGAGGTTTTATTGAATGCTGAGCTAAAATCAAACGGTCGTTACCTTCATGGTGTGTGTAGACCGAATGGAATTGATGGATGGCATCCTCTCTGGATATGTTGGCTCTGAAGTCAAGCTGCTGAGGGTCCAGACTGGCTGGGATGTTATTCTTGATGTGGTAAGGTTTTTTTTAAAAGCACTTTTTGAAAAACAGGGGGGTTATTTAGAGCATCTAGTCTGGGCAACATGACTTTTAGGTGCAGATATGATGGTGGCTGTCTTGAAGCGGTTGGGAATAATCTCCTATGACAGTGATATGTTAAAAAAAAATGCTGTACTAACCTCACTAGCTGATTGGATGATGTTTTTACTTCATGACAAGATATTTCAGGTCCAGCTGCTTTACTCATATCCGTCCTCAGCAGGATTCTTCTTACATCCTCTGCGGATACTGAGAGTGGCCGCTCCTCTGGAGGCGGAGCAGACTGTACTGCTGACTCTTTGTTGGGGAGATCAAAGTGTGCATAAATTGATTTAAGCTCATCTGCCAATGTGGCCTCACACATGATAGGGGCACTTCTGTTTTAGAAGCCTGTGATATTCTAAATTGCTTGCCACATATGTCTTGATGTTTGTATCGCAGCTTTTCTGTAATTAGCCTGTTTAGGCCTACTTGTCTTTGTAGTCATAACTGTGACTAGTATTTTTGCCTCCCTTAGTTGTTTTAACATCAGTAGAGGCTGATAAAAGTCACATTACTTAAGCATTTTAAATATTTCATACATATATATTTATACACATAAAATGAGTATTCTGTCTAGTTAGGCAAAAACAAATCGGATTCATTAAAATGCTGTTTGCATTGTTTTGTTGCTATTGTTGTCTTGGTATAAACAAACATTATGTGTTTCACCTCATGTTCATACACACAACTGTAATGTTTGTGGTATTTTTAAAACCCATAGAAAAGTGTAAGTACAACAGTAAAGCTTTTGAAAACAAACTTTATTGTATTTCTGTAGATGTGTGTGGGCTTTACCACTTTTTGGTGTGTTAGCAAGCTTATATTTGCAATTACAGAGACACAGTGGAACAGCAGGGGCTGATGGGAACGTCAGTTTTGCATGTTTGTGGTTAAAATTTACAGAGACATTCACTCTCAACAAAAAATGTTTACCTGCTTGTGGCACTAAGGAAAACTCAGTGGCTCACTAAAGTCATTATGCTCTCATTGTCTGGGAGCAAACAATATCTGCGCAATTTTGTATCAATCTATCCAGCAAAAGTTGAGATGCTTCCTTCCATAAGTAATAGCTTTACCCAGCTGTTAGTATTAGAGTGCATCACTCAAGGATTTATTCTCTAGTTATCTTGGAAAGTTGAACCAAACAGTGGCCAAGATATTTAAGTCTGAACCTCAGTGCATACTTGACTAACAGCACTTTCTTAGAGCCATTTCTAATGTGACAAACAAGAATGGCCAACTTAAAGTCAAGCCTAAATGTAGTTTTACATGATATTTTATTGCCTTTGGTAGAACTTTATTGCTTGTCTCAGCCATCAAGCAGTATCAGAAACTGTGTGTGCTCCACAGATTTAATTTCTGGCATATGACTCACTGTAGCAGTGATGAGTGTATAAACAGGGAGGTGCAGCTAAGTAGTCAATCATGTATTTACAGTATGTTTTGTATATGAACCTGAAAAGATACATATGTCTGTATTGCGTGTATAAATGCTGGCCTTTGCACATATTATTCTCAGGCTTATCCATTGTGGTAAGGATGATGGGAATCTGGCTGAACAACAGCTTGTTGGTTACAGAGATCTATTCAGAGTTCACTTATTCACTCGTCATTCCCAGCAGCCTCCTGGGAGCTCCACAAAGGGAGAGAAGTAGAAAAAGATGGAGTAAGGACACCAAATGGACACAGGAAGTCATTCAAATCTGCATAGATACTGGTTTGACCTCAGCATCCACCCCCTTACCACCCTGCCCAAAGCCTGACTCGACACAACAGATGTTAGTGGAGGTGGAGTCATGGGAGAAGCGGAGGGGGGGTAAAGATGACAGCTGTACATTGTCTGTCCACGCCAGCCATTGTCTGGTTGTCTGGAATGGAGGAGTGACAAAAAAAGGAGTAAAGGAGGAGGAAGAAAGAAAGAGTGTAAATTGTTGATTACTGATGTTTGAAACTGCATTTTGTGCAACACATTGGCAGAAATGCCAATAATGTAACTGAACTAATGGAGGAATGAAGAGAGAGAGCAGAGAGGAAAACAGGAGAATGAAAAGAATGGAAAGAAAGGCACTAGAGCAAGCCAGGCATTGTGTAGGCATAACCGGCTGCTATCTGGACACAAGAGTCCTTAAAATTAATGTCATCTGAGGCACCTGATGAGTTAGAAAATCGTTATTCTATTGCCTTTTAAAATGGAAGGTCAAAACTACTTCTGTTTTTAATTTCAGAATATTGCACCAAACCTTATTTAGCTAGCTATGTCAGATACTATTCATGACAGGTTTTCACAACAAATCTTTTTTATTCAAAAAAAGCTGATGAAATTTCATCAACGTATCAGGTTTTTCAATGGTAATTCAATAGAAACATAAGCAATAAACATGAGAACATGAGAAAGAAATGGGCAAAACTTTGGAGTCATCTATAAGACATGTTTATTTATTCTCTATTAGTAAAAGAACACTATTGTCTTGAGAATAGGTGTTGTTTAGCTTGTTTTATTTGTGTGCTTAGCCAGTAAAATAAGCAGTCTATTCCACTGGGCAGTTGCTGTGGAAGTAGATTAATACTACAGTGTTCAGAACTGATGAAAACAAAAAAGAAGGCAGGATTAAGAGAGTAAGAGAGACAGAGACAGATGGACAAGAGAGGCCAAGCATTCTGGATGGTAGACAGCCAAGGCTGACAACTTGATATAGGACATTAGAAAAAAAAATGCTAGGTCAGGAGAGAAAGTCCAAAGGCAAAGGAGAAAATTCATGACATTCACATCACATCAGCAATATCAATTTACCAAAAAACAGAAAGCCAGGCACAGAGGGAGATAGGGCAAGAAAGGAGAAGAGGAGAAAGAGGGATAATATTGCTACTGATGGTAGTTGAAACCTTAGTATAGAAACATCTTTTACAATTGGCTCAATGCTGCAGTCATGGGAGAGGAAAAAGTCAGCAATGCTGTATCGATGCAGCAGAGGTCTGGAGAGATCAAATATGACACAGCCAGGCTTCTCCCGAGGGGAAAAAGTGACGAGCGTTGTTCCAAAATCAGCTGTGCAGGCATCAGTTTTTGCCATTTGCAATGCAGCAGCACCCATTAAAACACAAAAATGACAGCAGTTCCAAAAAAGTTGATGCTTAATCAGTATATCCCTCCACAGAATTTATACAGTATTACTGATAGTCTTAAGTCATGATTGGTTTTTAAGGAAATGTTTCCAGTAGTGTTTTGGACAGAAAGAAGGCTATTCTGAAAACACAACAGAAGCAAGGTCATACACATGAATGCACATGCAAGAATTTGCAAACCACAATTGCATGGACATTACAGGGTTATATTGACATGCATATATATATAGGCACATTCTTTGAGTTTCTTAAGTTCTTAAAATACTTAAGAAAAAACAATTATTTTATCTTAAAGGGGACCTTTTTACACTTTTTACCCATATATTCCATTGCAAGTTTAGATGTTCATGTTAAATGTGGCCAAAGTGTCAAATAATGAGATAACCACACGTCAAAGTCATCCCTGTAAGCCAAAAGCTCAGGTTTCAGACAGCTCTGAACCGGCCTAGTGTGTCTAATTGTTCATACACCAGTATAATTTACAGCGGCTCCAACCAATACTTGTGGATCATATTTTAAGGAGAAAATATTTTTTAAAGTTGTCCCTCTAATTTCCTCCAGATGCTCTGCCAGAACTCTTTGTGATTTACAGAGTTTTCTGATGGACAGACAGCTCTCCATGTTGCTGAAGCCGCTCCAAACTGCTACTAAATGTTACTTGTTAGCTGCTGTTAGCCAGCCAGCTCAGCCAGATGTGCAGCTAATGTTTGCAATGGACTGACCCTGTTCACACTAAGAGCTCAGAGTGAAAGAAGTGTTAGTGTTTACAGTAAAAGCTTAGGAGCTTTAGACTGCTGGAGGGTTTTGGGCTTGAAGAGTTAGCTGCTCTGCCCACCAATACTAGCTGCACAGCAGCCCAACTAGCAGTGTTAGCAATCCCATCAGTCGACCCGCAACCTTCAGTAGCAATATTACTGAAGGGAAAGATATTAGCTGTGGCTACAGATAGCCACAGGTTAACCAGTTATGCAGCTAACAAAACCAACCCTATCAGCTGACTTTGCTTGGACTAGGAAACTGGAGCACAGGGAAAGAGTTTGTGTTGGTTACCAGACTTAAAAAGCTCCAATCCCAGCAAGAGTGGGCTGATTGGTCATCTAACCCTGTTAGCTGTGGCTGCTAATATTAATTGTCTTTGGGTTTGCTGCTGTGAGATGATGTGCGGCAAGATGAGTTTCCCTCCTTACTTTTAATTGAACAAACAGCCAATATTGTTCTCTATGGTTCCACCAACAACCTCCATAATTATTTTTAACTGACTTTTTGTTGACATCTCTGCAGGGATGGGTAGAACCATGTTACAAGTAAACAAGTAGTTTTAGTAAGATTGCTTTTGTTGTTATTTTGTCAAAACTGCCCATCTACTCTTAACTATTGCACATTTTTGACCCTGTTATCTACTTTAAACGTTTTGCCATAGTACCTTTGTTACATATATTCAGCTTTAAATGGCCTATCTGGACATTTTTTTAAAAACTCTTTGAATGTCACCATGACCAAGATCTTTCATCTTTACTTATTCTGTTTCCTTGGCAATTCATTCCTTTTCTTTTCTTTGCAGCCCAAGAATTATTGCTGTTTACTATCTTTAGTTTGCCGAAACTTCTATGTAAAGCGTCTTTGGGTCTCTTTGAAAGGCTCTATTTATATTGAAGTTATTATTATTTTTATTAAATCGTGTGTAGGCGGCAGAGCATGGGAGGGGCATCACCTCCACTGCAGATGTCAAGTTGCCGCTGCCTGAAATAAAAAAAAGACTAACATGATGATGACGGCGAAAAATCCAGAGAAAGAGGCAGCTTCCAGCATCCCCTTGGCCACATCTGGTAACACTTTTTATTTCAAAATGTAATAAAGACAATTTTGAAAAACACTAAGATCTGCTCCTGGAAAAACAACTTCTCTAACCTCTGCAGAACAGTGAGGTTAGATGAACATATTGAGCAGTTTTTTTTTTAATTTTTTACTTTTACTTGGGTAGATGTTCACATAGTAATTTTCAGTTTTTATGGGCAATATTGTACTTTTGTTGATATCGATCTATGACTTCTCCATCAATCACTCTCCCTGAGTAATCTATGTGACAATATATGATATCAGGGCCAATTATCTCTGGTTATTGATAAGTTAAAGTTTAGCTGTATTCGCAGAAAAACTTTCCTGTCAGATTTCAGCATCTTTGAAAGTGTTGGCTGCAGGTAAAAAGCAGGGACTTTGCAACAGCCTGAGTCTACTTACTGCTCACAACTTCACCTCTTCCTGGCATTTTATTGCACATTTTATTGAACCATTATGTCTCTGCCCTGCAAACAAAATAAATCCAGAGAGAGAAAGTGCTCTTTTTTTCGGATTTCGTCTTCCAAATACTTTCTTCGCTCTCAATTTCTGTCTGCTGGCCTAATGTTGTCCGATGCTGCCAGTCATAACAGTCAGGTGTTCATTTCTGCCTCAAGTCTAATGCAGGGCACGGTAGCACATGGATGACATTAAATATTTACAGCAACATCTCCTCCCCGTCTCCAGTCATCTTTTCTCCAATAGTCTGGACAAACAGCCCACTAGCGCACTAGTACTTCAGGCACACACCCATGGAGGGGAAAGGTTAACTTATGCTGTAACTTGTATGTTCAACCTCTATTATAGGGTAACAATCACACACATAAATAAAAAGATGCACAGTTACGATTTATTATTTGAGCTTTCATTCAAAAAAAGAAATTAGAGCTGTTTTTGTTTTTGTTTGCTATTTTTGAAAAAGCAAATATCTAAAAGAGAAATGAAATTATTCTGTTGGAGGAGGCAGTTTCTGAGCTGTCAAAATCACAAAAGCACCTGGTTTATCTAAACTATGGTGATGGCAATGCCAGTATAAAAGATGAACGAGGCATTTTCACATCCTCCAACTGCACAAATTGAAGCCAATATATTCCTGATACAGGTGCTGCCATCATGCACAGGTGACGTCATCTGGAGCCAAAGTCTGCTGAGTAATAATCAGCAGATGGAGCCGAGGCATGGAGATCCTGCCCATAAAGACACACAGGTTATGTTTGGTCATCAATCTTGATGTTTCACCCCACTTTTTTAGCATCTTGTAACTAACTAGCAAGTTGAAGTTGAAGTTGAAGTTATTATTTTTCTAATGAGTTGGGTTTTAATTATTTTTTTAATGCTAAAATAGTGAGGTGAAATGTCAAAATTGACAACTAAATAAAACCTGCTATTCAAAAAAGTATCATTAAAGGAAATGTATTCGATGCGTACTTTGATTTTTTATTTTTGCCATTGTTCCATCTGCTGACAGTGGAAAGGCAGGATTTATGACCTATTCTGTAGCCAAACACTAGAGAGCAATCCAGATGTTTTGGCTCCACTTATGAGAAGCTATCATGACTGCCATCTTTTTACAGTCAGTGGATGATAGCAGTGGATACTCGTAGAGGATGATGTGGCAGCCCTGCCACTTCCACAAGAAGAGGAATAACAAGTCTTAGTCATTAAACTTTGAAAAAACATTTTTGATTTTCAATTTTAAAATGAGCTGCAATTACCTTTGACTCTCATGTAATTTTTTTAGGCATAAATCCCTCCTCAGTAAGAGAAACACGAGTTTGCTGGGTGGAAATTACATCTATTTGAAGATAAGGCATATTTTCAAATTTGTTTATTGTCATTTAGTCAGCCCAGTTTAACTCGAAGACTCATGTTAAGTGTTTTGCTGCTGATAAAAAGATATCCATCACTTGAAAAAAAGTGGGATGCATCTTCCAACGTCTTTATAGTAGAAACTAAATAGAGCAAAGCAAAGTGGCCAAGAAATACCTCTGTCTCAGAACGTCACAATGAGAAGCTCAAATAAACAGAAAGAAACTGACAAAATTGTTATTGTTATGAGACTGATCAGTGAGTTAGCTGCACTGGAAAAACCAAACTTATACACAAAGACTGCTAATAAAAGCAACTTCAACCACCCGTGTTTTGCCATGCGTATTAGCATGCACCGTTCTGAAGAGTGCAGAAAGAGTCAAACAAAAAAAGCTGTTCAAACAAACAGACATTTCCATTTTGACATGCTTACACACACACACCAACACACACCCGAGCCCAGAGCTCCAGCCCCGCCCATGTATCCACATCCCGGGGTGCCATTGTGCGCAGCCACTCAAGCAGGTAATTTACTGACAATGAATAAAATGAGTTGTAATTATTTTCAAGCAGTCACTTGTTGAGCAAGGCTGAATGGGCTGAGAAACATGTGTTGCTCCCGGACTCCATTATTGTCGTGCCACCGTGCGTTTTACAGTAGCCAGACAGAGGTTAACACTTCCCAATCAAATTGTGTGCCAGCGTGTGAGTCAGTGTGTGAGTGTGTTTCCGACTGGGAGGGGGTGGGTGGCAGAGGAGCATTTAGATGAGAGTGTGTGGTGGAGTCCGAGAGAAAGAGGGGGGAGAAGGGCGGGGGGGTTGTGGTGATTGGAGGGGGTGAAAAATAGGCCTCTGGCTATCATCACAGGAAATGGCCTCAGACATCCACTTCTCTGTCTCGCTGCCACCCACCCTCCTTTCGCTGTCTATCTCTCACACCGTTGCTATCTTTCTTATTCATTTGACCTTTTTTTTCCTCTCTCTCTCTATCTCTCTCTCTCTCTTTCTGCCTCTTGAGCTTTCTTTCCCTTGCTCTCTCCTCCTCTAGCCTTCTTTCCATTTCCTAAGATAGCTTTCTCATTCACTTTCCATCACTTTCTCTCTCCACATCTCTCCACAGCCGTAATCTTTTTTTGCCACTTTTTCCCTCCCTGTGACTCCTGTTCTCTTTCTCCATCTCACTCAGCTAATTTATGCCCCAATTTTTAGCCCATAACCCTGAGCATCACAGCGCCGATGTAGCACTGCAAGGTTGTTTGTAATTCTGAAAGCAAAATGTTTGGTTCTACTTTTCTTCATCTCTCCTATTAATATTATTTATTAAGTAATCCAGTGGCCATGTTTTGTTGCATTATATTTTAGATAAACCGAAGGGGCAGGCAGGGGCAGACTGTGATAATAAATATAACATCAGTCCAAGTCAATCTCCACTTCACTTACTCACAACAAATCGAAAAAAGCCTGTACCGGAGGCCCTTTGTTGACTTTTTGGTAAACTTTTTTTGAGTTTTTTAGCTATTTATGTTCAAGAAAAATCTTTAACTTTTAGTTAAAATATATCCAACTTCGTTAAAAAAGCCATATTTTCAGAGATAAGCATTTTCACTTCAATAACAGAGAGGGAAGAATAAATTCATAAATTTGTACACAAACTGCAATGAAAAAACTTCTGAGACTGTTAATGTTGAGCACAAATAGAGGGCAGCTCTTAATGTGCATGTAGCAGGTGCAAGCTGTAACTTCTTCAGGTATTCCATGTTTCATTGTTTTTTTGTGACCATTGGAATGTATGCATTTGTGGTTTCACTGAAAACCTGAACTTGTGTCTACAGCTTCACCCGAGAGATTAATTTTCATTTTGGAGAACAGGGAGAAGTCACAGGGAGCCAATTTAGGCGAGTATGGGGCAGGGAGTGCCGACCATACTGTAGCAGGGAGAAATATGTCATTATTGAGATCCCTGTTAGTTTAGTTACACTTAACGTCGTTTAGGTGGAATATTCTTTTCCAGATACCTCAGAATGTCACAGCCCTTGTCAATATCTGGGAGACTAATTCATTATTTAAAGGCAAATTTTAAAAAAAGCTACCTGGATACTTGTGGTTGCTCTCTTGCCCAGTTGCACCTTTTTCAATCTTGGGATCTGCAGGTTTTCCACAGTGATGACTGATGTTTGGTCTTTGGATCATGGCTGTAGACACAACTCTCATCACCGCTGATGATCTGATGATATGAAGTTTGAGTGATCGCAGGTCTGTTGTCAGGGTGCTCTACAGTTCTGTAGGATGGTAGCTGTCAGGTTCTCTGACAATGAGGGTAAAAAAGTCCCCCCTTGTTAAGGCTGACTCTTATTGATTCATTGTTTGCTCACCACATACACAGAGGGGATTTACAGGTGGATATATGCAATGCTGACTATAAAAATATGTAGGTATTCCTGCATATACCCTGCTCTACAACACTAAACTCACCCCTGCAACCCCAGATTTTTTATTTCACTTTCTTCCTCCTCATTTTGATTTTTTATTCTTTACATATTCTCTCATTTGCTCAGTCTCTGTATCTCCTGTGCTCTTTCTATCTCGCTCTTCTCCCTCTAGTGTGCCAGACGAGGTGGAGGACAAGCTGATAAGTCTCAGTCTGTCACTTTCTCACAGGGACCCATCATTGCTCTCAGATCCCGTCTTACTTGAAATACACCTTTACTGTTATCACTGTGTAAATATGTGGATCACACCATATCTATGTATATATGTGGCTGCGTTACAGCCAGGGGAGATATATTCACCGCCTTTGAACTCTTCACACAAAGGCAGCTTTGCCTCACCAGCCACACCAAAGGAGCAATTCCAGTCGATTTCATCAAGGCCTGTCTTGGTGATTTGCATCCTTTTTTCTTGGCTGCTCCTTTTTTTCCCACTTTTTTCTCTCTTGACTTAGTATCATTCGTCTCAAGGCATTGCTCATAATACCCACAGATGCACTGATCTCTTTTCGGAGAGACATGCACAAGCACACGCACATCAGGCTGTTATATCTCTTATTGCCTCGGCTGGATAAGGTTGAGCAGGACTGGAGTCAAATCGTTTAACATATTACGGGCTCCCAGGAGTTCCTGTTTATGCCTGCTCACTCCAGAGCAGATGAGTGAGATTCCAGTAGCTGCTGTGCATTAAGCAGGTCTCTGCAGCTCCAGAGGGCCCCTGCAGAACTCCACATGCAACAAACGCTCAGAGTGTGCAAAAACCTACTAAAGAGATTCACAAATTTAGGCTTTGGTAGACACACAGGGACATGAGACATCGAATGGCGTGTAAACACATGCACAGCCATGTGCAGTACAGTGACATACAAGCAGAGATAATGTGGTGAATTAACACAGCATTTCAAAGCGCAGACTTAAATTGTTTAGTCATAAACTTTTAAGATTAATCCAAAAATATAATGAAAGGAAAATTGAGTTTGAGTCTACAGTCATGAGACTATAAATGGAACTGCTGGAAAAAAATTAAGAGAGAACTTGACTATTTTTAGATCCTTACAACATGTGGGGCGAATTTAAAGCTTGACCTGAGGGTGATACAAGAGAAAAAGCTATGGTGTTTTCTAAATCTAGAGAGTTTTTCATTTAAAGACATTTCAAGCTGAGCCTGTCAGACTCAGCTCTATGTAGCTGGATTTCACTCAGAAAGTCCATCAAAACTGTGGGCTACTTTGTGTCCTAATGTGCAATTTGTCAACTTAAGCTGTACTCATCCTGAAATGTATCCTAAAATCACACGGATAGACATTTTGTTTCATTTCATTAATTTAGCCTGACATTGTTTTCATCATTGCTGTTTTCTTGTTGAGAGGAAGAATAATTTTGTTTTGTTAACCAATCAGAAGTGAGACTGTTATTCATCCCATGATCATCATCTTTCGGGGAAATTGGTAGTGGTTGCTATGTGCAGTTAGCTTTTACACAATGATCCAAAACAATCATTTCTGTAAGTCAATGAACAACAACCTGTACAGTTGTGTCAATTTCGACCAAAGTTTCAAAGTTTTTCTGTTGCTACTTTTTCATTGTTGGAGTAGGAATGGTAGCAACTATGAAAGACAGTACCATCCCCATTCTTAGACCTCCATACAAACCTTTGATTGATTTCAGACTGCAAGAAACAGCTGTCAGTCGGCACTACTCACATCAGTTCACTGAATCACTGAACCATTTTGAGAATTAGCAGCAACTCAAGGGTCTGCAACCAGGCTTGTTAGCATTTTAGCTTTACTAAGAAATAGGGTTAGAATGCTAGATGAATTGGAGGGTTAAAAAAGGAAAATGAGTTTTTAGGGCAAAGTCGAAGGATCACCAAAGTCAGTAAGGTTCCCTCCTTATATGGACCAAAAATGTAGGCTTACCGATTTTAGTTTGATCCATCTTGTGGCTGCTTCGGCTCAGTCAGAGTCAGAGACACTTAAAGACAGTCTTAACAGACTGACATAATCATCCTTGTAGACTCATTCGGCTGGCATGACTTAAAGTCACCATTTTATGACTTTCGCAGCTGCTCATACCTGAAAATAAGAGCCCATTTATAACAGACATAACTTAGATTTTAAAAAAGCCATAAAGCTTTAACTTAGATCTTTTTGCTGTGTGTTGTTAATCCGTGTAACATCTGTTTCTCACACAGGTTGTATAGACACTGTAATACAGTGCAACACAATGCCTTGTATGTACAGTACAGTAACTGTATTGAGGAAATTTGAGTGACGTGTACACATACTTCACTGTATGTCTCTAACACATCCATGCCTGCCAGCAGCGTGATGTACAGCATGAATATGTGCAGACACACATGGCGCAGCCTGACCTTGTTACAGTAACGAGTCACATTGCTCACCACACTCAAGTCAGCAGTGTGTTCACATGCTCCTCAATACAACAAGGCCTCTATGCTGCCGCGTCCGTTGGGAGTAGGGGTTCAAATGTATCCAAAGGGCTCAGGCTGAGACAACAGAGGCCCGTGTTCTCCTGCTGCTGCTGCTCTGCTCCTGGCCTGGTGGAGGGAAGCACAGGGGCTGCTGCTGATGGAGAAGAGTTTCACATTTCAAAGGTTTTTTTTTTCTTTTTTTTAACCCAACTGGATCAGGGCAAATACAGACACAACACAGGGGTGTGTGCATGTGTTAGTGTGTGTGCGTGTGTGTGAGTGTGAGGGCATCTGTTTATTATTGCGTTTTGAACAGAATTTTAACTGTTCACAAAGCCCCCACTATGTGTGTGTTGCTCATATCCAGGTCGCCAGTGGAGAGCCGCGTGTTCTGCTCTCATCACCACCTGATCCTTTTGGAGTCTGTGTGACAGCACGGCAGAGCACTGTGTGTCCATGAGTGTGGCTGAACACGTGTGCTTGTGTGTACAAAGTCTGAAAATGCGTATACGAGAGTGGAAAAAAAGTCACATGGAGCCGTTATGTCACATAGTCAAAGACCCAATTCGTCCCATATGCGCCGTGTTATTCAGATCTCCACTCACTGAGCTACAATGGCAGCCCGCTTTTTAAAAACACCAGCACAATGTGCATCCGTCACATGGTGAAACTGAGCCCGGTCAGGGGATACCACCCTAGGGAGTGTCAGAGGGGGGATTTAAGTTCAGAACCAGGAAGTGTTTCGATGAAAGCAGCAGGGCCTTGGGGGAAGTTTCTCCACCCCTCCTCCTCTAGTTTACTTTCCCTGCCAGCTCAGCCACATCTGTCCTCACCAACTCAACTTGTATCACTTCAGCTGGAGCCTCTAGTCACTTCCACTTAGACAAAAATACTGAAATTTCATTTTATTGATTCTGGGAAGACTGGTAAATATGAGGAGAAAACAGACTGGATATAAAACTGCAAAATAGGCTTTGAAAATAGGATAACATTTACACTAAAGCTCAAATCCGGTGTTTTGATATGCAAACTATGCAACATGTGAGGTAGAAAGCATAGATTCCATGGCAACAACTAACAGTGAAAGTACTTAATTACTAAAGATGAAATGCATCACTTTGTGCAAATGTGTGCGCCTTCAGAGATGATCTTTTATTGTAGGATTCATATCAGTATTTTTTTTCATTTTCATAACACTTTTATACATAGCTGTGTGAGCAGGGACTGTATAGTTCTACAACCCCACCATGGAATACAAAGACCCCAGAAATATTTGGTATTAAATTACAACATATTTCATGAATAAAAACCTGTGTAATTTATATTATTTGGTGTCCTTTTTTCCATTCTTTGGTTGATCCATGGATGTATTGGAATAGGATTGAGTGTAAGAGGCAGGTAGCTTCTTAAATGCGAGTTTAGCATGTTTTCATGCTATCATTGCCTAATACTGAATAAGTACATTGCTGACAGATGGAAATGTTAATAACTTAGCAGATATACAAAGCAGATTTTAACATGATTTGGAGATGATCTAAAGTTAGGAATCACAAAAGTTATAATGTTACATCCCGAGGGAAAGATGAATGTCTATTTCCTGCTTGTAAGTCAGTTTTCCCTAGTTGACTGTTGTCATTTGCAGACTGTTTGCAACCAGGTTCTTTTTACCACTCACGTCAGTGTTTAGTTAGTGTCTGTTTCAGACATATGATATGATATGAATCTGTGACAGGTCTTTGCTCTCACACAGAGCAACTGAAGCTTCTGGCAGTGCTTAGCCACCTACTAACCAACTCCTATTTCCAAAATTATGCATGCACCATGTTAAAAGTAGGACAGGTCTGGTTTTAAAAGAGGGCATTCCTACCTTCACATGCTCCACATAAACCCTTCCTTCCAGTCATAAATTTGACCTACAGTATAACTATGGTCAAGTTCTAATGGTTGAAGAAAAAATGATGTTATAGCAAAACCAAGCTTCAAACAGCACACAGGTACTTCAACGGCAAAAAAGATAACACCAAAAATACAATTTATTGCATGTTATAAAACGAAAACTGATGACGGAAATAAAAAGTTGGAACATATGGCACTAAAAGAGATTAAAAATTGAAAAAAATCACATTACATTTGCCAGCAGGTGTTGGCTCAGCTCCCCTGCTTTATTATTTCCTAAAGGTCACATCTCTGCTGTTCAGGCTAACACTTTTATTGTTGTTCATATGTGCTTAACTTACAGTTACAATTTTTCAAGCAGTATTTGAAGGTAGCAGGATGGCTGAAGCCATGTAACTCCCCCCCCACCATCCACTGGGCGCCCACCCCTCTCAGGGTCTTACTGAGAGGGTTGTTAGAGAACTGGTTGTGTTTTCTTTGTGCGGCTAGGCTTCGCTATCACATTACTGCACACATGCTGATGCAGCAGCTCCTGCAACCCCCACCCTCAGCCCCGTCTAAGCCTTATTCACCGAGCTATACCCTACAATGGAGCGAAACAAATTACTATTTCAATTTAAGTAATGCCACATTACAGATTCTGATCACAGAAATAAGTTGTTACTTTTGTTGTCACCACTTCTTAATGTAAGATTAAAGTTGAATTATCCAGGAGATACATCCAAACCCCCCCAGCCGCCTTGATTAATTTTCATAGAATTAGTCATCGTCCCCTTGAACATCATGCTGAGCTCAGATGAGAAATGGTAGAAAAGTTGGCTTTGCCTGGAGGAAATTTTCTCTCAACTTTGATTTTATCAAGTAGCACAGGGAGGGAAATTAAGTTGAGTCCCAATTTCAGAGGATAAGAGGACACAACTGACAATTTTACAGCAAGGTAATAAAGTGGAGAAAAATACTTTTCCAGGGGAGTAATAAGCAAATTCATATATTGGATTTTGAAAGGACTCCAAGAAAATGTGAGTTACATTACCTGGCATATTAATCATACGCCTCTTTGGCGGGTACTTGCTGTTTCACAGTCAAAATCTCCAATAACTAAACTGCCTCTCTTGTCAGCGTTCAGGAAAAGCAAACAGATTTGGCAGCCAATGTTCTTGCAATATGCTCACTCAATAAAATTAGGGAATGTACGAAAATTGCTCAGGTGTGGAGGGGCTCTGAATTGAAAGTTTGCTTCATCAAAATTGTTTGTCAGATGGTCTTAAAGCCACCGTCCTCAAACACTTTCGGGTGTTGACAAGTGTCAAGAGACGCTGCAGCATTCACCATCTCTTCGTGCAGAGGTGAGAGAGCAGCCGGAGTTTGAACTTCCCTTTGGAGATCTCTGATTTTAAGTTCATTGCACAACTATTTCTGGTATCTATATGTGACCAGTAGAATGCAACACGTAAAAATGTGTGCCATAATCTGCATTTTCTCTGACTTCTGAAGACCAATGGCTTTTTATTACAAGATTTTGTTCACTTGACACTTTTGCTCTTATCTCTCACCAACCTGGTTAGGCATGATATTACAAGCTAGTTTTTGTCTTGCCTTGTTAAACTTGTTAGTGTAGAAAGATCTTTTTTAAATGTTTTGACCCAACCCTGTAATCCCTTCCTGCTCCATATCTTAAAATAGCAAAATAATGCTGAGTTGGTAGAATTCCTTAACAATTAGTAGCTAAAAGAGGAAAAGGCATAAAGAAATCTAAGATGACGACCACAAAAGATGTGTCACATTTTTCCACCAGCCTTGTGTGTTAGGAAAAAAGCTACTTAATTCTTTACCACTAAAGTTCTCCTTTTACACATAAGGGAGTTATTACTATTTTCTGATTTAAAAAAAAAGGAACAGTGTGTGGAATTATGGCACATTTAATTTTATAACAATTGTGCTTTCTATTACAATTCAGAACAAAGGAGTGAGTGCAAAGAATAGGCCAGTGAAAAAAAACTGTGTTGTTCTTTGCTAGAGATAACAACGTCTGGTCCATATGAAGTAACACATCTTTATCATGAATATTTTGTTAAATGGGAAATGGACTTCTTTTCTACTACATTTTCCTGCCGTTCTGACTGCTCAAAGCGCTTTTACAACATAAGTCAGCACTCATTCACAAACAGATTAACCCACAAATGGCAGACGACTTCTCTCAACCATGACATCCTGCTTATCAGAAACTCATACACACACACACACTCTCACACCAATTTAACAGTTGCTGGGAGCTATTTGGGTTTCAGTATATTTTCCAAGGTCCTTTTAATGTGTGGACCGGAGGAGGGGAATCGTACCACCAACCTTCCGATAAATAGAAGCCCAACACTACCTCATGAACCACAGCCAGTCAATGATGTATTTTTTGGATAAAACTCCCTTTTCTGAACACTTCTCCACTCAAATAAATTCCATACAGCACCTTAAATACTTAAAAATACCTTCCTGTAGAGGAGGTAAATGTCTCTACCATATAAAAGCAGAAAATGTCTTCGAATTATGTACAAAGGAAGATTGTTGGGGGGCCAGTTTGGGGTCATTTTAACAACAGGACCTCATAATGAAAGTGATTTCTTTCTATTTTAACTAAAAGTATAACCAAAGTTGACACAGTTTTAAATTTGCAACAAGCTGTTTCCGTAGACTTCGCTTTTTTGCCACTCTCTGTTTTTGCAGACAGGAAAGAGGCATTTAACTGTACAAAGACATTTAAACATAACCTTTCCACAAGATAAAGATGATAGTGGACAAGACAGGAAAGCTACCAGGAACTGTAGCTACAGTAAGACCCTGTGTAGCACCAGACTGAAGCTAAGGCAACAGAAAAAGGATCAGTCAGGGTGTTTATTTTTCCTCCCTCCAGAAAAGGCCGTCATTGATGGTTTTGGATATGCTGCCCTTTTTGAGACAAGGAGCGGTTTTGACCTGGCCTTTCTTTCCTTTTTCCTCTCTTTCCTCCCAGCTCTCTCACCCAGGAGCTGGAGGGGAGCTTGTAAAGTCAGCAGCCATACCTTGTGTTATAAAAATAATCCAGGTTTTACTGGGATTGCCATGGGAGGGTGGAATGGGAGGGGGGGTGAGGGTTAAGTGGTTATACAGCACCATTCACCTCTCTTACCAGAAAGAGCTGTTATACTGTATACTGTGCTGACTACTTCACACACACACACTCACACAGATTCTGGGAGACAGAGGAGCTATTGGAAATGGTGATTTCTTCTTGGAGATAGAACACAAAGGTGGGAGTGTTGACGTGTGTGTGCCTTCCCGTGTGCATGTGAAGAGGCAGTATATGTGAATCAGCGTGTGGGGGTATTAACAACATGCTGGTATTTAAACTGCTCCTCTAACAATGGGCCTTAAGTCTCCAGCAAGTGCCCACAGCCTGTTTGCTAATGGTACCAGTCCACTCACTTACTCAGCAGGATGGAGACACTCCAACGGCTCTACGGAGTGCCAGGAAATGCTAAATATCACTAAATGATTCTATGGAGCCCCTTATAAATGTCACATCTGCCTGTAGCATCTTATAGTTGCTTGTGCAGCAGTGTCTAATAGAGATTTTCAGGAACTTGACAAGCCCTGTTTGCAACGGGGGAGCAAATACGTCAGGTTGAACTCTGGAAAAAAAAATTTCAGTCAAGCTGGTTTTGGCTAAAGGTCACCGAATAAATGTGTCTGAGCAAGTTCAAACACTGTCCAAGGCATTTTCAGGGCGATACAATCACAGCTGCGCGCTGCCAGGCCCGCATGCGGCACTCGGCTTGAAGGACAAAGGCCTCCAAAAGAAATTGATAGATTATAAAAGGGCACGGTCAGTCATTTGTCTTTTGTTTTCCCTATCAGAGTCCTTCAGTGTTGCCGTGTTGCCGGGGACAACATTATAAAGCATGAAAGATTGCCTAGCTTATGGGCATTTATGGCAAGTGTAAGTATTTCAACTGTTTTTCACGGCTGAGCAAGTTGCCCTTTAGGATTGCAAAGATGCCTCAGAGAGGCATTCCTACACCCAGGCTCCGGAGAATGCAAGATGTGGAGTAAGGCAGGGGGCCTTGGCAGACAGAAGGAACCTCAGTATCTGTCGGTCATTGTCCAGACGTTCGTGAGGCCGCCTGAGGTTGCAGCAGCAGAAAATATCCTGAGTGGGATGGGCAAGGGCGTGGGAGGTGGTAGCGGCTGTCTCGAGAATTCAAACACCGTCAGCCCTTTATATCTGTCTCATCCCTAACAAGATGAAGCTGTAAAATTAGCCTGCTGAAATGGGTAGTAGTTACTGTGGCAGAGGGAGTGCCGTGACAGGGATATTTGTCAAGAATTGGATTAAAGCAGATGGCTTTCTGAAACCTCAAACCAGTGTGATTAGATTTTCACTGTTGTTCACTGATTGAAGGATGATTGCATTAGACGACACCGGGACGAACACAGGCTCGATTTGAGCAATGTGGCAGGATCGTAATCCTCTCTGTCGCTCGCACATGGACATCTTTACCAGGCCGCTGTCCTCAGTGAGGAAGAACACAACCAAATGCCACCTGAGTGATGTGCACATGTTGAACTTTAATCCATGGTTGTCACATTAAGATGTTTTTGGCCCTCTAGGATTGATAGTGTCTTCCTCTTGGTCTGTCATTCAGTTTAGCACTTTGTTCCTGAATGAACTAAACTTTGACTTTGTTGATTCCTTGACATTAAAGTTGTGCTACAGTCAGACCGCCATTTTTTGTGAAATATCTCAACAAATACATATGAAAAACGTGCTTAACATGAGCCTGCTAGCATACCGACATTAGCACTTATCTTTAGTGGAGCCTCCCAAAGCTGCTTGTGAGGCATTAGATTCTTGTACAGTTTCCAAATTACACACTACTGTTGTGTACATTATAAGCCATATAGTAACTGTCTTTGTATGCTGTTTTTGCTGTGCCAGTCAATTTTTTTGTTTTCTGAGGTTTCTTCTTGAAGCACACACACAAATTGTTTAATTATTTGGTGGACTAGTTGTGAGAAATTCCTTCATTTCCTTTGCGCATTGCTTTGGGAGAATTAACAGCACACTAAATAAAAAAAAAAAACAGGGGTTCTAGTCTGCATGCTGACTTTTTAAAGTATACTAGTAGACTACATAATGAGAATGTGCTTAGATTTAGCATGTATTATGAATAGGGACACAGCTTTAGGCGCGGTAAATATGATCACGCATTCAATGTGGAATCTGTGGGGAAAAAAATGCACAGTCACAAAAACACACTCTCAATGCCGGAGCTGGTATAGCGCGCTGTATTCAACATTCACAACAGCTTTCTCTAAGCCAACAAGTGGACACGAATGATGTGCATTCATAGCCAACCACCAACAAGCCTGAGGCAGAAAATGGCCTTTAAAAAAAAAGGTTCCATTTTGTTAAAACAAGGATTGTTTTTATTCAGACGCTGGCCGAACTTCTGGCATACCCAATGATGCAAACAGAACAGTGTAGGAGTTAAGCTGCCCATGTATAGTTTCTCTTATGTTTGAAGTGTGTTAAGCACATGCATAACTGCC
Organism: Acanthurus lineatus; assembly: GCA_029814665.1. Lineage (NCBI taxonomy): Eukaryota > Metazoa > Chordata > Actinopteri > Acanthuriformes > Acanthuridae > Acanthurus > Acanthurus lineatus. The sequence goes on from JAPZDV010000022.1 coordinate 4,150,206, forward strand.
GAAAAGGGTTCATCTGGAAGGCTTTGCAGCAAGCAGAGTGATGGAGTTGAGCGGAAAGTGGGGGGACTGGTTGCTGTTTGTTAAAGAGACCAGGGGCCCAGCAGGAGATGGAGAGGTGGAGAGAGATACAGGGGTCCCAGGGGCCCTACTGCTGCATCCCTTAGCAGTTTTCCCTCATATACCAACATGTGGCACACTTTTGCTTAGGGACAGGGAGAAATCCCACTTTTACGGCTTGCAGTGGAATTTAATAACCTCCTGAAACAATTCATCTATACTTAAGACAAAAATTAGCATGAGGTTATCCTATTAAGAGAGAAGGAATATCACTTAGGCAATCTGTGCAGAGATCTAACACTGATTTATAGGCTTTATGAAATTAGAAGAAGAAAAGTTAGGGCTTTACCAGTGGTTTATTTCTGTCATCTTGCTGATCTATCACCTCAACTTTTAGGAAAATGAAGCTCTCTTCTAGTGAGAGGGGAAAAATCCTTCCAAAACTGAGCTACCTTGCTTTATTGAAAGTCCTGTTCTTGCTCAGCTTATCAAAGACCTCAATTTCACATGCAGGTCAAATAAAAAAGATGAAGAATGTTTATGATGCGATAATGAAAAGCAATTCTTAGACGATTTTTCCTTCCTAAAAACGTTATGATTAAAAGCTCGCTTGTCGCTTCCTATCGCTCTTTAATGAATATACATTTTGAATGAACTGATGTTCTCTTGAGCTGTAATTTCCGTCTTCCTTCAGGGGAATGATGGGAGCTACTCATCATGTGTGGGGCACGCTTTAATACACTCATCTCAATAGATATAAACCACCACACGATTGCAGAGGCAATGAAACATTTGGACCATTCATTTCAGATGAAGACAGGAGATTTCTCCACTTCGTTCCACCAATGTTTACCCATGAAATTGCAATGAGATGAAATGTGACAGATCAGCAGCGGCTGAAAGCGCTTTTCTGTCAAAAAGTTAACGTTGCGAAAAGACCTTTAGATTGATTATGACAAGTTTGGTTCTCTGCCGTTTAGAATCAAACTGTCACTGCTGGGTGTTAGAACCATTCATTATTTTTCATTTCAATCTTTTTACAATCCAGTTTGTTATCTTCTTTCCTAATTCTGTTATTAGATCAGTTCTGCCTGCTTTAATTGGACTGATGTCTGGCAGATTTAATACCAATCTATTACAATAATTGTATATGTTCGGATTACTATGGTTTTATTAGAGACATTACAGACTCCAAATGTAGGGTTTGCATTTTAATAATTTCTCTAAAGTGACAATAAACTCGTGCAAACATTAACACATTTCAGCATCAAGCTGTGATGTCAAAAAAAAGCTGTAAATTAGTCTGTGCTATTTAAAAACTCCAGCAGACAATGGAAGGTAACACAAGGTAAATGAGGCAAACGTTTCCTAGCTCTGAGCGTTTCCCTATAAATCTCAGCCAAAGTAAACCCAAAGTCTCACTGTGATGGAAAAGTCCAAACAGAGCAAACGGAGAAGAGCGATGCAAAGAGAGCAGAGTCTCATGGGAGTTGACCTGCGCTCTGCCTCGTAATGAGACTTCACCCCTCCCTCCTCACCTCCTGGCCTGCTTTCTGCATGCACTAAATAATGTTCCCTTTTGCTGCTTGTCACTCATACAACCTTGGTACCACTGGTTTTGAAACATGTGGGGGCTGCAGGAGGGGCTAAGCAATGATTTTAAGTCATCCAGATGAGTCAATATAAAAGCGTGGATTTTTTTTGTCCAGCCTTGGATCTGAAGCTCTTTAGGGTTTAGTTCCCATCAATACCAGCAAAATCTCTTTCTCTGTTGTTGCCGAGAAAGATTGACCTGAATTGTGAATCACAGAGTTAATCCCTCCTACGTTTACTATATGAAGAGCTGGATTTCCTGAGCCAGCCTCATGCAGACCGTCCTGCAAGCTAACACTGTGGATTAAGCTGCATCATTTTGATGTCTGCGTGCACTGTGCAGACTTTTCATGTCTTTATTTTGGGTCAGTCCTGCTGCTAAATTAAACTATGACAGGGAAATGGAAAATTTAAATGTCACAGCAGCAGAAAAACAAATTAAACATATCCCAGCTAAGTCTAAGGGTAATGAGACAAATAAAGTCACAAACATAGAGGGAAGACAATTTTGTAAATAAAAAAGCTAAAAACAAAAATTGCCCTTGAGTGAAATTAATTGAGTGTTAGGGGGAAGTGTCTTATGACTGCAGATAGCAGAGTTAGAAGCCTAAAATGTAGCTATTCTGCTTGTTGCAGCAAACCACAGTATCCCATGTTTTAGTAGGGTTGAGCCAGGTCAGCTTGGTTTGGTTGCTCCAATTGTTCTTGTGCAACCAAATTTACATTGGTCATCATTGGTGCTGTCATATGCAGAGAAGAACTTTTTAAATGAGAAAAGTTTAAGATATGGACAGAACTTTTGTTTAAAATATCTTTTAAAAAAGAGTATCACATGTACAATTTAAAGAGGTAGCGGTTTTAACAGTGTGTCAAAGATGCCAATATTTTGTTTTGCGGAGAGGTTTTTGCTTTGTTTTTATTTTTCCATTGTTTTTTGTTTTGTTTTTGTTGTTGTTTTTGTTGTTTTGAAGGTTAACCTGATAAACATGGCATTAGCATGTTGCGTGGCTCTGATGCAGTAAGACAGTAATTCAAATGTTACACTTAGCAGTGTGATTGGCTTCATTTCATGTAGTTGTTTTAGTTCACTGATGGTACCTTTGGTGTTTAAAAAGCACCCTGAAACCAAACTTACCCTTTTCATCAGTTTGTCCAGTGTTTTTCCGTTTGCTGCTCCTGCGTCAGAAGATCACTGCAAACATGATGACAGTGCCACCACAGCAACAAAACAAAGTTTTCAGCAGCACCCAGAAGACTGCAGAGGACCTTAGGGTGATATTGCACCAAAGTTGCGTGGTTCATTTCAGCTGAATTGTGTTGCATCTGTATAACACATACATCAGTATGTAAAAGTGGGGATTTATAAATATAACAAAGTTTAGTTTGTATCCCACTCCATTCAACAAATCCTGTATTCACCTTCTCCTCCATCAGTGATGCATCTGACTGTGACTGAGGCTTCAAAGAATGTTCATTATTGTCAGTCTCCTCTGTTGAAGTTTAAGTTTGACAAGTTGAAAATGAAAAACTTGGAACAATGACAGAGCCCTACGAACAACCTGACACAGATCACTGTAGTCTTTCACTGTTGCTAAGGTCGTTAAAGAGCCTTGATCTTCTACATATAGTGTTAATTCATGGCAGCCTGAGCACAAAAACCAGGGAAATCTGACTTTGTAATCTTAAAATGATCTATTAAAGTTCTTTTCTTGTGAAAAAATGCATCTTTTTATCATCACATATTAATTTCTTGAAAAAAACATACTGGTATGAGATAATTACTCACGTATCCTTGTTATTGTTTATCAGATGCCATGAAAAACAGAGCAAGCGAGAGCTCCGAGCTGCTGACTCGCTATCAGTCGCTATCTTCCTTTGCCGCTCCGTCAGCCATCAGCCTATAATTTATGCTTTCACACTCTCAGGGCCTCATGCTCAAAGCAAAGGCATTGCTGGATGCGGGAAAGTTTTCGCTTTGACGGCTGTACATTGACTGATAAACAGAAACGCTGACAAATTGAGTGCTCCTTCACGCCCACTGCAGGTGTTCGAACAAAAAATTAAAAAAGGGAATAAAACGGCTCCCATTGGAAGGGAGGTGTGAATTGAACTCCGCTGCAGTTTGGCATGAGACGTGATACATTTATAAAGTGAGACTCCAAATGTGCTCTTGATAGACAGTTCAAACAGATGTTTCTGACCATCTAGCTAAAAACTGAAGCCAAAGAATGAATTTCATGGCAATAAATAAAACAAAAGCTAGAGTTGCTTCTCGAACAAGTATAACGATTTTAGGCGAAGACTCTTATATTGTCTGATTAGCAGCATGGATTTCTTATTTAAGTTCTGAATGGCTTTTATGGGCCTAGGTTTCTTGAATCTGGCTGAGTGTATATAAAAGTGACTAAGAGAATGAGTAAAAACACCACATATGGTTGTTTGGTATACTGAATTTCTTATTCATTCCAGACCAGCTGCTCAATCGGCTGTGGAGCTTGTCAATAGCAAATTGAACCTGAGGTCAGGCATGAAACTTCATGACCAACTCTTCACAAAATACACTTGAAGTCTATTTGATCCAACCTTGGGTGCAAATAATCCCTGCAAATTCATTTTAATCAAAGCTTTTTATTTTCAAGTGTTATTGACAGAGATGGACACTGAAAGCACAGAGAGAAGGTCAAGGTCTTCTGACGACGTGGTTGAAAGAGCTTTCTTTTTATTTTAGATTCCTAGAAGACCACATTCACCATGCTAAGCACAACTCTCTAGCATGAAACACACACTTTCTCAACAGTGTCTTATGTGGCCTGAGGCCGTGCTACTTCTCTTTTTCATCACTGAGCTGTTTTTAACACAGTGCCGAATGAAAGTCCAACCCCAAATTAGTGTCCTAAATCCAAACTCATTAAGTCTGAAACCAAACAAATCTGTGCCAGAGCGTCTACAACCTGCTGCGTGTTTGAGATTATGTGCATTATAATTCAGCCTTGTTTATTTGGTAATCTGTCTGTTTGAGGATTTGGGCAACTATCTTGACAGTGTTTCCATCAGGCAGCATGTAAAGTCGGACGGCTCAGACAGTTTTGCATCACACAGGGCTGAGAGGTGCTAGACAGGAGCTTACAGACGGCTGTGAGCAGTAGCTAAAGTGCTGCATGTGTTCCTGCAGTAAAGTAAAGGAATTACAACAGAGATGAGAGGGGAAAAACGCTTACGTCGATCTGGGTATATTGATTCGTGCTCAGGTTAAAAGGCCCCGTGGTGTCTGCAGTTTCATGAGAACTTACGCTGAGACCAAAATAATTTGAATAATTTTCTGTGCTAATCCAAAGACATTATCAGTTTAATATTTGCCTTCTAATCTGCAGATTTAATCTTTAGATGGTAATCTCATTGTATTTTTTTGAGCTCTCTGTTGAGGATTATTAATCTCAGTATCAAGTATAAAGTCTCTTTAGTTGAAACTGCACATTTTTAGAAGGAGCAGAAGGAGTCTAAGTCAGCCTAAAATGAGTATCAGTTTACGCTAAAGCTTCTCTTGGTGAGCCTGAGGATAAACATCCCAGCATGCACCAGGGCAACAAACTGATGGGTCACATTCAATGTGTGTTCCTTAATTGTTACAAGTGTTGTAATGTTATAGATCATGTTTTTCGATGTTTACATTTTTCTCACATTGCTAATGTTGTTACTAAAGGAGAGCTCCACAGATTTTACACCTCGACCTCAGCTAACGAGTCGCATGAAGCGCTACTCTGTGAAAACAGTTGGCTAAGGTGTTGTGTGATGATGTCATGCAGGTTATTTTTTCCTTATAAAGGAATGAAAGTCATTTACATTCAGCTGCTCTTTTTTTAAATAGTCTTTTGTGTGTTCCCTAACTGTATGTAATGGAAATACTAAATTGCACTACTGTCCCTTTAAGATACTAAGCAAAATATATACAACATGAGCAATGGCCCTCCCACTCCCTCCCTCCACTCACTCCCCCAGTGTGAGGGTACATAGAGTGGCTTGAATCAAAGAGCAGACTGGACATTAACTTTGTAAAAAGTACTGTAGCCTTTCCTGTTGTTCTCAGTAAGGACAGTAGTTGTTTCTCCTCAGGCTAATGTTCACAAAACACGGTCATAAGAAAACATGGCACATGGTAAAAATTATTTTTAAGATCCCCTCTGGACCTATTTTATGACACAACATAATGTTGATTTGATTACTATTTTTGGGCAGATATGGCTTTTCCCACGCTGAATTATCTCAATACGAATTTGTAAACATAAAATTGTAACATTTATCCATCAAAACAGCCACAACTTTAATTTTTTTTATGTTATTGCACCAAAATCTGTGTGGTTATTTTTGGTTGAAGGCTTAATCTGAAAAGAGAAGATTTAAAAACAACAGATTATGTTTCCTCAGCTCAGTGCAATAACAGACGGCAGTAATGATAACGCTGCTGTGTTATGCTATGTGGGTCCCTTGTGGAACATTTTCTCTTCTCTTTATAGAAAGAGTCTGACAAACAGAGGAGATTTGGAGCTGGTGCCTTGCTCACCGGTTTTTCCACGAGACAGGAAGTGATTAACAATGCATGGGTCCGAGCAGCCAGGCCACCGTGCACCCAAACCCGGTCAGAAGTGTTTCAGGTCAGACCTCTGCTTGGAAACACTTTGCAAAAAAAAGAGGCCTTCACTTCCCTCACAATGAAACTGTCTTAATCTAGGAGTGTAATGGCTGCTGGGGGCCCCTCGTCTGTGTCGGGGCCCTTGTTCGGAAAGGCTAATGGGCGGAGACCTGTTAGTGTGCCTTTTTTGAAATCCTCCCCGGTCCCTGCTGTGATGCGAACTGCAGAAGTAGGCTGGGGGCGCACACACGCTGCAGCGCCACGCACCACACACACACACACACGCACACACACATCATTTCCAGCGGAGACTGGCACAGAGACGCAGCGCCACGACCACCCCGGTTACGTCTCTGTGGTACGGACAGCTGAAACTTCTGCACAGAGAGGCGGATAGATCCACCTAGCTAGTCTCAGATAGCGGATTAAATTCACGCTTTCCTTTCTTTTTTTCCCCCTTTTTTTCCCTTTTCTCCTCCTCCTCTTCAGGTTTCGTGTTACAAAGCCTTGGGAGGGAGTTGCGCGGAGAGCCAGTTCCTCTGTGTAGAAACTGAATGACAGGATCATATGGCTTGATTTGCCTCATAGTCCGAAACCCTTTTTAGAGATAGCCGCAAAAAGAAAAGAGAAGAGAGAAAAACCGTGGGCGAATTTCGTCTGCAACTGCTGAGGATGTGGAATAATTTATAACTCCAATTCAAAAACAAATCCGAGATAACGGAGAAAGAAGAGAGAGGGAGAAACGGATACTGGATCTGTCGTCAGAGAGAGAGACGGAGGGGAAGGCGCAAGACGCGTTGACTGTGATCATCAGCACCATCACCGTAATAATAAGGTAAGTTTGTAGCCGTTATTTGTCCTAATGGTGCTCGCGATGCCGTGAGGCTGCGGGATTAAAAGTAGACGAGGGAAGCAAAAGGTAGAAAACATCCTGATCCGGAGTCTCCGGGTCTCCAACTGTTGCCTTGATGCCCCCTTTTTTCGTGAAAATTGGACGCCTTCGGATACAATTGGTTGTGTAAACAGATCATTGAGGTGTTGTAGGTTGTCTTTTTGGGGGCTGAATGTGATGCAACTTTATCTCCATTTCGCGCAGTGTAAACACACAGCGCACTGCGGTCAGGAGCAGTTGGAAGGGAATCAACTCCGGGGTTTCACTGTAGTCTGACTATCTACAGTATGAAGTGATCCACAACCCACAGTCCAGTAAGGAAACTATACCGTGCAATCTGTATCATACTTATTATATGCTCTCTCTGCTGTGTGACATGCCAGAATTATCTCTATGCACCACTTCTCAGGATAAATCTGTTCATATTTATTTGTTTGCCTGTGATATTTAAAAGTCTAAATAAGTTGTGGTGCCCTGTAATGAACTCTATAAACCCTCTTTGCTTGATAATGTTTTGTATTTTCTATGATATCAACATAACAGCCTAATCCAATAATATTTCAAACTTATTTTATTACCTGTGCTGGCTTCCTGAAGAGAGTTTTACAGATTATGGCAAATTACAAAGTATCCTGCACTCATATAAGCAGATGCAGGATCTTAGAGTTTTACAGCATCTTTCTGAAAACATATGCTCAGATTTCAAACAGTCACTCCTCACATAGTAGCCATCAGTGTCATACATGACAGCCCTCATCCACTTCCAAAAGCAATGAATCCCTCAAATTGCTGCCTCCACTTCCCGCTAACTCAGCTGACACTCAAAAATTAAGCTCTTATGCTGACAATAATCCACAAGCTTGAGATATTACTTTGGAGTGCCTTTTTCCTCCATTCCCCTTCTGCTTTTTCCCTTAATGAAGTAAGTATTAGCTTCAGTTGAGTGATTATTGTAATTACTGAGGGGGGCAGGCGTCCACACTGGACAGTGAACAAGGATTTGTGTAAAAAGGTGGTGGTTTTTAGGTGGAGGAGGAGTGGGGGGTCTGCCTGTCTGTTTTTTTCTTTCTTTCTTTCTTCCTTTTTTTTTTACAAGCTGAATGGTGCCACTGCCAGTTAACTAACAGACGGAACAGCCCTTAAAAAATAAAGACAGTAAGGTTTGCGGGGGAAGTTAGTGCAGTTGTGTTATTGGCTTGCAGGATGGAGGAGGCAGGCAGGATGACTTTATATTAATATTTGTGCTTGAGGATGCACTCTTTGTATGAGTGTTTGTGAATTTTTTTCTCATAGCGTTTTTTTAAGGGGTTTCTTTTCATAAGGTTGTTGTGTGTATCTGTGTGAGTGCGTTTGTGCACCGTGTCATTTGAAAAGATTAATGAAAGTAATATACTGGCAGGGTTCAGCGACGAGCCGCAAGTTGATATTTGCTGTGTGGGGAACCAGCGGAGGATAATCCCACCAAAATTCACTTCACTCACCTTTTTAATTTGTAAAATCAAGTTGACAAACCTTTAAGAATAGACATAATCCTTTATATAAATACTCAGAGTAGATTATTCAAGAGTGAAGCAGTTACAAGGAGATATGTTTGAAAAACAGTTAAGTTATTGAAGCTTTCCTCGGGACATCTGCATTATTCCTTGAAAAAAAAAGCCTTGAAAATCCAGTTTTATCCAGGGCAGTTGTAACAAATACACACACACCACATACACACACACACACACACACACACTGCATCCCTCCGGCCCCAGATGTTAATGCCTCCATTGAGAGAGCCACAGGACTCCTGCCGACTCGATCTCTTCATTGTCGGACACACAATGGACTCCACATCCTGACCGCAAGCCTCCATCCCATCTTCCCTCACACACTCCTCATACTCCTCGCACACACACGCAATGAAAGAGCACGCAGTCATGCAGACAAAGGACCACATGCATCATACATAATATGCAAAACAGGCATGCTTTTACAGTTGGGTTCAGCGATACCCGTACAGGTTCACATGCACTGTTACACTTTCACACAGAGTTTGACAGATTTGAAATTTATCTACTATTTACAGTGTGTGCGTGTGTGTGTGTTGCGTGTATTTAGGTGCGCTCACATCCCCTCAGGGTGTTGTGTTGTATTACTGCCTCCATCCATTTCACAACAAAGCTGCAACTAACAATTACTTTGATACATCTGCCAGTTATTTTCTCCATCGATTGATGAAACGTTTCGTCTGAATAGTGAGAAAATAAAGAAAAATGCCAATCAAAGTTTCAGAGAGCCACAGATTGACGGTGCTTGATGGTCTGCTCTGTCATACTCTCAGTCTGTAAACCAAAGATATTAAATTTACTTACAATAAAAAAAAAACAAAGAAAATTTGCAAATTTAAACATTTGAGAAGCTGGAAAAAGTCTTTTTTAGAAGAAAAATTCTGGTTTAAGAAACTCCCAGGATAAATCAGTTTTCAAAATAGTTGCCAAGTCAATTATCCTAATCAACCAATCACTGCAACTCCTCTCCACTATCTGTGTCATGATTATCCATTCGGTCATTTTTATGCATGTGTGCAAATAAGTGACAGAAATACATTGTTTTGACACCAACTGGATAACACTGCGTCACAGCCGTTAGATCGTCACTGCACCAGATGTCTCCTGTCCGCCGTTTGCGTGTGTGTTTGTGTTCAATTGTCATCTCTGTGTCACGTGCATCACGTCAGTGCAACAGATACTACTGTGGCCCCACATGGTGAGCAGCTGAATGTACAATAACCTCCCGTGATAATAGGATGATTTTTGATGATGGAACTTTAAAGCTTTGCAAATAGGAACACACACACAGACACACACACACTTCATTCAGTCTGTGTTCATGCTGTTCATTCTCTAGTGCTGTGAAGGTGTATGGATTTGAATTCACTGAAGATAATGTATTTTCAATGGTTGTGGAGGCTTTTTTTTCTCCATATCCTATGCTGAGCAACAGTTGATTTCCCAGCTTCCCACAAGAGGCATTTATTTTAAAATATCCTTTTTATTCCACCGGCAATTTAATTCCTGCTCTATCTGCCTTTCTTTTCTCTCAAAGCTCTCTTTCAAAAGGCAGATTTGCTTTTGTTTTTCCGTTTCAAACTGGCCTGTGTTTCCTGCTGAGCTGAAGGGAGTTCACATCTCCGGCCATGCCCTCTGTGTTCTGATGCTGCATGAACAGAATCAGCCCAACTGTTTTTTTTTCTTTTTTGATGCCTCACAGTGTGTGTGTGTGTGTGTGTGTGTGTGTGTGTGTGTGTGTGTTTAAAAGTATGTTTGTGTTGAACAGAGATATGGTTCATGGCAGGCCAGATGCAAGGTCTGGAGAGCAGAAGCAGATGGGTCATGTGTATGTGTGTGTGTGTGAGTGTGTGTGTGTGCGTGCGCGCATGTACTGGAGGGAAACAGCAGGAGGCGGGGCTGGGCTGGACAGGCTGATGTTTAGAGAAGAAGGAAGGGAAAGGGGCTTGTTTACAAGAACATCATGGTAAATGGGCTCTGGCAGGGTATGAGGTCAAAGGCATAAAATGTTTTGTTTTCATGCTTTCACTGCATATGTGCATGCGTTACTGTTGCTATTAGTTCATTATAGAGGGTCCTCTTAGCTATAGAGAGGAGGTGATGTGTGCATGCACGTGTGTGTTAAGAGTAGGTGTGATATGTACACAGCTGTGGACTAAAAATGACACAGTGTCACTGGAACGGAAGTCTGGCTCACTAAATCACACTCACTCACACTCACATAAAGGACTTTAAACATTGGAAAGACTTTGGCACAATCAGAGATGACTGGACAAGTTTCTGCACCACTTCCATCTGTTAGTTTTTGTCCCAATTAAAACCATAAATCATGAAACTTGTTGCTTCTTCTAACAAGGATGTTGCCTCATGTCCTTCCTCCCTAACTTCCTGTGACATGCCCTTATTTCTCTTCGCCTTTCCTGATTAGGATGAGGATTTGGTTGTTTCATTGACATTTCTCCCCTTCCAACATCTGCTCTTTTGAAAAAGTTTTATCTCTACAAGAGAAGATCAGCACCCTCCACCTCTTATGTGCCCGAAAAGATGTTTCTTTTAGCTGTAAATCGATCCGAGATGAAAATCTGCAGAGGCCAAGATAGCTCAACACACTGCAATATAAGAAATCTCACGCGAATAGACAAAACACAAGCAAATCATAAGACACACTAAAAATAGACAGAGGATGCTAACAAATGCACACAACAAAACAGAAAAACAAGTTAATAGAGACACGGCACAAGTCAAAAACAACACAGAGAGTTACAAGAACATTTTACAGGGAAACTATATACTGATGAGCATGTCTGGTTGGCTGAAGTTGACCATTAGCTATGATTGACTGTGCTATTAATGTTACATGCATTAAATATAATATAATACAAATGCAAATTCAATATTTACAAACTTCCTGTGATTATTTTTTCGAAACAAACTTGATCATCAGAAATAATGTATGGTAATTATGAATGAAGCAATTTAAAAAAGATCAGCTGTGAATTCATTTGTTTGGTGCCCTGCTGTGTTCATTTACATAACGCTTGGTCACCATATCAAAGACTTTATATTATAATATGCAGCATTAGCTAATGGGCTCAGAGGTGATGTAGTCAGAGGAGCAAACTTAAATAAATCGTAATATGTTATCGGTTCTTTGTGCAGAAGCAGCTCCTCAGTTTTACAAACTTATGTTTGTGATGTGTTTGTGTACCAAGAAAATGAACATAACAAAGAATTTGTACCGTACACATATCAGACGACATCTATCTTTACGTTGTCATTGCTCATGAAATCTCACATAGTTCACGTAAACTTCTTTTCCTTTTTACAGCTGTTTAAAACCTATTTTAAACCATTTTAATAGCTCAAAAAAATCTAGTTGTTATAGCCTCAACTCAAAGCCTTTTTGTATTGGATTGTGTATTTTGTGTTTGCTGTGTGTTTCTTGTTGCTGTACTTATGTTGGGATATTTGTGCCTGTTTCCCTATTTGCATATGTTATATTTATAAATGTACAGCTTTTTTTCACGTCACATGTATTGTCAACGTGTTGATGATGTTTGATGATGTTTCTTCGTTCACTCGTGTTCTAGTTCTTTGCAGTGTGCTGTGCTCTCGCTGTTCCCTCTGGCTTGTTTTTATTATAGAAATGTGTCTCCTGTCTCATTGATGTTAAAATGCTACAAAAGAAACTATTAATATAAAAGACAAACTGAGCATGAGGCGGTGTGCATAGGCACGCATGTACACATGCACACACAGACTCTCACACACACACAGTTACTGCACAACCTCCAGCCCCTCTCAGCGGTTTAAGGCCTGTTGAGAAGTTTCCACCAGGCAGTGAAGATGAATCCAGAGGGTTTTGGCAGTGGCTGTGATAGCGGTTGTTCCGAGACGAGAAGCTTTTTGCTCTTCTTCTTGCTCTTAGCCCTTTCCTTTGAGCTTCCTTATCCTCTGTCTCTCACCCACTTGTGCGCATGGATTTTTTTTTTCATTTTCTTTTCCCTTTCCCATTCGTTTTTGGCTCAATTTGAGTATAACAAGGTCATTCTTGCATTACTACAGTGTGAGCACTTACCAACACTTAACTCAAATTTAATTGAACAGACAATCCATATTAAGCCTATTGTAACTAAAAAATGTGCTCATATGTAGAAAAAAGTAGAGTAATCCTGTTGGTGTCTCTTACACCAGTGTGAGTATGCCACCATTACAGATGTTTCTCTCTTTCCCTCAAATCAATGAGTTCGAGTAACTGAAGTCCTATTGGTGCTGTGGTCAAAAATTCACAATACTGCCAAAGAGAGCAATAACCTGAAAATATATAACACAAGGTAGTGATAAATATTTGTCACTCTCTATGAATGATGCAGCCCCCCTTTGGGGCAATCAATAAATAAATAAGCCCTGAGGGAGGAAAAGTGTTTCCAGGAAAGTCAGAGTGGTGGAAAATTCAATATGGTGCATACTGATGTTCCTGGAGGCAAATCCACAGAGCAAGAATAGCTGGATGCACCGAATCTTTTCTCTCTTGAAATGTGGAAGTTTTGTTTATCAAAGCTTTTTCATTCTGACCTGTAATTTCCCCCTTGTCAAGCTGATCAATGTAATTTTAAAAAACGTCCGAATGCAGCGCTGAGAGGCATCAGCCAAATCCGCTGTTGTCTGAAACAAATGAAAGGACAGATGGGGAATAATCCATACTCCCCGCCATGTTGTAATTTGTGTTTTTCATCGGCACAACAAACTCTCTGTCTGCCTTTACGTGACTCGCTGAGAGAGTTGCTGGAGGCCTTTAGAAGAAGCTTGGTGGAGCCGCTCTGGGTGGCTCGGGCTGTCTGCATTATTTATCAGTGGTAGAATGGAGGTGGAGGAGAGCCTTGACCTGCTTGTTTGTTACCAGCTGACCACTATTGGCCATCTGCTGCCCGCCAGCATTTTTTTGCTTATCTCTCTTTCTCTCTGTCTTCATTACCTCTCTCCGTCTCTCAATATGTTTCTCCGTGCTGCTGTGCTCTCTGTGTATTTGACTACGTCAGTAACTGGGGTTTTGCCCAATTATTTTAAGGTGAAAAGGGCACATAGAGTTTAAGAGGTTAAATAGATTTTTGTTTTGACTTATGTGTGATCAAGCAACTTTGAATAAAAAATGTGACCAAAAAGTATTTTGATACAGATTAATATACAGGGGGTTGGACAGCGAGCAACTGTGAAGGCTCTAGTTAGTTTGTCTGTTTTCAGTATTATAGTTGAAGAAATAGTTGAACTATTATGGTGGAGTGTGAAAACAGATAGCATAGCTTAGCATAAAAACTGAAAGCAAGTCGAAATAGTTAACTTAGCTTTGCATAAAGACCTAAAGCAGGAGAAAATGACTCACTACTACCTAGCTAGCTAGCTTTGATAGCTAAGGCAAAAATAAAAACCGAAAACAGAGGGGAGGCTACTTGTCTGGTGTTGCTGAAGGTAAACACCAGAAAAGTCAGGCTAGCTGTTTTCTCCTGCCATCAGACATGATTCAGTCTTTCAGCAAGAAAGCAAATTTCCCAGAATGTCAAACTTTTCCTCAAATAAATTGTCAGCACAGCAAAATGATCCCTCCCTGCTAAATTATTAAAGTTTAATGTTGTAGTATCTATGCGTATATGGCATCATCAGTTTGTTTGTGATATCTCTGCTCTTATTATGCATTTTTCTGATCCTCTAACTCGGGCAAAGACAGACTCAGAGAGATAAATTTTCATCATATTTGATACTTGTCCAGTAATTTCCTCTTCAGATAGCAGCTGGACATGTTTTTGCTTCTTCATCCTATTTCCTGGGTCTGTCTGTCCTTGGCTGTGGTTGAAATTCTAAAGCTGGACGGAGGACAGATTGTAATATCGTCAGTCAGAAAACTTGTCAAGGAGCCAACGGTGTTTCAGGGGCACCATGTGAGGTATTTAGTATGTTTTCTGAGGCCTCTGACAGGCCTCTTCGTCGTCTGCTTGTTGTTTTGTTTGTTCTGACTCAGCAGATGTTTTTTGCCTCAGTTGTCCATGCTGTGTTTTGTGCACAGGGGATTGCCAAATTGTTCTCTTTTTTTGTTATTCTGGTAGCCTATTGGTGACACGTCAAAGCTTTTTGGGATCCAGCGCGAATGCAGAGGTTCCCATTGTTTACTGTCAGTGGCAAAATTGCTGTGTGTGTGCGTTCTTTGAAGAGAGCATATGCATATTCATCTCCTGCTTCTTGTTGTTTTCCTACATTGTTTCTTCATTAGTGAATGCAAATGTGAGAGCTACCAGCAAAAATACTGGCTCATGGACTGGATATCTAAGATTTACTATGTTAATGTGAGTGTGTGTAAATAGTGATGCCCATGTAGTGGGCAGTTGGGGGGATATGTAGAGGAAAGTAGGCCCCTACCCTCCTCATCCCCGTGTTAACCAGAGCATGGTAGTTTGTTTTTATGACAGCCTTTTTTGGCATTGTTCTGGTCTGATAGAGCTCACCCTCCCTACCGTGGGACTGGCCGTTAGTGGTCAGGAAGTGCCGGGAGCGCGCAGCGTGAGCACATACAGACACACAAACACTCTCACACATACACACATACAGTCTTGCACACACAGCCCCTCCCAAGCTACCGCCCCACGCTCACACATAAAGTTTTGAAAGGACAATAAAAAGTTGCCCCGCAGCTCGAAGGCTGGTAAGCTGCAGCTTATCCAGGAAGGCGCTGCAGCCGGGCTAATGGCCGCTCTCCAGGGTAGGCACTACAGAGGGGCCCATGCAGGCTTATCAGCAGCAGGAGGGCCCCTACATGGTTGCTGCTCGAGAGCTCAGCTGAGCTTGAATGTGAGAGTAGCTTAATTTATGTAGCTGTTGGGAGACTGAGTGCTACTCTTGCTTATTTCCTGTTGCGTTATCTTTTCAGTATAGGAATCTTGGTTGTATAGGAAAGTCAAAGTCAGTCATTACAGACTTACCTAAGTGAAAAAGGTAGAAGTCCCTGAGCTGCACCTTTAATTGGAAATTCAAAGTTAACTTAGCGTTGTACTTTTTAATGGAAACCTCAGCCTATCAAGTCTTGCTGGAAAGTCAGTTCGACCCTTTATTGTTGAAAAATCAATGATAGACCAGTGAGCCTTTTACTGCTAAGAAGTACTCCTTTCTTGTACCATGGGAGCCCTTTTGGCAACTGTGAAGCAGAAAGGGGAAAATGAGTGGAATACTTTACAGCTAAGGTATATTTCTGTCCTTTCATTTCAAATGTCGAGGTAATGATTTGTAGAATATTACTGAATGTAAGATGAAGAGACTGACTAATCAGATTTTGTCTCATGGATGCTAGCATGACGACTTCAGCATGACTGAGCCCATGAGTCACTGATCCTCCTCTTCAGCTATAGTGGAGCAGGAAGTGATACAGCGTTCCCAGCAGCTGCTACATGTAACTCATATAACTGCAGTGAGGTAACCTGCCAGTGTTGCTGTCGTCTCGTGTGAAAGATTTGCCAAACACAACCATTTTGCCTTTAACAAGAAGCAAATACAGGCTGTACAGTACCATGCCTTAATGTCTGTCTGCTGTTTGTTTCTGTTAAATGTGTCATCTCTCCACCTCCTCCTCTGCTTTGCATATTGCCCATGCACATATAGTTAATATGCTATGTAACTGGAGAGATCAGAGTGACAGCTAGATTGATATGGACAGATTCTTTATATAAGGTGGGAACGGTGCCATAATGCAGCCTACCTATACAGGCGAAGCTGTCCAGTAATCTGAAAAATTTTTTTAGTGGTCTGCTAAATCAAAACAAATAGAATATTTCTAGTCATAAGAGCCTTGCAGTAACTTTTTACATAACCTTTCTGAAGATTTATCAGTTTTGTACTCTCCAGTGCATTGTACCTGGATTATTTCACAACACAGTGTAAAAGTGTACTCCATTGCTAAAACGTTACATCCTTGTGTAAACTTGTCATTACTAGCAGTCTGTGAAAGTTCTACATTGTGCCAGCCTCCTACAAACGGTACAGTTAATGATCAAATATTATGTCCTTAATTGCAGAAGGTCATCTAAACAGTGCTGGAAGTCAGAAGCCCTGAACTGGAGTAATGGTCGTTCAGTGAGTTATGCTTCCATAACTGGAGTAGCAAAATTGCAGTCTTCTGTTAGTTTCTGAAGCCAGTAGAGATTGTTGATGGTAATGCTGAGCAATATGGACCAAAAAGTTTCATCTTTATTTTCAAGCCACATTTTAAATAATGCAATTGGAGGAGATGATATGGACAAAGTCAAATATCACCATATATTTAGCTAAATAAATCGATATCAATATGGCGAGAATATTGTAAGGATGACCACTGGTGCTTTCTTAAATTGCTATAAACTGGATTTTTTATTTAATTTGAATATAATGGAATATAAATTCAGCTTTATTTATTTACTTTACTGCTTCCTCACTTCTCTTAAATCATTACTGAGTGGTTGATTATTAGTGCTAGCTTTGGTTAGCACTTTCTTAGCCTTACCTTGAATCCTGCATTAGGATCTCCTCTGAGCCCAGCTGTATCAGCAGCTGCGACTATAATAGTCCTGTTGTTGAGGTGTTGGTCTGGCTTGCGTGCTGGGGAGGGGGCAGAAGAAAGAGACAGAGTCTGTGTTAACCCCTTTACCCGCCCCTATCCTGCTGCAGACTCACCTTTGACCCCCGGCTGGCTGCTCTCCCCCCTCTCCTGCTGCTCCTTTCCAGTCCACTGCTCTCTGCATGATGTCTGACTGTCTGAATGGAAGGATGGAAAGAAAAAAAGGGAAAGAAATAATAATAATGGGATGAAGCCTCAGTAATAAGACAGGCAGAAGATAAAAGAGGAGAAAAACAGAGATTGAAAAGAATATGAGGATAAGGGAGAAGAAAAAAAGGGGAAAGTATACCTGTTGCCAGGCCTGGTCAAGTCATAGAGAGAGACAGAGATTTGAAAGTGAGAAAAAAGCCAGTCTGTGCAGGCAACGGCCCTGAGAAACCAAGATAAGAGCTGACCAGCAGTCAACAATTACACTTCAATTTCTAGACTTGCTTTCACCTCATTCTCTTTCTCTCTTTTTCAATCTTTTTCAGTCCTTTGCTGCTCACTCGTTCTGTATTTTCTCTCTAGTCCCCACTGTTGTGTTCCCAGTGTATTTTTGTAATAGAGCTCACCATGTGCCTGTTACACACACACACGCAAACGTGGACATGTGTAATGCTGTGACACAAAACGGTATGCATTACTGAAAGCCCAATCATGAGTAACTTGCTAATTTACCTGTTACACCTTTTTAAACATTGTAGTAATAGATTTTCAATAATATACAGGTTTTTTCATGTCAAACACTAATCAAAACAGACATACTTAATTAAAGAAGATCTATGACACGGACTCTGAAGTCTTTAAAGTCTGTATCTCAGTACTTGTGTGGACTCCTGCAGGACTTAACCTGCAATTTCTCTTTCTTGTAGAGCTTTCATGGCCAAGGAAAACAAACCTGTGTAAAGCCCTGTGACAATGCATAATAAAATGTGCAATATAATGCTTTATGCAGTGAAAGAAACGAAAAAAAAACAGAAATTTTTTTGAACAAAATTTGTGTTCACTTGTTGTTCTACAGAAAACACATTCAAGTTTAGCTGGAGCTCACATAAATACGACTTGGCCAAATGAAGCTGGTGTCCTTCAGAATCACTGCCTTTTGATACTAAATCCACTTTTCCAATGTCAACCCAGGATTTTTTTTTCAACTGACTCTGTCTTTTCTCAGTTGCTTTATAGGAGAGACTGCATGCTGCAGCATGTGGCCGCCTAGAAAAAAAAGTGCTGCACCTATCGTCTCTTTTCAGAGTATTTTTGGTGCAAGATCTCTTGCGCTTCTAATTAAAATTCTTAAAACCTTTTTAGAAAGGCACCGATACCATCTGTAATTTACCTTTTCTGGTATGAGGAGGGACCTGTCACCATTGAACTGGTAACCAGAGAGATGGAGAAGAAGCAGATTGCTTTTCTGCTCAACCTGCCTGCAACAACCAGAAAAGATTCCTGCTGAAACCTCATTTTAGCTTCAGCTGAAAACATTTATGTGAAGGGAACGTTTATCGTAACCAACTGTTTTAAAGTTTGTGTAGATGCTTTTCTTCAGTTTACATCTCAAATAATCAGGATCACTGAATTAGAAGATACACAGTTTTGATAATTAGCAGAAACATTCGTAGCTTTCTACCTTTGTTTGAGGAAAGGATGTAAATACTTCTTCCAATACGCGCATTTTCACACACACACACACACACACACACACACACACACAAAGTCATAACATCAGATAAATATGGAAGGCCACGTGCGTTTTCTCACACATACTCTCACCTGCACTAACACATTTACACACACACAGACTAGCACACACTCACACATTGTCTCTGTCTTCTCTCACTTTCTCACACACACACCAATGACATATGGAACAGTTTATCTCGCAGTGCTTTTTGTAAAATTTTTATACCTATTAGGCAAAGTCTTTTTTTTAGAAACACCAGGGAGGAGGGAGAGGCAAACTCTTTATTATGATTTTTTTTTGCCTGAGGTTAGACCAGCCGTGGAGAACAAACACACGCACACACAAAAACTCTGAGCCCCCCTCTGTTTCCACGCGTCAAAAAATCGATAGCACGTCTCTTTAAAAATCCCTGAAAACTAATAGGAGGAGACAGTGAGAGTGTGAGAGAGGGTTGCTGATTAACCCCACCAACGCACACAGACACACACACTGACTCACACCCACACAAACACACTCACACACAAATAAACACTCTCTTTTATCTTACTTTCTTTGCAGATTGTGCTTTATTTTTGGATAGATAGATAGATAGATAGATAGATAGATAGATAGATAGATAGATAGATAGATAGATAGATAGAAACAAAGAAAAGGAAAAAAGTTTTACAGTACATCAGAAAGAGTAAGAGGAGTCATAGCAAATTGATGGGAATGAGTTGTATTGCTCTCTCTTTTTAAAATTCAGTGACCGTCCATCCTCCATCCCTCCATCCATCTCATCCTCTCATATCTCTGCAGCTGAACAGCTCTGATTTGTGTACCAGGATTAAATTCCTCAAATTTGCCTTTCACTCCCTGTGGGAGAGGGCCGTGCTTTTTAATTAATTGATTTTGAAATGAAGTTAGCTGCTGTGTGTGTGGGTGTATGTCTGTGTGGTTAACAGGGTGTGTGTGGTTGTGACGGAGTGTGTCTGTCTCTCTTTCCCCAATGCCTAGCTGGGTAGCAGAGGGGTGGGATATGTGTTTTGCAAAGTGTGTCCGATTATTCCTGTCTGTGCCTTTGTGATTATCTATAGTTGTAGAAACTGAGTAAGTGGATGACGATGCTAAATCTACAGTCAAATCAGGAGCGTAAAGATGACATTATTTTGGTTTAACAGGGATTTGCGCTGGTCTGTTACGATGTCTTTATCCCTTGGTTTTTGGAATCAAGATGTAATTTGCTAATTGGTAAGCCTTATTGGTTCTGGTAGCTGGATTTTGTTATCTTGGGCCAGGCTAGCTGTTTCCTCCTGTTTCTAGTCCAGTTAAAGGCCCTAATACAAGCTTTCAGCTGTTACCTCTCTAAACTACATGTGAAAGTTATTTATTGTTAATAATGACACAGAGAAAAGATAGGAAAAACCAAATTTTAGGAGGCTTGGTCAAAGTCCCTTAGTCTCAGCGGCCACCCTGTCAAGATTTTAAGACACCAACTTCTTTTACGTCTCAGTCAAAAATGCCAAGTACTGGCCAGATAGGCCATGTTTTTCCAGTCTGGCTTTTGTAAAGCAGGAGATTGACTTTTGAGAACAAGTGGCAGGATGTCATGTGACATACAAGCATCATCTCTGGCCTTTCAAACTTTTCAATTTAAAATGCTTTAAGTGGTCATCTCCTCTCTTATATGTCTCTGATTTGTGAGACTTCTTTCCACTTTAAGAACCGTGCATTTTTCCCTTTTACACTCTGGCTTCCATTTTTTCACTTTAAGTAGAGATTATGGAACTTATTTGCTGGTTTATTATTATTATTAGTCTTATCTTTGAAATAAGAAATATTTAAAACTTTCTGTGACTTCCTAATGGAAATATCTGTAAGCTAATTTGAGGCTGCAACAGAGAAATTAAAGTAGATTTGATATTATCAAGAAAGTTTATGAAATTTCTATCTCACAATGAATGAAACTCCTTATGACAGACAGCATCACGTTTTTGTCTAAAACAAGCAACAGTTGCAGTTAATGCTGTAGATTTACTGGTAAAACAGATAAAGACATGACAAACAGTGCTGAGCCGCTGTTAAAAATGGTAATCAGAGCCTACATGAGAAAGGCTTCCCTCTGCATAATTACATGCTTCTACATCTTTTCACTAAACCACTTCACCTGTGGGACTTTTTTTTCCCCTGATCTGAACCGACCTGCTTGACAATGCAGCTCTTCAACTGCAGCTGCTAAAAGTATGCTGTTAATGAGATGTAATGTCGGTCTTTGTATTCAAGGCAATTCTCTTTTATCAAGTTTTTGTGGAACAAGTAGGAAAATGCATTTAGTCCATGTGAAATATAAAATCTCCTAACAATAGATTTAGAAAATATCTAAGTCTGAAACTACAAAAGTGGAAATTCAGCTAATATACTAACATGTTTCATGTTTGTTGCGAACTGCAAAATCACATCAGTACTTCATGATTTCATGGTAAAGGCTTACTGAGCCTTTTTATTAAAATTATTTTATTCATTGTAAAGCTTATGCCTGTATCAGGTGCACCTCAGTCCCCCAGTAAGCTTTAAAGCCAGTTTGTTTAAACATTACAACCTCTTTCACCATTGTTGGTCCATTCAGTTCAGTGATATTTATAAAATCGAAAAGACCCCCTTCCAAGTTAGCATAGCCTAGACAAGACAAAAGTTACCTGGGCCAGTGTGTATGTTTATAGGCCCTACGAGGCTGAAGCTTCCTGTTAATTTTAGCCTCTGAAGACAAACCTTTTTCTTGCTGCTGACCACTGATCTGTTAGGAATGAACCCGTATACTTTACACATGCTAGCTATCTGGTGTAAATGTAGGGAGTGAAACAGAGAGCTGTTGGATCAGGAATAATTGCTGAAAACCGAATTTACTTTACAAGGTCGGTTTCAGGCCAAGGTATTTTTCCAGCTACCACAACAACTGCTGGAAGAAGCTGTTGTCAATGAAAGTGATTTTACATTGTAAAGGGGGGGGACTTAGCAACAAGACAGATAGCATCTGGATGAATCTCTTTGTCCCGAGCCTATTCTGATTAAAAGTCAGTCATAAAAAATTATAGGCGGGCAAGTCATACTCACTTTAATGTGAGGGTTGTGTCAGGTAATGAGTGTGTGTTCTCACTCCGTCATAATTATTAACCACTGTCTCAGTGTGAGGGTGTGAGTGTTCCACTGTGCTCTTTGTTTTCATGTGTGTGATTTCTCCCCTTTGCAGCTGCATGGACCCTCGCTTTGTTCCACAGAGCTGCTGTGTTGTTAAATGTCTCCTGTATTATGTAGCGTACAAAACCGTCCTCTCCAGAGCTGCGTTTGCCACCACAGCATGCTGCCTCAGCGCTCGTATCCGTGAGGTTTGTGTTGCTCATCGGCGGGCCGAGGTGTGCGTCACAGCGATGGTGGTGGATCTGCTGCATGCTGTCAGACCCACGCCGTCTGTCGCAGTGTGTGTGTGTATGTGTGTGCGAGTCTTTTTGTGTGTGGTGTGTGTGTGTGCAAGCATTTGCCTTTGTTTCTCTGAGCAGTCTGTGGGGCTGTTTCTTTGTGTCTGCATCTATGCTAACCTGTGTGCCTCTTGATCTCTTTGTGTCTGGATGCAAGTGTGTAGTATGTGTGTGTATTTGGACCTGTGTCAGTGTGTCTTCAAATGTTTGTGTTTTGATTTGTGCATGTGTGTGTGTGCATGTGAGTGGTGGTATGAGGGTGTGCCTCTGTCTAAGTGCTTTGTGTCTGCATCTCCTTAAGTCTTATTAATTATATATATATCTCTGCATATTGTGTTTGTGTGAGTGTGTGTGCCTGTGTGTGTATGTGTGTCTGCGTGTGCAGTAGGGAAAGAGACAGACAGACAGATTTCCCGCTAGACTTTATTAACAACATTTACTAGAAACTCTGCTGGGTTTGTCTAAGCTGAGAGATTAAGATGTGTGCATACACACACATGCGCGCACGCACGCACACACACAGATGAGACTGATTCCCAAAATCACCAGGGGTTGTGGAGGGGGGATATGTATGTGTTGTCTGTGTGTGTGTGTGTTGGGTGGGGGGGTGCTTTGCAAATTCAATGAACACACGCTTTAGAATTCTGACACATTCACACACACTGTGCTCTCACATATTCATGTTCTGTCGTACATACTGCATCACATCTCCCGCACACACAAACACACACACTCTTAAACACTCTTAAAAGCACACACACACACACAGGCAGTTTTTAATTAGTATGAGGGCATCAAATGCTTGTACTTATGATTTATGTATTTGTCTCTTCTCATCTGGGATGTTGCCCTCAGAACGACACCGTACACACACACGAGCACACAAACACCTGAGAAAGTGCACCAGGGTGTTGTTATCTAACTATGAAGACATCAGTGTGTGTGCGCTTGTGCATGTGTGTGTGAGTGTGATTGCTCCATGGAGCAGCAGTTGAAGTGGATCTATCGACTTTGAATGTGGGATTGGTCAGTTCCTCATCCTTCATTTAAATGGATAGATTGCTAAAGCAGAAACTATCAAGTAATGAGAGAGAAAAAGAGAAAGAGAAACAACCAGAAACAGACATGGGTGTTAAACTCCCTAAATCTAAAGCTAAGTAATTAAAATAGCTTATATATATATATATATGTGTGTGTGTGTGTGTGTGTGTGTGTGTGTGTGTGTATGCAAAAAAAAGACACTCAAAAACAACAGTTTGTGGGGTTGTTTTTATTTTTTCTTTAGTAAGTTGTGTTACTGATGAATCAAAACCTGTGTTCATCAACCATATCTGGCAACCCACTATAGATGACAGATAGGTGGATGGATGGATAGATGGATTAATCAAAGAAGTGGGTGTATTTATTCCAATTGGTCAGAGCCAGACAACATAAGCTGTTTTCCTGTTCTTTCAGTCTTTATGCTAAGCTAAGCTAAAGACACCCCAGCTCCAGCCCTGCATTTGACAGTCATTTTTAAACATTTTGTTTTATTCCTAGGGAAGGATGCCAGAAAGATTAGTCTTCTTTAGCTAAGAAGCTATCCCTAACTGATGTCACTGCTTTTAGCTGTTTTGTGTTTTTGCGAAGGATTAAACAAAATAATATGACAAAAAGAGTAAGGGTAGTTGTTTCCCCCTTATTCCAGTCCTTATCTTAAATTATGCTAACTGTTATTGAGTTGCGACTTCATATTTAGTCCACGGGCATGAAAGTGGTTTTACGACTAACACGAATTTTGTCATCAGAATCTTTTGAATAAAGCTGAAAATTGTCTCTCCCAAAAGTCGTATTCTTCATTCTTGGAAACGTGAATGAATTGAGACAGAGATATAGTGTCGGGCAGCTAAATAGACTGGAAACAAGCGAAACAATGAGGCAGAGACAACCCAATACACAAAGAAGGAGAGAAAGTTAGAAAGTGCCAGACGGAGCTGAGGAAAAGAGAACATGGAGACTGAAATAAATGGAAGACCGGAGAAAAACTCGTACAGAGTGAATGGGGGTCGGAGTAGTGCCTGGGATAATGAAGGAGCATCAGAAAAAGTGAGATAGAGTGATGCAGACAATAATACGAAAGCTGCAAATACTGCAGATAAAAACCAGGAATGGTGTGTGATTGTGGTCGTCAGCAGCTCTCTGGCTTCTGCTTGGTGACCACATGCCTCCTCTGCACTTCATTTATTGTCAGTCTTTATTTGATTTCTTTGTACTGCTGTCATTTTCCCCTTCCCTGTTTGCCACCGAGACACCCTGCCACTTTTGTTTTTCCATTGGCGCAACAAAATGGCCTAGTTCTTTCCTCTAACCTTGACTTAAAGGGCCAGGGAACACTCTTTTCCTCTTTCTCACGTTTTTGTGGACTCATACTTCTGAGGAATTCTTAAATTGTAGTTTCTGTTCAACCACTGTTAATTGAAATGTTGTGTCAGTTTTACTTTTACAGCCTTTTACCTAGGTGACTTTTATTTTTTAAGTTAGTAAACTTTGGAACTAGTTTTATTTTGAATGTTTCAATATGTGTCCTAATTTCCATATAACGCAATACAAAAGATTGGAAGATGTGTCTTGAATTTAACACTCTCTTTTAGCATACCAATTTGTATTAGCATGCTGATAGTCCGTCCAAACGGTTAGCCCACCACTGGTTTTGGCTATGTGCAGATGTTGTTTCAATTTATGAGACTGAAGACATTTTTCCATCTCAAATTGACTGCTGAGCTTTTGATTCGAGGGCTGACAGCATGTGTTAGCTGCCAGGGAGTTTCACATTTATTCAGAGGCAGGTTTGTTTATGTTGGTATTATTCAAAATGGTCTGCAATTAGTGACAGTTGACGGAAAGTTGAAAAAGCTTCCCAGTGACAAAGCTGCATGTGATGACAGTTTGTGTGAATACATTACAGGTTCTAAAAGCTGATCTTTATGCTGTGGTAATAATAATAATATCAAGCTGATTGTAGTGAGTCTCCATCCGTGACTGTGATGTAGGTGTGGTAATGACTTTTCTCCGGAGCTTCTGGGCTGTCAGCCTGTAAAATCCTGCAGTGAAACTTGCCTTAAGGGGCTGTTAATCCACCTTAAAGAATCTGGTTGCATGCTTTTTTTATCTGATGTCACATGACAGTGTGAAAACAGCTTTTTGAAAGTCAAATTTCTAAATCCTGACAGTCGAAAACGGAGACAATTTGCAGCTGCACTCCGAACATTTCGTTTAAAAATCCAAACTTGATCTTCCGCTGATAACTTCTCTCCCACTGCTACTTGAACCGGTCAAATAAGCCTTACAACATTACAAGGAGAGC
This sequence comes from Acanthurus lineatus, assembly GCA_029814665.1. Classification (NCBI taxonomy): domain Eukaryota; kingdom Metazoa; phylum Chordata; class Actinopteri; order Acanthuriformes; family Acanthuridae; genus Acanthurus; species Acanthurus lineatus. Next base: position 4,176,015 of record JAPZDV010000022.1, read on the forward strand.
ATTCTGTTCACATCGACCAGCCAGGTAGCATTACACTTTAACCTGCTTTCTCACCGTCCATTACTGCACCATTGATTCCAGTTAGGCTCTCATTGGGAATGGATAAAATGTAAGTGAGCTGAGCATTTGAGTAGAGAGTTTCGTCTCGTCTTGACTGGGCCTGACAGTTTAAAGCACATCCAGCAATTGGCTCCAGGCCTGCTGTGATCTCATGACGAGGTGATATAATCCTCGTTGGTCATGGTGTCTGGGCTGCCAGTTGTTTACCATTTTGTGCGCTGCAGAACAGTGAGATGAATGTTAACGCCTGGTGCCTCTTCACTCCTATTTTTGAAGATTTATTGAATTTACATCTCCATTAAACAAGAACACATGCCAGCATAAGATACAATAGTAAATATAGTCTCCCTCAAGGACACTCAGTACTGTGAGGAGCAACCAAAAAATGGGCCCACACTGTAGAAACAGTGATTTGGGATGTCCCAAGGCTTCAGGCGTCTAAGCTGTACTATAACTCATCAAAAAAAAAAAACACAGTGCTCAAACCCAGCTGGCAGCATTTGTGTTTTTACCCTCACTGTCTCTGCCATCTCTCCACTCCAAGGCATCCAAAAGAAGCACAAATAACAGAAAACAGCTTCACTGAGGTGCAGAAAGGAATTGCCTATAAAGCAAATGTTAAATGCGGACTAACCAGAGCGAATGGTGAAATTCACCAGCTGTTCTGTATTTACTGCGCAAGATGATCCGCTGAGATTGAAGTGTGTCACATGCTCTACTCCTGCTCCCCCTTTACGATCCGGCATGACTTGTCACAGAACATACGCATGCAATATAACTTGCATAACTTACTGCATAAAACCCTGTTTCATGGTGAGATTTATTAATATGATTATCTGTCACACCCTTTTTTCTTTCATCGCTATTTCAAAATGATACAACGCACCGTGTTAAAACATATGTTCGGTTCATAAAACTTTTATTAGTTTATTTTAGCCTACTAGAGCTTTGCTGTAGTAAACACTGTTATGTAATTCATTCCCATGAAGACGAGCAGAACAAGAAGCATCATGGGAAGTAATGTGTCTTCCATTTGGCAGCAGCAGCAGCAGCGGTTTGTTTATGTGTGGAACTAGCAGTAGATGTATCTTGTTTTGCATGACAATGAAAGCCAGTGTGGCTTGAAAAGAAAGAGTGCCACCTGCAGAAGCAGAACATCTAAAAAAAAAGACAAAATACTAGCTAATGATTAAACAGGATCCAACTTTTTTTACTGGATTCAGACTGGCATTAGCACTGCATGGAAAAACACAGCCTCATGCGTTTAAAATGAGAACACTGCATTGGCACTGCGGAGGGGCCGGACACAGAGGGCTCCAGGGAAAAAACCCATCAGGGGTACTTTGGCCAAAAAGTTTAAACTGGCTCCTCTAGACTGAAGAGGGAGCTCAACCTGAAAGTGGCAGTATTGATTTACGGGTCGATTTATGTGCCAGTCGTCACCTCTGCTCATTAGGTTGTGCTTTCAGATTGAAAGAAAAAGATTGGATGTGTTTTCATATAAGAAAAACATTTTTGGCTGCTAGTGAATGTCCATGTGGACCCTCACTAACATGGCCGGTTGACAGAATTTTTATGTTACGTGGATCAACCGGGATATTAAAAGTGTAAATTGAGCTTTAGGGATGCAATGTAGAGCTCAGACAAACAAAAAACAGCTTGGTGTAGAAACGTTGCTCCTTTTTGGAAATAAATGATCCAGTTGTGGTAGTTTGGGCATCTGATGAAGTGGCTCCCTTGTTGCCTCCTCCTGAAGATGCTCTGAGCATGCACAGCTGCTGAGACCACAGGGCAAACCGATAAAGTACTGAAGGGATTATGTATCCCATATGGCCGGGGAATGTCTCAGGATCCATTAGAAAGAAATGGAGAACATAACTACGGATCGGGACATCTGGGCAACCTTGCGTAGCACGCTGTCATCACAACCTGGACCTGTATGGAGCAGCAGGAGGTGGAATGATTGACGGATTGATGGAGGCGAAGCAATAACATTCAGCAAAGCGCTGTGTAAGAATCCTGCCTCGTGGTATTATAAACACTCAGTGTTTTTTACGGTTTGATCAAACCTTTTTTGATCAAACCTGTTTTTTTTTATAAGCACCTGTAGCAACACACACACACACGGACAGACAGAGCCACCTGTGTTGTTTTTAATAGCTGTTTTCAGCTTGCTAACAGATGAAAATCCACCTGTCCTTTTGCTGTTACTCACAGTTTCCTGCTCAAGGGCACTTCAGCATGCCAAATGACTGTTATCCTGCAGTGATCTCAGGCCCTAATGTTCTACCATATGCCCTGGAGAGCACAGCTACAGTCACCCTCTCAGAGAGCACACATCACTCACACACACACACACACACACTGAGAGGTAAACAGACATGAGTAGATAAATCAAAAGGGACATGCTCACACACAAGCAGACACACAATTTTTTAGGTTTTGATGCAAATTTCAGCATCTTTTCTCTGCTTCTCTCCCTCAGACTGCCTCACAAACACACACACACACACGCACACACACTTAACACACACCTGTCTTCGTCCCTTAGGCACATCTTATGGAGAGCCATCCCTCTCCTCTCCTGTCAATGGAAACAAATGAGCCAGGGCATGTTTCTTAGTGTGTGTCCGTACGTGTGTGCATCGCAAACTTCCTGTCTGTCCAACCTCCTTCTCTTTTGTTTCCCCCCAAAACACACACACACACATACACAGACTCACACACCTGTTCTGCACCGTTACCTTTTGACAGATCACTGACATACTGACATTCTGTCTCTAGGCCATCCTGCACTCTGTGTGTATGTGTGTGCGTGTGTATGTGTGGTTACAGACAACAGCCCCCCCCCCCCACTGCTGTGTCAGTCTGGCAATTGCCATTTCTCAAGGAGCTGAGGAAGGGAGGGAGTGAGGATGGCAGGAGTGCCAGGGCCTTGATGTGAGTGTGTTTGTTGTCAGAGGGTTTATTAATAAAGATGACCTCAGTCAGAGCTGCTCAGAGGTTGTGTGCTCATTTGTGTGTTTGTGTGTGTGTGTGTGTGTGTGTGTGTGGGTGGGTGGGTGTGCATGCGTGTGTGTGTTCCTTATTTTCTTTTTTTCCATCTTTGGGACTCCTTGATCTAGTTGAATTATTATTATTATTTCGAGAAGAAGATTCCAGTTTTATGTATTCACACATAAATTTCAATGCCCTCTCCTGTCTCCTGTCTCTCTCCTTTCTTATTTTGCGGTAACAGACTGAGATTGTTGCACCATGTTGGTGTGTGTCTTTGCCTGCATGAAGACTCCTCTGTGTGTGGTATAGGGGGTCGTAGTTGCAGGGATAATCCTTCTTCATAAAACGCCTTTGTGTCTCAGCGTCCGTGGATGTTATTTTGTGCTTCATTAGGTTAGGCTAAACAGGTTGAGTCTGTTGCATGCGCGTGTGCGGACGTCAATCATCCGCCGCGTCTGTTAGGAGGAACAGATGTCCTCACAAGAATAGAAGGATGAGCAGTTTCCTTCAAAGTGCATGGCATTTCTGCCTGTCGTCACTAAGTCTCTGTCACAAGTATGACTCACTTAAGAGCTAAAAGTTAGTTTCTTCAGATTGCAAAAACTTGTTTTTTTCTCAATTTCAACTGATCACACAGTGTAGAAGCCTTTATTTTTTTCTCTTTTTAGTGTTTACATTAAATTATGGAAAGGTGTCATTTTGCATTACATTGAAAACTTTTATACTAAGGTTTATGCCAACGGTACAACCATCCATTCAAGACTAGACCTTTTAAAACAGATGGCTTTTAGTACAAATTAGACTTCCCTAATTACACCAAAACATTCAGGACTGCTGCTGAGCTTTCCCAGCGGGGGGGCCTGAGCTGCAGAATATTTAAAAAGTTGCAAGATTTTCTTCTGTTGTGTCAATACCATCTCAATCACTGTCACTCACATTTTTTTTTAATCTTAATAATATCAAGCACTGGTAGCTTTCCTGACGGTTCCCTGGGATTTTCTGTTCAATATATAAAGCTGTTCCTGTTTTGATCAGTTGTGACAGGATGGCTTGGACCGGATCCAAGCAGCATCTCAAGTTATACAAGTTTAAATGCTGTTTTTAAAGCAGTCTTGTGCTTTTACACTTTAGAATTGAGACAAACCAGAGCAAGACAATGACAAATTACCTGCATGGTCGAATACTGCAGTGTTTGGGATGAGAAGCATATAGTATGTGTTTGTAATTTGGGTGAACTGACCCTTTACATACAAAATTAAGCTTAACAAAGTGAGGCAAAGTTGAGAGAACCTGTGCATGGAGTGGGGTTAGGTAGATGCGGTCAGTAGTGGGAGGTGAGCTCATTTGTTTAGCTGTCGGGCTCCCCGTTGTATCCGTCCCCCAGGGCTGGAGCAGGAGTCTGAGTGGGACAGTCAGCCAAACAATGGGCCCCAAGGGGTCCAGCAGTTACCATGGAGGGGGAGGGAGGCCCTCAATTTGCCCTCTGTCTGCCTCACCAGGATGAGCACAGAGGCCATCGGGGACAGGGTCTTCCTGCTGCCTGGGAGCCACATAATGAGATAATGCATGAAGCTCATGCTGTTACTGTCACCTACACACAGTGAGCGGTGAGATATACACACACCAGCGAACACACACACACGGGCTTGTAGAAGCAGATGCAAGTGTGCACACATGCACAAATTAAGCTTCACAAACACTTAGCACCCAGTGGAAATATGCATGCAGTACGCCTAGGAAAACCCCACACTCACTCACACACACTTAAAGGAGTAGATGCATAAATTGATCCCCGCTCACATATATTACTCCTTAACCTTCCTCTCTGTCAATAATCCTCCACCCATGTAGGTTTCCCTGGCTATTTGCTATTTCAGCTGCAGCTCTGACCCTCAGCCGGTTGGATTTTGTCAGAAAGACGGCAGCAGCAGTGAGAGGAAAGCTAATGAAACAGGATATCCCTACCTCTGCTTATTCCACATGAGAAGAAGAAGAAAAATCACACTCGCTTTGACCTTGAATAAGTCTATAAACTTACAAAGTATACAGAGAAGGGCTGGATGTTTACTGGCTTCCTTATTCACTGGCGGGCGCCATTGTTCTTTAAGGCCCACGCAAGGCCTCAAATGCTGCGTACTCCCCCGTAATGGCTCAGGGTCTCCTTCTGGGAGACACTGACTCATACCAGTTAGTCTTCTTTGGAGAGTTCAATCAGATATAATGTCAGGGCCAATGCTGTGAAATTACCAACAAAAAAATGTTTTCAAGAATACTTTTTAATGGATACTTTTTTTCTTTTCCCCTCAGCATGCATGAAAACAAAGAGGTTATTGTCTAACAGGCCCAAAGGTCACGAAACGCAGCCATTGTAGAAATGTGAATGTCAAGCAGCAGCTGAGGAAGCAGAGAGAAGTATATGTAACTGTGTGGGTATGTAACGATGGCAGAGATTGGCACCGAAAGGAAGTGGAGGCTAAAGAAAGAGAAAAGAAGAGATGAATCATTTACTGTTTTTTGTTTTCATCAGACTCCTACAAGTTCATCCAAACTTCATCAGAGTTTGCGCAGCTGTGCTCCAAGTTACCACGCTTTAATCCCAATGCTCTTTGACCTACTTGGCCTTCGTGAATCTCAATCAGTCATACGACTTGGCAAGAGAACTTTGAATTTTCTGTGAGACATTTCATAAACATTTACAACAACTTTTTTTAAAACATTGTATGGCTCTGTGCTGGCAGCAGACATATCCCAAGATTATCTACAGGGAATTTCTTCAAATGAGACCAAATGTCCTTGAAGGATGAGTTTGATTTTGGTGGCCAAATGTTGTAGGTCAAGGTCACTGTAACTTAACAAAACTCATTTTTGGCCACAAGTAAAGAGCTCATATGTTGATTATGACAAAATTTACACAAATTTCTAATATAACAAAGTAATAAGTGATGACATTTATATAAAAAAAATCCCACTATGGACTTTTATACATCTGTATCTATCCATCCATTGACCTGCCTTTATCAAAACAGCATTAATCATCTTTAACAAAGCTTATAAGACTTTTTAGATAAGCAAGGTGAGCCACTGTTTTTGACACTTACTGGCTTCTGTTTTTTCAAAATAACTCATTCAGTTTATGTGACTTTTATTTAAACAGCAGCACTTTCTCAGCATTCACATCATTCTCTGACATTTAACTAGATGGCTGAGTTGAAGCCCTGTGATAAAAACCTGCAGGGGCTTCTCAAGTCACTGTGAAGCCCCTGCAGGTTTTATCAGAGGGCCTCTCAGCAGGCAGGATTGGTTTGGCTTTGCTGCTTTATGAGACAAATATTGGGACTTGGCCTTGTTGTGAAAAGCACTGGGCCAAGGCCAGTGCTTTACCATCATATCCTTCTTCTTATGTAAACTCATGTCTTATACAACACACACACACATACACACACACACGGAGAGTCCTCAACCCATGCACTGACCCCAATCATGTCACAGGGCTTCATCTTTCTCATGCACATATACCTTAAATATCTTAGTCTTTATTCAGCTGGATATACCCTTTGCCCTCATTCGTTGATTTCATCCATTTTTTATCTTTCAGACAGATAAAACCTGGTAGAGTATATGCCTTTGATATAAAGCACTTGTGCTTATGTTGTAAATATACTGACAAATATGAGTTTTATTCCTCTTGAGATTCTTCCTCAGTTTAGTTCACACACCAGGTGCTGCTCAGTATTTCATGTCCACCGTGGCTCCTGTGTTCTGGCACAGTGAGAATAATAATCACAGCTCCTCAGCTCAAACCCAATATCAGTTGCCAAAAGCACCCAACGCAGACTCTGCGCCTCACACAGGAAATGAGTGGAAGATAGAGGAAAGGTCCCACTTCACTCAAAGAATCTGAGCTACAATCACTTTATCTGTCCACACCAACAAACGCAAGGGATTTTTTATAACAGTGCTGAGACAATAGAAGTTCCAACCAGCTTGTTCACACAGCCAAAAAGCTTGGTGGATGGGTTCAGACTGAATGCACAGCCAGATGATCTGATAGTATCTGTGCAGTGGGTTGCAGTTACAAAGTTCAGATCTGGGAAAGCAGATATTTTCCTCTGGTACTGGTAATGTCATCCATCTTAACAACGGGTGCAACTGTTCTCCATTTTTCTCCTGACAGACAGCAGTAGAGAAATGAGAAGCTTTGAAGGTAAATATCCAACCTTCCTTTCAGTAATGATTTTCTTCTGAGATTTTTATTGCCCAGGCGTCTCTGTATTAGAGAAGTTTACTTTCTTATAAGACTGGCAATCAGAGAGACATGAAAAGTTATTATTTTAATGATGGAAATTATAGGTACTATTTTATAAAGGTTTTATAAGCTGTAGCCGGTAGCTGTCTCAATAATTTGTGATTAATTGACCAAAACTTTATAAATAATTGACAAGCCAATGTTAATTTACAGTTTATTGTTGCACTTAAATAACAATGTCATGTCGTGACTTACAATGGAGAACTTAAAAATCTTAGAATCAATCAATTATCTGTCAAACAAGAATACTGACACAGAGAAAACACAATATTTCATAAAGGAGGCAAAGCATGAAGAAGACAAATGCTGAGCTGTCCAGTGTCCATCAGTCATTTCTATAGTACACTCAATAATCGATCTCTCAGTGGAACCTGGATTGACGACTCTCATGAGGGATCTCACTTCCAATTGACTTCGTCGTGCCTCAGTGCTGATAATGGCCCCTGCAAATGGCGGCCACCTCTAATTTTAGCTTGTAAATCACAACCCACGAGTAATGGGCTGCACTTAGAGGGGTCAGAGTTTACTACTGAATCACTCAGGACAACAAAGACTGTAAAGTCGAGCTTTGCACCTCACTCTTTTTTTTCTTCTCCAACTTTTTAAAGGGGTGGGAGTGGCAGCAGCATTGGAGGTGTGGGTGGAGGAATAAGGGGGTTGGGAAGTTGGCATTCATTACTCAGATCCTGCTCTGACCTTGGCCAGATGTCCACCAAGATGGAGTGAGTGTGCGTATGTATGTGTGTGTCATCAGCCAGGTTTTCGGAGAGTGCTCGGCTCTAATAGAGACTGGCAGGCATTTTGTTGGGCTTTATTGCCACATGCCTCTTACAATTCTGCTGCTGATTAGCGCTGCTATTACTGGTGCACACACATACACACACACGCACACATGCAAGCACTCTTACTAGGCAGACCCACACACTTTGGCATATGCTCAAAGCTTGGGCCTTTGCATGTGATTAGCATCCCATTGCGTTGTCTTGTGCAGCGATCAAACGGAGCACAAAGTTGTGCTCTTGTCGAGGCAGATTGGAGGAAGTGATGGGTACATCGTCACTGCACTTTTATTCCACTCATCAGGGTGCTGTCAGTTTAGACAATGTCAAATTTGGTGCAAAGCAATTAAAGTCCTGGGCTGTCACAATTGGGGCTGATAGGGAAGGCTCACATAGTGGCAGCGCACCAGCAAACACATCAACACACACCCAGGCACTGGTACACATTCTGCTGCGGTCACACACGTGGATATGCAACACATCCACCCACATGCACACATATCACGTACATTTACAATAAGCATGCAGGCGATTAGCTCAGAAAGTGCAGGTTTAAAGTGTTAGTCATTGCTGATTCACAAGGGGCTGGCTGGCTTCCACACAGCTACTCGCTATGCTGCCTGTCAAACACACAGGCAGCCAGCAGCTGGAGGTGTGTGTGTTTATATTTATGTGTGTGTGCAGGTGTTCTTGAAATCCTGCTTTTAACCAGAGCCCTCTACTCTCCCTCCACTCCACCCCTGTTTGGCCTCGCGCGCGTGTGTGTGTGTGCCTGTGTGTGTTGTGGAAGCATATGTGTGTGCGCACTGCTTTGTGCGTAGACTTGCATGCATATTTATGTGTGTGTGTGTGTTTGTGTGGAGCCTTGAAGGGTTTTGGCTGCTGAGTTCTCCTGGATGAAGCCAGTGGAAAGCTGAGGTCTGGATGACTTACTTATTTAGGAAAAATCCACCAGAAATGGCGAGTATGCTGCTGTGCTGTCACATATTCTGCATGCGTATGTGTGTGTGTGTGTGTGTGTGTGTGTGTGTGTGTGTGTGTGTGCTATGTGAGTTCTTCCAGCTCTATAGGTAACCCAGTCAGTGGCCTCAGTAGCAGTGCATTTTTAATTTTGCAGAGATTTTTTTTTCCCCCTAACAGCCTTCAAAGTTATTCCACTGCTGTTAAAACTTCAGCAGACACGCCGCCGGTTCAGTCCCAGGTGGAGACACTCACTGAAGGGTTAAACACTCTACCAGAAGCAGTTAACACACAAACAAACGCTCACTCTCAGATAGTGAGTTACTCATAGCCCTGAGGTTTCTCATTAAGTCTAAATTCACTTTCCAGCACATTTAATTAAACTAACTCGATTTTGGAGGACCTGCCATTAAATAGAGGTTCAGATTTTTTACGTAACCGGCTTTTTATTTTCTTGCAACCACCATAAGAGGATTTATCCCTTCTTTTGGTGCTCTCCTCTTTTAGAAAAGTAAGTCTCTTGCAGGTTTCATATTGTCACAGCCTAGTGAAAGCTATGAAGGATTAAATGCTCTTTTTTTATGGGTTGAGAAAATGGCTCTAGTCTTTCGGATAAATAAGCCGTTTAAAACCCTTTTGTGCTTTCTGACAAATGCATTCTAACAAAGATTAAAACAGAGTTCTTTAAATAAACATCCGAGAGTTATGTGGTTTCACAGGACACAGGTCTTCAATCAATAGTCCGATGAACAAAACAGCTTTTCCAGTTGACACAGATCGTACAGAGTGTAGCTCAGTTTCCAGTGTCTACTTTATTGACAGCTGTGACTGAACCATGCGGGTGTCAGAGGTTTTGATGTTGCCTTTGTCTGCTGCCTCTGTGTAACACTAGCCGTCCCATACGTTACTGACAGTATCTGCTTGGCCCTCAGCTCTCACTGTGATTAGTGAGCCATTGATGTTGACATGAATCTTAGCCACTACACACACACATGAAACACACACTCACTGGCTGAGACTTTGCTGTTAGTTATGTGATCTGCTGTGTGAGCCCTGGGAGCCAATGAATCTGAGCCTCAACAGTTCAGAGCTGTGAAGGTTTGCACGAATTGCACGTCGCAGTGTGTGCTTCATGTGTGTATTAAGAGATCAGAGAGGCCCCTGAAATGTTCGAATGTTGCTGCAAATTTAAGTTAACTATGTGCATTTTCAAGTTTAGTTTTGGTGAACTTTAATCCATTAATCCATGTCACTGACCAACAAAAATCAATCCTGCCTTTTCAGGAAACAGAGCCAGAGGCTCCAAAACGGAGGATGTTATTGTAGTTTGTTAGCTATGTTGCATCATCCACTTTTATATAATGTATCTTTGTATAATCTGCTGCACAAATGAGAAATGATTTTCAGACAGTTATAAAACAGGAGTCAATAGTGCAAATACCTATGCTGAATATAGTGAATAGCCCATGTAAACATATTGCCTAGTTAGCCATGATACTTGTCTCTGATGTTTACCAGCTCAGAGAGCTTTTTCTTTTTCTGTGCAATGACACGATGGCCTTCACTGAATAAAGTAAATACCATGAATAATGTACATCAAAAAATGAAAAGCTCAAGAGCATTAAAGTCATTGGTCAATAAAGCTCCTATAGTTTATATATTAAATGCAATTTTACATTTAGAGTTTTTTTCATTGGTCTGTTTGAAAAAAAAAATAAGCATGTTTGTAGAGTTTATTGTCTGTGCTCTTAGAAATATTGTAGACTGCAATTAAAATGTGAAACCAGTCGCGCTCTTACAAAGTTTAAAAACATTTAATTTGTAAGCATTTTAAAAAACTACAGCTATTTCTACTCCTATGAACATAGCATTCTCCTGGCTGGCTAACATGTTAGCAGTTAGCTCACAAGCTACGGTTGTTTACCAACTAGCTGTGTGAGTTGTCCCTAAGTTTCTCAAACTGTTAGACCCAAATGAAATTAACTGTGCCACATGGTGTATTGAGGCCTTTGATGTGTATGTGTATGTGTGTGCTTGTGTGTATGTGTATCAGTCTGACTGTGTACTTCTGAGAAGCACAGCTGTTTGTTTGGTGTGTTTACGTCCTTACGAGCGTGTGCAGACCGAGAGCCAGCTCCTCTCTGAGAGAGACATCAAAATGAAAATCTCACATGGACATTCATGTGTGCACACACCAGCACAGCGACACACAAGCCTCCACCCCTGTCCCTCATTACCCCTCTTCTTCTTCTCTTTTTCTCCTTTAGGCCGATGTGACCTTCATCTGAGTCAAGTGTCTCTATTCAACATTCACGAAGAGGAGACAGACAAAAAAAACTGAGAGGGAGATTAAGAAGAAAGCCCACAGACGCACGAGGGAGGAGAAGAAAAGCAAGTAAGGAAGTAAAAACAGAACAAAGGGTGGAGAAGAAAAACACGGCAGCATCTTTTCTGCCTCCTCTGAAACCTTCCTCAGCAAACACTACGACTGGCAGATTAAATGAAAGAGGAAAACAGAGGGAAGTAAGGAGGAGGAATGGGGGGCATGTAAAATGAGCTAAGAATCAAAGGAAATAAGAAAGTGAATATGAGGAGGAAAAAGGAAACCATGCAGCACAAAAAATGGGTAGCAGTTTTCAGAATAGGTCTTGGAAATTATAGACATTTTCAGCTTCTCCCAGAAAGAATTTATTCTGAAGCGAGACAAAGAGAAAAAGAGATGAGATGTGAGGGCTGGGAGAAGAGTAAAAAGCAAAAAGACAGAAAATGAGGAAAGAAAGAAAAGGTTGATTTTCAGTAGGACATTGGATTGCAGATTTTTTTAATTTAAGAAAAATGTGGAAGGTTACGGTAAAGTAGGAGTGTGAGTGAGGTGATTGTCCCTTTTCCTGATGGTGTGAGTGTGTATGACAGTGAAGCAGACCCTTCACACCTGAAGTGTAAAAGAAGAGAAGTTGAAATAAAAAAATTGCAGCACTTCTGCTAGAAAACTAAATCATCCACCATGCACAGAATTTAAAGTTTAGATTTATAAAAAAAGAAATCTCTGATTTGTATTTATTGCACTTATCATTTTCTATCAAAATCCAGAGTTTTGGTCCAAATGCATTGAGGAACAAGGCTGTACTTCCCACTTTTTAGCCTTAGTTTGATTTATCTTCAGTAAACGTCGACCCTCTGTCCAACTGCCTCAATTCAGATGGGAGAAGTTGATAAAACTTTTGCCTTTAGTCATAATGGTGAACTATTAATAAGCTTTACAAGCAGCAGCAAGTGCTCGGCCTGGTTTAACCTTCACTCCCTGGGATTTGTCTCTCAGGCTTCATACAGGTTGCCCTGACCTTCTGTTTGATGGAGGTTGGTGGGGTTTTCACTCTCATTGCTCTCCAATAAGTTTATATATGTGCACACACTACAGAGAAATATACAGTGAAGATAACATAGACCAAGCCACACACACACTCACGCACATGAAAACAAGGTGTGAAAAAATAGCCTTAGGCAACATTGCTCTATATTCCTCAATCCATATTTTTTCTGCAAGTGTGTGTGTCTCTCTCACTGTCACAATGCACTTATTCCTTTTTTCTGTAATAATCCTCTCTCTCTCTCTCTCTCTCTCTCTCTCTCTCTCTCTCTCTCTCTCTCTCTCTCACTCTCTCCCCCTCCCTCCCTCCTTCTGTGTGTGTGTGTGTGTCCCTCACAGTGTGTGTTTATCTCTGTGAGGATATTGGTTGCCGATCATAAATAGCTTGCTCTGACAGGGTGCCATCACAGACACGGGGGGCTCGGGGAGGAAAAGGGGGATGAAGGGAAAAGGGGGAAGTAAAGGGGACATGACAGTGCAAGGAGAGAGATGGAGAGGAAGATAAAGAGCAAAAGAGGACGTAGGGGAATATGCCAGAGAGATGGAGGTTATGTTCATCACAGGAACTGTGATGTGCACATGTAAATGTACTTCACTTGTATGTGCAGGCGTGCACCTGATTCTAAATTAAGAACACACAACCCTGCACTTTGACACACACAGAAGATACTTGTAACACAAAACAAGCAGATACAATGCACAGTCAAGACCTTCATTCAGCTGCAGAGTTCAGACGGACCTTTATTTATTACGTCTCCATGTCTCCTGCTCTACTACTGATTTTTTTTTGCTATCAATGCAAACCTAACATTTTCTCTAGATCCTTTTTGTCATATTTGAATCAGTATAATAGTACACATTTTTTTACTGTTACAGTCACTTCCATATCTTTTGGATCACTTTTAAGCTGCTGTCATGACAGACTTCCTGTGATGATGTCTCCCAACCATGACAGCACCTCAAAGGGCATACAGTGAGATTTACTTTGTATGCTTCTAATGTTTCACTGGGAAGGTCACCATGCATATAAATTATTTTTTTGACGCAAATACTTGCTGAAATGTTCGCTAATTCATTTTTTCGTTCTTTTTTTTTGTTATTCACTGTTTACTAAAATGGTGGGTTTAACCAAAATTAGCATTATTCCAAATTGAAATAAAAGACAAAGTAGAGGAGAATGGATTGTTTTATCATAATTTTGAAAGGAAGCTCAGAGCTGCAGACTGATGAGCATGACACCCTGTTGTACTGATGGAATTAGTACTGTGCTAATGAACATTATGTTGAAAAGCTTTTAGGACTGTGAATCATTAGCATCTGTTCTTATTTGAGTAATGGCTTTTCTTTTAGGAATCACAATTTATTAATTGTTATTGCAGCAAACATGCAGAGGCCTCTACTGCCAATTGTAATTATATTGACAAACACACAAACACATACGCATACGCAGGTTTCTGTCCATCTGGTTTGATGATGTGTACCAGTGTGAACCTGCCGCATCTCGCATTCCTCCGTCCTCTCTCTCTCTCTACGCAGCAGCAGTCCTTGTCTCTCTATCGATCCCAGCTTATCTTCCCGTAAACCTGGACCTCTTTTCTCTCCTGCTCGACTCGCCACCTCTCACCCTCCTCTCCTCCCTCCTCATTGCTATCGATCAGCGCGTGTGTTCAACAAAGTAGAGCGCAGGCAGTGGTTAATGTAGAGCCCGGCTGGAGGAGCGCTGCTCGAGGTTCGTGTATCGCCTTTCCCTCTTAATGGACCCAATCAGGCTCTAATAGACCCTGGGTTAGAGCATCGAGGCCCACCGCTCTCTCTGCTCTCACCTTTCACTTGTCTTCTCCTCAGCAAATGTCTGTCTGCGCTGTACATCTGCCAGATGCAGTTTCAGCTGATGACCGTTGATTTTTACTAACTGATCCAATAGCTGTCGTAGGCAGATTTTTTTTTATACATTTATTCATCCGGGCAAGGATTTGCTTCTGCTGAGTATGCACAGGCTCCTTCAGAAATGTCATGCTGTGCATTTTTTTTTACAGTAATGCACATTCATTCCTGGGAGCTGCCCAGTATAACCACAGTCTGCTAATTTTGGCCACTGGGAACAGCCCAGCAACAGAAAGTCATGTCATTCATTGTCTCTTCACTACTCTTAGTCACTGAGCACTCTGAACCCATCTGGGTTAAGTTCCTTGCTCAGAAGCACTCAGTGATTGTCAGTTAGAGCTCTTATTCCCAATATTATAAGGACCAGTCATCACATGCCTGTAAAAGCTGCTCAGTATTCAATGTTAAACTGACTCCAAAACACTTTGAATGGTCGTGGTTCATGTTGGTGCATCACTACTGGACACAACAGCTGGGTGCACAGCTGGCAAACGCGTGCAAAAATTTTCCACTGTTTCAATCCTTCACGCACCATGCACAGTTGTTCATTCAGGGGTCTCTAAAACTGGTAAAACAGTCTGTTTCAATCACATTATCACTGATACACATGTTAATGCTTCAGATGCCAGCGTTTTAAAAACCAACTCAGAGTCTGACAGCAAACAAGCAACTTTTGAGAGAAGAAATAACACAGGGTATATTTTTAATTCTGCATTCAGCTTCAAAACAAGTATATGTATATAACTCTTCTATACTTTTTAAAAAACTCAATACTGGTTTAAAGGCACTGAGTTGTTTTAAGAGGTCTTGAGCCAGCCAAAAGTTTAAGCTGCAGCTCTTGCAGCTTAAACAGGAACTTAGTCCGTAAACTATGATGCATGTTTAGTCTGTGTTTGTCTTTGTTTTTTTGCAGATAAATTCAGCTAACCTGCTATTTGTTTAAAACATGACTCCTGTTTCTTGTCTCTTAGACTTTTTCTAGCCAATACTGCCTCGGTGTTCACAGTATTTAGGAGCTAATTAATTGAGTACAATGTCACTACTAATGATATCACTCATGATGTTTTGAAAAGCAGTCAAGGTCCAGTTTTAACCATTTACTTTAACAACAGCGTGTATTTTAGTTTGGGGATGTGGCTCTGCTCATATGGGGCTCTGAAAAATTCTAAGCAAGCCTGACACAGACTGACCCTCAGCTCTCAAATCCCACCACAGAGCCTCAGATACACAACACCTGATGAACATGAACACATATTGAGAGGAACATTCCAAATTCAGGTAAATCTAAATGCTAATGCAGGAGGCGACCAGGGAGGTGGATGGAGTTCATGTAGGTAGTGCAGGTAGTGGTGTAGCAGTGAGATTGCATAGCTCAGTGCAGATGCATGTAGAAAAAGTGTTTATATGAACCATCCAGTGCCAGAAATATGTTGTGACAGTATGTGTCAGGACGGCATTTGGAACACGTTACTACAGCAACCTCTAACTACTGCGAGACTCCTTGGAAAGTTTTATAAAAAAATATATAAAAACACTTCAATAAGGAGTTTTACAATGAAAGCCTCAGCCCACAAAGTCACTCTAACCCTCAACATTTACACTACAGTCGCTCGAGTGTCTGCCTTTCAGCCCTGTTTTACCCCTGTCGGCTGTCATTCATCTCTCTGTCAGTTTTTTGCCCTCCCTCCCCAGCCGCCTGCCATTGAGGTGTGTAGGCTGTTTCTATAGGAGTCCAGCTAGGTGTAACCTTTCTGCCCTGTGGCACCTCACTGGGATCCAGAGCCCTCGGCTCAGTGTGAACTCGTGAACCCTCCCTGAAAAGTAACACTCAAACAACGGAGCTGAGGAGAGGGGAAAGGACAGAAAGAGTGGGAGGAAAAGCGAAAGAGCGCTACTGGACAATTAGCCCCCCTAGGAGCCTAGTAGGCGGCCTCCCCAAGCCAGAATACACTGTGAGTGTTCCAGAGACTGTCAGCTGCAGAGAGAAACCAAAACGAGAAGGAAATAGCATGTGTGTGGGCGTGTGTGTGTGTGTGTTTTGCATTTACACACCCAGCAGTTGTTGTTCCGAAGTGAGACAGTACGTCGGGTGCCCGCAGGCGTCAATACGACCATTTCTATTATTCAGAGCTGATTACAGCGCTAAATCGTACAGCAGTGACTACTTTTTAATGAGCTTTGAAATACAACAGAGAAAGTTTGTCAGCTTTTTTGTTTGTCTGAATCTGGCTGGCGGGTGGAAAGAGAAAGCACAGCCTATTTGCTGGAGTGATTTTATTAGTGCACTGGTGTGTGAGGAGCAGGTTGCAGGATGTGTGTGTGTGCATCTGCAGCTGTGCATATTGCACGTGATGAAAAATTGCTTTGTGTATGCATGAGCTTGCATGTTTTATCCATATGTATGTGTGTATGATATTCTTGTATGTGGATGTGTGGATGTGGTAGTTCATATAACTGTGGAATTTTTTCATATATACTCAGTATGTAAATATGAGTCAGATAACTTTTTATTTCTATATAAACTTGCGATAGTTTGTGTGTGTGTGTGCGGTGAGTGTGTGTGTCTGTTTATAAGCCGGTCCATTGCCTTGAGCAAGGCCGATCGACCTGTGACTACATGGTAATCATGAACCACCACACACACACTTATACTTGTGCATTGATAAAAGGTCAAAGCACTTTCCCATCATCCCCCTGGTCTGCACACGGGGCAGGCAGGTCAAGGCAGGCCAGAGTGCACGTGGGTTTTACCATTTCTCACTGCACTCATGTGCTCATCAGAAACATCATACGCTGCCCCGAGCACAAGGTTGAGCAGGGAAAAAAAGGGAGATTCAGCCCTTGATGGAGAGAAAGAGAGAGGGAGGGAGAGAAAAAGACAGACGGTGTCTCTGCTCGCACAGCGCTAACCTGATCATCGCTGGTATTCAGAAGTAATGTTATTTTTATAGACTAAACCAAGAAAAAACTGGATTTCACTATCAAGTTTGGGTTTGGGCAGCTAAATTCTGAATATCTTACCTACAAAATATTTTGTTATGGCAGTTTGCAATATTCTCTATCTAATGTAAGTACACTGATCGCTGCAACAGCTCATTTTGTGGCTCAGGGCAAAGACATATCCATTCCTTATTTCATATAAAAGACTTTGATTGGTTTAGTAGTTTTTACTCTTACATTGCAAATATTTGACAGTATATAATATTATTGATTTAAATGTATTTAGTTGTATATTTTATTAAGGTAAAAAAGATTCTTTATGAAGACCAGGTCTGTTTATTAAATATTTTATTGGGCAAAATTAGCTCCTGAAGTATATGGCTAGAGTTAAAAGGACAGTCCTCCTGGGCAAAGTGTTGAAATTAGTGATTAACATCAACTTTGAGCAATAAAAACTCTAAACTCAAGCTTAAATTAGTGAATTTCTTTTGAATTGGTTTTCATCTCCCTAAGGTAGATAAAAATGGCCACAGAGGGACTTCAGTCAAAATTTTGTTGCTTTGAGTAAAACAGGGCTCACCCAGTGGATGTTAAACAACATTAGCATGTATCTGGAATTTATTTGTCTGTAACAAAAGAATGAAAGTCCAATACTCACTCTTCATATATCTCTGCTTTGGTCTCCTCCTCCCTGGGGGAAAAATCCTGCTCTTAACATACAAAATCTTCCACTCTGTTCCCCAGCTAGTTGCCAGCCATGTCTGTCTGTTGTGTTTTTGCTGGGCGGGCAGTGTACTGTGGGTTTATCAGAGCTTTTTCATTGAAAACAGCTGCCTGCTGCAGCTGGCACAGAGGTTGAACAGAGTGGTGAGAGCAAACTGACATCAAAGTTGCAGGCCGTGCAACAACACAGTGAGCTGAAAGGTCTGATCCGAAGCTTTACCAACTTGTCAATATTTATGAGTTATCATTTTATCCTGGGAGTACTGTCCTGTAACACAAACTTTTTTTTTTGCTGCTGGTTTATGGATCAGATATAACTCACACTGGTCAAATTTAGGATTAACTTTTGTCAAAGCTGCGGGTTCAATAGTTTGTGAAATTTTTCAATATACTACATCCACTCCCCAAATGTTTGGAGTAAGTTCTGCTCCCATCAGGCGTGTGTTCACTGCCACGGACTAAAAGCACAGATGGTGCTGCTGTCCGATTAGCTGGACCTCAGTCTCTCCAGTTTCATCTTTCCTGCACCTCCTCTTCTATCACTTCCGCGGGTCTGAGCAGGTGTTTGGCCCGCAGTCAGAGTCCAAATCAGATCCATTTCATCTGTAATCAGCTGGAGCCCCTGGCACTGATGGAAGAGATCAGAGCGCGATCAAAGAATTATAAGCCGACCACGCCTGACCAGCAGACCATGACATGGACAAGGTGGCTGAGGAGGGCGGATGAAGGGGAGGGGGGGCGAGCAAGAGTTACAGCAGGGATGAAAGGAGAGAAGATGGAGATTTGAAGGCCTGCAGAATCTCCCGGGGGGATAGACATGAAAGAGCATGGTGCTGGGGGGGGGCAGACAGTGGGGAGGCTAAGATGCTACACTGCAAGCTCTCATGGGAGGTTTTTTTTTTTCCTTTTTGACGTTTCCATCAAGTGGAAAAAGGTTGTTTAAAGTCAAATGCAGTGCTCAGTTCTGCTTCAATTCGAGGTAATTAGGGTGGGAAGTAAATTCCAATCATAATGTGAAAAGAATGTCAATGACATTAACTTGATGCAGTTAAATCGCTTGATGCTCCTTTACTGGTGAGAAAAAATTTTGTGTGCAAATTTGAAAAAAATTGTGTGCACAGGTGCATGAAAATCGATGGGTGGATCATATATTGATGGTAGCAGTTTAAAGGGAGATTTCAAACACTTTTTTGAAATATGTTAACATGGTGTTAGATATTTCAGAGGGACGCAACGGCAAGCACAATCGCAAATCTTTGGTATTCATCTTTAACATTTATACACACATTCACACACTGCATTCTGAGGATCAAACCCCTCTTTGATTATCAGTCTTTCATCTGTGCCAGCTCAACATGATCACACACACAGTACACAATGTGCCAGCACATCGCCCACACACACACACGCAAAACGCACAGCTCTTTAATATGAGCCGGTCAGCAGAGTGTTTTCACACCTATATTCACAGATATGCTAGTTAATGCTGTCACTTAGAGGCAAAGTCACTCATGCATGCTATTGCTTCAAACTATGCACAAACAAACGCAAACACACACGCCACCTGCTTCAAGTGTCCACCTGTGGTTTTGTTCAAAGACTCTCAGACGATGAGTATGCACACAGTGGGTGGATGGGTGGGTGTGTGTTTTAGTGTCAGTGGAGTGTCCATGTCTGCTCCATTAGCTTCACACTCCGAATAAAAGCTGTGCATCAGCTCTGTTGCCTCCATTGGTCTTGTGTCGCTGTGTAGGGGGAAGCGTCTCAGTTTAACATAGTGCTGTTTTTCTCGGCCCTGTTGAATGTATGGCTCTGCAGCACTGTGTGATTAAGTCAGAAGAAAGAGCGAAGAAATGTTAGAGTCCATGTTGACTTCCCTTCCATCCCACAAGTCATCAATTTTGTAGGGAGCGCTGTAACATGATATTTTTTTCCCTCCAGTTTCATAGTCATTTTGTTCTGGACTTTAACCCAGAGCCTTGAAATCTCTTCTTTGATGCAGCACCACAACTGGAGCCATTGTATATTTTTACATTTATATTCAAGGCATTTAGCAAAAAGCTGTCATACGGAGCAACTTACACCGTGTGAGCTTGATTCAAATCATCAAAATGTTTTTTTCAAGGGGCCTCAGTGTTTCTGAGGGCTGATCTCTCATCAAAATGTTTCAGCTGTAAAAATTCATCTAAATTGGGGAAATTATCATATGATACATCTTCTCCCAAGGCTTTTTGGTTGGTTCACAGTCTCCCAGATAACATTTTTGAACCTCCTGAATACATTTGAATCACTTAAATGAAACCAGGAGAACTCGGGTCACAATTATCATTTGGCAATGAATCTCTCTGTGTGGGAAAAGATCATGTTTTGAACAATTTATCTTCAGGTGCTTTCTCTGCAAGTAAAAATTTTAAAAAGCTGAACTTTGCCATCAATCAAACAGTTTCTCTAACAGAATGCATTTTTCTTTCTCAGTGACATCCACTGCCCGTATGAGAGAGATTCCTCTGTGGTCACAGATAGTAAAAGTATCGAGATACAAATAATTTTGTCTTTTGTTTAGTTGACTTGGGCCGTATCATTTTCCACATTCCCTCATATCTTACTGCCATTTCACAGCAGAATGGGGTGTGACAGTGTTTTCACAGAAAAAGAAAAACTACCTAACAGTTCTTGTTCTTATACAAGTCTTGCTGGGTTTAAATACTTATGACCAGTAGCATAAAAAAACTAAATAGGACATAAGCATCTGTCTTCCAGTGATGTGAAGTGTTGGAGAAACCGAGGACTTCAACTTGTTTTTGAGGTGGAGGTTTGGTTTGTTACCTTTCATTAGTCACACTTTTCATGATGGATAGTGCTCACAGCTTCATCTGGGATGGTTGGATCACCTAAATCATTAGAATTTGACCCAAAATACATCAAACAGAGATAGAGACATTTTCCTTTTTTACTAGTCCTGTAAGATTATATCTATAGAGATTATATCTCACAGTCACCATCTTCCTTAGCTCAGCTGATCACCTCAGCACTGCATCTTCATATCACTTTAATAGAAAGTGGAGCATCTTTGATTTGACAGTACTAAAAGTCATACCTTCATCATTTCAAAATACCACTGTATGTTCTAATACCTTGATTCCGCCCAAGTGTCAGCTTCCTGTTTTTTTAAGACATTGGGCTTCTGGTTCAAGACTTTCAAGACTGTTTTGACTAATTTCCAAAAAGTTCTTAAAACTAGGTTCAAATAATTTTTTCTCAAAGCAGGCTCTTGCTTTTAAAAACAAGCCATGCTAGCTGATCTGTAAGGCTGAATAGCACACAGCTGTGCTAATATCAGCACGCTAACATGCTCGTAATGACGTGGCTAGCAGGTGTAGCAGGTAAAATGTTCGACATGTTCAACATCTTGCAAACACATTTTTTACCCCAGGTGTGTCTTGTTCGTGGCCATTCTGACCCCGCCACCCACAGCAGGATTACACACTCTGGGGACCGCATTTCTTTGGACAGAAAGCCATGGACTGTCATGATATTTTGTATATTCCAAAAACTGCTGAAGCAATTCATTTGTAGACTAATTGTTTATGTATTAATAAAACCCCCTAGAGCATGATTAGTTATGGTTTTAATACAGTACTGACTTATAATGTCTGACGATGCTCTCACTTCCAATTCTCATTTAGACTTTCCCCAGTTCATCAGGACTTTAAAATTTTTTTCCAAATTATTCAGTCCAAAGCCTCAGAAGCCTAACATGTCCAAGCATTTATGCACAAGTGCTGCTCCATCTTCTTACTATAATGATTTCAAAGTGAGGGGAAGGTGGCATAAAAGTCTTGGAGCCGCTCTCATCCCTCCGTCCACACAGTGTGAAATCGTTTGATCCACTTTGTTCTATTTGGGTGAAACAGCTTTTGTGTGTGTGAGAGTTTGCACTTGTGCGAATTTGTGTGTGTTTTTTTAAACGCCCCCAGAGCACTAAAAGGTGGAGAGGAAAGGGGAGGGAACGGGGTTGCAGGAAGGAAGGAAGGAAGAGAGCTGACGGTAGCTGCTGTGTTTGTTTTGCACGGAGGCGAGAGGGGAGATGAAGGGTTGGGACTGTCCTTCAGTCCATCCATCCGTAAATGTGTGTTTGTGTGTATAGGGGCAGTTACGGGTTAATGGACATTACGTCTGTCCCAGTGTGAGAGTCAGAATGGAGGGCGGTGGGTGATGCACCCTGACTCTCTGTTTCCAACAAAAGGGTCAGAGGTTGGGGTTAGAAGTCAAACAATGCCTGGAAGGACTAGAAATCAGCTAGGAGTGCACCAGAGGTAGAGGTGTGTGTGTGTGCGTGTATGTGTGTGTGTGTGTGTGCAATAATATGCAAGGAAGGGTAGGAAAAGGCTGCCAGCAAAGGAGAGGTAAGAAAAATGAAGGACAGGAAGAGGACAACAGACAAAGACATACAAGGGGGGAAGAAAAGAACCTCCTTTGCTTCTTCCTACAGGAACTCGTCTTACCTTCAAATACAGTCTGATCAGACACGCACACACAAGCACACATGCAGACAAAAGACACACGTGCCCATACAAATCAACACGAAGAGCCAATATATACACATACACAGGAGCTCAACAACCTAATCAGAAAATGTGGCCTATTTCTCTGTACGTTTTAATGAGCTCTCCATTGTAGAGTGCTGACTGATATTATTAGGCTGCCGTGTCTCAGCTCATTAGCTAAACCAGGCTCAACAACAACACCAGCCGCTAAAAGATGATTTGATACCGCCTGCAGAGTTATGCGACACCGCAGGACCTTAAAGAGGCCGTGGTGAGAGACTGAGCAAGTGAGTTAATTTGGTCACCAGGGTAGAGCGAGGCTGAATCTCTTCGCTTCTTATGACACAGCGAGGGATCATAAGAGACGGGTTGATAGAAAAGAAAAAGAAAAATACATCTTAGACTGACTTCAGCCACCTCCCACGGCGTTCATAAAGTTCCCAGCAGATGTGGCTTGAAGATTCAGCATGTAATTTTAGCAGCAGAGTAATGTCAAGTGAGGAGAAGAAGTCAACAACAGTGAATGGAAAACAGTGCTGCAGCTAGTTAATCTGTTCTTAGTTGATTGTTATTGCTCTGTGGTGAACGGCTCAATTTTCTATATTGTATTGAACCCCTCTGCTGTATGCTATAAAAGAAGCTTTAATGAGTCAAACTGAACTTAAGACTGATATTGCTGGTCTGTAAAAGGCTTGTTTAGTGGCATGCTCTCTAAGCTAGCACATCCGCTAGCAGAGTAACCTGCTAACATGTTTACTATCAGCTAACCACTACTGGCTGTGCGAGCTGTCATTACAATGCTATATTATACTTTACTCAAGTACTATACTTAAGTGATATGACTACTTCTATTTTAAGCTAGGTGAATATTGTACATTTATTTTACAATTGTTGCAATTACACTGTCTCTTAAAGGGATAGTTTGTTGTTTTTTAAGTGGGGTTGTCAGTGGTTTACCTACAGCAAATGGCGGTTGGCGTGCCCCTAGTTTGAAGAAGCAGGAAGTTGTATAATGAGGCAGGCAGAGAATTTTGTACTGTTCTGCAAAGAATCTCAAAGAGCCCAAAATATTGCATCTAACTTCAAATATATAACTCAATTTCATTTATTATGAGGATTGTAATTTATATGTTTTAACACTGTAATGCTGTTGTTAGCATAATATATAAGAATCAAGGACTATACTGTTTCAAAAAGAGGATTTTTACCTTTCACTTGCTCTTGAGACATTTTGCTAATAATGCATCTCCAGACTCAACTTGAGTATAATTTTAAATATACGACTTTTACATTTTTCATTGTTTAATTGCATCTTTTATTTAACAATGAAATAAATAAATTATCTCTGAACTATTTGTGACACTGCTTATTTAACAACAATGACTTTGACAGTGTTGTTTTATGAGTTTTGTCTTTTATATGTAACCATGGACTCCTTGCAGTGGGATTCCATTATGTAACTTTGCGTCATTCTTGTCTTACTATAATAAAACTGAGCTGTTCTGTATTCCCACCTAATATTTCCCCAGTCACAAAGTCTGAACAGAGTTTGCTTTTTATTGTGTGACAAACACACACAATAAAGAATTTTGTGCTGATACAACAGTAATAGAGAAATCAAAAAATCATGATATAGAAGCCATCCTTGTGATTGCAATATGGCCTGATCCTGCACTAAAACATCCATGGTGTTATCGTGATGCTATCAGCAGGTGAAATCTAATGCTGAAACCAACACCGTAGGTATCAGTGAAGGAACTAAATCCAGCTTTACAGCACAGGTAGCCCACTGTCAGATGACCCCTGCCTTGTTGGTTGTAGCACTGCCCTGAGAGTCTCTCTTTTGTCTGTACAAGCTGTTTTCTGTTATCATTGAAGGGGTTTGCAGTCTGCACCAGTATGGACTGATTGAAAAGGGACAGCTTTTTTAAAAACTGTTCTATCATATGATATTTCACTAAGACTACAGAAAGCATTGTTTTTCGGATTTGAAAATCAACATTTAGTGGAACACTTTGGCAGTATTATTATTGACAAACTGTTAAGCTTGTAGACAGAGAAGAGGAAAAAGAGGGAGATGGACTGAATAAAAAAAAAGCTAGCAAATAGAAAATGAGGACTTGTAAATGAAAGCAAGGTGTGTGTTGAAGATTTTTAAGCTTTTTCTCAGGCAGAAACCTTGAGTCTCGGTCTCTTCCACCATCCTCTTTCTCCTCATCTTTCCCTGTAGTGTTTACACGCTGCCTCTTCACTTAATCCAGCCTTCAGGAAGCCCGCTTCACTTAGTTACCTCTCAGCACAGAGATGGAAGAGTGGATGTTGAAGGAGAAGAAAAAAGAAAGAAAAATTGCAAACCTCGCGTAACGTCTCTAGACGTATTTTTTTCTTTTTCCATAACTCTCCCTCTGTTTCTCTCATTCTTTCAACCCTTCATCCCTTGCTCCCTTGCTCCCTCCCTCTCTCCGTCCATCTCAATCTCAATCTCAGCTCACTCAAGCGTTGGCCTGCGAGGCCTCCAGCATCGATCCAATAAAGCTTGTAGTCGGCACTGTGAGGCTTGAAGAGCTTTCACCCAAACCCAGCGTTTAAGCACGCTCATTTAACAGCACGTCGCCATGATCTGATCTTGGTTGGAGGGTGGTGGAGGAGCATGGGGGGAGTTTGATTTTTTTTTTCACCCTTCTCTCAGCCTCATCTTATTTTCCTCTCAAAAAGTGTAATCAATAACAGTCACATTGGTTGGACATGGGCACACAAACACACACACACACATCTCCAGATCTCAATTACCTTCCCTGCCAATCCACCGAATAGACCAAATGTTTATTTTTCAGCACTGGAATTTAATATTCACACGTGAGACTAGATGAGGGGGGAGGGAGCAGGCGACATAAAACGGGCAAGGTATTTTCTGTCTTTGTGTTTGGTTAAAGTAAATACAGTTTGACATTTTGTGCCTGTTTAAAAGTCAATGGATTCCTTTTTCCAATGAGCATGCATCATCAAAGGCGCCATTTCACTCGCTGATGCGCAGCGGAAGGTGCTGAAGGGGAAGCTTAGAGATGGTGCGCATGCACTTTTGTTTGTGTGTGTGTGTGCGCGTGCTTCTTTATATTTATATTCTTACAAGTAAAGATCCACCATTCCTTATATCTCTACTTATAGGGTCAGATATCTAACTTTGCAGGTAGTTTTGGTTTTGTGTTTAGAGGTTATTTACCTGTCTATGAGATTTCTGCAGCCATTTGAAATAATACAATGGAAGAAATGCAATAGAAGTGAACGGAAATGTTCTGTTGGTACTTGCAGCATTCACTGTAGCAGTGTCATCTCTTTTCCAGATAGTGTTATAGTTATTATAGAACATCTGAAGTCAAACTGATAAGAGTTTGCATTGGAAATGTTTTTTATGTAAACAGAGGCCCCCATATGAAATCCGTGGATGGAACATTTTGCTTAGTGTCCTTAGGATTTTACTGTGTTTCAAACAGTGCTCATTAGATTTATGATGGGGTTTGAAACCAATTTCTGATGGAACAACAAGTTGCTACTTCATCCATATTTTCATATTTTTCATATCTTCAATATTTTTACCTTTTAAAAACAATCAGCACAAACAGTCAGACAATCTGTCTATCTTGGTTTGAGTCCCTGTTTGGATTGGTCCTTTCTGTATGGAATTTCCATGCTTGCCTGGGTTTCCTCCCTTATTGTTGGAGTTGGTCACTGGATAAAGCTGCTGCCTAGTGCTCCTCGTGGATGTGTTTTATCTAATGAAGTTTCACTACATTGTTGTCAGTGTAGTTGCACATGACAAAGAAAAATTCCTTTTCTTCTTCTTCTTTTTCCTCTTCTTCTACTTCTTCTTCTGTATGTGGTGATTGGCAAACACTCCCAAAGATCAGGGATGCAGCAGGGAGAAGTTTCATGATGGCAGACTTTGTGTGTTGTCATGTAAAATAGAAGCTACCAACATCGCCTTTACACGCTGTCAACTTGGTTGAAACACACTGAAGTGTTAAGTAACAGGGACAGTTTCTGAAAGTTGCTGCTGAATTTCAGTGCTGAGACCAATAAAACAAAACTCCATTCACCTCCATTGTAGCAACACAGCAGCAGAAAGTCTCTGAGACAGATCTCTCCAAACTAAAGGCAAATAAAACCATCTGACTGGACATGTCTCACTAGCAGTGTAAGTAAGTGAGAACATGTTTTTTATTTATATTTGGACAAATATGACCATACACTAGAAGTTTAGTAAGAGAACAAGCACAACATGTTGTCTCTCTCTTGTCAGCGCAGGTGGTTGCAGGAAATTTACTGACAACAGCAGTCCAACTTGATTTAAACATATGCAAAAAGTTATTTTCTCACTTAAACACTCCACTAATGAATGCAAACTACTAATTAGATATAAATTCATTTCTCTAAGGCTGTGTCTGCTTGATTTTTCTTTTTTTGTTAATAATTTACATGTTTGACTTGAATTTGAATGTGCTAAACACATTAATGCCAGTAATTGATGTCATTGTGTTCATTTAGAAAGACAACAAAACAACATTGTGTGCATCTAGATGTTGTTTTAATGTGAAACTCCTCTTCTTGTCCCGTGCAGCAGTCTCACCTGCAGCACCCTAACAAGTCAATCATCCTGTGCTGTTATTGGATTGTAATGCCGCTCTGTAGCTGCACACTTGACATGTTCATTAGGTATAAACCAATTCATTTACAACAGAGTGCTATTGGATTGTCCTTGCCTCGACATTCATTTCCCAACACATTGGCGTTTGATGCGTTGCCAGGGCCAATTAAGTTTGATAACTCAGCTCCAGTTTAATATACTGCCTCTGAATTGGCTTGACAAGAGCGCAGAGATAAGCTATTTCTAAGCTTTTTGAGGGGCGATAGCTGGATTATCACTCAAAGTGAGGGAGGGAGAACTTTCCTGCACAACCCCACCCTGGCCAGAAGTCATTAAAATGTTTGCTTTGTTTTTTTTGGCAGACACACACACAGGCAGAGGCACATGCACTGATTGCTGCAATGCCCTTGTTGGCTTTAATAATTTGCATATCTCATTTCTGTTTTATGTTATTGTGGATTTTGATGAACATGTTCAATTTTAAAGAACATGTTTTCTAAGTAAGGAATTTATCTTTCCGTGCAGCTTGAATATGTGAATTGTTTTGTGTCTCTTTTTGCAAAAAAAAAAAAAAATGCCAGTTGTGAATATCGTAGTGACAAAATTGTTTCTGATAAAAAACCAAACCAATAAAGGAAGTAATTTGCTGCCTCCAGCTGATGTGTTGGTTTTTTCCTTTCTCTCAACAGGCTGCCAGAAGCCAGGCTTCTCTCTCTTGGGTCCCTCTTGACTGACTGATCCCTTGATCCATCACTCAACACCACTTCCAACGAGTGGGAGCTCACATGGGAGCCATGGGTGGGACGAAGGTCTTGCTCCTAGTGTTTCTGGTTGGATGGGAGAAGTCGCTGGGTCTCAACTGGAACCCAGTCCCACGCAAGACTGTTCGATACCAGGGTGAGTGGCTGTGTAATCCCAGCACAGGATAGGACTAAAAATGAGACTTAAAGGTCCACTGTGCAAGATTTAGCAGGATCTATTGGCAGAATACGGCTACAGCGTTATCATCAAAATGTAGGAATCGTTATGTTTTCATTACCTTAGAATGAACCTTTATATCTACAGAGGAAGTGAAGAAGTCCTTTTCTAGTCAGCCAAACACTTGCTGAAGGCCTTTCACAGCCATAATAAGCTCTCACACTTGGAAGGGGAGGGTGAAGCAAGAGGTATTCTGTCGGTTGCAGTCTGCAACTTCACTGATAGATGCTATTAAATCCTAAACACTGGACCTTTAAGGAATCGCCTTCTTTCATGTAGCAGCTACTTAAAGTCACAGTGAAAAGTGTCTAAGGCAAAGCTGCAGTTTTGTAAGCTTGGTTACATCATTTTTTCTTGCAGGACTAGTGAACTGCCATATCTGCTGTGTCTGATTTACAGCACAGCTCTGAACACTTTTGTTTAGTGTTCAACAAAATTGACATTTTTCTTTTGACAGAAAAAAAATGGCTCTCCAAGCTCTCTGTCTATATTTTCCATTGGATTGATGCTGGACCTTCTAGCTGTTAGTTACAAGCTTGCTGTTGCTAACCAGATGATGGGTTCATTTGGTTTATTTGAAAGGTGTATTACACCATCAGCTACTATCTGAGTGGCTCTGACGGAGGTGGGGAAGATGAAAGTACATGCTAAGCATAATTACAGCAACTGGCTCTGTGTTGTCTGAACCATCAGCACTATCAAGATCGCCTGCTGTTGGTCAACATCCAAATTATTTGTGTCAGGATTCATTACAACTGAACTCGACACAAACAATTTGCGCAGATTTTAATTTCCTTTTTGTTACCAATTCCACTGAGGTCGGACAATAAAATGGATTTTATGGACTGACAGCTGTTGGTAGAGTCCTCCCAGGCCCAGGAGTGATTTATCAGTTCAGACCTCTCACACAAACCCAATAATTCCTAAAATATGTTTCACAACAACAATCAAGGAGGATTTTCTGCGATATCAGAAGAGGACGATATTTTAGGAGGTCGAAATCAACCCTCGGTAAAACAATACATCGGTCTAATCCTAGAGCTCAACTGTATTTGCACTCTTTATCTCAGGCCTATTCTGCAGCAGGGCCCCGTTTTCTTCACTGAACAATGCCAATTGTTGCAAGCTGAGAAATAGTCTTTTTTAATCCCTCAAAGGGGAAGTGCTGCACTCTCTCCCTTGGGGATTAGGGAAATACTATAAAGAGAGGGAAAAATATGGGGAAAAAAGCTATATTTTCTCACCTCCCTGTATCACCTATTCCACCTTTTATCCCATATCTATGTCTCCTTTCCCTTCTCCTCCTCCTCTTTCTTTTTACCTTTTATCCCTCCCTCCTTTTTTTTTTTGCTTTGTATGCTGCAGCTCATCGCATGAACCCAAAATGCTCTTATGGCGTTTTCACAAAGAGCTCAGATTTCAGCCGCTCTCGAGGAGAATGGCGCTCTGTGGCGGTTGTGGTGGTGGTGGGGTGTGGGGATATATCAAAAGCTGCTTTCTCATGCCGCTATCTCGCAACCACCACCCTCCCCTCTCTCTCTCTCTCTTTTTTTTCCACACAGTCCTCCTCCCTCCTGTCATCCCTCAGTGCTACTGTCATCTTTGGTGTTGGGGTGAGATGTAAGGACAGAGGATGGAGGGGGGGGGGGCAATCGATAGGGCGTCGATACTTTCTGGTGAAACGCTCCAGTGTGACAAAGCCAATGTTGGCAGTGAGCGGCCCAGATCTCTGCTGCACTTTAGCCACGACACACTTGTGGTAAAACACAGGCTTCAAACACATGTTTTTGAAAATATATGGCAGGACAGGAGCAAAAAAAAAAACAGGCACTACCAAGCAATATCTCAATTTCAGTATTTTTCTTAAAAATGGGTGACTAAATCTGCCCGGCTGTAGAAACAAGATAACTCCCTTTGCTCCTGGTGTTGCTTCTTTTTTTTGTCATGAGGGTCCTCGAAATAAAAGCCCATTCATGCATCGTGGGAGAAGGCAGATCACGTCACTTTTGTCATACTTGGTTTGAGTGTGGCACTTGAGAGCAGATAGATTCTTGACGTAAATTGATTTGCATTGGAAACAAGTGGGATTATCTCACCCTTTGACAGACTTGGTTAAAGAAAAATGAGATTTTCAGGCTCAATACTGGGTTAAATGACTTATATGGACGGGCTCTTGCTGCAGGAGAGACAAAATGGGAAAACAAAGCTGCAGAAAGAGGGAGGCAGGGGTTGAAGAGAAGAGAAATGAGAGAAGAGAGAGAGAGTGGAGACATATAATGGAAAGAAAGCAAGAGCGAGAGAGACAGGTAGAGAGACATGGAGAAAGGCTGGGGGAGAGAGGGCAGACACTAACTGCCTTAAAAGGACAGAAAGTAGCTTCAGAAAACGACAGAAAGAAAGAAAAACACACACACACACAGCCGCACACACACACTGCAGGACATTTACCCTGTGTTTCATTTTGCATGGAGGCATCTGCCTGCACAAACAGCATCCATATTAACGAGTGTGTGTGTGTGTGTGTGTGTGTGTGTGTGTGTGTGTGTATGTGAGTGAGTGTGTATACGTGTTGCTGTTTGCACTGCAGTGTGAGTTTGCAAGATGGAGACAAGAAGAAAGGCAATGAAAAACCAGAGTGAGAGAAAATGTGAGGGCACAGAGGGCGTGTGTGTTTATACCTTTTGTGTGTAGAGAGTGTGTGTGTGTGTGTGTGTGTAGCTTTGTGTCCATCTATCTAATCCCTCTTTGTTTATATGTGTGTGAGTGTGTGTGTGTACTGCTTAGGCTGGCAGTCTGAGGGATTTGGTTCTCTGGCTAGTGCAGGGGAGTGTGTGTGTGTGTGTATGTGTGCGTGTGTCAGAGAGAGAGTTGGGTGGGTTATGGTGGGGCAGAGATGGTTGGAGAGATAATGTTCACCCCCCTCCCCCAACCCCACCCTCACCAGGCAATTACATGAGGCTTACACGAGGTTGCAGAAGAAGAAACACAAACATCCTGTGCGTGTGTGTGCTTACGTGTGTATGTGTGTGTCTTATCTGTCCCTCGTTAGCCATCCACCTCTTCTTCTTCTTTTGTTTTTTAAAAGTCACATGTTGACATTTTCAATTGTAGACTGTTGTTATTCCTCACCAGCCGCTCCTCACGTTTATGGAGGGGTAAAAAAATCATTGTTGGCTCTAATGAGACATTAATGTCCCCACATTATGTATGGCCCTCACAGAGCCGCTAATGGGGGCTGTAAATACGTGCTTGTCTTTCCTGATCTCTGACGGCACATGTATCTTGATTTTTATGTGGTTTATATTTCACATTTATGTACGTATTGTACAAATATCTTGTTAGTCATTTTTGCAAAAGACTTCCCACTCATGCATTTTCATATGATATTAATGGAAAAGGCCGATGTTATTTCTTTGATTTCTTATTGCGATGAATCCCATGAAAAGGCAGAAACCAACAATATTTAAATGTGCCTTTCCTTTCCTGTCCTCTCTGTGGCACTCACTGGTTCTTAGCAAAGTAATTTTTGTAAACCAGCTCGACTCAAGTAGTAGTTTTCAGCAAATTTAAAGAGGAGTAAGTGTATTTTTGAGGACTAGAGCTGCACATTAATAAACATTTGGAGTATTTACTGCACCTTGATAGTGCATATGGGTGTAACTAACACTAAACTGCATTTCCCATGTTCACCCTAGTGAAGAAACATGTTACCCAGAGCTCACTGATGTCTTTTTAATAGTTTTTGATTAAAAATTGAGCTACATACAAAAAAGCTGAGGCTACAATGACACAACAGGCAATACTCGTTGGTCGGATCCAGAATTGTAACAAAAACACACAAGTAACTCTTTTTACTTTGTCTTGAGCTCAGCCTTGAACTTAGACTACCAAGTCTTAGGTCTAATTATGTGTCTGGTCTAAGATTATAGACCCACATTTCACATGTTGCTGTGCTTACTTTGCACATTGTTGGCGATCTGCACAGGCTTTTGTCACCTTATGTTTTAAGTTGAGTTTAAAACCAAGCTTAGTCCAAGTCATGTAACCCCAAGTGTTCACCTCTGGAAAAAACAAATTTGTGTCTTTTCATGGCATTTGTTAATTTTAAATACCCTCTCCTGCCATTGATTTACGCCCTAAAATATCCTCTTTGATAGTCAAAAATATATATTCATTACTTTTTTTTCAAGATATAAATTAATCATGTCTTAAAATTGCTTAAATGTCATGCTACAATTTGGCCTCATTAATTATGCACTGTTAATATTTAGGAGATCTTCCACATGGCAAAGCCCACTACCAGCCACCACTCCTTGCACCCTCCACATGCCAGCTATGTAATGTAAACAATAGCAACATGTTTGAATCAGACATAGCTTTTAAAAAAGAACAAAAGGACCAAATGGTGGCTTGAAAGTGGACGTATCAGAACGGTATTGCATTTAGCTTGACTGTGTAAGTTGTCAGTCAGTAATGATGTAGATCAGCCTGACGTTAGCTTCTCCTCTGACTGACCATAGTTCATTTAACTGTAGCAAATTATTGCATGCACTGACACCAACCCCACCTCCACTGTCATTGATGGGATTGTTACCCTGGTTTTTACGTTTGTGGCGTATAAAACCTATGACTGAATCCACCTTTTGGAGACCCTAACGGGTTCATCTGTACACTGAGGTTTTAAGGGGAAAATTCACAGTAATGGCACTGACTGCTAATAATAACCTCAGTTTGTCTTGTTAGATGTAAAAAAACACCAGATAGACATGTTGACATGGTTAAAAAATTGACTTTCACCAGGGAGGATTTTTAAGAAAAATAAAGAATATTTTTTCAGCCTTTTTCTTAAATTCAAGAGGAAGTTAATGTTCCTCTTTGATTCTGTCTTTGTGTCTTTTTGCCTTTTCACTGAATTGGCTACATCTTATTGGAGCTTCTATTGTTTAGTTTTAGTTCAAGTTATTTACTTTTCATTTTCACAGTGAGTACAGGAACAAAATGTTTTTCACACCCCGAGGTGCTACACAAAAGTACTACAAAGTCACAAACATCATACGCAAAGAATAAAGTACAATTTCATAAGGAAAAAAAGAACTAAGAATACTTAAAGCTATCTTCACGCCCCTAACCAGCTGATAACAAAACTCCTCTCTGTCTTTGTCTTCCTTCTCTGTTTCTGGGTTCCTTCTGTTGCCTCCATAAACTTACACACATTCACACACATGCTCTGTTTAGCCCAGCCCAATGGCAGAGGCAAGTAAGCCAAAACTATGACAAAACACAGCAGCTGTGGTTAAACAAAGAAAGGACAGAAAGAAAAGAGGGAGGTGAGGACAGAATGTAGAATAGAGCTCTTGGAAACTTGATATTTGCCTTGAAAATCTAGCCTGCTTTGATGCAGCAAACGAAGCTCTGCATCTTTCAAGGAAAGCCAAAGCAAATCTACGCCTCTTGATTTAGAAAAAGAAAGATAGAATGAGAGATGGTGACAGGAAAAAAAAACATTAAGAGCAGAAGGAGAGTGGAAAAGGGTTGGGCCTCTGACCTCCAGAAACCTCTCTCCCTTTTTCTTAACCTTTCTCTCTTTTTTTTCTTCCTCTCTCTGTCTCTCTGCCGTATCTCCCCGAACCCTCCAATTACAGTAATGAGTGGTTGAGAGCGAGGCAGAGGAGGAGGCAGAGAGAGGCTGTGCGTGACTGGGAGAATAGATGGGGGGGGAGAAGGAGGGAGGGATGGAAAAAGGAGATTCATCACTGCTTTTTATCTGCTACGAGTGTCACTCATCCCCTGACCCTGTGCTGATTGGTCCGTGAAGATTAACAGCCGGGACCAGATGTCAGGACCTGGAGTGCTCTCTGTTGTCATACAGACTTTGTGAGAGCTGATGTGTGGGCAAGAGGGATAATGTGGATTAAAATGAAAATATCGCTCCAAACACCTTCTAGTTGAAGTGGGGCCTTAGCTGAACTAATGCACTGATTTATTGCCATTAACATTATGTGAAAAACACTACCATTTATTATCTTAATCCTTCAAATAAACACAGATCTTAGATTTCACATACAAACACATGCAGCTGTCTGACATTTTACATGATAAATTCACATAGACATGATTTTTTCAGATAAATTCCATGTGAAATGTGATTATGCAAGATATTGCAAGGGATGTTTACATGGAACAGATTCATTTCTATACATCTTTTTTACATGTGACCCATGACACCTTACATAGGTGCATGTGTTTATAACATGTGAAAAAGCATTTACGTGTGATGACTGCACATTCAAACACATGGAGGTTTCAGGACATTAAACGTGGAGAAAAAGCACATTGGGTTTTTGCACATCAAGTATGTTTCCATGTAAAACATTAATTTGCCATGTTTTTTCACCTGAATGATGCAGTTTGATTACATACTTATTGCATTAATCATACAGCGCTGCAGAAGGTCAATGGCAAAATATTAATCAGCAATATGAAAAGTCAAGTAACTGTTGAAGTCATTTAACATTTGCTGGTTCACGCTACTTTAACTGGAAGATTCACTGATTACCTCAGTTTTATATCCTTTTAAATTGAATATATTTGGGTTTTCAGCTATCAGTTTAAAACAGGAAATTTGAAGAGTTTGTCATGACCATTTTCATGCATGTCGCAATAATATTTTATTGAGCAAATAATGTGCTTATGATTTAGCTCTAAAAAAGGTGCCAGTTCCAAATCAGCCCTCAGATGTACATGATCATGATCTTTATATGCATAATGAAGCATACAGAATACAAATCATGCAAGAATGATTAATTTAATGCTATAAACCACCATTTTACAGTACAATATGCTAAGAGTCATTTGCGTTAATAACCAAAAGCTCTATCACTGACATTCCTGCACAGACTATTCACTGATAGAGGAAGTGGCTTTCTGAATGAATTTGACCTGAATTTCAGACTTCCACACAAGCACTGACAGTGTGTGGATGTCTTATCACCAATAATCCGGGTCTGTGTGTTCTGTTTAAAGTCCTACGGCCTTTCACTTAAACAAGATTTCCCGGTCTTGTGAATCACCAAATACTTGACATGTAAATCATTCAGTGAGTAACATTCCATATCTGTAGCAATGCCATGCTGCACGCATTGAGATCTCCCTCTATCTCTTTGTGTGTGTCTGTGTGTGTCTGTGTGTGTCATCCCCACAAAGTTGCACAGAAAAGCCTAACTCTCCCCAGCTGGTACTCACTGTTGTACCAGTCACACATGCTGAACCATGAAGCTGGAATGGAAAACCCTCACTTGTGGCATCAACCAGCTCTTGATTTGTTCTGCTTGTTGTGGATAGCAATGGCGACCCCCCACTGAGATGGCTCTGTTCACCCCCCACTTCTCGCCCCGCTTTCATCTGCAGCACTGCCTTCAGTCGCCCCCCGAAAAAAACATCCCCCCACCGGGCTCACTTGTTCCGTTGTTGTGTTAATCCACTTTTACCACTTCCTCTCCTCCCACTCTC
Source organism: Acanthurus lineatus (assembly GCA_029814665.1). Lineage (NCBI taxonomy): Eukaryota > Metazoa > Chordata > Actinopteri > Acanthuriformes > Acanthuridae > Acanthurus > Acanthurus lineatus. Next base: position 4,211,707 of record JAPZDV010000022.1, read on the forward strand.
CCATCCCTTCATCTTGTTGTCCAATTCTGTTGAATTCACTCGTTTCATTGGCCTGACTGTTGCTTTGAAAATAATGATGGTGAGGCTCTAAATGCACTGCAAATGCTCCATAACTGACTAACAGAGGGCTAACACATTGTAAGTCGTGCCAAAACAAGTAATTATTTAGTTTGAAAACATGTATTCTCTCTATGTAGCCAGAAATGTACTATTATTTTAATTTCATACTGGTTTAGCCATAAAAGAGTAAAGTCCATAAAGTCCCTGTATTGCAAAATAAATAATCCTTTACATATCTTCATTTGGAATAAAATATAATTCAGTCAACATTTGACAAAAGGTATTTTTGCAGATCTAGCTGGTAAAGGCATGTGTGTATTTCCCTTTCTTGTCTCCCTCTCTCTCTGTCTCCATGCTCTCATTCTGTCGTGCACCTGACTCTCTTGTTAACTTGTCGTCTGTTCAACAGACAAAGCTTGAGGATCCACGTGGGAGTGTGTGTGCCTTTGTGTGTGCTGTGTTGTTTTTTTTTTTTTGCTTCAAAGAGGGTACCTGCTCAGATGAAGGTCTGACGATGCTGCGCGCTCACGCTCGGGTATATCTGCCTGTCTGTGTGGGCGCTGCACACAACGTCTCTCCCTCCTCCGTCTGTCTGTCTCTGCCTCTCTTTTGCTGTTTGTCGCTGCTTCAAAGCTCTCCCCAAAATAGGCCTTTAATCATAGTTTGGTGTGTGAGTGGCTCGGCGGTTAGAAGCTATAAGCAGTGGCTGGATGTATTTTTAGCAGACAGGGAGAGGGAGGCTGGAGCTCCGCTGGAAGGCTGATGGAGGCAGATTACAGAGGCGAGGCCTGGATCGAGACCTTTGCAGCCGGCCGTGAAGCAACAGGCGCTCCCCTTTGTCCATTCTTCCTCCGCCTTCTGCTGGGAGTTCTGTTTGGTCTGGCTCAGTATGGTTTGGTTTGATTTGGGCTGGGCTGGAGGCAGTGGCATGACCCTGAGATGCCCTACATTAAAGTGTGCACACGCGTACAGGAAGACATGAAAGCACAGACACAAGCACATTGGACATTATATACACTTAATGCACGCCGAATGTGACAGTTGCCATGGAGTCGCTCTATAATGTCACCATAAAGCAAACAGCTTCCAGCTTTAACAAAACTGTACATTAAGGCTTTGTAGTAAATTTCCATTCCAGCAACAGACTAGTTTTGTCATATTTAAACCTATTTAGCACATATATAAATAGTTACATAACTGTTTATCACTTTCCAAAGAATCACATCGTACCACCCGTGGTTTTCCTATCTTCAGACAGCATTTAGTTTTAGTTCATTTAAGGACACAAAGAAATCATCTCACAGCCCTGAAACTAGCTTATGATGGCAAATCCATCAAAGTGAACATTTTTTGTCCTTTTCACTAAATTTCAAAAAGCAAAACATATTCAACTCATGAGTCAGCTGCCAAACTAAAACCTTTTGTTGCTAGCACTTAAAAAAAAAACATTATGCTTTTCATAAAGACTGGTATTATATCTTGCTACATTCTATCATCCTTTGGATAATATTTTGTCTGAAGCTGGATTTTTGCCTCTTGATGCTGCAGCTGCGCACAGGGACTGAGTGAAAAATTCTCCCTTGTGGTGCACTCAAGGACATCCGACTCTCAAACATTTAGTCTGCCAAACATCAAATGCACAAGACGAACAAAGAATAAAAACTGAGAAATCAATGGCTATTGGTGGTGTCATGCAGTAGCTACTCACTCTCAAGTCTCAGAAGTTACAGCTTCCTGTCATGAACCCAATTGGAAGTTTTTCCAAATAGCACTCCTGTTCGCACAAACTTCCTGTTCAATGCTAGTTTATATTAAAACCGCACCACATTTCAGAGGGATATGTGGTGCGGTTTGCTCCTCTTCATTCGTCTGAGCTGTCATTCATCAACAGACATGATTTCCATTAAAGATTAAGATTACATATACAAATATGGTGCTTTAAAAGTATGAGGAATTGTGAGAATTAAAAATCAAACCATATACAAAGAAACTTGTTTTTTCTTTTAAAGAAACCAGAGCATTACAAAGCCGCCTACATGCCTTCATAATCATAGCATCATAATGTACAGGTTCTGCCTTATGATGCTTAGCAGATTTTGCTGAGAATGCCTCTTAGCTTTAAAATGGATGACCTGTACTTGTACCAGAGCTTATTTTACTTAAAGTAATATCTTGACATTTTGAGAAAATTGCCAAGAGTTAGATGACTGATAACTCATCCATATGCCAAATACACGTGAAGCTGCTGCCAGCAGCCTGTTAGCATTGCTGTGTCCAAACCTGCCAGACTTTTGGATGCTTGCGTAGATTAAACAAATGAGATATTGTATTTTAATAAGTGTTGCTATAGAGGCGTTGGCTCATTGTGATTGTTTTTTTAAGTGTATTTAATGTCTTTGCTAGTTGAAATGAAATGCATGCTATATGATGGCAGCCTGAGATACAGCAAGTTCATCTAAAAACATAGGTAATGCTTTGCTAAAGGGTCAGAGTCAAGTTAAGCCTACAAAGCTTTAAGTCGATGGGCCAAAATGTACAAACATGCAGCTCTGGTGTGGCTATTTTAATAAAGCGTAGCCAACATTTATATTAACAACCATATTGTTGTCAGTTCTTGTCACGTACCATGATGCATTTGGTGTATAGACTCTGATCTAATAAGGTGAAACCTCCTTTTTTATTCACATTAAGTCCCCGACAATTCTTTCTTCAAATGTGTGTTTTGATATCAACATTTTACAATCCATTCACACACATATGGGTAGTAAAGAATCTCCTCCACTCTATTTGACCCTTTTTATTGCCCTCTTTTATCACAGTGTCACACCCACCCAAAGACATAAGTACACACACAGCCAGTGAAGCGGTCTTGTAGCTCAGTGATCTCTGATCACCTCTGTTTCCAGAGCTGCTGACCTCGGTCAGGCCCCCTGAATTGTTAATCTTTTGTATTCCCTCTTTTAACTCTGCTGTTCCTTTTTTTCTCACTTTTGTTTGTATATTTATCCCATCATCTGTTGGGCTCATTATGCCTCCCTCGTCTCTGCTCTCCATTTTTTATTCACACTGTTTTATTTATAGTCTTCCCTTTCTTCTGCACTCTTCAAACTGTTGTGTTCAAGCATCAAAGGCCTTGTAATTTAACCCAAACCTCCTTTGCACACACACTCAGAAGGTCCTTTCAATGATTCAAACGCCTGAAAACAATTGAGTTTAAAACTTAAAACTGTTCTCAAATATTTTAAACAGTGTAGAGATGACTCTTTTCAGCATACAGTTGCATTACCATATATATTTACAGCACAAGGTTAGTTTGTTTCCTTTTTGCTCTGAATCTAGGGACACATGTTGTTCCTGCTGTTTTTTCTTTTCTCCTCATCATTGTGACAGAGGATTGCCTCTATTTTTCTCCACAGCTGTAAAAACATCAAAACATCAGAATTTTCTAGATGCTCTTTACATAAATTTGAGCTCACATGCTGTCTCTCAAACAAAACACACACTCTTGTTCACTTGCACATGAATGGTGGTAAATCACAGGTGTGTTTGTGTGTGCCTGCGTGTCTGTTATAGAGACCCATCACACCCAGCAGGTAGCCTCAGGGCTGCCACAGTGTGGTCGCAGATGGTAAGTGCATCTGGCCGTATCGCCTCTTAATGACAGAGCCCCTGATCACTTCAAACAAGCCACTCAGAGCAAAACTTTCCCTCTGTTGGTGGAGAGACGTTCAAGTCACTGAGCAGGTACCCTGGAGAGCTATTCAGGATTCTGCGTGCGAGTGAGTGTGCATGCATGTGTGTGTGTGTGTGTGTGTGTGTGTATGTGTGCTTGTGTTTGTGTGTGTGTAACTAAGTAGAAGTGTGTCAGCTCTGAAGTTTTTTTTGCCTGACTGTGTGGAACACAGCAGATGTGCTCAGTTCTCCCCTGAGGACGCCGCCTCTCTCTCCCTTCACTCACTCTCATGGAGCTCTCATCCGTACATACCCTCCAATGTTTATACACTGCTGCTCTTCACATAATAAGCTGACTTCAGTACTTATCCCCCTTCCTTCCTTTGGCTACTTATTCCCTCTGCTCCTCTATCTCCCTCCCTCCATCCTCCTGTACCTTTGACAACATGTTGCCTCTCAGACTTTTTTTTAACCGCAGCTTTTCACTCCCCGTGTTTTCTGTAATTTTTGCTATGTGTTTACAGTTTTAACACACTTACGCATACACGTGGAAGCTGTTTGGCAGAAGGGTTTAAAGTGTTTTGCATGATGGTCAAAATGCTTTTAGACGTCTTAGGATTAATCTCGAGGCAGGAGCCTAAAATATTGGGTATCCTTATGCATGAGAACACTGTGGGTGCAAAATGAAAACATCTTTTCGGGTCCAGACAGACTCATTTTCATTTCATGTGAGTGATGTTAATTAGTAGCAGACAAGTTTGGCAGCTAAAAGCTTAATTTTCAAATGTTAAAAGTGAAATAAAGTTATTTTTTATATATGCAAGCACAAACATGTTTATTTACAGCATTACCAGAAAAAAATAATAATTACTTTAACTAACAATATCTTTTTCCACCTTAAAATGTCAAAAAATGAATTTCTTTGTTGTTGTTGTGTACTGACTGTCTCTGACTTCCAGGCTAACACCAGTCAGAGGGCGAAGAAAGAAACGTGACTAAACATAATATGAATAAAAATCTAATAAATTACCTCGTCTAAGAACATTTCTGCCTGTCAATCACATGGATTTTCATTTGCAACAGTAGCTGTTTAACAATCAAAACAATCAACATTTTCATGACCCCGCGGTGTTTTACCATCAAACAACAGCTTTTGCATTCATCATTGTGACAGAGAGACCTCTAGCAACAGAAATCACATATTGTGTGTTTAAAAGAAAATAAACTTGGCAAAGGAGAGGAAACGAAATTGGAAAAAACAATTAAAAATTTTGCTTTTGAAATTGTGAAGGGATTGATGTGGCCCACAGGCCTCCAAATAATTCTGTCTGATTCTTGTTCTCTTGTTCCTTGAATCACCTTTGGGCTGAAATGTTTTCCTCATTAATGTTTTGCACACAGTTTAAAGGAATGTTGGATTTCTGTGGAAAAAACTAAAAAGGATCACCTTATGCAGCAGGTAAAAAAAAGGGATCAAAGACAAAAAAAAACAGGGTCTTCAGAGATCTAAAAGTGACCTTGATATGAAAAACAGTTCAGGGACATCAAGGGTCGTCTAAACACGGCGCACAGCAAAGCTCTCAGTAATGAGCTTCACTTTTCTAACCTGCCTTTTGTTTCACATCCTCACAGACACACACACACACACACGCACAGACACACATACATTCATCCACTACAGCCTGCTCCATGTATATAAGTCTATTTAGTCCCAACTAGGCCACAGCATCACATGAGCAGTTAGTCACACCATAAATCACAACCAGTTCCTGCTGTTCCCTCTCTGGATTTCAGCTGCTATTTTCAGGCGGGAAAAAAGTAAGAGATGTGAAAATATTCATGCTGTAAGAAACCAAAAAAAAAAAAGAAGAGAGAGAGAGAGAAATATACTTATTCAATTTATGAGATCGCATTACGTGCAGCACGGCCTGTCGTCGCCTCGCGTTGTGCACACATTCTATCAGCCCAGATAAAGTGAGAGAGAGGAGGAGAGGGAGAACAAGGTGACACTACAGGCAACAAGAGTGTGGATAATGAAAACTAAACACCATCCTTTCTCTCATTCCTCCTGTCTCTGTCTTGCTTTCTCATCTGCTCTGCACCGCTAGTTTGTCTGTATGCTAGTCAGTGGATTTGAATGGTGCATGTGTGTGTGCGGGGGGGGGGGGGGGGGGGGGGTGGTTAAAACAAAAAAA
>JAPZDV010000022.1:4224687-4240820 GCA_029814665.1 Acanthurus lineatus
ATAACTCCTCTATAACTGTGTATAGTCTCTGAACAGCTGTTGAAAAGGGTAAGGTGAATCATTTATTGTGCCTTGCTATTGAAAAATGATATTTATTACATACTTTGTTGATCAAAGAATTCTAGCTTAGCTGAAAAAGACCAAAACAGACTGTATTAAAATATAAAAGACAGTATTATAAGTGGCAGTCTTTGTCAGTAGTTCATTGGTTGGTTTAAATCCGGCATAGTAAGTCTGAGTTTAGGACTCAATTTACAGCAGTTCTCTGCCTGTAATGACTAGTGTAATTATTTCTAATGGTGTGGAAACCTCTTAGTAAACACTCTTTGGATTCTGGACCTCTGTCCATAGAGCAAAGTTCAGCCATGTGTCACGCAGTCATTAAAAAAACGGATACTGTAAATAATAGGTAACGATCACTGGTTAAAGGACAGGTGGACATAATGTGCGGAGGAATGTGCACAGTCCTTTTTCAACCCCCCCGACACACACACGCACACACACACACTTCTCTCTACTGAATTGTGCTGTTTGGGAGACATAGGCTTGACAGTAAAGCAGTCATTTCTTACAAGTGCATGTTGGTGCACTTTCAGTCTTTGATCCTTTAAACAATTGTACCATCATTGTAAAATTTTGCTGCAGTAAGAACCTCACCGTTTCCTACCCACCTCTAACAGTGTGCTTGATGGGGCCAACTCAGAGACTCTGCTGCCAGGGACTGAAGCTGAGTCTCTGCAGTGGTGCTTTTTCTCTGAAACACCTGGGTGACACAGTCCTTGGACCAGTTTTTTACTGACATTACTGTGTCTTTAGTTTTTGGTGAATCAGTTTCATTCTGAACTCAGATTTTTCTGAAACCACTTTGTACCGACTTGGTGAATAGAAAGAAGTAAAAATAAAAAACATAGTATCTTCTCTTCTTAGGTGCCTTTTATAGTGCATCAACAGAAAATATACATTTTTCAGTATCTCAATATTCTTGTAATGTGCTGTTTTTGTAGGTCTGTGGTTGTTGCCATAGTTACAGCAGCTAGTGGTCAAAAGTGCAGAGTCTACAGACCAAGTTAACAAAAAAAATTGGTAACAAGTAAAGTGTAAAATTTTTTGCCAAGATGTGCACCCTATGAGGCAGATATGAGGCAATCTCATTTGCACTCTCATTTCTGTGGTTTGTGCCAAGGAATGAAAATGAATCCTTGATGCATATTTGCAGAGTGTATTACTTAGAGGCCAAAGGCACATTACATCATTCCTGGAGACGACATGTTGCCCACATCAAATTTGTCTCTTTCTTTTTTCCCACAGATCGACTGGCCAGCTCCGCAGGATAAAAAGAGAGAGTGTGTTGCCAAAGGGAAGAACAACCAGGTATGAAGAAATTCAGCTGACGGTGTTGTTGGGGGTCACTACCATGCTCAACAGCATCATGGCAGGATTTTTTTTTTTTTTTTAAGACAGGACTTTATGGGAACAGCACTCCTCACTTCACTCTGCTCAATTACATTTTGTCAAGTAACTGTGGGGTTTTCAACTGGAAACCTTCCAGTCATTACATTAGCACATAGTGTATCTGGTAGACAGGGTAAGCATCAGCAACTTTTAAGGTGGTTCGATTCAGGAAGTGAAAAAGGGGATGGCTTCCTGTTCCAGAAACATTCTTATACATGACAATGATTGATGCTGCAGCTTCATCAGTGCAGTAATACTGATGTACATGCGATACTATAGAAAAGAAACAAACTAAATAGGAAATGCAATCACTTATGCTAATACATAACCACAAGCGTAGCCCCATGCCATTGTTCTGAACTTCCATTTCTGCTGTAAGTCTAAGTGTTTTTGTATTTATGCATCCTAAATTAGCAAATATATACAGTTTGAGAAATATCCTTAATTTGACCTTTTTGGACAAGAGTTAATATTATATGAGAAGTTTGGTACCAGTCTTACGTCTGTCTTTAAGTATGAAGCTTCCTCCAGCAGCTGGTTAGCTTTGCTCAGTGTCCAGACTGGAAACAGGAGGTAACAGCTAGCCTGGCTCTGTCTACCGAAGTGTTAAAAACTAGTTGTGGTTTTGCAAGTGGTATTTTTTGGCTACCGCAAATCAGAGTGACGACAAGACTTCAGCATGTCACTGCAACAAGCCAAGAAGTGGTCCAGGATATAACTCTTGTAAAACTGCTCATTTCTGCACTTTGGTTTTTTGTATGAGTAGAACAAAAAACTAAAAATTATTAATAAATGCGCTCTCACTTTAGCTTTAACAGCTGGCAGTGACTTCATATTGAACAGATGTAGGAAATGCTATCAAAGTTCTCATCAATTCTCAGCAAAAAAATCTTTGAATGATGAACAATTATGAACCGCAGCCAGAGAAGCATTTCTCAATCAGATAAAAAAGAAAAGAAAATGATACAATGATGTTCCATTTGTCTAATTTAACTGTGAAAGTTAATGGAAGATCGAGTCTTTGTAAGCCAGCATTAACTCATTTGTTTTCCATGATTATTCAGTTCTTACCATCAGTTCTGGTGCATTTGTAAACACAGAGAGTAAACCTGCCCCAGCCTTCAACTTTAGTCTCAACCAGAGCTTTTTACTGCTTAGGCTGCATTATGTTGGCAACGTTTGCGAGAAGTCTCTTTAATATTTTATAGAAACACACAGCTTTTGAAAATGGAGCTACAAGTTCTCTCAGCACACAGCACTAACTTTTGATGTGGTTAAAAACCGAAAGGGAAATAGTTCACTGGAGTGCAGTAGTAGCAACACTACTTTAACTAAAATTGACTCCAAAGAAAAACATGTTCAAAAATTAGTGCAACGGAAGCTTTAAAAACACTCTAGTGTTTTCAAACTGTTATTAAAACTTAAGAGTTTTTCTGTTTTTGGTGTGGTTTATTAAAATTCAGCATAAAGGCCAGTAATCAAGATCTTTTTGCAGAATGTTTAGTCAAAAATAAAAGCAGCAGTATATTTATGCTGCACACCTGCTTAAGTCCAGTTTCTATAATAGCCTTGAATACTCACATACGGTTGTATATTGTATACATACAGAAATTGGCTAGCTATGCGAAAATAAACATATGGTGTTTACACTGCCCGTCATTACAGTTAATGATTAATCTTTTTATGTAATGTCGTAGTTGGGGGCTTGAAAGAGGCCCATCTGCCAGACAAATCTCAGCCTAATTATCCTCACTGATTGCAGGAGCTGTACAAAAAAGAATTTAAAAAATCATTTTGCTTGTATTACAGCAGAGAGATACAGATATTGTTTTGCTGCTGCAATGGCAAAATCAACTCGATGCACTGAATTATTCATTCCCTTAGCATCATGTGTGAGCATCTGTTTCCAGTTCCATTCAAAGAGCTTTATTGTGCATCACAGTGCAGACATTAAAGGCCACTTCCCATAAAACACTGCATATATTATACAGTACTGTTAATTACACACATATTCTCTGAATGGAAACAATCTGTCGCTTTTTGTTCAGTTTAAAGGTTACTTGGAAAATGAGGTTGCATCACTACATCATCTATTAAGTGATGTCCTCAGTAGGACACAGAGCACCTATATAACAAGTTTAATGTTACTGTCATCATATGTGAAACAAATAAGGATGAAATGCAGTTCTAGCACACTCTGCAGTCGCTAACTGGATGACTAATTTCACACGTTTAATTTAAGGATATTATCAGCATACGTGATCTTGTGTTAAGGTTATTAAGGTATAACATTTGAATGAGGATCTAAAAGAACTCACTTTGAATCCCACGGGCTGTATGAGCATGCTAGAAGTTTCCATGGTAGATAAGACTGTAGTACTGATACTTCTCTTTGCTCCTTTTTCCTCTCCTTTTCACAGACTGAGTGTTTCAACTACATCCGTTTTCTGCAGAGCTACAACCACACACACCTCTACACCTGCGGTACCTACGCCTTCCAGCCCAAATGCACCTTTGTGGTAAGTATGCCTATACAGTATGTGCATGTGTGTGTGTGTATGTGTATGTTCCTTCAAAAGTGAGTTATTGTAAGCCAGGGCTGACAGGTGTCAACTTGAGATGTCCATCTGACCTCAAGCTAAGACCGCTGCGTGACAGAATAAAAATAAATGCATGGAAAATAGTATCTCACACTGGGTTAGCTGAATGTGGGAAGGCCAGTGTGTGTGTTGTGTGTGCGCATGTATGTGACGCTGATGCGAGAGGACAACTTGGTGGAGGTGAAACTTTGGTTCTTGTAATAGAAAGACAGAGCTTGCAGCTGTGTCATATAGGTCATAATACACACTGACTGCAACCACCTGTGTTCCTAATTTTGTTTGTGTGTGTGTGTGTGCTTGCAGTACGCAGACTATTTTACTCTCGACACAGCTCTGGAAGATGGGAAGGGTAAATGCCCATATGACCCTGCCAAGGGGCATACTGGCCTGATAGTTGGTGAGTATAAGTGTGTGTGTAAGTGTGAGTACATACTAAAGATAGCATTATTTCTATGCATGTGTGTCTCTATCCACTTCATAGACAGACATTAGAAAATGTATACATGACATTAATAAAGTTTTAAAATACTGTGTGTTTCTAAATAGATGCAATAAACAATTGAGGATTGTTTCAAACAGAAAATTCCTGATTAGCCATTGACATTCATAACACAAAGACACAGTCAGCTCCTGTTGTTCCTTTTCAGCATTCTGAGAATATAAGTGAACATCATTGTGATTTAACAGCTCTAACAGAAGCATAAAATGTCCATCAAACCTCCACAAAACACTCCTGCAGCATTTCCCATCTGTTTTCTGGCCATACGATTATGCTGAGAGTCCAGAAGTCCAATTCAACTTTGCATGCTGCACTCACTTCAGTGTTCAGTTCTTTTTTGTGTCTCCCTACTGAACCACTGACCTTTCTCATTGTAAGCCCAGACAATAGAGGCAAAAAAAGAATTAAACTGAAGCTTGTACTTTTTGGTGCAGATAAGGAGTTGTACTCAGCAACGCTCAACAACTTCTTGGGTACAGAGCCAGTCATATTGAGAAACCTTGGAAAACAGCACTACAGCATGAAGAGTGAATACTTGCCTGCCTGGCTTAATGGTAAGTGAAAAAGAGGAAATGAAAAAGTTTATTCTTATATTGTGGAGCTCAAGTTTTATGGTGCAGTAGTAGAAACAAAAAAATAATTAAAATGTTATTTAATTTTAACAAAACCCTGTTTGGATGCTTGCTATAGAAAAAAAAACATATTTGCACAAGAGACAAACAAGTTCCTTACAAGTGCCAAAGACAATTATATATTTTATGTAAGTTAAATGGACAATAAAGTATCTGAATCTGTATAGACTACATTTGTTTTCAGTGAGTTAGAGACTGCCAACAAAATTAAATGCAACATAACTCTAATGTAACAAATTGTAAGGTTAAATTTCTGCCTTTATGAAAGCCAAAGACAAGTAGATGAAGGATTAATCAACGAGTCTGTTAATGCCATCAGTGTTGTTACTCAAGACACAGGATACAGGTAGCTTTTTATTATCTACCTGTATCTTGAGTAACACATAGCTAATAAAATGTTAGCTAGAGAAGTGTGGGTGCTACTAGCCTACTACTAGCTTACTGCTGTTTGCTATTTGCCTGGCATGCTAATGTAAATAGCTTACTTTTAACAGATAAACACACTGTTAAATGCTTTTCTTACACATCCAGTGTGTGTATTTTTTGGTTTTGATGCTGGAAATGCGGTTAAAGAAGATGCAATCTTCCAAACTACCACACATACAACAATACAGATATACCCAGTTTCCTTGTTACTAGGATGTCAGGTACACTATGCATAGTAACAGTGTGAGGGGCAGGGTTTTACATGAGCTAATAATATTCTGAAAATTATAAACATTCTGGAAAAAAATGTCCCTTATCTATACTTGTACAGAATTATTATACCATATTCGGCTTTGGTTCATTTTTTTTAAGACACTATGACACTAACAAATTAAATGTGTCTTTAAATAAAATAAATCATACTACAGCTTGATAACGGCAGCTTCTTTTTAAGTTTCACTAAAAAAGTAATAGTCAGAAATATGCAAAAGAACAAGAGCCAGAGAAATGAGTTGCAGGAAATGAAGCGCAGGACTCGGCTACAGTGAAGGATCGTTATCTTTTGAGAGGAGGAGGGAGGAGGAGGGAGTCACTTGGAGAGAAATGAAGGGAGGAAAAGAGGATGAAGTCACAACAAGAAAATGGGTGATGAAAGAAGAGACATTAGGATTGGTGATGAAGAGATAAAGAGAGACGTGAGGGGACGGCGAGGAGGAAAGAGGAACATACAAATGAGGCTGAGGTTGGAACTGATGTGTCTGTTTATTATTCATACTGATATAGCGCCTTATTAAAAACTAAAGCTCGACCAATAAAGCCAGTCTCACCTTAATTTAAGCAGCTTCTGGCTAGCCTAAAATATTTAATTAGCCTGGGTTTCAGTGCAGAGTTGTAACAGTCCCATGATGTCCTGAAATGCTGCTTCAAAGGCCTTAGTACCGAAAAGTACTTTTGCATAAAAGTGGTTGAATTGAAACCCCCCAGCAGCCCGTGTCAAAAAATGTCTAAATCTGTCCTTTTTCAAAAAACATATCATTCACAACCTAATGAGGACCACATACAGACAGAATCTGAGAAAGACGGGAAGGACAGGAGGAAGTGAGAAATGAAAAATGGGCCGCTAATAGGGAGCACTGGAGAGACAGAGGGTGAGAAATGGCTGGAGGAGAGATGAGGCGAAGGAGAGAGTGATGATAGAAAATAGAGAGGTGAGAAGGGGGGGCAGGGGATGAGATGGAGGTGTCAAGCCTGTGTGTCTATGTGTCTCTTTGCGTGTGTCTATGTGTGCGTGTGTTTTTCAGTCCAAATGCACCTACCGGCTGAGACTGTCTATTGTACATGTGTGATTACACTTTCTGATACCACTTTTCCATGTGTGTGTGTGTGTGTGTGCGCAGAGCCAGACTTTGTGGGTTCAGCCCTGGTGAGGGAGAGCAGTGGCAGTAAAGAGGGAGACGACGACAAAATCTACTTCTTTTTCAGCGAGCGAGCGTTGGAGCTGGACTGTGACACTGAGCTCACTGTGGCCAGGGTGGCCCGCGTCTGCAAGGTAATACTTAGGGTGTTAATCAAAACTGACAAGAACAGATTGAATCAGGAATCTCCTAAAACTGCCTCATTCTCTCTTGCTCCGCTGGGGAGAACTTTACTAATGATGAAACTCAGGGAAAAGCACAAACTAATTCAGTAAAGTGACTATGTAAAAGTGCACAGAAATTGGTGTGAAAGTCCAAAACAAGTTTTCACTGCAGCATCATAGTTTAATGCAAGCTTGGCTTAAAATCAGCTGTTTGCTCCAGCTGTTTTGGCAGCTGCCTCCGAGCATTTAATCATCTGAGACAGCTGTTGCTAACCATTATGGACTTACAGATTTCAACAGGAGATGCCTATATAAGGAGGGAACTGGTAGAGCTGTTCTACAGCTGGATATGTAAAGCAAATATACTGTATGCGCTCATATTAAGCCGAAAAATCAAACTTGGAATAGCCGACTGTTACTTACAGCCAAGTTGACAGAATGATGCTGTAATTCAGCAATATTTGCTCTGCTTTTTATTTCATTTCCATGCAAGGGATGCAATCTTCCAAAACTTAGAGCACAGAACTCTGTAGATAACAAATAAAGGAAGTGCTTCTTTTTAAGAGAAGGCTTAAAAGATCACAGTCCTCAGTCCATCAATATGAAAGTTAGGTCATTTAGCAACCCTAAATTGTTAATAGGAATACATTTGAATGTCATTGGTTGTTGGTTTCCATGTGTCAGCATTTGCTGAACTAGTAACCTATTCTGAATTAACTCCGCCCCTCATCCAAAGTCAGCTGTAATGGGCTTTAGCTTACTGCAACACAGCAAAGAATCAGTGCTTATAGATAATGGATGGATGAATTTCTTATATTTTGACTTGAGGACATATTAAAGTTCACATTTTGTCATCTTTAACCTCCTGTGTTTTATGTATCCGTCCAGTAATCAAGAAAATTTAAATTGTACTGCATCGTCTGACCATCTTTTATAACAGTACAGGGCAGTCTGTTGTCTGCAAGTTTTTTATCCAACCTGATCTAGTTCTTAAAAACAGAGACAAAACTAAGGAACAGGGCTTTAAAATTCAGCGTTAAGAATAATGCCACAACAATGCACAAAGACAGGACTCCCGCCCTGTGCTTCAATTTGACCAACAGCAGCAAGAGCAACTGAACTCAGCTCAACACCTGTTAACTGACGATGTATTTTGTGTAGACAATTACATTGACATGAAGCGATTTGCCAATTATTGCAGTGATTGGCTTAATAAATGACCTTGTTAGTATAACTGATTATATTTTATGCACTACAGAAATTACAGCCACATGTCAGAGATGCTTCTTGTTGTCAGGAGAGTCACTCAGTGAGACTTTTGAACTGCAATTCTATGTAAGTTGATTGATATCAGTGACCTTTAGTTAACAGAGCGAAGGTTTACTGACATGTTAAACGTGCTACAATATCATCTGAGTAAAATTTAAACTAAAAAACAGTGACAGATTGTTAATAGTCTGAGGAGATGTGTGTAATCAAGTGTACAATATATTATGTGCTGTTTTATGGGAAATGCCCTTTAATGTCTGCACATTGACGAACAATAAAGGTCTTTGAATGAAATTAGAAACAGATGCTCACACATGATGTGTACTCAAGCAGTGAATAATTTAGTGCATTCTGCTGATATTTCCATTGCAACAGAAGCACAATGTCTCTATCTCACTGCTGTAATATGAGCATTTGCATTTTTTTAATTCCCGTTTTACAGCTTCTGCAATCACTGAGGATAATAGGAATAAGACGTGTCTGGCAGGCATGCCTCTTTTGAGCCCACAGAATACTCTTTACTCATCAGTATATATAAAGCAATGTTTATTTCATAATGGAATATTATTATTATTATCTTAATCCTGCATTTCAGTGGTGCCCTTGAACATTTCAGGGTCTAAATGCTCCTTAAGAGGCTCTTCCAACATGGCAGCAGTTCAGTCAGTCAGTTCATGTGGAACAACTTCAGTATATGTACAAAGATGGTTTGTGGCATCCATGAGGTTAGGATGAGGCTAATGAAATGCAACATAAGCAGTGGCAGCGGCATTATAAGGCGAGAAAGTAAGCAGAGCGCTGTCAGCTTAAGGAGTAACCTGAGTCCCAGGTTGAAAAGTTGAGCTCACTGCTTTCATCAAGTCTCTCGCACCTCTAACTGTAAAAGTTGAGGCCAGGTGTGGTTTGGAGTGTGATGTTACACCTTGTGTCACATGCAATGGTGGTGTCTTCTTCTTTAGTGAAAAAATATTCTTAGTGTATTTACCCTTGATAGAGTTTCCACATCACATTCATGCATGTTTCATATTGGACCACAAGTGGCTTCCAAGCTGCAGGAGCTGTGATGCCACAAATCTATTGTGCATACGAATTTTATACTAAGATTTTAGGTGAGCGCAGAGAAACTTTCCCCCTTCAGCAGGTAAATGTGACAATAAACTTATTGTGTTAAACTCTGCATGATAAGCTTAAACATGGAAGCATCCAAGCGACCGTTAAGACTGTATATCCCCTCTCTCAGGGGGATCTGGGTGGTACCAGGACCCTGCAGAAGAAGTGGACCACCTTCCAGAAAGCCCGGCTGGAGTGCTCTCTCCCAGAGCGTCACGTCTCCTTTAACAACCTAAGGGCCATCTTCACACTTCCAGGCCAGGACTGGCGAGGGACCACTTTCTTCGGCATCTTCCACGCACAGTGGTGAGTCAGAGCACTGACAGAGACATGGACAGAGACTGTAGATACAGCTTTGTTCCATGAAATCCTCTGATTAATGTGAGTTAATTATTACATGTTTCATCTGCAGGCTGAACGGACACTATATCGCTTTGCCAACATGTCAGATACTCTGCTTTTTATTAAAATCATTGGCCAGCATTCACTCTGATATGATGGCTCTAATTATCTACTTTAGGTGTTTACTGACCGGCCTATAACTGACAGTAATGTGAGCTATTTAAAGTGGATTTAACTCAAGTGTGCTTGAATATGTTTTATGGTTTTAATGTCACCTGTACTTGACGTTGTTACCGATGATAATGAACCCATCTGCTGACCAGATTCAGACTCATTTAAGCGGGTCATTCTCTCCAAACAGCAAAAGAGGAGGACACATTTTCAAAAGACTCAGCTTTTCACAAACATTCTTTCAAAAAATAAAACACTTAATAAAAAAATCGACCCAGCATGGGTCAGTGTCATATTTTTCCCAGTAAAACTAGACTAATTTATTTGGTTGAATGAAATATACATTATTCATCACTTGTTAATACCACCCATGACCAAGCTATTTGATTTCTTCCTGCAAACAGAGATTCATTATGCCATTGGTAATTTATTATTCCCTTGAACATTTGTGAGACCGATCAGGGAAAACAAAACTCCGGTGATGCCCACTGTTTTGGCTACTGTTTTTTCGCTTTTTAACATTAAATGTTGGATAAAAAAGGCATTTCTGACATTCTGATTGAAGTAACTGTAGAGATACTTTGTTAAAGTTCTGCGATAAAAGTTGAGTTGAAATGAAATGTGATGATTAAACTTTAATGAAACATTTAGATCTGTTGACAGTAAAAACTTACTTTTGATGAGTGATAATGGGTTCACTGGCAACTAAACGATTGGCATGTGTTGGACCACTACATAACTGCAATGTGTTAATGAGTCACTTATCGACAAAGAAAAAGGAGCGAGGGTAGGAGGTTTTTCTTAGGGAGGAAAGTTGGAGTCTTTCTTCTTCTCAGGGTAATGCCCTTTGATGTGAGTCTTTTGTGTTCTTCAGTAAGATATCATATCACAAAGTGAAGGAGCTTTGAACCTCATGCTTTGTTTCTTCATTCAGAGACGTTCTGCTGCTACTGGGAAAAAAAAAGCCTAATCCTTTTTCTCCATGTGGCTTGCTGGGGATTCCTTAAAGCCCCCCGGCTTTGATAGAGATAACATTAAGATAATTGGACATTATGTAAATGATGACTCAGAGTTCAAGCCATATTTTTACTGAAGAGTCCAGCTTTTTAACTTTAGAAGACATCAGTGCTGTCCTTTGGTTTTGACATCCACTTTATAAACCTTGTGGCACTGCTGCATATTAACAGCACTGTTCCAGACTGAAGAGCCACTCAATTAATGGACACTTAGTCTTTTTTTTTCAGGTTACAGCTTTAAAAATTGAGATGTTACAACAGCAGTACACACTCCTTTAAAGCTACATTTGGAGCTGTGCACCTCCATAAATGTTCCATTACATAACTACAATAAAAGTTCAGATCGAGACTTGGCTACTTCCTGAGTACACGTCATCCTGCTAAAGAACCAATCTGGCTTTTGTCCTTTTCTTTTGCTTAAAATTTGACTTATTTATCACTGTACATCTTTGTGTCAGTGGCTGACTTTAAGAGCTACATAAAAAGGCTGTTCTAATCCCACTGCATGAGCATGGAATCGAATATTTTTAGGAGATAAGGAGCACAAGTATAATTTGATGCGTCTGGGTCATGCGTCAGTATCTAATTTCAGTCCCACTTGGGGTCTAAAATTGTGTTTGTTGATCTTATCATTAGATCAAATGCATTTCCTTAGTCACAGCACTGACTGATGACTTAAGTTGCCTGTCAAGGAGGAGTATTACATGTACATCCAGCAGAGTTAAAATTGATTGTACATATGCACTGTGATTCCTGAAAATACTGATTTTAAGGCACATTTGTTCACCTTGACAGTTTGTGCATCATCATAAAAGTTCAATTTTACCTCATCTTCATGCCTTTGACATGTAAAAATATATTTAATTTTGTTTAGGATATCTCTCATCTCTCCATGTCAGTCTGGCTTTACTTGTGCTGCATTCAAAGGCTGTTTGCTACCAAAGAATTTCATTTTTCACAAGTGGATGACAGGCAATTTGTTTCTCACTTTCTACTGTCACACATTACTAATTCACTGCCTTGCCGCCATGTTTCAGGGGTGACGTGGACGTGTCAGCGGTATGCCAGTATCAGATTGGTGATGTAAAGAAGGTGTTCCAAGGATCCTACAAAGAATACTGGGAAGCATCCCAAAGGTGGGGACGCTACACTGGTGCTGTCCCCGTCCCACGGCCTGGTTCGGTAAGAAATTCAAAGTCCTCTATCTGCATATACTGTGTCAGAAATTATGTTGGGTAAATGCATATATTTCCAGACAACTTCAGAAAGCAAAAAAAAAAGCTTTGTGCACCTCTTTTTTCATCAACTACTGCATGACAAAAGAAGAGATGAGTGGGCAGCAGAGGGATAATGAAAAAGTGAGAGAGGCAAGGAGAAACGGGTGGCGTGGGGGTACTGTAGCGAGGGAAGTGAAAAAGTGAAAAAGCTGGCACGACACGAAAAGCTAAGAACGTAATGATCCAGGACGAAAGGAAAGGAAGCGGAGGAAGGGGTGTGACAGCAAGCGGAGGTGAGAGCGAGAATGAAAGAAAGATGGAGAGGAGGAGAGAAGGGTAGGAGGGGGAAGGAGAGATCTTAAAGCCAACTAGCCATGCCAACCTGTGCCAGCTGCAGCTAAAAAGTTTCCCCCTCTTCCTATTTCTTTTTTTTTTTTTGGCCCTCTCACTCTTCCCTTCATCCTTTTTCCTCAATTCCTCTCCATCCTCCATTTCTCTCCCCTCTGTCTGTGCTGCAGTGTATAACTAACTCAGACAGGGAGAACGGCTACAACAGCTCTCTGCAGCTGCCTGACGCCACGCTCAACTTTGCCAAGAAGCACCCGCTGATGGAGGACAAAGCTCTGGCTCGCCCCCTGCTGCTCACCAAGGGCGTCAACTTCACGAAGCTGGCAGTGGATCGGGTTAGCGCCCTGGACCAGCGAGCATACAACATGCTGTTCATCGGCACAGGTACAAATCGCATGAGGCTTTCTATTATTGCTGTAAAAAAAAACACTGTTGGTAGTTTTTAAAAAAGTAGTTAAAGGTCTATAATAGTGTTCACTGAAGACACATTAAAGTGAAAACAAGTCACCACTGTTAGTATTCCATCATTTTAGTACAACTCTTTTATGGCTTTCAGGGTTTTTCAATTATTGGCATTCATATGTCAACCCCTTTTAGCTTCGATTTAAACCTTAACTGCTTCCTTTAGTACACTTAAACTGATAAATTAAGCTCTTTAATCTTCCTACCCCTCAACTGACAGAATTAGCACTTTATTAAGCACAATTTTAGCATCAACTGACTCATCAATTACTTGTACTTTTCAAATGAGAGCTCAAATACATCAGTTGACACTTCATCTATTCAGTGAACTCGCTTCCACTCTCCCTGGTGGTTTTAACTTGAAATTTCACTTGCTGTCATCATTTCAAGTTTAACGAACAGTTCAACTGCTTTCAGTGCTTCAGTTTTCAAACTGAAACTTTAAAATGGTTTCAACAAATCAGCTGCTTTCAGCCCTCAACTTCAACAGATAGTTCAACACATTTAAGTGCTGCAACTTGAACTAAACTTCCATTCAACATCTCAGACTGAAGATTAACACAATAGCCTCTCACAGTACAGTCAGGACAATAAAGCACCAAACTCTCCAGTCTTTAAATTACCAGTGTGTTGAATCATCACTTTTATGACTTCATAAGTTTTATCATCACACACGTAAATTAATCTAACAAGCTTAGCTATTACTCAAACAAGCTTGTATTGGATTTCACTGTACAGTACATATTGTGTCCCTGTTACTTTGTCCTGCTCCTGTGGTGTAGTGTTCTCAATAAAGCAGTGAAAATGAATCTTAGGTGCACAGTCCTTCTTCATATTCCGCCCTGTGGGTGAGTGTGTGTTTTTGTCTATGTGTGTGTTGCGGGGAGTTGCACACAATATTTGTTGAAGAGATGAGAGCTTACATGCCATGGCAGCAGACGGGGACAGGTACTGGCATTAGGTACAGTGGCACAAAACAACATACCATCTGGCCAGACTTCAGCCGAGTTTCAATTAAGGACTTGATTTGCATGCTGAGATCTGTCTTCATGCATCAAAGGAAAAGTCCACATACGTGCAACTTAATTAATATCTCTAGTCAATAGCCATCGGGCCCATATGCAGGTGTCCTGTTCTGGCATGGATCTGAAGTCAGCCCCCCCTCCCACAGCCTTAATCTTGAATAACACAGATCTGACAGTGGATTCCAGGGAATGTGAATCTGAATGCAGCCCGACTCATGAATGGAGAAAGAGGCGACTGCTTACCATTCAGATCACTGCAGCAGCAGAGTGTCTGTGGCAACTGACAGTGTGACAACAGCGGACTCAGGGCTTCTCTGCTGGCAAGAATGTAGGCCAACCTGGACACACACATGGACGCACCAGCACACACATGGTCACACACGCACACGTGTAACACTCACAAATTGATATGTACACACACACATACACACACACACACACACACACACACACACACACACAAACACTCACACAGACGGCTACACACACTCACACTCCCTGAGCCAAGTGCAGTCATCCCCGCTTGTCGTGCTTCACAGCACAAACTCAACAGGGCCCTTGGCAGACGTGTGCTCATAGTGCCAATTGGGCTGCGGGCTTGATTAGGTATTAGCTGCAGCATAGCGACAGCTGATGTGAAAAGAGAGAGAGAGGGTGCGCTTGTCGAGACTGTTTTTCAGAAAAACCAAGCTGTGGGATTGAGGGATTAGGCGACACTGGTCTCTGACGCCGCGAGGACGAGTGTGATGATATGCCTGCTGCTTGCTAAGCCAGTGCGCGTGTGAGTGAGTGTGAGTGTGTGTGTGTGTGTGTGTGTGTGTGTGTGTGTGTGCCCGTGCGTGTATTTTCTTCTCTCATGCCTCCCATTGGCTACCGGGTTAGCTTTCATATTATCTGTGACAGTCTCTTAATCAAGAGAACCACACAAGAAAGCACATGTCAGCACGTAGCACTCCTCCATCCATTTATATCTATACACACACACACATATACACACATCAAGGTCACCCCACCAGCTGTGCCTGAAACGCCTTTCATCACAGGGGATCTAAACTTGTGCACAGTGCCCTACATGAAAGGAGCACAGGATCTCCTCTTCCTCCTCCTCCAGCATCAGCTCCCCACACACTGCTTGTAAACGTCTTCAAATGTCTCTGATAATATTACCATTACCCAGGGTCTAAAAAATGCCAGGAACAGCATCTCAATTCATTTTAAATTCACCTTTAGTTAGTTTCTCCCTGTGCCGGACTCAGCTCAGTAATGCAGCTGTACATTCTGGCAAGAAAAGTTGTTTTCGTTTTCATTTGCTGTCTTTCTCAGTTGCAGAGTAGCATGAAATGTCAGTGCAGCTGGTGTTGCAGTTCCACAAATCGAAGTTGATGAAAGTTGTAGACAACCTGATGACACTGCAGCTATGTGCATGCATTTTTATCATGTATGTGACCATAATCTGACATTTCCTATGGAGAGTAGTTCATTTTTGTCTTTTTTTTCAACACATAATTTTTATTATTATAACAACAATAATAATATTAATTGAGAGTGTATTCTAAGGTGCTTCAGTTTCTAAAGCCTTGTAGTTTCACCTTGGCTTCTCCTGCTGTGACAATCAGGGTTAAACATTAAACCTTTTAAAAGGCCATTGTCTTAATTGAATTTTATTCAGCTAGTCAGCATTACAAGGCACATTAACTGATAGCAAACAGGGAACACAGTCAGTGTGTTATTGGCAATCAGTATAGTTCATGAGCAGTAGCTAAGGGTTGTGTTCAGTGGCAGACGTGATGATTTTTCAGCCAAAGTTTGAAAATTAAAAAAAAAAATGTTTTGGCATCAAAGTAGTCTGCTGCATATTCTAAAAAATCAGCAGTAATTATTTAATGAACTTCTTTGCCCTCACAGGTGTCTTTCTGTGAATATTTTAGTATGTCATTAATATTTAAGTATAATACTGTGCAGGTACAGCAGTGTTTGTTTAGAGA
>JAPZDV010000022.1:4241506-4276657 GCA_029814665.1 Acanthurus lineatus
ACCAGTAAATTTATGATATCATATTTTTGTTATTAAACTAATCCAGTGTGCAGTACCAAGTTTGTGAGTATGTTTGTAATTTTTAGTATCTATAAAGGAAATGTAAATGAGCTGGTCTGCTGTCAAAGGTGTTATTGGGTATTTTTGCAATGGGACTCTGAAGTGCTGAAGCTATCTGTTCTGTTTTTATGCATGCCATAAAAAAAAAAAACGCCCCAAGGAGATAAAGAAAGTCTGTGTCTTTGTAGTGAAGTTAAATTGAAAGTTTGACGGAACACAGCAGAAGTGAAACGAGCTGACTCCTCTTCTCTCCTCCCGTCCTGTGTTTGACAGCGGACGGCTGGCTGCAGAGGGTGGTGATTCTGGGCAGCGAGGCTCATGTGATAGAGGAGATCCAGCTGTTTGAGACAGCGCAGCCAGTGGACAGCCTGACCATTTCCCACTCTAAGGTAAGGATAATGGAACGTGAAGTCTGTCAGTTATTTAAAGAATTTTTTTTCTTCCAGTGGAAATTGCACAATGAATTGCTTTTACTTTGTTTATATCTGTCCGGATTCATTTTTGTTGACATGATAACAGAACAGCCTCAATACAACAAATTGAGGCAGAAGGGAATTTAATGAGAAAAAAGCAGCTCTATGTCTTTGTTTTTTGAGTTTGAGCTTCCAGCTGCTCCCACTCAGTATAGGAAATCCGAGCCATGTGCATATTGTCATCATGGACTCCCAGCTTCACTGTTTTCTGTCTTTTCCAGAAATGAGAAATCTTAATGGACTCTCAGGGGAAAAGTTGTTCAAAGTTTCTTTGTTGTTATGGTAATCTCCTGGCTGGCCAGAACATCCAACAATGTTCTGAGCTTCATCTGATTATATCCCCTGAAAGTGTAGTTTTGGTTCCATTAGCGTGTTTTGCTGTTGCATCACTTGTTCATTGGTATTCAGTGACAACAGCAGGACTTTGTCTTCTGCTGATCTGTTTATACTCTTTTTGCCAGACACTTACAATCATAGATCCATTGACACGAGACAGGCAGTCAGCACGGTGCCATTGGCCCAGTGCCACTCAGCAGATGTTTTTATCATCACTGCCCTTTTTTCAGATCAAGTGTCGCCTCATGAATCGTAAACCCTCTTCACAATAACAGTAATTACAATCCTTCACCGCAGCAGGGACTTGAACCCCTGCCCCTGTTGTTTTCTCAAACTCCCCGCCATGTCAAATGAGCGTGTGTTGACACCGGCCGGGTGTCCCTCACAGCTCTGCTATGGCGTGTCCGCCGATCGATGCACTTCTGACGGGGCGTTCCCGGCCCCAAAGCCCGCTGCTTATCTCATTAATGCTGGCTTAGCCGCGACTAGACATTTTATAACAGCTTTTGCGAAAAGAGCGCAACCCAGATTGGATTGGATGAGGGTCAGGGGGTTGAATGTTATTGTAATTGAGAGTGATTATCCCATTATCTCCTCCTACCCCTAACTGAGTCGCTCTCCCTCTCTCCCTGTGTTTATCTTCTGTCTTGTTTTTCATCTCTCTCTGGTTTCTGTCTCTGGTTGATGGCTGGACCTGTTCTTCGTCTTCCTCTTTCTCCCTTCGTCACTCGCTGTGTGTCTGTAGAAGTACGTCTACATCGGCTCTCGTTTGGAAGTTCTCCAGCTGCCCTTGGCCAACTGCAGCCGCTATCAGTCTCAGCCAGACTGTCTGCTCGCCCGGGACCCCTACTGCGCATGGGACAGCGAGGGTCGGGCCTGTGTCCGCATCGACCTCCATCGCGGGTGAGACGAGTACCTATGTGCACCCACGCATTCATCATGTTTTCTATACTAAATTTACACCAAAATTGTGATTTTCAGTGTTTGTTTTGATATTTTAAAAGAAGTTGCAGATTCCAATATTAAAAAAAAGCCTCTGAAGCAGTATTAAGATATTATGTGCACCTTGAACTCTACATTGACACGAGTACTAATGACAGTCTTTTGGTTAGAAGTAGGCAGCTCCTCAAAAATAAAGTGGGTTTCATTGCAGGTTTTGAAGACTTTCGCCCTGAAGCTGTTGCATAACATCCTCCTGATTTACATGCTGTAATTTCCCTGGGCACTCTTGTAAAACTAAACTAACCAAATGTCAATATTATATTTACAATTCATCAGAGGAGCCTTCTGCATATCAGCGCTGAATAACTTTTACTCTATGTGTTTAATGATAAAAGGCTGATATATTGTTTTTGGCATGATAGGCACATTTAAAGGTTTTCTGTGGTTAAAATGTTGACGTTATCTTGCAAAAGTCTAAATTTGTTTTGATGTGTTTTTAATGATTACAGTTAACTATCATTATTAATAATATTACACAACAGATTGCACAAACACATTGAATCCATAGTTGTCTGTGCCAATCTGTGTTTCTCAGTTCTGGTGTGAGACCGTCATTAATCTCCTGCTCTGCTTTCTGCCCTCTCCCCTCCAGGTCCACCTCCTCTCTGTCACAGGATCTCATGCTGGAAAGATTCAGCAGGGGAAAAGCAAAGTTCGATAAGCCCGTCTCCATCCCCAGCCCCGGTGAGTATGAGGCCACTCATCAGTGGTGGCCCCTTGTGGGAATTCACTGTCACTGCAGGAGCCAGTCAATAGCAAGGCTGAGGACAGACTTGAGTTGGTCTGTGTGAATACATTTGGATTGAGCTGAATAAATTGAATTAAGCAGAGAGCTTTCTGCTGTAGAATATAAATTGGAATTATTATGGATGCTTCTATAACCCTTTTTTCTTGCAACCCTTTTTCCTCCCTCCTGCTCTCCTCCTTTTCCTCTGCAGAGCACTCCCGTCTGAGGAACGTCACAGTAGTGGTGGGCTCTGACATGGTGCTTCCCTGCCAGCTGGTTTCCAATCTGGCTCAACCCTGTTGGGTTCTCAACGACCGTGAGCTCCAGCTGGGTGACCCCGAGGCAGGAGGGCCACGCTTTGACCAGACCCTCAAGGCCCTCGTCGTCCCTGAAGCGGGCCAGATGCAAGCAGGTCGCTATATTTGTTACTCCGAGGAGCAGGGGGTCAAGTTTCAGACAGAGCGCTACCAGGTGGCCGTGGTAGCCAGCGCACCGGTCTTCATGGAGGCCCGAGCTCCAGACAGCAGCATGGGCCTCTTCTGGGTGTTGGTCATCACTCTTGGAGCAGCATGCCTGCTGCTTCTTGTGGCAGCTCTTTACCTTCGTAGGAGGCTGAAGCTGGCACTGGGAAAAGGAGCTGACATGAAGCCTCTTGAGAGCACCTTGGTCTACCCCATCACCCTGCCCAAGGAGCCACCCACCTTTGTGCCCAGCAAGATGCCCAGCGACGAGGACCGTTTCTGGGAGACGGGCGCCAACTACTACTACTCAGACGGCTCGCTGAAGATCGTTCCCGGTCACGCCCTGGGGCCCAGCAGTGTCAGCAGCACAGCGTCGCCCAGCGCCATCCCCGGCCAGCCCATCCACTCCCCCAGCCGTCTCAGCCTCACCAATATCCGAGGCTCCGGTAGCAACGGCTACATCCGCCTCAATCTGAGCACAGCAGGGGAGGAAAGGGCTAGCGGGGCTGGCGCTGGGGGCGGTGGGCTGGGAGGCCTGGGCATGGGCGGGAACGATTACTCCAGCCCATTCAAGGAAGAGCTGAGGCGCACTCTGCAGCAGAGAAGCGTGCTGCCTGATGCCAACCCAGAGGAGTCATCCGTCTAGGCCTGTCCTCCTCCGTCTCCATTCCCTGAGTTGGAAAAACAAAACAACCAACCTACCTCCCTCCTTTTGAGGATGCCGCTCTCTCTTTCAGTGACACGCTGTCAATTCCCCGTGCTCTCTCTTTCTCTCGCTCTGCCAATGCCTGTTTGGCTCACTGTAGACATTTATAGCACACAGCATGTTAAATATACACATTCATACACCATGTTCGCCAACATGCACTCCTGTTATTATTGTGTTCTGGGCAACATGCAGACATGGTTGTGGCTTTTTCTTCTTCCACTGTGCAATCGCCACTTGTGTAAATTGTGTATTTAAAAAGGCTGAACGCAGAGGAGAACACCTCAAGCATGGAAACTGAACAAATGGCGTTACATGACTTCTGAAGGGCACATTTCTGTTACGTTGGGTGGACCACCTGAGTTTTTCGGCCGCCGTGCTGAAACCAGTTGACGAGCGGCAAAACGCAACTAACTGGAAATATGAACTGCTTCTCTGTCCTTCTGTTCCTTTGGGACTTTTTCAGCTTACTGCACTTAAAAATCTGGAAGCGCGTCTTCCCTTTTTGTATTTGTGAGCCAAGAGTGTGAGAGCAGTATAAAAAGACTAATTAATCTCGAAGCAAGACGACAATCATGTCCCTGTAGCTGGAGCTCTGCGTGGGACCGAGAGGAGAGGAGTGAGAGCGAGAGACAAAGAGAGAGGAAATTAAATGGAAAATGAAGTGAATTGGAGTGAAAGACGCGAGGGGGTTTTTGAATGAAGGACAATCTCTCAAGACTTTCTCTGCTCAATTTGTATTGTTTTCCTCCCCACGTGTTGTATTTACCCCTGGAGAAAGTCCTCGATCCCTTCCTCTTTAATTTGTTGTGATGGTTAGTTTGAATTAAGAAATGTCTTGTTCTTTTTTTTCTTTGTCTTATGAACTACAGCAGTGTTCAAACAGTCATCAAGTGACTAATGGCTGCCCTCTGTGAATGAAAATGTGAGGGCGAGCGATGTCATTCCTCGCTCAGCCCTGCGTGGTGACCTTTAAAAGCACCTTTCAAGTCCAACATACTAAAAGTGCACTCCAAAAGACTTTTATTAACAGAGTCGTCTCCTGTTGGAGCCCCTTTTGGACATTTGTGCATCTCCACAGAAAGAAAAGGCTATTTGCATTCAGTGCTCAGCAGCGGAACAATAACTGCACACTTAATTCCAAATTGAAGTTGTCGTGACGAAATTAGGCATGGAGAATGTAGTTGAACCCTCACTGTTACGACCGCTGTGGATGTCTTAATAAGTGCTTTATATCTCGTGTCTCTGATGAGGGTGGTAACTTGCACTGCCAAGAAGGAAACTTCCCCTCCCACACACACACACACAGACTCAAACACACACGAACAGTCCTCTGAATGCCAACCATCCTGGACTTCAGTGCACTCTTAAACCCCATGAAACCCCTTACTCTTACCTATGCCCAGAGACTGACCCGTGGCTACTGTGGACTTAAAAAGAGGAAGAGCACTGTAAAACACACCGACACAAAAAGATGACACACAGTGTTGATGGAAGAACGGACAGACGGATTGATGGCTGCCCTGCTGACAAGTTGCTGGCTGCGGGCGGGAAGCAGCCGTGAGCAGGTAAAAGCCTTTGTTCCACTTCATTACATTCATGCCAATAGATTAATGCAAAGTCCCAACCTCAAATGATTTTCAATTGAGCTTTTTGGCTGCTTAGCATAGTGTTTACTCTTATTCAGTGTAAGTATTTAGTTTGGCTCCCTTTTGCTCAACTTATCTTTTAAAGGAATAATTTATCATCTTAAAAATAATGCCAGTGCTTTATTGCTGAGAACATCAATTCCACTCTCATGTCTGTCTGTTTATTTAATATGAAGCCGCAGCTACAGGTAGTTAGCTTAGCTCGCAGGTGAAAAAGAACATCAAAAAATTTGCTATCATTGATTAGTTCATGGCAAATTGCTGAAGGAGATGAGTTACACAGCTCTTGTCACATGCACACGCAGTTCAGGTCTTTGAGTTATTATGCAGGAAGCTTGAAGTTAATAACTTTTATGATTTTTTTTTAACGTAATTGAAAATGACAAGTCAGCAGTGTCTGAGAGAATGGACCACATTGGCTTTCCTGCAGTTATTTCCTCTCTCCAGCTCAAGGACTCAAGCAGAGATGTGCACGGGGACATGCAGGCAAACACAAGGGGGCGTTGGGCCTTTTAACAGCAGCAGGGATGCTGAATTCAAATGTAGCTCAGATGACTTCAGGAAAAACCAATATTGTCCATTTTCTCAAAGCGCTTCTCAAAGCTACACATGCATATAAAAAGAGCTGTATAACTTACTGTAACTAATCCCTCCACCTTAGGCCATAAATGTATAAATTACTTCTTGTATATATATTGGTTTTTAAATCCGTACAAAAACAAGTTTTAAATGCAACGAAGTCAGAGTTCTCTAGTCAAGAAAATGTCTGGTAAATAACCTCAACATCACACATCACAGTTTTTGTATGTATTAAACTAAGGAGACATAATGTGTTAGTTATTGAGCTTTAGAGGTGCTGACAGGTGGATTTTTTTGAACTAGCTGTTTCCTATTTATGACATGAGAGTGGTGTCAATCTCCTCATCTAACTCTCCGAAGAGAGAAAATAAGAGCATCATCTTAAATGTCAAACCTTATTGAAAGGACAAGACAATACAAATTACCATTAGTTGGTCACTTAGCTTCTGCTGCATCAAGGTAACACCACTTGAGCTACTTGCAGAAACACTCAGACTTTTCTTGTGATTATAACATCAAGTGGTGGCATGACATCGATGTCAGGCTTGAAAACTGAAACACCATCAACTCAATGTGGTTAATTTAGCCTGATTTATATTTAGAGTTATTTCACATCAGAATGTATTATCAATCTGAGTGAAGTGTTCTAATGCCGAAGTTAGCATTTAGCTCAAAGCACCGCTGTGCATAATTAGAGCCTCTGGCGTGGCTGTCAACTCTGATTACATCATATGTTCAGCACCATTTGATCACCCTCCTTATTTTATTTTATTATTTTATTTTATCTATTGACCTTTATTTAACCAGGCATGTCTTGAAGAGGAAAGAGTAGGTAAAAAAAATAGAAATATCAAATGAACCAGCTGAACACTATTCTATTCATTTCCCACATGCAGTCTCAAACACATGTAACAAGCAGGTAGCTAGCAGACAACCGCTTCAGACAGCACAGACACAGAACAGCAGTTGCATACACAAGCAGTAAGACAAAAGGCCAAGCAAAGCAACAGCAGCAAGAAAACAAGAAATATGCATCAAAAGCCGTCCTTGTGCACACTTTCATTAAAATAGAGGGAGAGACGGGTGCATCAGAAACGCTCCTTTCATGGCAAAAGATAAGAAAAGGAGCAGCACTGCCCACAGCCTGCTACTGGAACATTTTATACAAAAAAAAAATGTGTTTCAATCTGACAAGGATCAAAATAAGTTGACCTGAGGAAGACCTTTGTGAGAATGAAACGTTTCTTTATTATGTTCTCCCTGCAAGACTTAGACCCTATATGGGACCTTTTCATACCAATCTTCGACTCAAAACTGACAGATACAAATACATATTAGTTTTACGGCTGCTGCAAATTCTTCAATACCCTTGTCTATCATTTATTCTGTTTTCCAGTCACACTTTTATTCATGGTGACTTTCAACAAAGTTTAATGAAGTGTTAGTACGAAGTACCAGACTAAATGACCTAATTTGCCTACAGGCCAGTCCTCATAAAATGTGATCTGTTCCATGTTGATGTAATAATTTCCCCAAAATCAACCTGTTCTCACTCCCAACTCGCCACATACAGCAGCTCGGTTTAGGATCCTTTGGCATCATGTAGTGTCTGCGTGTGGCACACCAGGCTTTTAATTAGCTCCAGTTTAAACCCATTCATTACGATATTGGACACTCCTCTGGATGATTAGAAAGGGCAAAAATTTCCTGAGAGGCAAAGGTCAGGGTAGATATGTGGAGCCTTTGATGGACTTTCAGCTGGGAGACCAGGGCTCAAGTTATGGGTATTGAATGTAACCTCTATATTTAAAACCAAAATAATTTTATAACATTTCTTTTTTGTTTTGTTTTTTTTTGTTTTGTTTTAAAAGTGGGTGGCAGTAATGCTTCTTGAAACAGGTTGCCAGCAGCCAAAATACAGAAAAATTCTTAATTCTCATCACTCAGTTCGCACACTATTGTGTAGTTAGAGTTAAAGACTCTCTCCAGCTCTTTACCTTTTTTAGTGTAATACATTCACCAAAAAACAGACAAAATGAACAATAAACAAAGTTAAAGATGAATTTTACTAATAGCTCATTTTTTTCGCTATGAATTTTGCAATAATATTATTGTAAACTCTCAGGATATCATGATAATCATGCAGTGTAAATCTGATAATGCGATGGTTCAAACCCCAGGGGAAAGTCAACCTTGTTTTCCTGAACCGTACCAAGAAGGAGTTTTGGTACAAAACTGTGACCCTTTCACGACATTAAACACGCTAAAAAAGGCAACCCTTTCATGAGGTTAACCACATGTTAGGAAGACTTTCTAGTTGTAAGGCTTTGCAGGCTGCACACTTCATACTGAAGCGGTAGGCAGTGTCCTAAAAAGTGACAATGGGGGGTCCTGTCCAGTCTTCCATATGTGATCAGTCAGAAGTGAGAATGTGTTGCAAAAAAATATAACCTATTTTCTGATGACATTTCAAGGGAACTTTGAAATAGATGCTTCAAATAATGCTTCATATATTTATGTTACTAACTTAAGATTTTGTCCTCTTTCTGTGCTTTGTCCATCAGGGGTGGCTTTTGTTTTTTGGGATGTGTCTGTCAGGACCATAAGAGTACAGCAAGAAGAAAGGGGAGAACAAAGCTACCTTGTTCTGCCCCACTGTGTACAGGGCGCTGAGAGAGATGTAGAATATCAAGATGATCCCAAGGTTGAAGAGGTACTCAGCCATCAGCACTCCATCCTAGTGTTGCATGATCCTCTGCAAGTGGACTGTACTTGATATGATCATCCTTGTACAAGTGCATCATTTTGATCGATCATTTTTTGGACTTTTACAGACACTAATATGTGGAACACTAATGCTCTCTTTGAAAATGAAAAACAAAAAAATGTCTGATTTTATGG
Source organism: Acanthurus lineatus (assembly GCA_029814665.1). NCBI lineage: Eukaryota > Metazoa > Chordata > Actinopteri > Acanthuriformes > Acanthuridae > Acanthurus > Acanthurus lineatus. The sequence goes on from JAPZDV010000022.1 coordinate 4,250,401, forward strand.
TTCAAGGGTTGTACAGGAATTCATGGCTGCGTTTCAACATGTTTACTTTTTCTGTGCCTCTTCACTTTTTGGATAAGCCAAAGTAGACTGCAGTTGCTTTTGTTCTTATCAAAACACCTAAATTAATTTGATCAGATTCCAGATGGATATTTAAGTCCCAGCAGTCCGTCCACTTTGCTTCCCTGAGCTGATGTCGGCAGCCTTTCTGCATATTTTATCTACGGCAAAATTTTCCCTCAAGCAAAACGCAAAAAAGGCTTGAGGCTGATGGACTTCCTGTTTGCTTCCTGTTTATATGTCAGTAGTGATCTACTGAACCCAGATTTCTTTCCCCTAAATGAAGAGTAAATAATGTAATAATTTTTCAACATTTATTTAATTTTTCGGCCCCCTAAAACCAAAAATGTATCTGTTTAATCAAAGCAGATCAGTAATAGAATGTCTCCACTATCTATTATGAAATCCCCTGAAGCAGACAACTAAAAAATATTAGATCTTTACACTGGTACTTAGTTTTGTCTTAATATATTTTATTTTCCTGTTACCATTGGGCTTTTTTTAATATAACATGTTGCAAAATCTTTAAAGATAAAGGAATACAGGTCTCAAGCTTGAAAAAAATGCATGTGTAATGTACTTTATGTGCATTTCATTGGTTCTTTTGTTCATAATATTTTCTCTCACACAAGGCTTTAAGTTCTGCTGTTTTTCCCCATTATTATTTGTATTATTCTATTATAACTCCAATTTTAGTTTGCCCCATTTTTGCTTGTCTGTTATTGATCTTTTATGTTTGTTTTTAAAATATGTTAAGTAACTTATTGCTCTTGTACAAACATGTTATTTATTGTCATTGTACATATGTCCCTTATTTTTTATATGTGTATATATACACAAATAAAAATAGAGATACTTGAGGCGTGTGAGTTTGTTTGTTTAAGAAGTTCAACAATTTTGCACTTTAAGGTCATTTTACTAGTCAGTTTAGTTAACGGGTAAATAAAATTCAGTTTGTAAAAACAGTTGTTTGATTTTGTGGCTCTGGAGGAGCTTTGTCATACTGAAGTCATATGAGCTATCTCAGTGTGGGTTTGTGTACTGTACATTTAAAACAAAAGCTTCTATTATAAACTGGAGGAAGAGTGGGTGCTCAAGATTGACTCATCTAAAACCTAAAATTTAGGATATCTGGGCCTCTGAAGCCTCAATATTAACCATAATTTTTAGGTCTGTCTTTTGTGAGTCCCCAAACTTTGTAAAGGAGCCTTCTCCTAACACATCTGGAAAGTGACACATGGAAAGACAATTGGACAGTGTTTCTGAATGAACCTAAAAAATGAACCTACAGCTATTATAAACAGACAAGTAGGCAACAAGATAGGTTTATCTATATAGGTATATATACAAAGCAGCAATAAATATCAACATTCAATGTCTTTAAAAAACTGAAGTATTTCTATTTAAATATTAAAAACTACATATAGTGCAAAAAATTAAATATTGAGTGGATGTGCAGGATCTGTATTTGACAGTGATGGAAGCTATGCAAATGTTGAGGCACAGTGTGTATTTTAGAAATGTAAACCTATCATTTAAGTTTGTAGGAAAGTGGCTGTTTTAGTGTTACTCTATAAAGAAAAGGATCTTGTGTTTTTTTCATACTGTGCTCAGTAGCTCTTACCAGAGGATGACGTTCAAGTTTGAGTCCTGAATGGAGGGCAGATTGGCACCAGTGGTGTTTTCTTCAGCACTGACTGTCTGTTGTTGTCTGTTTCTGTCCTGTTTAGAGGCCTATTCAAACCAGACAGGGTGGCTGCGAGGAGAACAGGTGGGATGGCTGCAGTGTAGAGCTAGATCAGCAGCTCCTGAGGCAGGTTGAACTGAAGCAGGTGCAGGAGTTTTACTTCTATTGAGTCTTTTGATGACAGATTCTACACCAATGCACCAATATATGGTCTTGGGTATTTGTTAATCCCAGAAAACTTGAAGCAGACACCTTGCTGGTAGGCATGATAATGGGCAGCATTGGTTGGCCCCTCCGCGAAAAGTCCACTGTCACCTCCCCATTTTGAGTGTTTTTAACTCCAGGATACTGTGACCACACGAGAGGACTGGCTGTTAATCCTCCTGCCTGTATGCAGACTCACCACTGTCACCACTGTGGATTAGGCCGGTGACCACTGTGTCGTCTGCAAATTTCAGGAGTTTAACAGACTGTCCCCTGAGATGAAATCTTTGATGAAGAGGGAGAAGAGCAGTGACCCAGTGAGCCCACTTTACTGGAGGGGCACAAGCGTTGATTGTCTGGTTGCTGGATGTGATTTTCACCTGCTGCCTCCTGTCTGTCTGTAAGTCTAGGATTGATTTAACAGGTAGAGGCTGGCACAGTGAGCTGGGTGAGTTTAGGAGACTAATTTCCAATCAACCTAAATCACTTGGAACAGTTATCATTAGATGTTGAGATTTGACAATTGATAGTTGGCAAAGAAGCAGAGATGTAAATTGCTTAAGTGCTTCTGCGACTTGTATTTGCAGAAGTGCAAAACAAGCATGACCAAATTAACCAAAAAAAAAAGAGTGAGCAGACCAAGGCAACAACAATTCAACGCTATCTCCATCTCTTAGATGAAAAACTTAAGAGAAAGAAAACTCAGCATCAGGAACAAAATGAAAGGCACCTTGAAGATATGTTACTTACATTCATTTGTTAGTCAGTTAACCTATACAATCCTATTTAAAATATTTTTCTGTTAGAGAGAGATGAATTTAAAAAAATCAGGTCAACATTCACACACACATTTACACACTAACATCAGGTGTTTACTTGATTACGTGCCAAGTGCTCATCAAGAAATCACACGATGGAACAGCCTGTGTCTCAAAAACACTGAAGCTTCCATCGACTTGCGCAGCCTTGCCTGGTGTAAATAGGAGAAGCCACACGCTTAATGTGGTCCACAATCCCGACTGTGGAGAGAAGCACAGTCCCATCTGATCTCAGTGAAGCTTCTCAGCGGCACCATAGACTCTGAAACCTCACAAAAGGAGGAACCCTTTGTGATTGCAACAGGTGTGTGTGAGAGTAAAGGTTTTCTGAGCTTTTGAAAAAGTAGACCACAGTTTCTGATTTTTTTTTTCTGATTTTCAGACTCACAGATTTATGCAAAACCATTGTAAACCACATTAAAATATGGTAATTTATGTTTAAATACATTATTCATTGCTTTTTACTGAAGAGCTATTCATTCTGGTTTATGCTGGTGGTTGTTTGACTTGCACTTATTTCACAAGACTTCACAATTAAGAATCCAAAAGAAGAGAAAGTGACTGGACACAACCTAGGCTACTACATTGCCTTGCTGTGGCAAATGGCACTTTTCTGTGCCTGTAAAGAAAAAAAGGACATTACTGTCACACTATATAACCTCCGACAAGGAAATGCTGATAGCTCCCTGTTGGGCTGACAGATTAGGGGAGTTTTAACGTGAAGCATCAGTTCAGCTATGAGGGAACAGTCAGAGAGAGAGAGAGAAACAGCCCAGTTCCAGCTGTTTATTACAAGGCCGTCAACAGCAGATGGGGCCCTGTAGTCAAGGGAGCAAGTTTCAGTCCAGCTGGATCACAAAAAAAAAAGGTTTGTTTATTTATTTATTTTTACCTCAAACTGATGGGTTGGATTCTTTTTGCTTTTGTAAGCATCCAGGCTATAATCAGTGATTGCCGATGATTTAAATAACATTATGGTATGTCAGCCAAGCCATTCACTTAATCAACAAATTTTCTGTTGGTGTTCGTTTCCTTGCTCTTGTACATTTCAACCGAACTCATAACCCTACTTCTGCAATCTGCAGCAGTTTTCCATCTTAAATCAGTCACTTTTCACAGATAGCTGTTTGAAAGCGCAATCGTTTATAGCATTTATAATGCTTAACAACCTTAATGTGAGTGAGTGCGCAAACGTTGATTGTGACAAGGCTAAATGCGAAAAGCGAGGGTAACCAAGGATAAATGGGTACCGGCCCCTTATTGTTGTGATCGTAAGGTTGGCAGGAAGTTAAACGAAGTGAAATCTATTTCGGAGATCACGTGGTCGCTTGTCTGGCATTTCCATTGGCCAAATCATGTTGAACAAGTACCGGTCCCTTTTAGGCTCTCAAAAGTACGGAAATTAGTTCCTTCGAAAGATACAGTTTCTAAAATATTGTAGATACTTTTTCTGACCGTGTGGGTCGTTTTTCTGGATGTTCTACATTTTTAAATAAGACTACATAGTACATGGCGTGTTGTTGATGTCTCACACTGTATTTTAGTGCGAGCGTTGCTGACTTTTTCGCGGAGGGATTTACACCCACCACGGCAGGACGTTATTGGCTGGCCGTGGCGTGGAGCTCGATTTGAATCGCTCACTCTTCCTTCTTTATTGCTTGAATTTTAGAAGAACATGTAACAAATTATTTAGCTTTTACCCTGCGTTTTATAACACAATAGTGTGTAAGTATTTGTACATATTTTTAACGGCACATGCCCAAAGACCAGGTGAGTCTTTTGCTTGTCACTCCTTTAACTTTAATTACAAAGCTGCTGTTGCTTCTGTTTGCTAACGTCCCGTGTGTGGGGGTCATGGCAAACTATCGTACAACATTTAACGTACGTTAGTGGTATAATTTGGTTAATGGCTTCCCTGGAAAAAGTCTGTTTTTGTTATTTAGCGTTAACTGTTACCTAACAGTTCGTTATTCATTCAACAAACACATTTATTGTAATGCACATGCAGGAGGTTTCTGAGTAAGTGATGAACGTTACTCACCATTAACATAGTGTTAGCTTGTCTCGTGCTGTCATCCATCATCCGTGTCCCCCTATAACTGCAGTTAAAGCATGATTTTGCGGTTCAACTGCTCTTGAATTTTAAGTTGCATTCAAACTTTCTATGCAGATAGCTAACGTGGAGAGAAACGCTGTTCGCACTGAGGTAGATCAGATGGAGAAAATGTTGTCCCCCTCTGAAGAGCACTCCTCTCCTGTTTTAAATGACACCTCAGCCCCCCTGGATTTCTCCACACTCACACCGTGTCAGTTTGGCATCTCTGTCCAGAGTTTTGCCCCGGCGTCTTTGCCAAACCTCAAAGGTGAGAGGACTGATCCATATTTTATGTTAATCAGCTTTTGCATTTTTATAGATTTCCGTAAGCAGAAGTGTTGTCTTTGTATTGATTCAGCTGTGCTCAGCAAACACTGGCAGAGTCCAAGAGAAGAGCTATATTCATACTGTGGGGTTTGTTAAAGCCTGACTAACACTTATTATCTAGGGGTGATTCAGCTGCAAGTATGTAAAATAAATCGTATATAACATGTTTCTTGCATTGCGGTGATCCCTTAAATGTGATACATCTGTTGGTCAATTTTATTGGCCAATCTGTATATCAGTCCTGCCCTAGGCAGTATGATAGGAAATATTTTAAATCATACTATGGTTAAATATGACCTAAGCAGTAATAGATGCACCACTGATGCATGAGAGACAAAAATCAATAGGAAGTTTGTATATCCCATCTATGGCATAAGTTGGGTCTCACTGAAGAGACATAATTCTCCCGCTTGCTCTAGATAAGTCTCGTTTAGCACAAATGAAGGCAAGGCGGAGGTCCAGTATTGGTGTCCGGGGATCCCCAGAGACAAACTCCCTCATTCGCTTCATGGCACGGCACAGGATGAAGACTCCAAAAACCTTCCAAACTCCAGAGGTGAGATGCTTCTCAAGGTTTATTTGAGTGAATCTTGCACCCATTTCAAGTCATACTGGGAGTGTGAGGCAGCATTTAGATTGCTGTCTAAGTTCTCTTCGTAATTAAAAACGTTCATGTACTACTTGCATTTAATAAGACTAGTATTTTCTCCCTTTTCAATGTCTTTACTCCAGGGCAGCAATATTTCTGGCTGTAGGCATTATGTGTTAAGGTTGTCAGACATCCCACTCTCATAAACAGATTATCTCAGAAACACCTTCAGGAAATTTCTCCCTCAAATTTAACACAAACATCCAATTTGACTCAGAGTGTACTATTTACATTTAAGAGATCACAGTTCAAGGGTACTGTAACCTGACAAAGCAGGTTTTTGGCTTTACATTTTTCTGAACATCTATGGTTTTCTTTGTCACATTTGACTGACTGTCTCCAAAACACTTGAATATTTTTGTGTGTGATAATCAGTATCACAAGGAATATAAATGTGGGCTTGCTTACATGGTAGTAAACAGATAAAATAAAAAGTAAACTGCTGTATGCAGCCTTTTCCTTGAATAAAATGGAAAACATAATTTTTGGCACAAAATTTATCAAATTTAGGACTTTGTAATGTCTGGTTTTTGGACCTCCTGCAGAAAACAAATGTATAGTGCTTTAAACAAAAGCTGGTCCCTCTGGACTTCTCTTTGATTAAAAAATACAGGGAATACACGGGATGACCCAAATAAATTTGATTGCCAGAAGGCATTTGGAGTAGGAGGGATGGGGGAAGTTAAATTGCTACATGCCAGTGAAATGCCAGCATTGATTACTCAGTCTGAATGTCAAAAGGAAATGCAACATCTTGTAATTTCTGGGTATTATGGATCTTAACAAGATGCCAGAGGTGAAGCTATATCACACAGCATATCTGCAAGCAATGTAAAAGATGTGCACCAGTGAGGTCCCCTTTTAAAAGTCAGTGTGTCTGTTTTTGGTGAGACAATACAACAGAGTCATGTTACGTTTTAATTATCTTATCAGGCCTATTAATAATAAAGATGAGGGAATGTTAGACTCATGAAAAACAGACTGATTTGTAGTTAAGGCTTAAACATTCAAGAGTCACAGTAGATTAAGACGACTTAATGGGCAGAAATGTTGCCCTTCTGGGAACTACTTGAAAATGTGGGATCCCATATTGTTTCATAACATCTTAGATCTGATAGTTAACTTTATCTAATTCAAGACAAAACAGTTGTCTGTCATCCTTTTTAGTTGTTGATATAGGATCCAGTTACCAATTAGCTTAAGCCCTCTTAAAACCTTGTTTCTTCTAGTATGTTAAATACATTAACACAGTCACAGCATATTACAAGTTTTTGTAACATAACAGCTAGATAGAGAACTCATTAACATTATTTTGTTATCAATGACTAAACACTATGAAACTCTAAAAGTTTTATAGTACACTAACAGTAACAAGTTTCCATAGCTTAAAAGCCTGATAGTGTTCACGGACACTTTTTAAATCACTTCTGCACCGTAATCCACTGCAGCTGGCCTTTCTTATTTCTAGCCCTATTTAAAACATTTGGTAGTTGGACAGCCTGAGGAGGTGAACACTCAAAGCTTGAACCAACAGCATAAGTCTGCTCACAAATACAAAAGGTATGTACTAAGGATACAAATTAAAGTGCATTTAGCGATATGTTGGCAAAACATTTTCCATGTTAGGAACACAGCATTTATTGGATAGCAGAAAATGGATTGATGCTGGCTTTAAAACATTACTCAGAACTTGAGGTACTTTGAATCAGTGACCCACCCAATTCTCAAAGCTGCAGGTGGGGCTTCTGATGCTGAAAGGATGCATTCTGGAAAGAAATTTTACTCAGAAATAAGTATTCTATCACTCTGATGAGCATGGTAATGACAGAAATTTCTCAAGCATGAGACCCACTTTGACATGCATGTGAGATGATGCACAGCTTAGCAAACCATAATGTTCGTGTTGTGTGTATGCAAGGGGTATGTGATAAATGTGCTGCCTCTCACTGATGCCACTTCAGTAATTTCAGAAGTGTATGACCTGTCAAGCCGCATCACTGAGCAGATATGTTTGTTTTTGCTGTCTCAACTCTCAGCTTGTCAGAGATAGCCCCTTCCTTCCCCGGGTCGCCTCCACACTGAGGCAAAAGATGGCCTCCTTCCAGAACCTGATGGATGTGGAAGAGAGTGAGGTCTGTGGTCCGGTGCCAAGGCAGGACAGCAACACTGAAGGATGCATCAAGACAAGAGATTATCTGTCTGGTGAGACTGCCTCATTGCCACAGGATTAATAGTCCCATTTCTCAACAAGGATCTATGCCAGTGGCATTTCTTTTTGATGTCTGGAGGCACTGTTCAAAAGCAATGGATGAATGCATTGCACAGTATAAATGCGCCTAACGTCATTGTACAGCAGTCATTTCTCCTCAGCTTGTTCAGCTTCTTAACTTGTCCACTTTTTTAACTGTTTCTTGCTGAATGATGAACCCAAACCTTGTTCCTTTGATCAATTTTTTTCTCTTAAAGTTGTATTCCTGGCTAGGTTTAAATGTTGATTTGATCAAATTTATTTTTACTTAGCTGATGTGTCCCCAAGTTCCTTCTGTGCTTGTGTAGTTTGTGTGGGTGATGTTTTCTTTTGGAACATCTATGTTTTGTATGCGTGTGTTCAACTTTCTTTCTCTCCTCAGATGGGAACAGCTGTGATGGAGGGAAGGAGAACCACCCACCATTGATGACACCCACACCCAGCAAGAGGAGACGCCTGGGCCCCCAAGAAACCTGCGGAGTGGAGATTAGAGAGACCAGCGCTCTGACCCTCCACTTCAGTTTGAAGGAACAGGAGGTACATTCTGACTCTGTGCTTACTTGACTTCCATTAATAATTTAACTGAGAGGTTTTGCCTCTCTATATTTAGCTTCCATTGAATTGGCTGATTATTTTTAACTCCACTGTAAGTGGTAGATCTCACTACACAAGACCTTTTAAATGCAGGCATCCAAAAAGGGAAAAACAAGCACTCTCAACTCGAGCGAACTAAGTTTAAGTGCTGGGTTTTGAGGTTTATTTATTTATCATTGCATCTTTTTGTCCTTTTGTTGTTAACCTCTGAGCATATGTCTTGAAAAGTGCAATATCAAGTTTTATTTCTTCTGTAGCAATTTTATTAAGTTCTTTCTGTATTCAAAGTTGTCCTGTTCTTGCTGTTGTGATGCTGTGCAACAGAATGAAAACAGTGATAATTCGTTAATCATATCCACAGGAGGATGAAGCACCAGCGACACAGGCTGTGAAAAAAGAACAACTGCCATCCAGTGAGACCGTGGAAGAGGCCCAGGCTGTGCTTATATCCCCACCCCTTTTTGTGGACTCTGACCTTCAAGCCTGTTCACCACTAAAGAACCAACAGGTCAGGTCTTATCCAGACTAAGCGCACATCACAACAAAACTGGGCATGAGTTACAGAGTAATGGTGGCTTTCAGTGATGCTGCTATGTCACTCATAGCTGTGTTAGTGCCATTTAAGTAACAGAAACCATCATCATGATTCTCATGGGGGCAAAAAATCCCAACTACAGCTGAAAACTGTGAAAAAGCTGATAATTCTAAAAACAACCAGATCCAGTTAAAAGTCCTGCAGAAAGCGTAAAGCTGCCAAAGTGAGGTTCTATTTGTAGCGTTTACTATCCAAACACACATTTTTCTGAATGAAGCCTACAAAGCTTTTTGCCCTCAGGCTCAGTATTTCACACTTTTTATTGCAACATGGTTTCGAGCAGTAACTGTAAACGTTTGAGCTGCAACCACACAAAAGGTAATGACAAGACAGACTCATGATATTGTTTTATTAAGAGCAGCGCCAAATTGTGATCTTCTCCTCTCTGAACCAAGTTCTCTTGACCTTAACTGCTCAGCATGTTTGGTCAACCGGCAACTGGAGACCGAGGCCTGTTTTAGAAATATTACTTCGTCAGTAATAGTTACTATTTAGTTTTTTTTTCCTTTATATCACTCTAATGTTTTTTCTGCTACATTCTTATGCATATTTCCATCCAAGATGTAACAGCCTCAATTTTCTGAATTGTAACAGCCTCAATTGCTGTATTGGAACTTCATTTGTTGTGTTAAGCTACTGCTTTTGTTTACTGCAGTTCCCTCTTCTTTTTACATTACATCGTCATCCTTTGCTGGTGTACAGTTTCTTGTGAGATTTAGTAGCTCCAAGAATTGCAGTCCTTGTCACTCAGGTCTCTGCTGACTGCTGTTGTTCCAAACAATTAATATACACGACAAAATTTCGATATTTTTTGGCAGGTTTTTGTCTGTGGTTCACTTTAAAATATTGCAAGTAAAAAACATAAAGGAAACCAACTGTAGGCTAGTAAGATGAAATTATTAAGATCATGACCTTCCCTATTTCCTTGAAACTTGTCCATGGCATATATTTATAAAATGCATATATATGGCATATTGAAAAAATCAGCAAAGTTGATTAGGTAAAACATTAAATATTCTGCTTTTGTACTAATTTCAATTTAGTTTTTGTCAGAGGGGATTAGCAAATTATCCCATTCTGTTTTATTTGTTTGACATAACACCTCAACCTTTTTAGAATTGGGCTTGAACAAAGGTTGATGCTAGTAACAGATAAACTGCAATAACATCACTGACAGCAAGCTGTTGTGTGAAGCTCCTTGAACTACAGTCCATCAGAAAGGGAGCTCTCATGTATTCTCTCTCAACAGGACTGTATCTTTGAACTCAAAAGCCATAACCAAGCACCACCTGATGATCCTGCTGCTGTATCACAAGCCCAGTTTGCATCCTCCTTCCGCACCCCCTCTCTCGCTGCTCTGCTGGAGATGAAGCCCACAGGTAAACACACAGTGCTCTCAGTGGCCATGCATGAGTAACTGGCCTTTTATCTCGCTTAACCCTGCCTTTGACGCTTGATATAGAGGGCTAAGCTTGGTGTGGCATATAAAAGCTGCATACTAGGAGAGTGTCGAAGTTGTATTCACACAGAAGGTTTTTTTATTTATGTGCTGAGTAAACACTGTTAAAACTAAAAAGAAGGCATTAACGGTCCTCATGAAATGCCAGTGATTCTTCAACATTAGAAGAATGCACAACAGTTGTGCAGTATGGAGCGCAGTATCCATCATGCAGATAAGCAGATTTAGATGTCCCGGTGTAGATACCACAGACATGGCTTTGACCAGCCAAAAAGTCCTTGTGGTTGTGTAAAACTGCTGCAGTTTACTGAATGAAACTTACAGACATCAACAACCTCTACTCCTTAATGTGCAAGAAGGTAGTCCTTAAATGTCTCAGATACAGTTTATTCCCATGAAACTGAAAGCAGGGTGCTGTTTTCTTCTTCATATGGAGGTGTTTCCTGTAAAAATGCAGCTAAGGAGGGACTTATTGTGGATATCAGCGAAGGCAGCCTCAGTGAAGTTTCACTGTGAAAACAGCAGTGATAGTGTTCACCAGGGCCAATTAAGCTAATCTTGAGATTTTTTTACCCTACATTGTTCAATTAGTGGCTTTTATTAGTAAAAGTAATGAAAATTTCAGTTGCTCACAGCTCCAGCAGGAATATGCATCTTCCATTTATCCTACTAAACTGATTTTTTTGTCCATTTTGGGCCAAATACTGACTTATAGCCCAAGATGTGATTAAAAATGCTTAATTTTACCTCATGGGGGCTTTAAATTATGCTGGCAGTATTTTTTCTTAATTTGAATTATAAATTTCAGACACATAATACAAAATATCTTTCAACACATATATTGTGTTTTCATCTTCTTTTACTAGTTGGTATGAAAATATCTGAAGACCATAAATCTATAATGATTATTTTGAAGACACTAAACAAAGATATTTTGGTTATCAGCCTGTTCATGCTCATGTATTTGTTCAGCAAATATCAACAAAACATCAAGAGCTATGTAAAAACTAAAATAATATAGCAGTTACAAGAACCCTTCCTTTTGTCTTTTCATATATTATGTAATAAGGGCAACAAAAAGTAAATGGCTTATTTATGCATTGGCGGCTCACCTGTATTTGCAGGAGAAGATGACACCACTACAAAGTCTGCAGTTAAGAACAAGAAAAAGACAGTTCGCTTCGGAGCTCCTCTTTCCCCGGAGTTCTTTGATAAAAACCTTCCCCCTAGCACCCCGCTACAGAAGGGGGGCACACCAGCCCGAGCAGCCACACCAGGAGGAGGTTTACAGCCGCGCTCAGTGCTAAAGACGCCACAGAGGAGTGAATCCAAAACCCCACAAGCACAGCCAAACTTCAGCAGCCCCACTGCGTTTGGTGCTTCACCTACACTTGTGATGCCTCGCAACCACAGGATGCTGTCTGTGGGAGAGGACAATGACGAGAAGGATGGAAAGGTAGACATGATGCCAAGATTGTTTTTAAGTTTTGATCTAATGTTTCTGTGACGGTGGAATGGTGTAAATACATGACTAAACATCTGATGGAATACAGTTTTCCTGGAGGTCAATATTTCTCTCTTAAGAAAAATCTTAAGAAATATATGAGCTCAGTCATTTAATGACTATCCTATTTAAAAGACACAGGATCTGATCCGCTGTTTTTTCTTTCTTCTGGTTCTAGATTGTTTTCCCCTCAATGGAGGAGGCTGACTCTGCGCTGACACTTGAGACGGGTTGGTTGTTACAGTACATTTACCTCGAGGGTTACAATGTACTGTCAATAGAGTGCAGCCAATTTTCTGTCTGTTGACAGCTCTTTTCTCTTGTTGCATTTTCAGAGTTTACATGGGATACCCAGCCATTGAATTTAGACACTGCTTTCCATGAGGAGTCCCTTTCACAGATGATGAACGGTAAACTACAAACATACCTCACCTTGTGTCTTACTTTTTAAGACAGCTTAAGAACCCATTTTTCCCATTTTACACCCATTTTAAACCCATTTTAAACCCATTTTAAACTATTTAGAGGTATTAAAAACTGCCCAGTACCTTTTTTTTAGGTCTTGCAAAGTCTGTTGGTTACAATTTACCACGCTAACCTACAGAATCCATATTAATATCGCCATGAGCTGACAAAATCTCAGACAGTTGGCAATTTAGCTGTAGCTCTAAACCCAACCCTTTCCTCAGAATCTGAGAATAAGCCCAGCACAGCCTCCCAGATGGATGCTCCTGATGACCTGACATCGTTTCCAGAGCTGGAGGAACAACCTGAAGCTGTCACTGGAGCTCAAGCTAAACCTAGAAACCAAAGGAAAAAGGTTTGCAGCCATTATGGCTCTATTAACTTTATCTTCATGTGTTTATTTTCGGTCTTGAATATTTGTCGTGAATGCAAAAACATATGTTTTAGCAGTACTTCTATTTATATCTCTAGAGTGACTATAACTATCCTCTATCAATTTTCATGCTGTGCAATTTTATTTATTTTCACCTAAAACTTCTAAATCTCCTTCACAGCAGCCAGGACCAGAGTGTGAATCCACCATTGAGGCTCCAGCTCGCTCTAACAGTCGAAAGAGAAAGGTCTGCTCTCACCACAAACTGCTTTCAGCTTGATCTCACTTAGAGAAATCTCCATTTGCCAGATGAGATTGTCTCTCTAATAATGTAGGGGTCATAACATGCTCCAATCTAATCTACTGTTTAATCCCACTGGATCTGAACTTCATCACGTCCAAGGATGTCCACCGTATGTGTGTAAGAGAGTGTGGCAGAGACAGGGTCTGTGTAACATATCCCAATTCCAACTGTGTGTTTCCCCAGAAGCCAGAGGAGAGTGAACCTGTGAAGAGGTCGACACGCTCTGCTGCCAAGTCGGCCTGTGGGAAGATGAAGGTAAGTTGCTTGATTCTGTTCGTTTGATTTCTCTTTACCGCTTCACTGAGGGATCAGTAGACGTGTCTTTCTGGGGGGCAGCCAAAGAGCTGATAACTGCACAGCTACAACTTACTTTGGCTGAGTTAGCTAAAGAACTGTGTTTGTATGTTTGCACACCCCAGTTATACCATCACAAATTTGTCATCCTGTGCAGAAGATTAGAAATAACAGGAATACCGTTATAAAAACCTGAAAACATTTTGTGACATATTGCTAAGTTTTGCATGAGTGGAGAACCTGTACCGCTTTCACAGATGGTCTAATAGCAGTTAACAAAAGTAAATCAACAATTCAGAAAAGTAAAGTGTTTTTGATGACACATGTAGTCATACTAAAGGGGTAGACCGGCAAAATTTTATATGCACAATATAGTTTTGTTTTGTCAGACATATTTTTGTCATTAAACTCAACAGAAAGGCCAGACCAACACTGTATTAGTTACAATAAAGTACAACTTTTCCAGCATGTCTGTGGCTTTCAGGCTTAAGCTATTCCTCCCTAACTGTGATGCAAATCGTTCAAAATAACTGTAACTGTGTTGTGCTTTCAACAAACATTTATTCTGAAGGAGGTAAAACTATGAATTAATACATGATCTGTTTTCAGAGGCTTATCAGGTGCACTTGTATCAATCCGTGTTATAAACTTAAAATAAACTACAGTGGCCATGGTCATCGTGTTGCATCCAGTACATCATTACTGCTCATTATGTGTTTTCTGAAAACAATGGAGCTTTATGGCAAAGATTGTTCTTTCTTAGCACAGTCTGTCATGAGCTATTGCTTAAACATAAACTCCATTTGTAAAAGCATTGGACTTGTATTGTGAAATATGCCCAGGTCTATGTTTACAAGAGCCTAATTAGTGAAATGTATTTATGACATAAGTAGAGAACTTAGTTTTGCATATTTGAGAAACATCTTAAAATTCCTTGTATAAAAAAAACCCTTACATGTACACACAAAAAATACCCACAGAGCGGCTATTTTTGTTTTTGCTCATCATAACGGTGCAAATAAAATGTTTTTATATTTGTGTGTGACTTATCCCACCAAAATAAAAGCACAATTAGCTCATTCGTCATTTGAGGTAGGTGATATATCACATTTTCATTATATTAAAGAAAATTACAGAATTATACCCATAAGTGACACATAGGTGTTGACCTGCAGTGTTTGTTCACCATGTCAAAGCCCCAGAAATTTGAAAATGTTGAAACTATTGAGTCTTTTACACATTATATGATGTTTAACTGCACATGTACATAAGAGGTAAACAGACCATGTCCTTTTGCACAACCTTTGTCATTATAATAGCCATTAGCAGATGTATTCCTCAGCGAAGATGTGCTCAAGAGCACACCTGTAACCATGTTGGATAATGATGTTCTTCCTACAACTCACACTGAGCATACAGCTTGCTGGCCATTTCCAGAGGCCCATACCACAGTGTCCTAGGCCAGCATTAACAGGCATTCATCCTTTAAACCCATTCAGATCACTTAATAAATGTGATCATCTAGACAGGATACAGTTAATGAGTAAATATGTTTCTGGATGGAAGTTTACTCAGTGTGACAGTAAAACAGATAGTTTGTCACTGAAGATGTAATCTTCCATGCATCAAACAGGTTTTTGAAGGCAGTCTGCATTCTGCAGCCCTCCTGACTGTAGCTCACATTACAGCAGCCCATTTACTGGGCTTGTAGCATCTGGCTCTTCTAACAGTTTTGTAGTTTTAGCCAAATGAGGTTAGCCCAATAATTCTCATTCTGCCATTTCATTACATAGAATGTGGGCTGATGAAATTTAATTAAAGCAGTATGTGAATACTCTGAGACCCATTGTGCAGGAAAAGGTGTCATTCAACGGGGACCCTGGTAATCAGAGGAGGAACCTAATAGGAATTTCAAGAAAAGAAATGGTACATATCAAAGCATTTATCTTGATATGCAGTAGCACTGTGTTAAGGAAAGCGGAACCGAGAGATTTGTCCAAATAGCATATACAAAGTAGAATCAGCCTTACCTAAACCTTAAAGCTTTCACTCTAAGGTAAAAAATAAAGTTTTGTCATACTATTTTCCTTTTTTCCTTTTTCTGTATTTTAGTGCCTTTCACAGCACATTAATTTAAGTACTATAATAACTCATTCAGTAATCCCATCTTTTGACATAGAGCCCACACAATGAGACACCAGAACCCTGATAAATTAAAGGTTGTGGTATTTGCTAAAGATAATATCAAATAATCTCAGAAAACATAGATAATTGTGGAATAATGTGCAAGAAATTATCACTCTGTGTCAAAAAATACTCATTAATAAGAAAACACTTGGAAATAGGAACAAATCTTCGTAAAAGAATAAGGACTTTACCCAAGTTACAATACAGACTGCCTTTTCACAGATGACCTCCGCATCAACCCGTCGATGGAACAAGGATGTGGACCGCTCTCTGTACGGCTCTCGGGCGTACGCCTCCAAAAACCCCACTCTGAGCCCCATCACCGAGAGGCTGTCCTTCATCAGCCAGTCTCCAGCGGCACAGCACACTCCCTCTGCAAGCTGCACAGGTAAAACACACAGGGAATTACTAACTTTATCTCAGAGTAATTGTTAATGAGATTTTCTTCTGTGCTGTTTGATGTGAAAAAATGACTTTGTAGCTGCTGATTACTCTGTTACTTTTTTGCCTCTTTGTGTTTTTTTTTCTTCGACATATGACCCTTCAATCTATGGTTTTCAGTCACTGGAATAAGTTTTAATTCCCGAAAAATTATAACTTAAGATGGCAGTTGCACTAAGTAGAAATTTATTTCCCTTGGATTTTTTTTTTTGTCTCTCAGAAGCTCCAATTCAAGAGATCGACTTGAACCCTGGGATACCTAATGACGGTCAAGCGATAAGTGACTCCACTGTGACAAATGCCTTGAAAGATCCGTCAGATGATCCCATCACATCCTCCAACTCCAGTAAAGAAAGCACCACAGGGAAGGGCAGGAGACTGTCAGGATCAAGAGTCAGAGGGAGAGGGCTGAAGAAAAGGAAGGTCAGTGTTCCTGATGGTGTCCTGTTCAGTGAGGAGGCTCAGGACCTGACCAGAGAAAAGGTGGAGGAGCACTGTGAAGACCAAAGCATTACAGACCGTGAGGCATCAAGGGAAACCTCACTGACCCACACTGTACCTGAGCAGGGAGGAGTTGACTCTGATGCCCTGACGTCTCCAGACGCCCACTGCACAGACTTAGATAAAAAACTAAAATGTAATGGTGATCTGGATGCCCCCACCTCTGATTGCCCACTTTCAGCTGAGGAATCCAACAGTACTTTAAGTCTGCCATCAGCGCCAGCACAAAGAAAAGCCAAGCGGGGCAGGAGGAGCTCTGTTAACTGCTCAGTCCAAGAGCAGGAGAACCAGGTAGAGGAGCACCAAACGAGCCATGATGTGAAGGAGAAGGAGCAAGAAGACCAAGCAGCTAGTCAGCAAGAAAGCATGGGGTCAGGCTCTGATAGCCAGGAGGAGGTGGGTGCAGCCGGTGCAGCCAGTTTGGACCTCGCCCCCTGGCAGGCTGATTTCAATTTTGAAGATGTGTTCAAACCTGTTGCCACTAGAGGGCAGCGCTCAGTGCGTCGCAGCCTGAGGAACCAGAGTGTGGCAGAGCACAGCAGTAGCGCAGGTCTCGCTTGGCTGTCTTGGACGTCCCCTGAGTCCAGTAAAGAGGCCCGCAGGAGGACCAGGGGCCGACGGCTCAGTGCTGCCCTACCTGTCCAACCCTCAGTCCCAGAGGAGACACAAGAAAGCACTTCATGAAGCTTTTGGATGACTAGACTAGGGACTAAAATAAGCATTCAGAACGTTTTCATATAGATACTTTCATTTTCTTTAAATTAAATGAAATAGTTTTCCAGAGCACAGGCTGATCGTTTTATATTATCTAAAACATTGATGCTTTTGTTTCCAGTGAATTGTTAGAGCTGACTGGTAATTTGTAGCAAGTTTCCCTCGGCTAACCAAGCCAGTCAATACACTGAGAGCCCAATCATCTCTGCTGACCACCTCCTAATCAATATCCAGCCACTCAGCTGGTAATCACAGTGCATCTTCAGTCTCACTCTCCAAAGTCACTGGATCAGGCATCTTTAAGTCAATATCTTTGCAGATAAATGAAGATGGTCTGAACTGCATTCACCATCTGTCAGGCGAGGCTTAGTGGGACTGGTGGCGAGGGGGGGGCTTGGCATGGAGTAGCCTTAATTTGCTCCAACAATTCTGTCAATTTGTGGTGGCTGGAATTTTTAACTTTAATTTTAATGTGTATGTGTGTGAGTGATCCTAAACGTTGACCCATACAGAAATGTCCAGAGGGGGTCACCGTCTCATTGCATTGATTTGATGTATTCTCAATATTTGATAGTTACAGCCAGTCTGATTGATATTTTCTTGTACATTGCATCACATTAAAAATAAGCTAGTGTGATCTCAATGAGAATCCTGAAATCTTAAAATGTATCATCAGTTCTGGTACCTTGCTTTGATTGTGTGAAAACACCTCTTCACATCACTGTTCATTTAATTTGATGATCCAAGCTTGTTTGAAGAGAATTCATCTAGATAATAAAAAAGCCACTTTCTCCATGAATGTGATGTTCCAGCTGTGTGGTCAGTTCAGTTCTAGTGCAACAGTTTTCTTTTTTGCATAAACCAGGACCTTTTGCCATAACTGAATGCACCGCTGCAGAAATTACCATTCTGATCTACATTTTGAACAAAACCAAATGTCTGGAAGTAAATTGACCTCCGACCTCGGATTCCACCGGTAACTGATTCAGATCAGTTCTTCTCAACTGGCTCCTTCCATCTGTCAGAGAGAAACAGAGAGAGCAGTAACAAATTGAGTTTCAGATTCAGTTCACATAGGAAAATTGGCTCCCAGAATGATGCATGACTGTAATCTATCCATCACTGGATAATTGACTCCCCCCTTTTACATCAAGTCAGAGTCACTTGGCTGAAGGACACCAGAGGTTTCTGGCTCCAAGTGTGTGCCAAGGTCTGTTCTGTATTCCCACTGGAAGACAAATGGACAGAATCCTATAGCTCTTCACAGTTCTGCATTGACGCTGCGGGGCTACTCTGCCATCTGGTGGTGGGCCTGAAAAGCTGCAGTCTTAAGCTGTTAATCAGTCAAATCAATCAAGTATGATGAGGAGGGAAGTCGCAGGAACTCATGTTATCTTAATAAGAGGAAATAATATAGGAGATGCACATTCATCTAGTCAAAGGGGTTTTTATAGGGTGCTACTGCTGAACAAAAATCACCCCTGAGGTGTGTGTGTTATGTGTGTGTTTGCCTCTTTTTTTACCCTCCATAGGCTCATGTGCTTGTGTCATGGCTGTCTCTGTTTTTGTCTGATTTTAAAACCTGTTTCTGGGAGTGTCTGTCAATAGGCTGCTTTTATTGTTTGAGTACACAGCCTAACTGCTGCACCTCTATGCAAGTGGGTGTGGGGTGTGTTTTTTGTCTAAAGGAGAGCAGGAGAGAATGTGTGTGTGTGTGCGAGTGTGAGTGTGAGTGTGAGTGAGGGGTGTAAAGCCGAAGCCCCTGTCCCTGGCAGACGGGCAGAGTGAAGACAGCTTAACACAAGAACAATGGGGTCCTTTGACCAAAACGACGCCCCCAAGACATGTGGCCTCCTGTCACCGTGGCAACCCCCCATGGGACAGGGAGCGGGCTGACAGCTGGAGAGGAGGACTTACAAAAAATGGAGTCCATTTCTTTCCACTGAAGCTCCCCGTCTCTATATCTTTTTCCTCTTCCCCCTGTCTTCCTCTTCTCATGATCCTCATGAATGTGGGTTACATCTTATTTTACAGCTTCATGTGATTGACCTCATGAGCTTGACTCACCACCTACAGCCCATCCAACTCCTCCAGACAAAAAAAAAAAAGAGTTAGGGGGACCTCAGTAAATCAAGTCTTTATGGTCTCGTGTTGCAGTCAGTAATAAGAGAGCATTGATCTCATTGACAAATATGGGGTTGAGCCAGAAGATTTCACACTCACTGTACACTTGATTTTACGCTTCATTTTATAACGGTTGAGCACTCTCTGTACAAACACAATGAGGCATAATCAGTTATTTGTACTTCCAGATTTAGAGACTTTGGTCTTTTTAATTAGTTAATTAGTAGCTGAATGGTATTAAGTTGTCCCGCTGCCTCAGTCCTTTCTGTGCTCGGTGCAGTGAGCCCTGTGTTATTGATGATCTGAGGCATGCTCTTTAAGCCCTGCACAGCTCTCCCATGGAGCTGAAGACAGCAGGAGGAGGGCAACAAACAAAAGGCAGGACAACAAGAGACCCTCTAGCTACTCCCAGTTTAGTTTGCTTTCCTGATATGGCTGCGTGCTACAGCTCAGTCTGGCTCAGAGCTGCTATTAAACAGTTGCCTCCACATGCAGCACACACAGTCTCACACATCAAGGTGTTCAATTGATTTTTAGGGTTTCATTTAAGGATTTTTTAAGGAATCTCATGTCTATAATGTATGCAGTGAGCATATTAATTTAAGTGTCCCTGCATAAAGAAGCCCAAATCTAAATTTTATGTTTTAGTTGAACTTGAAATTTTTGGAGTGTTTCCCAGCTCATGGTCGTGGAACATTTTTTACTTAGAAAATAGCAGCAAGAAGAAACTGACACTATTCAAATATTTATTTTTCAATTATAAGTTCACTTTATTTTAGTAAGAGGTTCAGTCTTTTTATTAGTCAGGCTTTTGATGTTGGTTTTTTGGACATTTTCATTGGTACCTTCAGCACAAATAGCCTTTTATATCTGCAGGGGGAGCTGTCTAAATTGTCTCTGTCTGATGATATTTGAATCAAGGTTAGTAAGATCTGAAGACTAAAAGTTTATATAAGAAAAAAATGGAAGTTTGGAGTTAGAAAGAAGTGAGTTTACCAGACCTCAGTTGCCTGCTCTGTCTCTGCTCAAGGTTACAATAGCTGCTGCTACAAACACAACTGGACCTCCAAACTAAACTGTCAACGGTCAAATTGGCTTTGAGGGTACTGAAAACTGCAAAAAAAAAGAAAGGGAAAAAGAAATAGCAGAAGATAAAAAAAGCATGTCATGCTGGTTGTGCCACATTTATTTTGATTTATCCTTTTTTCTCTGTCTCATTTAAATCAGCAAAGTGAATTAATTTGGTTTGATAAAAGCAAGCTGGTCATAATAAGGAAAAATGAGTAAGGTTCTTAGAGTAAGGTGGTGTTTGACATTGAGCATCAAGAGCAGCTTCAGTGCTCTTTGTCACTTAGATTGTCCAACTCTGTTAAATTCTAGTGGACTGATGACGGACCAGAACCATGAATCCAAAAGATATTCCCTCATGTGGATTCAGTGACATAGAGATGTCTTTCTTGTGCCATACATTGGGAAATTGTTTTTAGTATGAAAGCAACTTCATGTTTACCCTAGTTTACCATGTTAAAGCAGTTTTCTGTCACTGCCTCCATGTTTCTGCTTTATCTGTGAACACATGCAGAGTGAGGCCAGAGGAGGGAAAGGAGACAACTAGTACCAGTTTGTGTCGCGAAGCAACAGGATTTATGGTAAATAGGACTTTTTTGACACAGTCGCCAACAACACTGTTGGTATTCTGGCTGCAACAGCATTGCAGATGAAAGAGGCAAACAATTCTCATTACCACAGTCTTCAGTTAGGATGAAAATTAGGTGCGAACAAATGCAATATGATTAACTTGACATTGTTATAACTTAAAAATGGGTACATGTAACAGTTTGGTTTAAAAAAAACACTTTCAAGCAGACTTATCTTGTAGATTTACTACAGGAAATAACAATTCAAACATACATTCACATGTAGGAGAAATCGCACTGTGTATTTAAAGATGCCTGAAGTGAAGTTGTGTCTAAAGAAAGGAAGCCATGAGGGCAAACACTGTTACTATCACGTCTGCTGCGTTCCACAGGACACACACAGCTGCCCACTAACATACCTGCACAAATCTCCAAAATGTTTGGGCAAGTCCAAACCTGATTTGACTGATACTGTGTGAAGAAAGTGTGTCTTCACATGAGAAAAAGTCTGCTTCAGTGTCAAATCTTCTGACGTTTTCACTCATACAAAGACAATGTTCCGAGAGTGGATTTAAGTCTAAACTCAGGGTTTAAGGAGAATTTATCCAAGGTTTAATGGTGTCTTAAAGATGTTTTTTACACTTCGATGGTAGGTTTGAAAATATTTCACTTAAAAATTGATTAAACTGGATAAAACCATGAATGCCAGTATCTCTTTTTCTACGAAACAAGGAAATATCTTAGATTTAATGACTCAAGTTTGTGGCTCATTCTTTCATTTCTCTTTTAAATAAGGAGTTGTATTTGCTCACGATTGCTCATAAATGTGAAATTTTGTAATATGCTGTTATGTATATTCCACTTGATTCAGTATTTGGAGTAGCAGTTTCAACATCAATTATTACTCAGTGCGTATCCACATTTTTTCCCCATGTTGGATGTGCATTTTCTCCACATTCCAGAAACATGTTTCCCCTCTGGGTGGAGATGTGATGTATGCCTTTTGGTCTGCGTTGTGTAACTGGTGACCTGTCCAGGGTGTTTCTCTCCCCTCTCTGCCTGTTGCTTGCTGGAAAAAAAAAAAAGTTTAAAGCCTCCTCCCTGTGTTTTAGTACAACAGAAACAGGAGTTTGGAAGGCAAAAAAAAGCACAAAAGAATGAATTGCTACACCACAGTCCTAAATCCTAAATGCTCTGTGATATCAAAATCTTGTCCATCCTGACATATACTATACCCGGGTGGAGGAGTCAACTTAAGCCAACATCATCGACGATGCGCCCACAGAGAGAGGAGGCAGCCTGCCATGGCAACTGGAAGACAAGAACTATGGCTGTTGCTTGAAGAAATCCCTGAAGAGGAGCTCTATCTTCAACTCTGTGTTCAACTGTGTGAGCAGCGAGCTGAAGGGCACTGAAGGCAGCCTCGACTTGTTCTGCAGAGGGGCCTCAGAGATTTCACTTAAGAAGTTAAACTCTGCTCAGAAAGAAAAAAAAAACTATGGTGGATTTTATACTGCACATGTACTTTAAAAAAAAGATATTCTTTTGTTTTGTTGCTGAGAGGAATATAAAGTAGTTTGAAGCTATCAGGGTCGAACAGATGTACTGAATATAAACAGTAATTATAGTGTTTACCTTCATAAATATTTTTAAATACGCTTGTGACTGAAAAATGTGAGTGTTTCTCCGTCAGTCCATCCATGGCTTGTTTACAATCCTAGATAAAATATCTTGCAAGTATTTAATGGTTTTCTGAGAAATTTTGTGCAGACATTCAGGCTTCCTAGAGGATGAATCCTGATGAATTTGCTGATCCTCTGACGTTTCCTGCTGCTCCACCATGAGACCGATATTTATATTTTGGAGGGAAATGTCTCAAAAGACTGTGGGATGGAAAGGAGTGTGGAGGTAAAACTGTATAAATAATATTAGATAACAAAAAATATAAACACTTTGTTACTGTGATTAGCGAGAGTTTCAAGATATCTGTACTTTTAGACTTTATTTTTCGGTTGGCTTTCACTTTTGTCTCTAACATTTTAACACCAATATCTTTAATCTGTACTCTTTATATTTTCATTTTAAATATGAAAAAATTAGAAGCCATCTCTACTTTTACCATTTTTTCCCCCTACAAGTACTTCTACTTCTACTTAAAAAGAAACAGCAAACTTTTGCCACCTCTGCAAATGGATTGCCATGAAATTTTTTACAGAATTACAAGAATTAAAATGTTCAGCACCATCATCAGGTCAGAATCTTTACTTGTCCAATTTGTTGTCCAAATACCTGTAGATGTTAAAATGCCAAAATGCTACATTATTATGGAAAACATGGTGAACATTGTGCTGCTGCTAAACATCACTGTTCAGGCTTAATTATGAGCATATTAGCTGCTAATATTAGCATTCAGCTCACCGAGTAGAAAGCATAGGTATATCATTTTGGTCTCGTCAACTTGCTCCACAGTCTAGACAAGTCACAGTAAAAAAGAAGAATGATTTTTCTATCAATATCAATAAACACATACAAAAATGAGTCATGCTTAATGTAATATTTAGCCTACAAGCTACAAATGGGTAATAAAAAAATATACATAATGTTGGTATTAAAGTACAATAAGACTTCATTGGTCCCTCACTGAGCACAATAGCAGTAATTTGGAGGATGTGCCAGATATTTTGCACAGACATTTTTGTTAGACCAATAGAAATTTACATCTAATGATCTTGCTATATTGGTGAAGCAGGAGCATCAGCAGTATTATAGTGGTTTTAATAAAGATTTGGGCAGCTACAGCTTCATTGCTCTTTAGATTTTCCACATCTGAGGAACTTTATTGATATGAAAAACCATTCTTGTAAAAAATATTCCCATTTGTTGCTGTGAAAATGGAGAAAGAGGACTCTGTAATATCCTTTATAGGTGTAAAACTGGGTTGAGATCAGGTAACTGCAAAAGGCAGAGCATATGATTATTATTGTCATAATCATCAAACCATATAATGAAACTCTGTGTCTTATGTGGAATAATCTGCACTGACTGTGCTTCTTCACTTATTTATTCAGATTTTTTCTGTAACTTTTCACCTGTCCAAAGATAGAGGTAGTAGACTGTGACAGTTCAAGAGCTTCCTTCCAAAATGTCATAAAAAACAGAAACTCTTATGCCTGACTCTGCTATTGAAAAAGACTTTTGCACACACTGTGGCACAGAGCGATGTTTTCATGGGACAGAATCCTGGAAAGGTTGAAACTTTTAGTGCACAAACTGCACGCCAAATGCATTTAGAATCAGTAATCTGCTGAGTACAATCAAGGTATTTTGATCTTCTACCATCCATGCAAACACTTTGGCAGCATTCGGGGTTCTGCAGTAAAGAGTCAGTTGTGGTACAAGCATGACTGTGTAACTATTTGCACTTAGCTCTGTGTGTTTTCTGTGTATTAATCTACTCAGTAAAGCCCTCACAGAGCCGGAGGTGACCTGATCGAGATCTGCAGTGGCTGGCTCGCTCCTCTGTGAGAAATGGACCAGGCTGACATGTGTCAGCCATGATAAATGAGCAGGTGTTTGGGTCGGTGTTAAGTAAATGGAGTCATTATTGATGACCTCAGAGCTCCCTGTGTGTTGCCAGTATCAGTGATGACTTCCAGGCCCCTGCTGCAGTAAAAGGGGATGTTGTGATTCTGTGGGTCAGGGAAGGACTCACAGCCTCAGGGCCCGGCTGTAGCGTCTGCCATGGCGAGGTTAAGTTGAGTTACTTGGACTGATGACCCCATAGAGGGAAGTTCACTGGCACTGCAGCCCTGTGGCAGCCTCTGTGTGGCCTGGCTGTTACTTGTTCCTGTCATCATCCATCTAGCTTAAAGTTACATTTATGATTTTGCATAACTTCATCTTTCTATAATGAGAAATCAACAGT
Source organism: Acanthurus lineatus (assembly GCA_029814665.1). NCBI lineage: Eukaryota > Metazoa > Chordata > Actinopteri > Acanthuriformes > Acanthuridae > Acanthurus > Acanthurus lineatus. Next base: position 4,275,603 of record JAPZDV010000022.1, read on the forward strand.
AACAAGGGTAAAAAAGGGGGGGTGTCCCCCATACTTTCATACAGCTTGTGCAGGAAAACACAGGGTGGCATGCAGTGAAGCTTAACTAGTGTGCAAAAAGATTAATGATTAGCATAAAAGTACAAATGAGAAAAAAATGTTCAAAGGATAAAAAAACAGAGAAGCAAAAGATAAGCTCAATGCCAATAAGGCTGTACTTAAACTAAATATAGAGAGGAAAGTCATAAATCCTTTTGCTAATTTGAGTAATTTTGATGAATCTTAGTAATGTACTGAGCAGAATCAATGCTTATGTTTTTCTAAGCCAAGCAACCACATCACTGTTCAGATGCATTTTGGTGTGCACATGAGTTAGTGTGTGCAGTGTGACATTGTTCACTAATACTGATGTCCTGATGTTAGTTAGTACTTTCAGTAACATTTTCAAACGTTTGTGTCAGGTTCAGTCCAAAACTAGCAGAGTTTCTGGAGTTAGTAATTCACAATCTAAATATAAGTGACAGAGGTATCACATTACACACCTCTTTCTCTGGCTTTTGCAATTGACATGGTTTTAAACTAACAGTGATGTACTGGATACCACTGAGCTGTCTTCAGTTAGAGGAGCAGCTGCTAAAACCTGCTGATTCAGTAAGTGTCAATGGAAATTCGGTCTAGTCATTTCACTTGGAAGAATTTAACATTTAAGCATGCAAATATTTGCTAATTGGCACTAAACACAAAGCAGGTGTACAGTTCAGGCTGATGGGAATATCTATTTTTCCAGATATATAAATATAAAAGTTCTAAGAAGAACATGAGCTTGTGTACAAAATTTCATGTCAATCTATCTCATAATAGCATAAATCAACCTCATGGTGGGACCAGAGAAAAATCAAGGAATCAAAGTCTTTTATGTTTTAGTTTCAACCAGACAGATTGATACTCAGACAGACAGACAGACAGACAGACAGACATACAGACAGACAGACAGACAGTCAGACAGACAGACAGACAGATAGATAGATAGATAGATAGATAGATAGATAGATAGATAGATAGATAGATAGATAGAT
>JAPZDV010000022.1:4279942-4333743 GCA_029814665.1 Acanthurus lineatus
TTTTTTTTTTTTATATATATATATATATATATATACATACACACACACACACACACACACACACACACACATATATATATACATATAAACAAGAAAAGGCAAAGTTGACTTTGAGGACAAGAATTCCTCTTTCCATGGTGCAAGTCGTGTTTGACCCATTTATCCACCACAAACTCCTCCCTGTGTGGAATCTATACCTCATTACCTGACCACCTAAAACATGCCAAATCAAGGGTCACCATAATAATATGATCATAAATCACCTCTCATGTTTATGTAGCTGAAGCTAGCAGTTTTAGCTTGGAATAAAGACTGAAAACAGCAAACTTGACTGTCCAAAAGCAACATAATTCATCTACTAACACTACCAAAGCTCACTAATGAACATGTCATGTTTTGCTGTTTTTATTCATAAAAAAGTAAAAAGGTGCTTTTGATGGGTGATCATGTGCCTGATTACCTGTGATCAGGGCCAGTTGGCCTTTGTATGGATTACATAAATAAAGTAAGTTCTTATCACTCAGCTTTATAGGAGCTGCTAGATAAACATTTTTCCTTTATTCTCCAGTCGTTTTCCCAGTCTTCAAGCTAAACTAAGCTAACTAGCAGTCTGCTCCAGCTACATATTTACCTTGAGAGTGAACCCTCTCATTTTATCTCTTGGAAAGTAAGCATTAAGTATATTACCAAAATTACAAACTAGTTCCTTAGAGGCTGTTTTTTTTATAACCATGAAACTAGTCATTCATAATCAAACCACAAAGGTGTATTTGTTAGAGCTTCCAAACTGTCTCAATTCTTCTCTTATTTAACTCTTGAGTGCCCTCAAGCTAGATTAAAAGTTTTACTTTTTGACTTTTGTGAATGTTTTAATTGATTATTTTCTGCTGTTTGATTGTTGGTTGTTTGACTTCAGACATGTTGTTATTTCATGTTGGTTGCATGTTTGTCTGACTGTGAAATTTTCTTGTTCTCAAGTCTCTCTTTTAATCTCGATCTGGATTGGACAACTTGATTAAATACAGACACTTCATGAGCCATGCCTTTGAAACTAGGAAACCAAGAAAAAGATGTGTCAGGGCTTTTCCCACTTCAGCGCTATTGATTACTGTGACTGCTTTCCTCTCTGCTGTACTTAATAGTGTTCAAGTCAGAGGTATTTGTGCATGTTAATGGCCTTGTCAGAGGACCCTGCTTGAAATGTACTTAAACTTTAAACGAGTGTTAACCACAGCCGAGACAATTGCATTGTCAAACAGAATAGTGCTCCACATTTCACTCCCTGTCTTTCCACCACTTATGCCTGGTGTACAAGTATACTCTGCGGCACTCTTGGGCACTTCTGGGTTCAAGTGAAGGAGTTGGTGTTTTTAAAGGAAGATTTCAGACAGGAGGAGTTGGAGGCAGCGCGAGAGGTGTCTGGCTTGACTTTCAGCTCAGCGCCGACAAGCTGCACTTCACCTTCCAGCTGCTCCATGTCCCTTTGGATTTAAGGCAGGGGAGGGAGCAGGGGCCACAGGGAGGGAAGGAGGGAGGGAGGGTGGGAGGAGGGGTTTGGTTTGGGGTCACTGGACGGGTGGGGGCACGCTCTTGGGCGGACAGGCCCTGGAAATTTCCGTTGTATGTTTCAGCTCTTTTCAGGATGGGAGGGGTTTAGAGTTGGAGTTTGGAGTTTGGGTTTTGGGGAAGGGGGAGTGGTTGGGTTGGGGTTTGGGGACTTGGCAGTCAGCCAGCCACAGCAGGAAGCTTGCTAGTTTCACACGGACAAAAAAAGCAGTCCTGGACACTGCCTGGCTATCTGAGCGCAGCACTCCAGTCATCACCCAAAAAAAACAGGAACTCAGAATGAGGTCTGCACGGGTGGTGGCACATATTGACTGCTACTTACTCACAGCTGCACTCAAGATTCATATTTCCTTATTTAATGTTGACAAAGTAAAAGCAACAGTTACAGAGGATACATTTCCCATTTTTCCTTTCGACTGAGTCACTTCAAGTCTTTCTTTTGACAATGTCTATTCTACAGCTGTCAACAATTCAACTTACAGTATATGAACCTGTAATTTCCCTTGTGCTCAAAGCTACCAGAGATTCAATATGAGTTAATATTAATTAGTCATCCGTCAAGTGGACTTGTTTACCTGAATAATGTCGGCACAGCTGGACTCAATATGTAAACATCCTCATTTACTGAACCTAAACAGGCAATCAATCAGATCCTATTTTAAGTACACTGCACAATAGGGGGTCTGACATGTTAGCAAAGGGATCCAGAATAAAAACACAGCAAAACCTATTCATAGGCTATGTGGAATCTGGCCAACTCACAATTAACTATCTGGCAATAAAATACATCAGCAACAACAACAAAGCAAGCATGGCAATTTTGGCATATTTTCTTGGTTTTATTACACTAAGAGGGATGCCGTAAGTTTGTTTGGTTTGGCAAAGGTCCAGCTTTTAAGCTGAAGGCAGGAAGAAGTGGAGCAAAGCATGAGCCAGCAGGCCCAACAGCAGGCCTTGAGAGCAGAAGGTGCAGAATTGCATCAGGTGGACAGGATGTGTGTGTGTTTGTGAGTGTGTGTGTGTTTGTATCGCATGGGGGAGGTTGCAGGGGGCAGGTGGACACTGGTGCAGCTTGCTGGGGGCTCAGGGCCTCTAGCAGGTGGATGCTCAGAGAATAGAAATTAAAAAAGGAGGGATTAAGGGGATGAAAGGAAGCTAGGGATTACTTGTCTCCTTTTCTCCACCAAAGATTCAATGCAAGCCAAGGGTCTCATACCAAAACATCCATTTGGGGGCAGGGGTGACATTTATTACCCAATGCAACGCATTTACAACCATAAAGAGGACCAGAGCCTGTTAATGTTTGGATACCAGTGTTTTAAAATAGGAACTGTTGTGGGATTTCCTTTATGCAGCTAAGCAGCCGTAGATAGAAAAAGGTCCACTAGTCTTAGTCCTTAAATGTTATATTTTAAACATATTTTAAAAAAAAACTCTTATTTATCGTCATTATTGATTGATCTTTCATGTGTTTATTAGTAAAAGTGTTGTGTTAAAGTTAAAGTGATCAACTGTTTAATCCTTAAAATATCAAAAAATTGGTAAAAATTTGAGTAGCAACTCAGATCAAAAAGGAGCCTTCTTCAAAATGCAATCTGAAGAAATATAATTTACAAAAGATAAAATAATCACAAATAAGAATATGGAACAGAATTATTATCATTTCTCTTAATGAACTGACTGAGTCTTAGGAAAAAATCTTTGAAAACAGTTAAATAAGAAGATTGATAACACTCACATTTCTATCTGATTGTATGGATAACTCAACTAAACATAAAGACTGGAATTAGTAAACTTAAGAGGTCCTTCTAGTTGGATTATGCTAAATTTGGAAAGAGACAGTCTAGATGATTCTCCCATTGCTAGTTTTGATGCTAAGCTAGGCTAAGTTGTAGCTTTACATAAAAGAAATCACATTAGTATTATTAGTCTCCTGATTCTCTATGAGAAAAAAAAAATCCATCTACAAAATAGAAAACTGTTTCTTTAAAGGTATTTTGTTGTTAAAGACGTCAGTTAAACTCCTCCTCACTCTAACTTAGATGGAATTTTTCAAGTGTGGCTAAAAAAGTGGTTCTTGTTATGACCTAGGTGACAACAAATAGGTTGAACTACACAACTACACTGAGTAGGGATGGTGGCGACAGGTGGATAGCGTCTTTAATGTTTATTGCCTATTTTTCATGTATTTTGCTTTGCAAGCTTTACTTATTGACCACTGTTGGACTGCTGGTATGTGATGTGTGTGTGGTATATAGTGTTGTGGTCCTGGATATGTGAACTGCACACATACTGATGTTCTGTACAAATGACTCCATATTATTGCATACTACTTAATCTGTGAAAAAAAAAATCTGCAGCATACATGACTTTTATATTGTGCACAAGCAAGTTGGCTTTATTTCTAATCTTGTTGTGATTTTTAACATCTGATAAAAACTGAGTTTGCTCCAACAAGGATGTTTCTAGTTTCAGATTAAATCATTTTACTCTTATTTCATTCCTGTCCTTATTCCTCCAATACTAAAGAAGTCGAAGAATGCTGAAGACAGCACTCATTTGTAATGAGTAAAAGTCTTCCAGATGTGCCTCTGTCTCCAGTTTTCTGAATGAAAATCAATATGATCTCATCAGAATTACAGTGAGATGACTATTATACTTCTCCATTCTCATGAGCCACACAGGTTAATTTGTTTCTGTTATTGTGTATTGGTGAACATGGCCTCTGCAGTGGATTATGGCACACAACATTATTTATTCATGGCCAGGAACGATAGATGCAAGCTTCTCCTGAGTATTGTCCATCTGTTAGCTGGCCTACTGTACACACTAATGTAATATGCGTGTCCTCAGGAGGTGTACTAATAGCCGTTCATGTGTTAATGCTTCACACTATTTATCTGTGTAATAACACCACCGTTAATTATAATTAGTGCCTTGTCGTTGGAATGTGATTTATCTGTCCCTGAAGAAGAGCAAGATAAACAGCGAGTAAAGTGTGACCTTAAGGGTTTTATTTGATCACCACCGTGCTGACAGCAGTTCACCCTCTCACAAGACACCTCTAACATGGGAAAACCTCAGGTCTAATTGCTCCCTATAAGACACTTTATAATATGTCTCTGAGGACTGCCGTACACATCATTTTACACAAAGCTGCAGATAATTTAATTTCCATCCAGGGAGCTTTCAGCATTAGGCTGTAATAGAAAAGGAAGAGTGCTGCCAAATTTCCCCACACAAGTGCCCCTGTATTACTGTGATCATGAAACTGAAGAAGCGGAATCAGTTTTCCTCTATTGATTGTTTTCCTTTTGAATAAAAAGGGTTATACTTGAGTTGTTCAACTTGCCCAGAGCAAATTTGAATCTTAAGGGCATGTAATACTTTAAAATCCCTTGTAAAGAGCCTTATGTTCTGGGCATAATTAGTAATTTCATTTTCAACGCTGTAGTTTTTAATTTTCCTCATCACATTGTAGTTCTATATTAGGCCTAAAAGTATCCATATCCATATTCATATCCAGAGCAAATTACTTTTAAATTGAGTAGGCTGCAGATTCAAATGCACTAAGAATTATACCTTTACATAATGTTGCTTCCATCTGTCACCAGATGCTGTAATTTACGTTGCACCGAGAGCTGTTAAAAAGTAACCCTCCTTTCTCCAAACATAAATTATACGGAAAAGCATCAGACTCAGCTGCCATTTAATGAAATGTGACAAAGTGGATTGACTGCAGACAGTTTATAGTATAATTTTCTTTGGTGAAAAGATAATACTCAGTTTTACAGCCTGACGAGCTATGCATCAGTAAACTACTCTGCATAGACAAATAATAACATGCTTTATCATGTAAAGTAATACTCCAGGTAGCTACACCGCAGGATCTGATCATCTCTGGGGACTGAATCTGTGTGGCTCGCTTCCCATCTTCATCCTAAAAAACACACAGCTGCTACAATAGACTGCAGTGTGGAGGGGTGTCTCACTTTGATCTTTAAATACCCTCTAACGTTAAGGCACGCTCATTGGCTTTGATTTTTATTACAACTGCTGGGCAAGATGCAGACGCTCCCTTGAATCTTCCCCTATGTGGCTGTGGTATAGCAGAGAATGCGAGAACACCTATCCTCTCTTTTCATTTTTTTCTCTCTCTCCACACCACCACCATCTGTCCCTTTCTTCCATTTCATGTGCTCAAGCAATATCCACAGCCCTCTCATAGCAACAGCACAACGCCGCCGCCCCCAGCGCCTTGCAGTGAATTTTTCTTCCTCTGGATCTTCGCCTCGCACCATGCAGACGGTCCCTTGGCCCTGCCTGACGGTTCAGTGTTCCCCCCTCCCCCACCAGCCGTGCTCCTGTTTCACTCAAAGATGGCGTCGGCTCTAGAACCCCTGGTCTGTGGCTGCATTTTTAGGCTTGTTGTTGTCTCCGTTTCGCACGGTTTTGGCACCTTCTCCTCGGCGGCTCGACACGAAATTCCGGTGAGTAGCAGAGGAAGCTGGAAAAGGGACACGAGATTTTTTCACGGTCTACTTTACCCGAGCTTCCCTCGGAAACCAGAACCGGACCAGCTCGGGCTTTCTGGGGAACCGCGAGAGGTAGAGGGAGAGAGGGGTACGGAGGGATGATGATCGCGGAGGTGGGTGGGGGGTACGGAGGGGGGAGCCGAGGCCTAGCTACTCCGCTCCAGCGGCCTTGTCTTCACAGAACCGCAGGCTGTAGCGTACGTAGGAGGGCGGTTGGTGGAGGTAGGAAGTAAGTGAGGTGGGGACCGCTTGTATGGACGCGTCTGAGCGGGCAGAGGCTCCTCGCCCTTTCCGAAGGCTGAAGGAGGCCGCAGAACATGTAACACTGCAGAATCCGCGGCAATGATATCTCAATTTTTGCACTTGCCCGCTAGCCGAGATGGCCGTCTGCAAGTTGCATTGTGCCTTTTGCAAGGCCGCGATCTTACGTTTATATTAAAATGACACCCTAAACAAGATAATTCGCTGTGTTTATAGCAGTATGGTGATTTGTAATGTCTGAAATTTCAGCCGAAGGAGAATATGATGTCTTTTTGAACCGGAGCGCTGGCTAACCTCGTTTCATGCTGTTTACGTTTCGGGTTAGCAAGTAACGTTAGTATCATAATCGTAACGTTAGCTCGTTGGTTAGCTTTTAAGGTTAGCTTGCTAAACAACAGCTGTTAGCGGGAAGGCTTGTTGTCAGACACTTAGCTGCCTAATAAAATATCAGTGAGAGTAAACAGCACCGCAGGAAGCTGTTTGGCATTGCGGCAATTGACCAAGCTGTGAATTTCAGTTAGCCTCTCAGCTAATGTTTGCTAACAGTCTGTGTTTTGACTGCATCATGTTTACGTTAGCAAACCCAGTAGCTCAGTGGTCAACGTGTTTGTAGAGGTTTTTTTCAGAATGATGTGTACTCTTTTAATACCTCATCTTTTTTATCATCATATGATGCCTTTGTGCCATTACTAGTGACTGGACACAGAGGACATGTTTACTCGTTTACAATCTCTGGATCAGACCGGCTTTGGTTTTGGCAGTGATGTCCATGTAATATGAGAACTGTATAGTATTTTACAAAACTGATAAACAAGGGAATAAGAGGTAACAGGTATCAGATAAATGTGTGATCCTCTTACTGATTTTGTTTGTTTTGCATGTTGTAGTTTATTGCTAAACCTCATGGTGCCTCTAAGGCTTTGTTTATATATCTGAATAAGGGAACCCTGAAGTGTGCCAGTGTTATTTGGAAGTTATCCTCTCTCATAGGTTATCTGTATCTCACTATACCTTAAATTCAAATTTGTTGCCAGATGTTATTTTACTATTTTATTAAAAAATGTTTCCCTTTTATCTATAGTATTTCATTAACCTGTATGTGTGTTTGGGGCTTTTTGTTTGTTTGTTTTTTGTGCAGGATTCCACAGCTACCGAAGTACAATAGGCATGAAGGTGATAAGTCCTGGCTGCTCCCTGGGGTGAGATATCTGTTCCGTCCCAGAGCTGAGAGGCCCAGACTGCTGGAAGAGGGAGAAAGTGAAGACGCATAAAAAGTGGCTGCAGGATAAATGTTCTGAAGTTTTGAATTCCACCGAAAATACTTATTTACTGTGTTGCCCTCAACTTCAATTTGAAAACACTAAGTTCACCTCCTGGAGCCTAATTTCCACAACTCATATTGAGAACTGGCAAGTTTGCCATTGACAAGGAGCTGAATGAACAGGTTTTATTTTCCATGCATGGGTGTTTTGCAACTGGCAATGTAGAAAACACCTCATTTTTGTGATAGCCCCTTTTTTAAGTCAACATCTGTTCTATCTTAAGTTGTGTTCTTTGGGATTTCTAACACACCTACTACTACAGCTCACCCTGCTTTTTGCCAGGGACCTTTACCTGGCTTGGAGTAGGTGGTGGGTGGACTGCATTTCACCAGGTGAAGGGTTGGCTCAGCGGATTTGTGCTATGGTCAGCTGCCTATTACCGTGCTGCTCATACTCAGCTTCTGAGGGACTCTCTGTGCGACCCCAGGACAAGGGATAGTAAGCAGTCAGAGGGCAAAGAGGAAGAGGAGGAGGCGGCGGCGCTACGGCGCAGGCCAGGTGTTTCCTTGGTTTTTAGTCCTTTTTTTTGTGTGTGGTCATAGCGGTAAGGCCTCAGGGGGCCTGCACCCACTCAGGCCGCAGCCATGGTGAAGTTGGCAAACCCAATGTACACCCAATGGATTCTAGAGGCCATCAAAAAGGTGAAGAAGCAAAAGCAGCGTCCATCGGAGGAGCGCATTTGCAATGCAGTCTCTATGTCCCATGGTCTTGACCGCAAAACCGTTCTTGAACAGTTGGAGCTTAGTGTCAAGGATGGTACCATCCTCAAGGTCACCAACAAGGGTCTTAACTCTTACAAGGACCCTGACAACCCTGGGCGCCTGGCACTGCCCAAGCCAAAGGGTAGTGGCAGCTCTGGAGGAGGTGGAGGAGGAGGTGGCAGCAGCAGTGGTGGTGGTAGCTCTCACTCCCATTCAGGGAAGAAACCGGGACTTGACTGGAACAAGTTGATCAAGCGGGCACTGGAGGGCCTCCATGAACCCGGTGGCTCCAGCTTAAAGAACATTGAACGTTTTCTCAAGTGCCAGGCTGATGTGGCAGCGTACTTGTCAGGCAGCGGCTCCATGGGGCCCGGTCTCTTCCACCAGCAGCTAAGGGTGGCTCTGAAGAGGGCCGTGGCCCATGGACGCGTGGCCAAGCAGGGTCCACTATTCCAGCTCATCAGCCGCAGCAGTTCCCTAGATGACGGGACTGGGACGGTGTCTCTGGAATCACTGCCACCTGTCCGGCTGTTGCCTCACGAGAAAGACAAGGTATTGTCCCTGCATTCACCTATACAAGAAACAAAAATGTAAACCTGTGGGTGATTATTCTTAAAATCACTCATATTTATAGACTCCATTAAATAGTTAACAACTTGTTATGTCATGGGCATTGGAATGTCAGATGGATGTGACATGTACCATTTTGGTGTTCACTGATCACTGTCAAAGGCACAAGGTTTTTTTTTTTTATTAATTCATTATATTTAAAATGATAAATGTGTGTAAAGCACTTTGATCTGTGAGCATTATATGTCTGATGCAGTGATTGATATCATGACAAACTTCAGTTGAGACAGTGGTGATTAGAAATCACAAAGTCATCAGTGTGATCCTCAGTCAAAACTTTTTTGTTTAAGAGAAAAAAAGTGATTTGTGAACATAACAGAACACACTCTTTTTGGGTCTTTTGCAATCCATACAGGACATGTTTACTTGACTTTAAAGCCGCTGCACGCATGGAATGTTTAGATTTATCAACTGGCAATGATGAAATGTTAGTACTGCATTTTCTCTGCTGGTTTCCAATTTGCCATGGCCTTCCAGGCTGAAATTACTACAGCTCAGTGAGCCCTTTGACCATGTGAGTGTTAGTTGTGAGTTTTGTTTAGTATATATTGTGGTGGTTTACTCAAGAAAGCACATTGCAGTTGTTGTAGAAGTGGTTGAGAATGGTAGGGCTACATTTGCAATATCGGGCTGAGGCCAGAGTGAGCGTCTATACCCAAACTGGAGTGTGCATCTTTGTGTTTAAGACGTTCTCTCTGAGTTTTTGGGTGCGGTTGGGCTGATAGACCAGAGGACTTTGCTAACTCAGTTGGTTAGCGTTGCATTTCTTTGCTGGTTGATTGTGTGAATGACAGAACCCCAGGTGTGTGTGTGCGTGCTGGAGTCCAAGCGAGCAGTACCAGAGCGATGCTTGTTTGACGGCTGATGGGCAAGTTTTCAGTAGAGGAGTTAGAAGAAGAGGTCAGGGGAAAGAGTCACATGGCTCCCAGCCTCCTGCAGGGAGTGTGGACCAGCTGCAGGGCTGCTCCCTGTCAGAAGCTGTCAGAAGATGGAAGGAAGAAAGGAAGAGAGAGAAGGGGAGGAACACGGACAAGTGAGAGAGAGAGGTGGTCTGCAGTGGTGCCAGAGGAAGAGGCCTGGATGACGCAAACTACAGGCCTCTGTAACCAGAAAGGGAGAGAGGCAGAGACATAGAGGGAGAAGAAAGCGAAAAAGAGAGAGAGAGAGAGGCAGACAGGCAGGCGACAGAGGAGAGCGGGAACACACCCACTTTGGTAACCTGATCAGAGAGCAGCCGGCTGTTACTCTGAGTACACACACACAAGCGCACACACACACACTTATATATACATATATATATAGCTGTACAACTGCATGCATAGTGAAAAAACACAGAATGGCATTCAAAGACATAACACAACACATAACACAAACTGAGAGCATGCTGTCATGAGACCATACACACAGTTAACATCTCATCGGTCTCACACTTCAGATGCCCACACACATGCATCCTAACAGTCGGCTTGTAATTAAACCCAATAGAGCTGCCCACTACTGTCAGCCACCCTAGTGGCCCACCATTGGGTCATATGTCACTCAGGTTATCAGGCTGCCAGTAGATCCGGAAGACACTAGACGAGCCCTAAACACTTGTTTTGACTGGCTGCTGGCTTTATCTTGACCGTGTGTGTGTGTGTGAAGCAGAAAGCTGCACTGCAACAGAAGTTCCTGGTACATACACATACATACAAAGTAGGATTAGCCTCGAGAGCAGACTCGAGTCACATGGGGTCTGCCTAACACAGTGACCTGCTTGGCTGCAGATGGCCACCTCTTAAGACGTACGGAGATCAACCTACTCTTTCTCTGTGACTCAGCTACTGATCCGCCTGCTACTCGACTTTACAGATCAAAATGAAAACACAAAGAAATGCATACCGCAGTGTAAAAACAATGTTTGCACGTGATTTTGTACATAAGTGATATCGTTCTTTATTTGGCCTCATTTTGGAATCAACAGTGGCAGAAAGTGAATTTTAATACATGCTCTTGCTTTGTAGGCCATCCTATTGCATTAGTGAAATAATTAATCAGTCAAACGTTATTAATTAAACCTGTGGACATGAATTGGGAGGTTTTGTTGTTTGACTGCGAGTCTCATCTTTAAGCTAGATTGGGCACTGAGAGGCTTCAGTAGCAGAGAGGAAGTTGACATTTGTGTCTGGCATCACACAAGCCTGTTTACTCTTCTTCCCGTGATGTAGCCTTTGTATATCTCTCCAGAGGATACAGCTGTGTTGCTGCTCAATCATGTGTGTCTTGGGAGTGAATGTTTGTGTGTTGTTGATGTATGTTAGTCTGTGCCTGTGAGAGTGGCATATATGTCAAAGAGATAGTTACTGCACATGAAAGACAAAGTCGGGCGTTGCATGATCACTCTCCTCCGTTCTTCTGCCCCTCGACTGATGCATCGTTGCCATATTGCCCTGCATCATTGCTAACAGTTATGAGTGTGAGAGTGTGAGTGAAGGCAAGGTGGGGGAGGAAAATCAAAACAAATGGCTAAGCACTGGCTTTGACCCCATTTGTGGGGAGATTTGTATACTCAACATGCTGGTGTTTGTGTCAGAGTGCTCTATTCAAACGGGATTCCAGACCCTATTTCTGTCTCCCCCGTCTCACCCTAATAGGGTACCATTGCCAGGTCATGAAGGGGGAGGTGAATGGGGGAGCGAAGTCAACCAGGGGTCATGGATATATAGATGGCAAACCTCATTGCCTCCCTGAACGCCCGTTAGCAGTATGAGGCTATGGCCATTAGGTGGGATGGGCTTGATGCTGAGCTTTTGTGTGTATATCCGTGGGTATATGGTTGTGTGTGTGTGTGAGAGATGTTCATCCCATCATAATAAGCAAGAGCTATCTCCCTGCCCCGTGGTTGCCCTCTCTTCAACAGCTGGAGTGGGGTGAACCAGAGTTCTCGATGTCGATGTGCAGTGTCACGTTGAGGACGTGTGAAAAAAGTGACTGGTGGGCAACATGCACACACAGTCACATTCTCTGTTCACACAAGGTGTAGTGCTTGTGGTGATTTCCCTCCAAAACGTCCCACTGACCTCTTAACAGACTGGCATCCTGCAGCTAATGTTTGCTCTGCTGGTAGTGGTTGTAGAGCTGCTACAATAGGCAACTGTTATTATAAACCATAATGGATATATTTATCTGCTCTCATTCATTCCACTTTTCTAGGATTGTTTCAACCTCCAATCGTCTCTCCAACATTACACACATTACCTCTGCTTGTGTTTCATCAAGGTGAAGACACTGTGTATCGTCAATCAGAGGACTGTGAACACAAAATGCCCTCAGTCATCGATTATGTGCCTCAGATGAAACCTGCCTCTTCATCTTTTCTTTCCCTCTTGTCTTCCCATCCCCCACCCCATCCTCTGCTACATCATGTTGTGTAGTCACAAGAGATGATTTTGTGTGTTTGCTGGATGGATGGAATCGTTTTTAGGGTTAGAAACGTACCACAGGAATGCATGGAAAATGACTAAGCTGAGTGCCATGAAATGATCCCATTGTCAACTTGTCTTGAAGTTCAGATTTTGAACTGATCTGTTTTTTTCAAACAAGGTGAAACTTATTCTTTTGCCTCCATTTCCTTGACACAAAGTCTCCATTTTGCCAAAGCCCTCTCCTCAGTTGACCCATTATTAGTGCCTTAAGTTGAAAGAACTTGCTCCACTCTGATGGCACCAGCTGTACCTCATGCTGTGCTGCTACTACAGACCCAATTCATGTTCGACTTTAAGACGGTTCACACCAGTAGAGAAACGGAAAAAACTGTTGAGCATTTAGTTTTCCAAAGGTCAGTTTACACATACTATAATGGACACATTTTCGGTCTTAACTTTACTGGAATCTTGATATTTGTCACATATATATTAGATGCTAGACAGCATATTTATATAGTGCGAAATCTTTGCCATCCCATAGCCTCTGTCTTAATTTGTCTTTTCAGTGAAGGTGTGACAGCGCAGGTTGCCTAGAACGGGAAACAAGAGCTAGTTCTTGTTGAGAACTGATTCCAAATCGTCTGATTCATTGAAATTGTATGCTTCAGAGCTCACCAACTCTTTTTATCAATGCTGGCAAACTTTCTTGCAGTTGTGCACTGTAAAACAATGACTAACTATGAAACAAGAGGGAGTCAAGCTGGAAAGGCAGAAACGGTGCCAAGAGTGGCTTCATTTTCATGATGAAAGACAGAGAACATTTCTTGTTGTAATATCTGTAAAATGATCATTTAAAGCTCAGGTGGAAACAAGCAGTATGCCGAAACATCATACTTCCCAACACAGGCATAAATTTCAAAAATTCCATTGATTAGACACTTCCGCAGAGTGTCACTGCTTCTCAAATGAGCTTTTACTGAGAGTCAATATTCTTTTTAAAAGATTAGCAGCAGACAGGTGGGCTTAGCAGGTTTTTACTCTAACTAAGATAAGCTGAATGAAAACAGATTATAAATGTTGTTTTTGTCCCAGGATTTGAGGTTAGCAAGGTAAATTTAGGTTTATCTCTGAGTTATAAGAGGGGATTACTTCTTACATTGCCATGGTAACGTATGCTGAACATCTAACCTGCTCTGGAGCTCATTTTGTTGGAGATAATGATTAAGACAACAAAATGAGCCACCTACTGACTAATCAGACCAATCATTTCTCTTGGAAAACGGTATTACAATTCATAGAATACCCCCTGATGCTCAGTGTAGGGAAGTTGAGAGGGTCTCTTAGGAGGACAAGAGTGTTCACGACTAACCTCTTTTACTTTACCTGACATTTTTTCTTGTTTTTCAAACCTTTATCTTTACTTCGCTTTGCTGTGTCCTGTATTCTATGTAACATCCTAACGTTTTTTTTTTTTTAAATCTGGAGCCAGAGTTTGAAATAAAACTTTGAATGAATGAGTTAATGAAATACATATTACTGGAATATGTAAATTTAATAATCAGATGTATATTCATACCCTAATGATGTTGCAGTGATAAAAGATATAGAAGTGGTGAAACTGATGAATCACTTTGAGCTTGAAACGTCATTCAGCAGTCAGTAAAAATCCTTTAAACAGAAGCTTTTTGGTGTGCTAAGCACCTCTCTTTAAACTCTGCTGCCAGATTTTTACTGCGATCCAGCGCCCGTTCCATGGATGTGCACTTTTTAAAAAGATCTTTCCATTGATATGAAAGGTTTAATGCATTCACACAGTCAGCACACAGTTACAGTCCATTTTTTGCAAGTTGTCCTTCCTGCATCTGTCTTTAACTTTGTTGCTCTTGACTTTGTGTTTAACTTTTGGACTATTATTTCTGATACTACATTTTGATCCTCATTTGTAAAATATGTTGATCTGCCATCAGTAGACTTGTTTATGTTTGAAATTGGTCCTATTTTTCAAAAAAACCCTCTTTTATGTGAATACATTTACATCTATATTAGAAAATCTTAGGTTGATGACACTTTGTCATACAGCTATCTGGTTCCATCTTCTCTCATCAATTGAACACTAGCATATGACTTTTTTTTTCCTTTACCAAATTTGGCAATTTATATGCAACTATAGCTAGAAATTTATATTATTGACTACTTATCGTTGTCAGTTCTATGAGAGAATATCCTTGATAGATCTGATAATATGAAGCCATATTGCTGGTGTGATTTTTAAGCACAGCATTTAAACATTTAAATGCAGGATGTGGCAACGTGCAAGAGGAGGAAGAACTAGAAGAAGGAAGAACAAGTGCAGAACCCAGGGTAAAGCTATGCAGAAGCGCAAACATTTCTTTGACAGTTGGGATGTTCTTTACAATTTCAGAAGAAAACAAGACTGTTGTAATTCAAAAATACATATTCAGCAAGGTCTGACACAGGGAAAAAATGCTAATGTCATCAACATTTGACTTATAGAGCCATCCATCTTTGCATTCTTCATCTTCTCTTCTCTTTACTGTCTGTTTGTACATTAAAATACAACAGTTTGAAAATTATTATGTGAATTATCTTTGGTCACAAGTAGCAGGTTATTATCAGTTATAGGAAAAAAAAATGTATTGTTCATCCCTATTGGAGACCTGCTCAGATAAACCTGCCATCCATGAGCGGTTAGTCCCAAGGAACTCACAACATTGAAAACCTATCAACATCACTGGACTGTTGCTGCAGCTAATGCTAGCTTTCAGGCTCATAAGGTTACTCATCAATAAAGTAATTGATAAAGAATCAAATCAATAACCAGAATCGATAATGTTAATGGTAGAGATGTTGGCTAATAGTTGGCTAGTCACTTAAACATCGCTACCCCCCAGTTGACACCAGGAATACCGGTTGGATGAACTGTATGAAAAACATAATTATGTGACTGAAAATGTTATTAAAGTTTCAAATTGAGCTTATAATGAACAGTGTTTTTTCCAGATGTTTGACCTTATAGTATGAATTGTGTTCAATTTTCTTTTACTAGTCTAAGATATTGTTCAGTAGGTGCATCCCTGGTATTGGTATCAGTAGAATCTTATCAATATCGAACCCTGCTGGCAGCAGAAGAACAACCAGGAAGAGACACTGCTAGCCCAGAGTCTATAGAAACTACATTAGCAGCAGTGTCGGAGCCCAGGAGGGAGCTGTTACCTTGAGTTCAACAGTGACTGTGATGTGAATGGCATTTGGCACAGGAAAGTGTGGCTGTGTGAGGCCTTGCGTATGGCTAACCTCACCACCCCACAAATAAGAGCAAATGTGTTGAGCAGCTGTGGAAGTGACGGCTGGAGCACTTCCAGGCCCGCTCCGTTTGATGCAGTGATTTAGCTTTGTGCTCTCTGGCCCTCGCTTTTTAATGGGGGGTGATGCTTGGCTGAAGGGAGGGCGTGTTGGCACAAAACAGGGTCTTCCTTAGGCTGTTGTAAATGTAACAAGCAAATGTAGACCAGTTCATCTCCAGGCTAGTGGGGCTACAGGGATTTCACATTTAAAAATGGAGACTCGTCTTGCCTGTCAACTGATGTAAATTGGACGTTGATGCACACGTTTCTGCATGCTCTTACATGTAAATGTGATGTGATGTTTCAAGTTGAGTCCCAAGATTACTGTGTACTGTGCTTAGTGCAGCTAATGACTTTCCAAAATAAAGTGATGGTGTATTTGCGTGTTGTCCCTGCTAGCCAGTATGTCCTGTAACAGTGATCAATGAGTTTGTGTTCAAGGTGGGGGCAAACCATAAGGAAAGAGTGGTGGTGGGTAGGGGGGTTGCTGAGATTGGACTCCCATGTTAATGAGATCCTTGACTTGAGACGAGACAAGGACAATGCTTTTCCCTCTTTCTCTTTTCTCCCATTGCTTTTATCCTCTTTCCCCTCCTCCTCCTCTATCTCTCCTACTCCTCTCACCCTTCCTCCATTGTTCTCTCCTTCCTGTCTCACTCTCATGTCTTCTGTCTTTGGATAATAGACTCCAGTTTAAAAAGAGGACACCGTCCCTGCTCTTGATGTTTTCTATAACCTGTTATCTCTCCTAACAATGTTTCAGACAATGCTTAATGTTGCCTCAGCATTAATTTCAACCATCTGAAAATAAAAGCAAGAACTGGTAAAACACCGGCACACAATGCTATATGGATGGTGTTTGTTGTTCTGAGGTGATCCATAAAAAGCATGGGTGGGTGTGTCAGCTTTGTCAGATGCAGGTTCCTTCACCTGTCTGTTTGTGTACAGGCGTGTATTTGTAAAGGAGCCTGCAACTTGTAAGACATGTTTGTATTGCATTTCAAGTCCACCCAGTCACTGCAGCTAGTTGCTAACAGTTGCCACAAGGCGTGTCTTTTTGGCGCAAAACAGCATTTTGTTCCTGAATACTCCTTATGGTGGAAAAAGCACGAACACACAGGCTTAAAATAGACACGAACACCTCCATGCACACACAAACAAACACCTCAAGTCAAATGTCGACAACTGCACTTAACTCAAACAGTCAGTCGATGTGAGAAATTTCTAGAGTGCTGTTGTGGTGCAAGAACAGTCCTGGCAGCAAGCTCTGGCTGAGGTAGAAAAGGCTGAAACGGGGAGGAAAAACTGCTCTCAGGAGGAATTTGAGGATTGTGTTTAGCTGTTTCAATATCCCTGTCATGGAGGGAGGATTAGCTTTTCATTTTTTAAGTTTCTTTTGAGGATTAATTTACAGTGGCAGCCAGTAACTGAAGCCTCACTGTCACATGCGTCTTTATACAAGGTGTTTGTGTGTGTGTGAAAGGCGACGCTTGCTCGCTGTTGGCTCGTGTTTACTCGAGCGCTCATACGGCGAGTGAAAGCAGTTGACCTCCTCCGGCAAAGAAAGGGTTAAGCGTCAGGAATGATTGAGGTGTTGGTCGCACGCAGGCTGCTCAGAGGACTGCTGCTGCAGATTTTCTCTCTTTTCTTTACACTTTCCATTTCCTTCACTCTCTTGCCCTCTGGCTTCTTCCTTTTTTTGTCCTTGCTGTCTTTTTTCACACTCCTCTCCTTCTCCTCTTTTCTATCCTCTTGTTGCTAACTGCCATTTCTCTCCACTGACTTTTTTAGTTTGTTTTGCAAACTAATAATCTGGTTGAAATTTGAAGCATAACATGGTAAATGATCTCCATTTCTTATCATTTTGCTTGTGTCAATGTAAAATGGTTTCACAGAGTTAGTGCTCGTATACATGTACCCTCCAGTAAGGCTCTGTCCTCCTCTCTGCACTCTGCATGTTTCTACCTATCAGCCTCTCTCTTCACTTTTTCGTTCTTTACAACCCTCCTCTCTGTTTACCTCTCTCTTCCCTTGCTCCCTCACTCCATACCCTTTTGTTTCTCTTCCTCTCTCTGTCTCTGTGCTGTAAGGTGGGTGGGTGGAGGGTAGTGGGGGGTGCTGGAAGGAGCCTGACTCAGAAGGAAATGAACCCAATAAATCAAGCTCTTGTCCCTGTCTCCTCCCTGCCAGGACCTGCTGCCTGCCCAGCTTTCTGCAGCTATGTGCGTTAACAGTGTTGTCCTGCAGAAAAACCTAAAACCGTCTTCAGTATTGTTGTTTTTCCCATTTAAAAAAAATGAGGGGCTTGTCCCCTGTGGGTTGAACTGTGTGTTATGACCATTTGTATGCCTGATGATCTAAAACATACTGATTGGTATATTCTCAGTAGTGTGCTCATTGTGATCATTGGGGGTTGTTCTTGACTAGAAACAATACCTGAATTTTTCAGTGATTTGTGCTGTTACTCTGTAAGTTCATAGTAAATTAATAAATAGAACTCATGTAAAAATTAGGGTATGTTTGAGGAAAAGTGTCATTTTTGGTGCTTCTTAAAACAGTCAAAATATTTATAATGGTATTCTGTCACGTGATTATTACAGCATCTTCCCTCTGAGTTATACCAGGTTGCAGACTAGCTTTCTGCTTAGTGTATATGCTTAGTGTCAAATGCATTTTGACTGAGAGAGATATGCATGTTACTGACCATGACCTCCAAACTACAGTCTCATAAATGAGTTGAAATATATGAATGAACAAGTGGGTGTCACAGTCTCAACAAAAAGTAAGCATGTGCTTGGTCAGCAAAGTAAATGGCAGATCTGTCAGATCCTCCTTAAAATATTGTGAGTACATCGTGCAAGTGGGGACAGTGAAAGTCATTTGTTTAGTCATTTGACACTTGAACCCAGAAATGGCGAAGGCTCCTTTTGTTCAAAGGAAAAGATATTTAAGATGCTTAATTATAAAGTGCGTTGAGTATATCTTCTTTTACAGTTTTAGAAGATTTGGCTTTATTGGGTATGTAAGAGCATTCATCTGCCTGAGGCTTTTTATGTTTAATTGTGTTACAATTTTGAATAATTAGTGGAATAATTAGTTTTTTTGGCACTAATGAACACGAAAAGAGGAAGTCAAAGTGCGAACAAATCTCTGCAGACTAATTTGAATTAAGCATGCATAAAAAAAAAAACAAAAAAAGCTTAGTATTTATTAGATGTGGGAATCTCAGGGGCACCTCATGACTTGATTCTACTCTGATTCAGAGTTCTACAGTGCTGTAAAAATGATTTAGATGTATCTCAATGCATCTCGATTTCTATACATGAGTTGAAATCATGTATCGTAAATTATTATAAATATGTATATATTAATGTTTTAAGAGGGTGATCACAATTAATGAATCAGTTTATTTAAGAGCATCTTATAGTCTCCTGCCTGTGGTTGTACGAGAAGCTGGGTGAGCGCAGGGTTTTTAAGAGGAAACAGGCTGAGCACCAAGTTACTTTCCTACCATCACAATGGTTTTAACTTGTTAAATGCTGCAGTGTGTGGCGATCGGCTGGTCTCTGAAATTACAGCTGATCACTGGTCCAGTCTGTTTAAGTTATTCACTGCATGATGACAAAGAGAGATCACAGTATCCTCCATGTGACGTCCATCTCACAAAGGTAGTTATTGAGAGATTAATACAAACACGCTTGCAAGCGCTGCCTTTTGTGAAGATTAGAGTGTTGAGATTCACAAGATAACTGTGTGTGTTTGAGCTGTAGACTTTCCTGTTGCTGCACTGCCCTTGCAGTTGAGATCTGCAAGTCAACATCAGCTTTTTAACTAACATTTATTAAGTTGGGTTTTGACCTTTGTGAATCAGTGACAACTTTTTAACATTGCTTTAAGATATATCAAAGAATCTGTGTTTTTACTCCTGCCATTGTATGAATTCGTTGCTAGTCAGTTTCAAGGTGAGTTCTTGGAGTCGTGATACTGTGATCTGTTCACCTCCAGGAGGACTGGAGGTGAACAGCTTATTCTGAACTGAGGTTTGGACTCTGGTTTGTACCCTCCAGGACATTGTTGTTTTAGAGCTCTGGCTTTTTGTTTGTGAAAGTTCCCTCTCTGAGAAAGATCTCCTGCAAATTCTGTAACAGTCATGTTACCCTCTACATTCAGTGGCATGCTTCCCCACAGCATGATGCAAACAGGCAGTGTTTGTGCTGACATGCAGTTTCGTATGATGGCCAGAGAGCTCCACTTTGGAGTTTCAGATCAAAGAAGCTTCCTCCAATTTGTCTCCCACATGCCTGCTGGAAAACACCAGCCCAGATGTTATGTGAGTTGTTTTCAACAGCGGCTTTCTCTTTGCTGCTCTGCCATGAAGCTGAGAATGTGGAAACAGTCGGGCAGCAGATGTCCTTAGCACGCTGTCTCCCCTTTCCACCATGGAGTCCTGTAGCTCCTTTGGGGGGTCCATCACTTGTGCACCCAGTTTTTGAGGACAGCACGTCAGGCTGGCTGTGCCACAGTGACATCTTTTTTTTTTCTTTTTTTAAAAAATTTTTGGGCTTTTCGCCTTTATATTGATAGGACAGTTGAGAGAGTGGACAGGAAACAGGGAGAGAGAGAGGGGGTAGTGACAAGCAGCAAATGGTCGGAGCCGGAGTCGAACTCAATGAGGCCTCCGCACATGGGAAGCCCACGCTACCACCCAGTGACATCTTTTTTTGATGAACCTTATATAGTTGGTTTTAATTAATTAAAATAACCAATTTTAATAAATAATCATAATCAGACCTCAGATTTGTTTGCTTTAATGTTCCCTTTGTCTTCATAATTTTCATTGTGTAAAAGAATTAACATTTGAACTTTAAGATTCTAGTGATTTGACCTAAAGTCACTTGTCACATCTTGTTCACACAAAGACTTATTTCACTCAGTAACTAATATCAACAGCTGGTTACCTGTGCCATTGTTATTTTTGCACTAAGTTTGTGTTTGTCTCATTTTTCCTCCCTCACCCCTAGTTGTTGCCAAAATTTATTTGTATACAGGACCTCTATGTGATTTGTAAATATCACAATCAAAGTATGAGAAATTTATGTTTGAATTGTGACTGAGATGTATATCTGCTGAGCAGTAAACAGAATGTGCTACTGAAAATGTCGTTTGCTCTGAGGTAGCAGTAAGCCACCACTTCCCCGCAGGGCTTCCAGGCTCCAGCAACTTTCAAGGAGATTCGCCTCATGACCCCTCCCTCTTGTGTTAATGCCTGTGTAAAGTGCACCTGCAGTGCTTGAAGGAAGTGATTTTTCAGCTTTATTGGACACACGAGTCCTATTGGATGTATAACAACATGATAGGTGTTATTCTGCCTTTTGTTTCCTGGACACAAGCCTGGCGTAGGTGTGTGTTATCAGATCATTTGTTTGTTTTGTGTCCTAAGTACACACCTGCTGACATGGTTTGTGTCTTTTTGGCACTCACTGAAACATTTATGCAGCCCCAGAACTGAATGTCTGATGGCATGTTTCAGAATGGGTCTCAAATGGGACAGAGTGCACTGGAATAAAACTCCTCAAAAGGAGACAGAGTTACAGCTTTTGATCAAACAGCATAGGAGTCAGCAGAGACATTGACACACGATGGCAGCGTCTAACATGACATGTCACATAAATTATGCAAGCTCACTCATTGCAGCGGCTCTCATGCTCTTCATTATCCTAAACTCTCTGTTCCCAGATCCACATGCTGTATGGTGTCATTGTAGTTTTCACTCTATCCATGGCTTGTTAATTCACACAGCAACAGTCAACCACTGTGGTAGAACACACAAGGCCACTTTGTTGTTTTCATTTGTACAATTGAGCTGTCAAGTTGACTGACAGTCTCCACTTTCTCTCCCCTCTCCTGTGTCCCCCTTTCCCTTCTGCTCGGTCCCTCTGCCAGCCGGTGGCAGAGCCAATCCCCATCTGCAGCTTCTGCTTGGGGACCAAGGAGCAGAATCGTGATAAGAGGCCAGAGGAACTCATCTCCTGCGCGGACTGTGGCAACAGTGGTAAGTGCTGCTTTGTGACCGGTAACACATGGGCTTCATTCAAAATATGAAAACTAAGCACTGGTTTTGGTCTATGACTTGGTTAAACATAAGTAGTTTAGTGTTAAATACACTGAAGAGGAAGAGAATCCGACAAAGTGTCTGCAAAGTACAAATTTGATACATATAAACATATAAAGTAGTATCCATTTTTTTTATTCTTATAATTTTAATGATAAATTTGGAACAAAATGATAAACAAAAGAAATTATAAGCACAAGAACTTTAAAAAGATTGCTATGGGTGTAATTTTTTGGAACACTTCACCATTTACAGTGTACACACTACAAGTATTTCTGGTATTACTTCATCAAGTAAAATTTAATTGCTTCAACTGGCAATGGGAAAGCGGTGTAATCACTTGTTGGTTATTTTTTCTTATATGTTAATTTATGTTTATTTATTTGTTTGTCATGTATATATTTTCTTTTATTGCTGCCCTTTCCCCATGACCAGGATGGCATGCTCATAATTGATAAACTAAGATGTATAAAACATTAAAAACCCACTAGTATTAGCACTGGGAAAACTGGGTTTCCTTCCATTCCCTACCAGGAGTTCTGGTGTTATCACTGAGGCCTGATATTGCTGAGTGAAAGCAAAGGAGGGATTGTGTTGCTCCTCTTTCCTCAGTGGGTTTCTGTCCTAGAAAAGGCAGTCTTGTTTGCTATTCTTGAAACAGAATTAAAGCATTGCTCTGACAGATTGTCATTTATGTTTGAACACTCTTTATGCAGCCAGGTTTGATTCAGTGAGAGCTTTCAATTCCAAAAGGAGCTTTTTTTTCTACTTTAATGATGCAAGTGGGTCATGGCTGTCAGTCAGCAGCAACAAAAAAAAAAGCTCAGTGACGCTGATACACTTGTTTGTGTATGCGTGTCTATCTACCTGCAGGCCACCCATCCTGTCTCAAGTTCTCCCCAGAGCTCACAGCGCGAGTCAAGGCTCTGTGGTGGCAGTGCATCGAATGCAAGACTTGCAGCAGCTGTCAAGATCAAGGAAAGAATGCGGTGAGTGGATGAGCGAATATGGCGGACTGGCAGCCTAACAGTGTCTGAGAAAGCTCTCTTCTCTGCTTAAGTGCCAGATAGAGACGCTGATAGACATATTTGTGGTTCTGGTTTTGAGCTATTTTAGTCACCCCCAACATGATTTCACATTCTCTTACTTGTCAGACCATTGTTATTCAAATGTTTGTTGGGAGGTTTACTGGTTAGACAAAATGCACAACACACTGCTGAGTTACACAAGCTGCTTGCTGTTTATGGATACTTGCTACTCGTGCAGGAGTAGGTTACTGTGCTGGGAAGAATCAGAGTCTCATTTCAGTATTAAGACTTGTGTACTCAAAGATAACCAAGCTTATTAGGCAGTATCAGAGCTGTCTCTGATACTAGTACATAGATCAGAACAACTCTGACATTTATATTGGAAGGGCTTCTGAACATTTTTGTCATTAAAATGAGCACAGATACTTAAATCAGCCCTCATTAAATGCATCACCAAACAAAGCACATGACACCTCTGTGGTGATAGAGAGCACTGACTGACACATGAAACATGATTAGGGCCTGATATGTTGTTATAGATTTCATGTATTATTGTATACGTATATCGCTTATCATGCCAGACTCATTTTGTTCAAAATTCATCTTAATTCTTGTTGCACTTCACAGGACAACATGTTGTTTTGTGACTCCTGTGACCGGGGCTTTCACATGGAATGCTGTGATCCTCCCCTCACGCGAATGCCAAAAGGTAAATAAACAGGACTGCTGCTCTAACTCTCCAAACAACTGTTTATGACTTATTTACAGCCCTCTATCAGTTCCACTGTGTGTCTGTTTTACCATGTAAAAGTCCACAAAGTTCAGACATTACTGTCTAGTATACAACATTAGAGTCACTAAATGATTTCTTGAATTGTTGCTTCTAACTCCTAATGAAGCACTTCATGTTTCAACTTTGATTGCTAATATATTCAGTGCATCCCAGGGCATCTTGGTATCTGCACTAGAGCCTGCCTTGTTTAATCCACCTGGTTGTATCTGAACCTTTTTTTTTCTCTCTTCCCCAGGCATGTGGATTTGTCAAATCTGCCAACCCAGAAAAAAGGGAAAGAAGCTTTTACATGAAAAGGCAGCGCAAATCAAACGGCGCTACAACGCACCGCTGGGACGACCCAAGAACAGGTAAAGAAAAGCATTCAATTGGTGGTGTCTTCTTCCATGTTAGCCTGTTGGAGAGTCGCAGCAAGGGGCCATGTGTCTGCTTCAGCAGTGTGTAGACGAGCTAACAGCTACACTGCCTACTTTCGAAAATGGGCCCACTGCAATTTCTTCCTTTAATATTGTCATTTCTGTGCTCTGATTTTTATTATCTTTATTGATCTATGTCTGTATAAATAATATATATCCATATCCATCAAATCTTTATCTGTAACAACATAGTAAAAGATTTAGTTGTCGTCCAGTAGTTACCTTTGTGGCCTGTAAGCAGGGTTGTGGACCCAGTGAGCTGTATTTTCTCCTGACACAATCTTAACCAGACTCCTTACTTCCTTATCCACAGGCCAGGGCGGCCCTTTAAAAAGCTGGGTGGGCGTGGTCGACGGAAGCGCTCAGCCTCCGCCAACTCATCCTCCAGCTCATCCTGTGAGGGCTACCCCGGTGACGACCGGCTGCTTTTTCCTCTGAGGGACGATGATGACCTGTCGCAGAGCAACCTGCGCTTTAACAACAAGACCAAGGGCCTCATCGACGCCCTCACAAAGTTCTTCACTCCGTCACCTGAGGGCCGTAAGGCACGGCAGGAAGTGGTGGATTACTCTGAGCAGTGCCGCATACGAAAGAAAGCCCATCGCAAAGGAGAAGGAGATGATAGAGGGGGTAAAGATCAGCTGTGTTTTTCTGCTTTTACACACTAATTAACTCAGTCATTTCACTGCCTTTTTGTTGGATGGATTTCAGTCTACTGAAAAAAAAATCTGGTTGATGCAAGATATTAGATTTTTACTGCTCCAGTAGGCAAAACTGATAGATTTTTTCAATAAATGTAACTGTTTTATTACTATGTTACAAAATTGGCAGCTTAGAGTATGTTGAAGACAAGTTTTAAACTCACATATTTGCAACGCATATAATAAATCTGTTCAGGATTGCAGTATGAGCAATGTACAAAGAGATGTGATTGTAATTCATTGTGTTTAGTTTAGAGACATAAAGCTCATTTGAAAGAGAACTGTAACAAAACTTTAATGAGGTAACAACTAAAACATGAAGAACAGACTTTAAACATCTCGAAAACTTCAAGAGCAGATTGGAAGTTGTTGTTCTATAATGAACCATCAGCATCAGAGCATTAAAAACCATATTGTGTCTTCATGCATACTTTCTAAATGTTTTTATCAGACTAAATTAGTGGTTGTCAGTTAGATGGTTTGCTAACAAACAGTCTCTGTTTGTTAGCAGCTGTTATTGTGATGCATAGACTGTGCAAAAGGGATCTTGGTTACGTTTAAAAAATGATTCAGCTCTGATGTTACGTATTTAAAACATATAGAGGGTCACAATGGTGCAGAATGGATTTGTCGTATTCTGCCTCCAAAAATCGCTGCTTACACATATGGGTCCAAAAAATTGTTTGTGTAGTGATTTTGCCACCTGCAGTAGGCTAAACACACACATATATACACAGAGTTTTAAGTAGGTGCGGAAGCAGAGAATTACTGCAACAGAGCAGACGCATCAAGCGCAATTAGTTCAAGTCTCAATGGCTTCAACGTGGGTGTTGTGACTGAGCTTTTGAAAGCTGTATATTAAAGCACGTCAGCTACATTGGTAGGTTTAACATTGAAAATATATTTGTGGTGATATAAACTAAACATAGCCATCTATAATGTAATTATCTTTTGAACTGGAAAACACACATGCAGCACAAATATTCACAGTGGGTAGTATGCTCACCTTCACTGGTAAACATGGAAGCCTAAATGAAGTGGGACACACATCTGAGCACGTGATGTCCTGTGTGTTTGAAGGCTAACTTTGAGCTCCCTTTAGTCGCACTGTTATGTGCAAGCAGAGCAGCAAGTGTTCTAACAACAGAACAAGGTGGCAAATGACTCATTTAACATAGTTTTTTTTTGGGGGGGGGGCACACCCACAGTGTGGTCTTTCACCCCCATCCCTTGTAATTGAGCAAATTCTTCCATCTTAAATAAAAAAACACATGTCTGATTATCTGGTTTTCTTTTCAAGGAACTGTTTAACATGTATAAATGCTTCTGTGTCCACCCTCTGTGGCAGCAGCACCATGGGAAAAATCAATCCATAGACGTCTTGGCACCCTGTCTGGTTTTGCATTAATGTCGGCTGTGTTTCCATCCCCAGACAATCAGGAAGGCAGTGACTGGCGTGATGAAGATGACAAACTGCCTGGCCATGAGAACTTGACAGAAAAAGACATTGAACTGTTCAGACAAATCCAGGAGCTGGCACTACAGGTACACATAAAAAATATTACATGTCTTTAAAAGTGGGTGAATGCACAGAGATAGGATAGTCAGAAAGAAAGAGTTGAAGAGGAGTCTGTATCAAGTGAGACAGCATGTGCAGGGAAATCTTGAAGAGAGCTGTGACCCTGTGACTAAGGCCATCAGGCTAGAGATATTAACATTATGTAAACCGAATTTGTGGCAGGGAATCTGGGATGAAACTGTGGTGAAAAACAGCAGAGTAAATAACAATAAAATCCAGGTTGTAAAAGATGGAGCCATTTAGTCAGACCAGGTCTGTAGCATGTAGGCACGTTTGTGGGTGGAAAAGTCAATGAGCTGTGAGAGACCATTGTGTTCACCACTGAAACAAATTAATCTGCCATGGAACAGCTGCCAGATTTACTATGTATATTAAAATCATCCATTGCTGTAAATCCAGGGCTGGAAGACGAGTTCAGGATTCAGTAAGGATCAAAGGTTTGACTTTAAATGTCCAGTAGCTGCAAATAGCAAGAGGTAGTCGAAGGACAACAGCTTCACTACATGGTAATTAAAGTATAGTGGTGTCATTAGAAATCTACTTGCATATCAAATCATGCATGTGATTAGAGGCAAAGCTTACTCATTGTTTGAAAGGACAGATATGGTAGAGACCTTATACACTGACCATGCTGAGCCTCCAGGATAAAGTTACACTGACCAGTCCTAAGTTAGGCGCAGGAAGTTAGTGTTGGTGTCCAAGGACATGCCGTACTTGATGGAGTGAAATCTTTAATGACACTGACTGCACTGACAGGTTAGCCTCACAAGTGTCGTTATACCGGAGAGGAAGGATGAAGTAGCTTCATTAATGACCCATTTCATGCAGCAGCAGTGGATTTACCAGAGTGGTTTGTTTGGCCAGTATCATTAGAGTCCTATAAAACACTAACCCAGCTGGAATATCCACACTAGTGTTTAAGTGTTTAATGCAGGCAGAGTAGTAAGAATTTACGATGTGAGAATAAGGTCAGTGAGATTATGCAGGCTGAGGAACAGTGGATTAAGAGTATGTGATCATCATACCAGTGACTGGCAGGGATGTGCAGAATAGTCTTGTTAAATTCTAAGGCAGTACAATTTCATAGCTTCACTTAAAAGTTTCATCATCATATATGAAGTGGCTTTATGTCTCTGACAATTTAGAAGTAATGAGGAACCATTGGGTTTAGTCACTGACTTAATTGATTTGGCTCTAATGGTATTTTAGGGGGTCCCACTGGTTTTTACGTGTGTGTGAGTTTGTGAGACACACCCAGTGCTCTCTTGAGCTGTCATCCCACAGTGTAAGATCCGAGCCTAGTAGTCCCTGGTGTGCTATCTGTTTGCTTGACACATGATTTGCTAATCTCTCTGGTAGTAGACCTGGAATTGACCTTTCATGTCTCCACCTCCCTCTCTTCCTTTGTCTTTTTTCACCCAAACAGAAAGTTGGGGTGACAGGTCCACCAGACCCTCAGATGCGCTGTCCTTCAGTCATAGAATTTGGCAAGTTTGAAATCCAGACGTGGTATTCGTCTCCCTACCCCCAGGAGTACAGCAGGTAAGCTAACACACCATAATGAAGCAGAACAGCATGATGTTCTTAACTCCCAGTCCTGCTTGTAGGCACAGAAGTCACCACCTGCGTAATGGAGCTCAGTTATAAGCTTGTTTACAGTACCACCTACTTTGGCAGTTAACCAGGCAGAGCCAAGGCTGTAATTTGAAATCAGATTTCCTAAGGGTGTGTTCATTCAGTTTTAACTGATTTTTATGAAGCTGTTGAATAAAATCTGTAATAATCCAATTATTTGCATTATGACTGATCTGACAAATATTTTCTCATTAATTGAAATAATTATTTGGTTCAAGAAATACAAAAATGTAAAAAAACAAAGCTCTTTATAATTTCCTAAAGCCCCAGTTGACATATGAGAGGTGATCAAAGAGGTTGTGGCCTAACGTAGGAAGATAGGGTTTGGGTTAGGTATACAACTCTCCTCACATGTTCACAGAGCTTAACTCCCATGTGATTATGCAAGTTTGTAGCAACAACTTATGGAATATCTCATACATGTACAGTAATATGTTTGGTAATTGAAAATGAAAGTAATTTGTCTGCCATGTTTGAATTCATTGTACCACATCCTCCCCATGTAGAGGCCCCACTCAAACTTGTAAAAAAAAAAAAAAGCTGTTACTTGTCCTCATGACCCTCCTTGGGCTCAGATGAGCTCTTAAGACAGAGGTTGTGAATTTCTGGAATAAGTCATGTTGTCCCTTTAATTGAACTTCTTCAACCCTGTCCTCAATCAGTTTATCAATAACTATCACATTAGAAAAAGAATAACTTCTAGAGCAAGTAGCACCCAAGACAGCTTTTAAAAAAAGGCAACATATTTCTTGATTGTCAGAATAGTTGCCATTACGTGTTCTGTCAGCTAATCATTTAGTGGACCACTCATTAAAGCTCAGACTATTTGTAAGCATTCTACATTTTACTCATTACATTGTACTCCCATTTCTTTTCCTTTCCAGACTACCCAAGCTCTACTTGTGTGAGTTTTGCCTGCGCTACATGAAGAGTCGCAGCATCCTCTACCAGCACATGAAGAAGTGCAACTGGTTCCACCCCCCTGCTAATGAGATCTACAGGAAGGATGATGTCTCTGTATTTGAGGTGAGGAGAAATATGGATTCAGTAATGGTGACAGGTAATGAACTGAAAGACTAGAAGAAAGATGATTTCATGACAGTGATTAATGGTGGTTGACATTGTAACAGCGATAGCTGGGCCTCTGTGAAACACGCCAAACCACATCTGTTACCAAAGCCGCCCTTTATTCTTTAACTCACCTCAAAATTGCTCCTATTGTTCTCGCTCTATTCCTGCTAATCACCAAAAGCAATGTACAGTTGTCAGAAATATATTTGATTCTTCCGTAGACTCAAACCTATCAATTTTTATCTTTTTTTTTTTTAATGAAGGTAGGGAAAAAATCACATGCATGTCGCAACTTCATTACTACAGATAATGTTTATTGGTCAGTTCTTAATTTTGATTAATTGACACTGTTCTTTTGTTTGTGTCATCAGGGAAAGTCACTGTTATTATTAGAAGAATTCATAATTACCAATTTACAGTCAAGCGGTTCTTCAGGGTCTTGTCGTACAGCAGCAGATTAATTCAGTGGATCGTTGTCTGCAGGCCGTTTCCACTGCAGCCTCTTCTTCCCCACTCTGCAGTCCATCCTCGCTCAGAGGAGAGCAGAGATACCTGGCAAGCTGCCAACCTGAAACTCCCTCCTTCTCTTTCTCTTTACAGCTCTTTGTTTCTTTCTTCCACCCTCTCTATCTGCCAGGGTCTCCAGAGACACCACTGAGATCATTGCCTGACACTAACTTCTTTCACCCTCTGTCTCCTTTTACCTTCACTTTGTTTCACAGCTCTTTAATGGCAGCTTAAAAAACTTTGTGACATTGTTTTTTACGGATATTTTTCTCACCTTTTACACAACAGGTTGATGGAAATGTGAGCACAATCTACTGTCAGAACCTGTGTCTGCTGGCCAAGCTGTTCCTGGACCACAAGACCCTCTACTACGATGTAGAGCCCTTCCTTTTCTATGTCCTTACGCAGAACGACAGCAAAGGTTGCCACCTTGTCGGCTACTTTTCCAAGGTATATCCATGATGCTCCCAGCTTTTCCCCTGTTTTGAAGTTACAACTTTGTACTGTCAGTGTCCACACCACTGCCTTGCCTCCTTTGTTTTCAGGAAGTATATACCATTGTAAACTATAATCACCTCTGTGTTACTGTAATTGCTCTGCTCAAACCTTATTACAACTAGATGAGCCAAAATGGACAGAATTTTTTTGTTAAATAAAACCCCACCTTGATGCACTCCTACAAATATACACAGTTTGCCCCTCTGTAGAGTTTGTAGTTGCAGGTGTTCCCATTAACATGCCACCTTGCTGCCAAAACATAGCAGTTAGTGAGCAGACACAGCATCATCCACATCCTGCTGTACACCCACAAAGACCTGCTCTGTGATGCATTTTCCATGTTTTCTAAAGGTAAAATGTGTCTGTTTTTCCCTTTTTCCAGGAGAAGCACTGTCAACAAAAATACAACGTATCATGCATCATGATTCTTCCACAGTACCAGCGCAAGGGCTATGGACGCTTTCTCATCGATTTCAGTAAGGGCTTAACTGTTAAACAACAAACACACAGTGACAACAACAATGATTGTAAAATATATCTATTGATATTCTTCTTGATGGACAGAATAAGTTAATTCAGAAACTTAAAATTGTTATGGTGTACAACTTTTCTGACTCATTATATCTCTGTCCTTGTTATTTCCTCTCTCTCTCTCTCTCTCTCTCTCTCTCTCTCTCTCTCTCTCTCTCACTCTCTGTGCAGGCTACAACCTGACCAAACGAGAGGGCCAGCCAGGATCCCCGGAGAAGCCTCTGTCAGACCTAGGGCGGTTGTCCTACATGGC
The DNA here is from genome assembly GCA_029814665.1 of Acanthurus lineatus. NCBI lineage: Eukaryota > Metazoa > Chordata > Actinopteri > Acanthuriformes > Acanthuridae > Acanthurus > Acanthurus lineatus. The sequence continues at coordinate 4,310,851 of JAPZDV010000022.1, forward strand.
CTACTGGCGCAGTGTGGTGCTAGAGTGTCTCCATGAGGTTCGTGACCGGCAGATCACCATTCGACAACTAAGCAAGCTGACAGGGATCTGCCCGCAGGACATCACCACCACCCTACACAGCCTCAACATGCTGGAGCAGCGAGGAGACAGGTCAGAGATGGGACCAGCATGCACTCAGAAAGACACCACAACATTAAGTGTTTTATGAAATAGGTCAAGGATACACTCCAGTGATTCATGCTATAGTCCCACATTGTTCTAAAGAACCCCAAGATTTCATAGTAATAGCATTAGTGTGCTATTTGACTAATTATAGTGCAAGAAGAGACAAAAGATTGCCAGAAGGTGCTCAGTCACAAAGTAATAAAGGCTCTTGTAAAGCCTAATCCAAATGAAATAGAATATGGCCAGTAGCCAGGTTACACCTTGTGTCAACAAAAACAGACTTTAAAGTAGACTTAAGAAGGATCACTGCTCATGTTTTCCCTATAATAACACAATGTAACTGTCTGATGGATTTGAACTGCTTGGCCACTGACACAGTGCAGCTGCCTTAATTAATTTATTTCAGTTGGATACTTCTGGATACTGGATAGTTTTTGGTTCAAATTAATTTAACATTAGGGAGAATAATGGCCTGTTGCCTAAGTGTACTTTGCTCTATTTTGGTTTACAACGATGTTTAAATAACTATCAATGCCTGACAGCATTGACCTGTAAAACAGGGCCTTTGGTTGGTTTTTCGAAATCTGTGGAAGCCCCTGATAAAAGTGGAAAAGTTTCACAAATGTGAACATTATCAGGCTTTGGTTAATAACATATACACAGACAAGCTTCTGAAAGTAAGTATATATAGACATATTAAAAATTCTTGTGAATAAGCCCGGACATAATTATTAATCTACACCAAAACAAGTATCCATGTTGATCTATTTTCTCTTTAGAAGAGAGGAAAAACAGTAGAAAAACATGCTTGCAGAGTTATTATCCTGATTTCTATTTTTCTGTGGTTTTGCCAGGCTGGTCCTGGTGCGAAGGGAGAAGCTGGTGGTTAGCCACATGGCTCGTCTCAAGGCCCGGCCACGGCAGCTAGAGGTTGACCCTGAGTGTCTCCGCTGGACTCCCGTCATTGTAACCAACACTGTGGTGTCTGATGTTGATGGAGATGATGATGATGAGGAGGATGAGGAACCAGAGGAAGACAACCGCAAAGAGGTAAATATGTTAAATTACATTTGCTGTAACTGAGCGAAGAGGCTGATCTAAAAGTTGTTGTACACTTTTACATCCTCAATTTTAGTTAATAATTTAATTTCGCCTTCACTTTTATCTGTAAATAGATCAAGCCAAGTCACAAGGTCCAACCAATGTCTTGGCACATGCGCCAAGGAAAGAGGAGGGATATTGAGGATGAAGAGGAGGAGGAGGAAGAGGAAGAAGAAGAGGAGAGAAAAGGCTTCCTGGGGTTTCCCATCAGGCAAAGCTCTCCAACTCCCCCTTCTGTTCGCTGTCCACCCCCTGTCCCAGAGCCAACACGGCCCCCTCCCCCAACAAATGGAGAACGTAGACCACGGGGACGCCCGCCCAAAAACTGGCCATGGGGCAAGGTGAAGGACAACACACGGGTGGGACGGCCACCCAAGATCCGCCCAATGGAAGATGAAGACGATGAAGATGAGGAGAGACCAGAGGGAGGAAAAACCACAGGCTCTGCCAGCAGCCATCCCTCCCTTTTCCCCTTGGAAAGACAGATGGAGTCCACAGCCTTTCACCCACTGGACATGGCCAGGCACCCCTCTATAACCCCTACACGAAGAGGGCGGCCCCCAAGAAAAAAGAGAGGCCCTAAGCCCAGACTCACAGAAGCTCCAGAAGAGGGGCTGTCACAGCTTCCGGTCTCTAGGTTGAATGAGACTCCACCTCTTAGGAAGAGCTGCTTCAGTGAAAGCAGTGAAGAAGAAGAGGATGATGATGATGAAGATGATGAAGAGAGGAGGGCATGCTCCCCACCCATCCTCACCAAGCCTGCCATGGGGCTTAAATGCAAGGTAAGAAACTTGGTGTTCAGTTTTACTGGTGCTGAAATAATGTAACGATCACAACATAAGGGCCAACAAATATCAAAACGACTTAGCATTCATTTGTCATTAGAACTGAATTAATATCCATATCATATCCTTAACTAAATCTTTTTATTCTCAGACAATCTGGGTCTATTAACTCACATTTAATTCTGCCTCTGGTTTCTCCCTAGAAGCCACTAAGGAAGCGTCGCTTTCGCCAGCGCAGCCATCCTCACAGCAGTGTGGTGACTGAGACCATTTCTGAGACCACAGAGGTGTTGGACGAGCCTTTTATAGACTCTGACTCAGAGAGGCCTATGCCCAGGCTGGAGGAGGAGACACCCCTGGGTCACCCACTGCATCGCTACCCCCAAGCCCGCTCAGCTCTGAGGTTGTCTGACCCAGCACCCAAAAGAGGCCGACACTCCAACCTTACAGATTCAGAGGATGATGGTGAGTAGGCAAGCTTTTGATCCTTAAACTTGCTTATCATTCCTTGATTATCATTTTAATATTACATAGGCATGTATGCAGACTTATCTAACACTGGTTAAACTCTTTGCATCCTCTCAGAGTTAACACCTGTGCTGAAGCCTGTAGCTGCTCTGCCAGCAACACAATCAGAGACCCAAGCATCCAACCCTGATGTCCCGGTCAAGAAGAAGAAAGGCTGGCCCAAGGGAAAGAGCCGTAAACCGCTGCACTGGAAGAAACGGGGACCTGGGAAACCACCCAGTGGTGGGCCTAACCAGCGAGCAACGGCAGACAGCCAAGCTCAAAGTGGGGATCCTCTACCCCCCAAAATCAAAATGAAGCCTGGTCGCAAACCCCGGAGCTGGTATTTGCAGCGGGCCCAGGAGGAGGCAGAGAGGCAGGAGCAGGAAAGACAAAGGCTTCTGGAGCAGCAGCTGGACAAAGATCCTCAGTTGCTCCAGATGGATGACCGCAGACGAGTCTGCAGAACCAACACTAACAGAGACAACAAACCGAAAGACTCTGATGAAGAAGATGACTATCTCCCCAAGCCTGTTGAGCAGAAGGTGCCAAGGAGGCGGGGGAGACCACCCAAGAATCGCTCCCTTCGCCAGCCACCACAGCCTGTCCCCAAACCACCTCCAACCTCTGAGCCAGACGAGGAAGACGATGAGGAGGAGGAGACTGAAAGAGCTTGGGAGGAAGATAAACCCAGCCGTCCACCTTCTCGTCCCCTGCTGTCCCCTTCTTCCTCTTCTTCCACCTCAGGGCCCCGGGCCCCACAGTCCCGGCCTCAGGACACAGATATGGGTGACAGGGAAGATGATGATGACGATGAGGAAAGGGAGGAAGAGGAATGTGGCAGCTTGGGTAGCGGTGGTGGTAGTATCAGTAGGCGAGCAACAGTCACACCAGGCTCAGGGAGCAGGCGCAGTGAAGACCACGATGCAGATGATGAAGGTGACGGACACTTGGAGAATAAGAGCAACAGCAGCAACAATGGGAGTAAAAAGAGAAAAAGTCAGGACTCTGAAGATGAAGATGATGATGAAGATGAGGAGGAGGAGCCTGCCTCCCGCACAAGCTCTCCTCCAGTCAAGGAAGAACCCCAAGGCGGAGATGCTTTTTTAGACATGGAGAACAGCGTGGCGCGGGATTATGTCAGCAAACAGGAAGAGGAAGAAGAGGAGGAGGAGGAGGCTGAGGAAGAGGTGCCGGAGGCCAAGTGTCGGCCTTCCTCAGCCGACCCACAGCAGGAGGAGAGACGACGCAGAGAGCAGGAGGAGTCTGCTGCAGCAGCTGCTGCAGTGGAAACAGTCACGGCCATGTCTGTTCCTTCTGAACCCATGGAGCTCCAGCCTCTGCACCCAGATGACAAGGACGTCACGCTGTTGATTGAACCCCAACACACACACCCACACTCCCACCCTCACCAGCACTCTGATTTCAAAGAGGAGCTTGGCCACCATCACCCACATCACCCCCATCATCACTCCAATGAGCTGGACCTGGAGACTATGCAGGCTGTCCAGTCTCTGACACAGGGAGAAGCCCAGGACGAAGAGACTGAACCCCAGCCACACCATGGGGCCTACCAGGACTGCGAGGAGACCCTAGCTGCCTGCCGGACCCTTCAGAGCTACAGCCACACTGGGGAAGCTGAGGAAGATTCTCTGGCCCTGGTGGAGGAGTGTGGGGCTTCCCAACACAGTAGCCCCCTTCCAAATCCCCCAGTGCCGCCCCTGCCCAGTCAATCTGTGCGCTCAGTGAACAGTCCAGGATTGTCCTCAAGCATCATGGACACAACACCAGCAGGGCAAAGAGGAGGGACACCTGGCCCCACTGGGGCAGGGGGCAGTGGTGGAGGTGCTGGAGCAGGGTACACCCAGATTACACCCGAGCATCCAAGTTCCCTGTCTGCACCTTCTCAGCAGAACATGGAGACGTCGCCAATGATGGATGTGCCATCCGTGTCAGACCACTCCCAGCAGGTGGTGGACAGTGGCTTCAGTGACCTTGGCAGCATAGAGAGCACCACAGAGAACTATGACAACCCCAGCAGCTATGACTCCACCATGGGTGGAGGAGGCAATGGAACGGGGAATGGGGGGAACGGAGGGGGAATATCAGCTGCTGTAGCTGCAGGAGCTTCCACAGCTTCCTCGTCATCAGCCTCCTCTTCTTCAAATTCTGCCACCCCATCTTCATCCTCCCAGTCCAACAGCTGCTCATTTGTGCCAGCCCCCAGCCTCACATCTTCCACAGGAACTGGAGGATCCCAACTGGCGATGGGAAGCTGTAGCCTCATCCAGCAAACAGGACCAGGGCCCAACAGTGGGCCAGGTGCCAGTAATGTTGGAGGGGCTGTACCACAGCCCCCACCACCTCCACCACCGTCCAACACTCCCAGCTGTGGCATTAAGTCTCCTCAAAGCTGCGGTGTGATCGAGAGGCCGCCAAGCACCAACCAGCAGCAACAGCAGCAGCAGTCCCAAAAAAAGGTTCCTCAGCAGCCTCCTCAGCAGCAGCAGCAAGCTCCCAACCCTCAGCCTCCACCATCAGCCCCACCACCTCCGCCACAGCAACAACAGCAGGCGCTGTCCCAGTGTAGCATGGGCAATGGTTTTGCATCCACCCCTATGATCATGGAGATCCCAGAAAGTGGAGGTGGAGGAGGGGGCAGAACCTTGTATGAAAGAATGGGCCAGGACTTTGGCACTGGGGGCTACCCCCAGCCATCAGCAACTTTCAGTTTGGCCAAACTTCAGCAGCTAACCAATACCATTATGGACCCCCATGCCATGTCCTACTCCCATTCGGCCTCGGTCACATCCTACGCCACCAGTGTTTCTCTCTCCAACCCTGGGCTGGCCCCTTCACCCCACACTCCCCTCCCGCAGGGCCAACCCACTATGACCCCACCTCCTAACCTTAGCTCTGGCTCCATGAACCTTGGTTCTCTGCAGTTGCAGTGCAACATGCCCACCACCAACATTGGCCTGGGACCTCCGCCACACACACAGCGGCTGCAGGGCCAGATGGCTACAGTCAAAGGCCATATTTCCATCCGGTCCAAAGCCACTCAGCAGCTGGCCCCAGCCCCACACCAGCAGCAGCTTTATGGCCGCAGCTCAGGGGCTGTGACCATGCAGGGCACGCCACGCACCTTGGCGGTGCAGCGCGGTATGATGCCAAATCTCATGCCTACGCCGGCACCATATAATTCCATGAACATGACGCCCCTCAATGCCATGTCAGCCGGCTACCGAATGCCCCAACCCATGATGAACAGTGGTTATCACGGCAATCCCCCTTACATGAATCAGCCTGCCCAGTACCCCATGCAGATGCAAATGGGCATGATGGGAGGGCAGGGTTACCCGCAGCAGCCTATGCAGCCCAATCACCATGGCAACATGATGTACACTGGCCCCTCCCATCACAGCTATGCTGGTGTCCCAAAACAGTCACCTTACATGAGCAGATGAGCAGCGAAGAACTGAAAAAAAGAGATATGGGGCCAGAGCTGATACTCGCTGTACTCTAAATGTCCATTACTCCTGTTCACCCTCTCCAGTGCCATTGCAGGCACAAGTGAGTTTAGGTGATTGGAGACAGAGACAGAGAGGGTTTCCTGTTTTTTCTATGTTGTCATTTTGTCCCTTTTTATTTGGGCTCATTTCCCCTCCCCTCCCAGCTGGCTGTGTATGGGAGCAAGGCGGTTAGATTCCATGCTGGGGTGTGTACACGGACCTTGGCCGTACCATGCCGTTTCAGGCCAGGCCTACACAGTCCTCTGTAATGTGGTTTCTCACAGGCCCAGAAGCCTCCTCCTCCTCCTCATGATGTGCTGGAGGAGAGTAGTGGATTACAAGAATGATGGGAATGATGCACAGAGAAAGACAATACAGGAGTACCTTGCTTTGTCTAACTGCGAATAAAAAACCCGTGGTTAACTGAATATATTCAACCATGCACACAATCTTTTAATTGATATGGGAAGCCTTACCTTAAAAAAAAAAAAGAGACAATGAAACTTAGGCGGACTCTTGTTTTGTTAAACATAATGTTTAAATCCTATTTTTGTTGTTGTCATTTTTGTTGATTGTTTTTTGAAATACTTGTGTGCAGTCCGACCTCTTATATGCTTTGGTCTTTATATGTGTGACATTCTGAAATGGTGACGACACCTTCTTGCTCTCTCAGAAATACCCAAACATGTATGTGGCCGGTCAGACAGCTTTTCACCTAGTTCCAGAAAAGCTAAGGAGTGGGACCCTACAGTGTTTGAGTTGTTGAGTTTTCAAGAATCTCTGGCTTCCGAGATGGATGGTGTTGTACCAAAAACAGCAAAGACACGGAGGAGAGAAGCGCGTTACTGTCTTATTATGTGTCCATAAATGAAACAAGTAGCATTATTTTTCTGTTTGCCGCCACTCTGAAATGTTTAGATGTAAATATTCCGGTACTTCCCAATATCAGCACACACACACACACACAAACACACACAAACACAAACACACACTGGCTAGCTGTCGCCAATTTGTGGCTAGCTCAGGAAAGTACAACATTCAGCTGTTCTTGTCTACACTCCACTGACAGACGGTGTACTATGTCAGCCTTTTTAGCAGTTTAGGGAATGCAGAACAAATGGTGGGAGTTCCATTGGACTGCTTTAAGGAAAGTTGGTTAACTATAGCTGACCACCCCTCCTTAAGTGTTAGTGACCTAAAGAGGTCGAGGAGTCTGCTTTTGAATGGTGAATTTTTTTCTGTATTGTTATTATTATTATTTTTTTTACTGTAATTTCCTTTTCTGCAAAATTCTGCACTCCAATTGGCTAGAAATATGGCGGTAGACAGTTAGCCTTTGTAAAAGGTGTGCCTAAATGCCTGATCTAGTGCATGGTTTGGCCCTCACATAGAGGCACACTCGTATGAAAGCAGGGTCGTAGGTGAGTAAGTGTTTAAGGTCCTGTTGGTAATGGCGTTCAACTGGCAGGGGTGAAACGGTTGACCTTGTCGCACCATGTACCAGTATTGGAAGTCAAAAGAGGAATTTTCATTTTCTTACAGACCTGACATTGCATACTTGATTCGTGTGTATTGTTCTGTTCTGTACTTAGTTTTTGTTGTGTTTCTTTCTGAATTTTATCAGACTGGGCAGCTTTCTTTTATGACACAAGCTGACTCTTTTTGACTTTAGAAAAGCTATTGTAGAGAAAATGTTTTTTCTATAATATAAAAGGAAACTCTGACATTGATATTGGTACTGTCATTTTTTTCACTTCTGTTTCAGGAAAAAAAAACAATACATATTTTTTAGCTCGCCTCTTGGGTAATAATTACTAAGAAATTCAAAATTTAAAAAAATTACCACTCACTTTTAGTGACTTTAAGATGCCTTTAACCTCTCCATTCCATCTCATCTCTAGAGTTTTTCTATCTTTGTGTAGTATATTAATGCTATTTTAAACAAAAGGACTACAAATATCTAAAGGTCACTTGGCATTCTTTTTTCTTTTTTTTTTTTTTTTTACTTCTTGTGTGTGTATAGGATGACTTCCTTACATTTAAGAGGCATGTAAAAAGGAGCTCAGTATATTTCTGTCTGTTTATATCGCTTCCCTTTTTGTATCCTTTGTAATTGTACATGTTGCGTTGTATGCTAAGAGAGAGCGCAAAATGAGAGGATTGACAGCTGGGCACAGTGAAGGTTGATTTGCGCTCAGTGGCCTCAACTCTCTACTCTGTCCCTGTATGTATTTCCATTTATTCTGTTTTTTTTCCTTTCTTTCTTAGCAAGTACTTTCAAAGAACTCTGTACATTTTAACATAAAATGAAAATAAATTATGTTGAGCCATTCATGTTTTCCTTGAGCTTTTTAAAGAAACATCTGTGTCAGCTTTACCATTATACTTTTCTAAATCCACTCCTTTCAGTATCCCGCTCTGTTTAAAAACCAGTGAGGGGGCAGTCCTGTTTGTATTGAGAATTTTAATTTTTTTGTAATAAAGTATTTAAGCACATTAGAAATAAAAAAACTTGGCTTACCTAGTCTTCTGCAGGCCACATTTTGGCCTTTGTCCATGCTTGAAAACTGACATCTGAAACTGAGCTTGCCAGTCTGCAATCAGTGGATGGACCAAAATGGTACGTGTAGTTAGCATCTTTTATTTGTTTGTTAACTTGACAGTGGTAGTAATTAATAAAGTGTTAGAGGTTTTGCTAATGCAAACTCTCACTCTCTGTATTGAACCCTAAATTTGCAATGCACTGGAGGGTTTAGGTTTCTTTGCCTGTGATTGACTTTCCAATTTGGGACTATCAAACTAGCTTGCCTGGAGACCTTTGGAGTCTGATTTTAGGCAAATGCTCAAAAAATCTCCCCCTTAAGAACCTCTGACAAACTTTGTACAACTACAAGTGACTAAAGTCATGGCTAAACATTTTAGGGGACATGAAAATAAAAATGTATTTGTGAGTGAAGGGGGACTTTAATCTCAATGTAAAATAACCAACACTGATCTAACTGAATAAAAAAGGTGTTTCCATTGAAGACCCCCACCACTTGTAGCTGATTTAGAAATCAATTTAAGAATCTCCAAATTCTTCCAAGGGAAAGTTTTGATGACATACATATATACATATACATTATATACATTCATATAAAGAATACTGTTATCACTTCCAGCTTAAAATCATTAAATGTGAGGGACTTCTAGGCCTCTACTGCTGTTAGGATGTCCTCTACCCTGAGTTTTAGTTATAAAGGCTGTGGCTGTCAATTATTCTGAAAAGTAACAGATGAGTTTCCATGTAATCAGAAGTTCAAAAATATTCATACCAATGATTACTCCATACTGAATAAATATTGATTAAGGACTCATTGGCATTAGTTTATTGATGGAATTGCTTTGACTACTTAATGCCACTAGATGTCCCTGTAGACGCAAGTGTGTCATCAAGACACTAAAGCCTGTTAGTGGTTCAGGCTTATTGAACTGTGAATGAAATGGTCTCACTTTTAATGTTACATCTGTGAACATAGGAGTCAGTTTTGTCAGATAAACATGATGTGAAAGCTCAATCTCTTATTAGGTTTCTTACGTCAGTTCAAGTGATCACTCTTTGATCACTCAGCTAATCCTGACATAATTAAAAATTTCTATTTTGGATAATAAAAACTTAATATCTGCTCAGTCCTGCTGAATAAGGAAGACCACCGAACTCTATTCGCTTGTTGTCAGCTCTCAGTTATTTAGTGATTACAATCAAATCACATCACAAAAGTCATATGTCAATGAAATCACCATGTAAAATTATATCTACTGCTTGATGGACTTATTGGTTTGCAGGTCCTTGGTAGAAGCAGTGCCCAACAAAGCAGGTTACACTAAAAGAGCTCAGAGTACCCCCCTTGGGAACTTCATTACACACACATATAGTCTACCCTTAACTGATACAAATAATAGTACAAGCTGACCTGCATCAGATGAGTACAGTAAAGCGTTAAGTGTTTTCAGTATTACCACTTGTCAACAGGGATCTTGCTTTTTCTGCATCAAGAGGCTCTTTATGGTCACAACAGATGGATGAGACTACGAACTGCTGATCTCCGGTTTCTATGTTTTGTGCTGATTGTGCTCTTCTTCACCAACATTTATTGAAAGGATTCAAATTATTGACACTTGAGGTAATGTTTTTTATAAACTTATTGTCTTTGTAATCTGTGTTGAAAGTTTATCTTAAAGTTGTGATTGCATTTGTTGAAGGTGGAGCTGCAGACCATGAACTCTTTGGCTGTTTTTTCATTGTGCACTCATTTTTGGTTCCCTCATGTATTCTGTTTTTAAAGCTCTTAAAAATCAAATAGGCCTCTACCAGTTAACGCTGTTCCCATGGTTCTGACTCTCAAGCTGAGGCTGAAGGTTTTAACATGGGCAGGTGCCAAGTTAATGTAGCCTACACCATACACATGCTGTATAGTAGTATGGTTAAATTTTCAAAGTTTTTTAGGGGAAATTTTAAGAAACAACATAAACTATAAGCACCTACGCTCTGTATATTCAGGCCTATTTTTCAAAAGTAGCAAGCAGTGTACTTTTACCGCAATAACTATTGGGGAGAACAAAAAAAACAGTACTTTTACTCTTATACTTCATTATGGACAAAAAGCGTGACTCCAGCGTCAACATCCCGTTGTAATCTGTGCAATCCTCGCGTTTTCCATTTCACTGTAACCTCGTTTGTGTGATATGTATATGTACACTAGACTTGTTGTTTACACAATAAACAATTGATCTAATGAATTGTAAACAGGAAAATAACAAAGTAGACACTGACTCTACCTAGCATTCCCGCAGTGTTCTCCTTTACGTTACCTATTTATTTTAATGCAGAGGAGTTCGCAAGATGAAATCTGATACTGGAAACAAAATGTCAGACCAGCTACACCTTAAGGCCAATCAGCGGGCAGTTTTGCTGGTGTTTACTGTAGCGCTTATATCTGAGGTCCAATCACAGCCAAGTCACGAGCCACCAGCTTCCGTATTGTTGACCTATGCCTCTTGAAAGAAGGCGGGATATTACGGGCTCCCTGGATTCCGATTGGTTCGCTTTACTCCGCTGTCCCTTCTCACACACTGCTCCACCTAACGGGAACCAGCGACGACTGCTTAATCTTACAGTGGGAAAAGGGTGCCAGGCGAGACGAAAACGTTAAAAATTGTTTTCGGTAGGTTATTTCTAATATATGAATTACTCGCGTGACAAATTGCATTCTTTTCAGGAAAAAAACAGCAATGTTTATTCGATGTATCTTGATGTATATTTCATCCCCTGTGCCGGGTGACGAGGCTTTTCCTCTGTCATGAGACTGAGGCAGGAGGAGGGACAAATGTAGCATCTTGTATGTAGATGGAGGCCTTCAAGTGTTCCGTTTCCATTTAGATAAGTTAGCTAGTTGCCTCGGTTCGCATTTATAATTACGTGTAACATTAAACAGGTGCTAGTTGTTCCGGTTGTTAAAGCGATGAGTTACTGCCGAACTCGATAGCGTTGTCGCATAATTAATGAATATTCCGGTTTCATATATCCAAAGCACCCTGAGCCGAAAGCAACTAAAGAGGACTTCACTTAAATGTAACGTTACTGTTTTGATTAAGTCCCACGTACTGCCTTTATCGAAAAGATGACATTTATTTTAACGTCACTCACTTATAAAAGGACCGATTGCACACAATTTTTAAGACTTAATAGGAGCCATTCATTCATATACCCCTTTGAAGCCGTTTGTACATCTTGTATCTTGTATCAGCTATGATGTGCAAATGTGAATAATGGTTATATTTTTCAATGGCTGTGGATAAATTGAGTAGTGACCTCAGACTTCACTTGTGGATTCATGGAAAACAAACAAAAACACGACGGGCTCTCCAAGACATTAATATATAAGCGTGTAATTAATTTTTATCCTCATAATAAACATACACATATTGAGCACAGAGAAAAAGAATTAAAAGGGAAATATATGATGCACGAGTTAGCAAAATGTCTGACCAGATTCATACAGAGGGCAAAACTTGCTTTTATCCATCAAGAATGTGTCACGTGATAGGAGGAAGGGCTGTTTTTGCAATAGTGGGCGGGAATTTCATTAGTTATTTATTTTATTATTGTCTTAACACTGAAGCCATTCATAACAAAATTCTCCCTGAAATTACTCAATGACCTCATACAAACAACTGCCAATATGTAAAACACTTACATTTACTGTTAAATAATTGCTTTTTTGTAGTAATTTGTAGTAATCTCAATACTTTGTGTATAATACAAAATTCTAATTGGAGATGCTTTTTTTTCTGTTCTTATCAATAGCCTCTCAGCCTCCAGCCAAAATGATCCACAGCCTGTTTTTAGTTAACGCCTCAGGGGATATATTTCTGGAGAAGCATTGGAAGAGTGTGGTCAGCCGCTCGGTGTGTGACTACTTCTTTGAGGCACAGGAGCGCGCCACTGAGCCGGAGAACGTCCCACCGGTGATCCCCACCCCACATCACTACCTTATAAGTGTGCTCAGGCATCGCATCTACTTTGTGGCAGTAATTCAGAGTGAGGTGCCACCTCTGTTTGTCATTGAGTTCCTGCACAGAGTCGTTGACACATTCCAGGTTCTGGCTGTATTTGCATTTTTCAGTTAACTTCTAGTTTACCTTAACTGACTCATATCAGACTTGAAATACCCATACTCTGACTGTTTTCTTTGTTCTCAGGACTATTTTGGAGTGTGTACAGAGGCTGCTATTAAAGACAATGTGGTCGTGGTCTATGAACTACTGGAAGAGATGCTGGACAACGGCTTTCCACTCGCCACAGAGTCCAACATCCTGAAAGAACTCATTAAGCCTCCCACCATCCTCCGCACAATGGTCAACACCATTACAGGTCCAGTACTCATACATTTTTACAACAGACCACAATGCCTGTAAAAATTTTAACTGATTGTATAGATTATTCTGTCAAATCATCATACTGTTGTTAGGTATGGGGTTTGATCAAAACTTCAAGGACTGTCCTTGTTGTGCTTGAACAGAGTGCAGCAATGAACTGTGCATGTAGCAGTCGTAAGCAATAACTTAAGTGAGTAAATATTTCAAGTTACATGGCTTGATCATCATCAAGACCCCAGTTTCACACAGTTTTTATAACCACTTGTATTTGGCATATGCCATTTCAACATGAACCTGAAATTACAAGCCAGAGACCTAATTTCATTATGAGGGAAAAATAGAAGTTGCAGGGAGCCAAAATGGTTGGTCAAGAGGGCGAGAACCAACTTCTGTGTACCTGCAGTCAAGAGAAACACTTGTTTGACAATCTCACCTGGGGGGTCGGTCTGGGGGGTGAATTCAGAGTGCAGTGATGCTTTGTCTTTACCTGATGAAAAGCTTTTCTTGATTTGATAGTTGTTTCTGCTCAAGTTTGTCAGTCCCATAGCACAGTGGGTAGAAGACTTAACCAGTTTGAGATGAGCTTCTTGCAAATGTGCAGTAAGAGTCTGTTATCAATGGCCCTTTTTTGAACATCACACTGTGACTGTTTCTGCTTGTACTTTTTTTTCAGAAATATCAGTAAATCTGTTTTTACTTAAGGAAAACTGTTATTAAAGATTATCTATCTCAGGTGCAACCTGGCCCAACATTTAATATGCTAAAAAAAATGCAAATCAGTGCTGCATGGTTGACTCATGGCGGCCCAAAATGCTACTGGAAAAGCCATTCTTTTCCTGTAAACGAAATCTGGTGCCTTCGACAAGAGCGGTATAATGAATGTTGAAGGAAAAGGAAAGAAAAGGAAAAGGTTTATCTTTGTTGAAATCCTTTACATATGTTGTCAGAGGTTCAGATTAACAAGCAGAGCCTGCTGGTGACAACAACACTTTGGGTGGTGGTATGTTAAGGGTACACAATTGACCAGGATGAAATTGCAGCCCAGTCTCACTGCCAGCTGCAGTGCTTTTACTTAATACTGGACCAATTTTCAAATTTTTTCCCCATTAGTCACTTTGACACAAAAACATGGGGAAATAGGGTTATGGTTAAAAAATACCAGATGTTCCTCCTAAAATGAGTTACCATGTATAAAGTTAAGAAGTTAATCTTTACACTCATGAAACACGACATACATTTAATCCAAACACAGATCCCAATAAGATAAACTGATAATTTGAGATTACAAGTGCACTAAATAATGTAGATTGGAATCAGTTTCTTCTGTATATATAAAGGGATTCTGTGTAATTGGCTTTTGTTTTAACATGTGTTTCATGTCTGTATTCCAGGCAGCACCAATGTTGGTGAACAGCTTCCTACAGGCCAGCTGTCAGTGGTTCCATGGCGACGCACTGGAGTCAAATACACCAACAATGAGGCCTATTTTGACGTGGTGGAGGAAATTGATGCTATCATCGACAAATCAGGTATTGCTCTGAACAGCATGCTGATCATACACTGTACCACTGCCTCATTATTTAGTGTCTCTGTTAGCTGTGAACCTGTTAAGGTTCTACAGATCACTCATTGGAAAATGACATTGACAGGTTTCATGGTGCTGAAAAATTCATCACAATATGCAATGCAAAAAATCAATTGTTAATTCATACTGTAATAAGTTTGATTAAGGTTGGAGTTAAGAAAATGGGCAGGTTAAAAATGTTAAACAACTCTATTAAAATGTCAGCTGTTGGCAACTTCACTCCATAATTATTAGCATTTGCCCCTTTTTATGTGTGTGGTAATCCAATGGTTTATGCTTTTGCTGCCTTCTCACATGAACCCCCATTCATTCTCCACAGGCTCCACAATTACAGCAGAAATTCAGGGAGTTATTGATGCCTGTGTTAAACTGACGGGCATGCCTGACCTCACTCTCTCATTTATGGTAAGTTGTCTCTGTTCTGGAATTTCAACAAATGTTGTTGCTCTTTTCATTTACTCTTTGGATCCACATTATCTGACTCACAGTACATTTTAAACATCTGTGATTTCAAGTAAAATCCAAAAAGGATCAAATGAGTTGCTTGGATGAATACTGTAAGTTGTCACAGATGTGTAGACAGCTGTAGACTCCACTGTTTTTTTTCTGTTAAGTTCTCTTTTTCTTTAGCCAGAATGTTTTGGAAAAGGTTTAACTCCACACAGGGAGGAAAATTTGTTTGAGCAGCTGGAAATACAAAAGCCACAAGCTAAAGCAATTGAATGATCTCAACAGTGTAGATTGCACATTTCATTTTACTAATCCCCCAAACCACCCTGGCCCTTTGCCTCTGTGTACCAGAATCCTCGGCTGCTGGATGATGTCAGCTTCCACCCGTGTGTTCGGTTCAAACGCTGGGAAGCTGAGCGGATCCTCTCCTTCATTCCCCCTGATGGAAACTTCCGGTTGCTCTCCTACCACGTCAGCTCTCAGAAGTCAGTGTTTTTTCATTCAGGCTTTGTGCCTTTCAACATATTGTCCATATCTTTTTTATCCAGTAGTTGCAAATATACTGCATATATGTATGTTTACTGTGCTGTATGTTCATACTGTATGTTTTCTGTCTAAAGATGTTCCTACATCCAGTGCATAAATATTAGCGACAGGATCTTATACATTCGGATGAGCGATCACTTTTATGACTTACTTTTGTTGTCTTTTGACCTGTTTAATCTTCAGCCTGGTGGCAATCCCAGTGTATGTCAAGCACAACATCACCTTCCGGGAGGGAAGCTCCCAGGGACGTTTTGATTTGACCCTGGGACCCAAACAGACCATGGGCAAGGCTGTGGAGTCGGTTCTTGTCAGCAGCCAGCTGCCGCGGGGTGTCCTGAACGCCAACCTCAACCCCTCCCAGGGAACATACACCTTTGATCCAGTCACAAAGGTACTCAGAAACTGTGTCTCAGTGTGTTCACTCACCTAAATGAAAGAAGTATACATGAACATAAAAATAAAATATTATGATTAGAGGTCAGTTTTTGTGGCTGTAAACTTCAGTTCTTAAAACCCCTCAAGTTTTACTATTTTATAGTAATCTTCTTTACAACCAAAGATGCCAATATCTGTACTGTTGTCACTATTTGTCCAAGTGGTAGTGATCTTGTAAAGCCACCTTGATGTTTTGTGTTTGCCAGATGTTGTCATGGGATGTTGGTAAGATCAATCCACAAAAGCTTCCCAGCCTGAAAGGCACCATGAGCCTGCAGGCCGGGGCCTCCAAACCTGATGAGAACCCCACCATCAACATCCAGTTCAAGATCCAGCAGATGGCCATCTCAGGTATAGACACACACCCCCACCATCAACATACACACACACCTGCTAAACTTTCAGACAACAACCAGACTGTCAATTAGATATATAAGCATAAATTAATGAATATCTTTTCCACTTCAATTGTGGAAAGAGACTAATATGACCTCAACCCTCCACACATAAAAGAAGCTTTCATCACAGGCTGCTCAGCTGATAACCACCTGACTCGTCTGTGTGAACAGTGACACAATGGCCACTAGATGGTGTTAAATGCAACACATCCATTTCCTCTCATATCACAGTTACAAATGAATATACAAAAGAATATATTTTCATGTACACTGATAAAATAAGGTCTCTAAGGATTCGAGCAATACCTTCTTTACACTATTAAATAGTTCAATAGGTCTTAATGGGAAAATCAGACATATTCAGCTGTCAGCAGTACTGAGCTCAGAGGGGATGTATAGATTGAGGTTCTGTACACACCTAATGTTGACATCTGTTGTGGGGTTTGTCCAGCTCTCATCGAGTTACAAAAGGTAAGTGCCCATCAGACTGTGCATAATCAAGAAATAAACAATATATTTGTCTCTTAACAGGGCTGAAGGTGAATCGACTGGACATGTACGGGGAGAAGTATAAACCTTTTAAAGGCATCAAGTACATGACGAAGGCTGGCAAGTTCCAGGTGCGGACTTAAAGATGACTGCTCTGTGACTACTGGACCAAACCGCCATGAGACTGAGGGGGGATCTGAGGGGAGAAAGGGGAGTTGGTACATTCCCTGTGTATTTGCATTTCAGGATTTACCTACAAATACTGGAGGCTTGTTGTAGCAGTTAAGAAATGGACCATTGCACATAGAAACCTCTGCTGAAGTAAATGCATCACACGTCCAGTAAACCAGTTAGAGCTTTGATGGAGTCTGGAGAGTTTGAGCCATTAGGCCTTTCCCATACACATGTGCTGGCTTGACATGACTTGATTTGACTCGGTGCATCAGCCCAGCACAGCAGGGATTTGCATTTCCATTAAAACCTGCATTTAGTTGTGTCTGTAACTGATGACGTGATTGTCTTGAGTGGATGGTTGTTTTTTCTGTGGGTGTTCTTCCTTCATACAGAAGGGCAGGTAAAAAGAAATAGTTTTCCTGTTGGGTGTGGATGGTTTGTAGAAGTATGATAAGAGCCTGCTCTCTGCAGCTCTTCATCTCACAGTCCAATGTGGCTGTTTCTGCTTGCACCCTTCCTCTCCACAGTGTGATGAAAAAATTTCATTTTCTATCTGTTTTAACAATTAGAGTCCCTTTTTATGTTCTAGTTTTAAAAGTTTTTAATCACAAGCAACAAAATCAGGAAATGTTAGATGTTAGTTAGAAATGTTAGTTTTCATAAAAAGTAATTGAACACAACTCTTATACAGCTGAAAGCAAGCATGATGAATTAGCAAGATAAGGCAAATATTTGGTGCATAAACAGGAACACAGGAGAGAAACTTAACTTCAAACCACAGAGATTTAGTTAGAAGCTACTTACAGCTGAACACATAGACTTTTAAAAACACTTTTCTCTCTGGTCTCCTGCACAAACGTGAGTGAAGTCTTCCAACACACACTTAAGAGGAAAAAGGGCGCTCTTGATGAGTTGGCTGTGGTTGACAAAACGTCACTGCAACCTACTTGGAGACGGGTTTTGTGCGCTTTGGCCCAGTATCAAGATGATCCATCTTGGGCGCAACTCTGGATGTTTAAACTGCTAATGGAAATGCAAATCAGCACTGCATGGTTTGACTTTAGGCAGACAAAAGAGCCAAAAGAAAAGCAGTTCGAGTGTAATAAAATGTTTCCATCTCTGTCTAAGCTGAACCTGGGCCAAACTCAGCTGATGCCAGTATGGGTTTTTTTGTAATACAAAGCATACTATTAATAGTTTTTCCACTGATAACTTTAATCGTGAGGCTAAACCAAACCCATGTAGGTACACGTAAAGTTGTGCCAGTTTGTATCAATTCAGGCTTCTAAGATCAGACTTAAATGTCAAGCTCTAACAACCAAACAGGCTGCAACCTGATGCTGTGCAGTTTCAGCTTTAGGTATCATGTTTGAAAGTGATCTGTCCTCCATATTTCCACACAGTATTTCATTGTCGATGGCATGTTTGTCGGGATTGATATGTGCTGGTGGCTGTTTTTCACACTCCAAACAAGAGATACTGAATATTGGGCCAATGATGTATCAAAATAGGGTATCAGTGAAGAAAATGATTTGTGATAGCATGAGCTTTTAAAAATGACAGAATTTCAGTGTTTTCCCTTGTCAAGGGGACTCTGCAATTTTAAGCAGTAGTGTTGTGTTACAGCACAGTAGGACACTAAACTCTGTTACCTTTCTCTGATTCTGAGGAACAAGCCCTCACTGCAGACCACCAATGAAAATGATATTACTGTAGTTCTTACTGTCCTTATTCCTCTTCCTTCCACTTTTTAATTTCTTTTTCCAGCATTTGTCTGTTTGCCTTTCTGTGTGTTCTTTTGTCTTGTTCCTCTTTTTCTGGTTGCAATGATTTGATGGTTTTGTCTGCAGCACTGGAGTCAGCACACTGACATGTGAGAATGTGACACTGGAGCCGTCCTCAGTCATGCACTTTTACATCACAACTGCTGGTAGTAACATTTCCTTTTGGATTCAAGTGAAATGGATGTAGAATAACTGAAGCTTTTCGAGCTATTTATTACAATGAAGGTCTCTGGAGGAATTTCAGGTATATGTTCACCTGTTTTATTGAACTTTATTATTTATAATAACAAAAAAATGATCCATTTACTGAAGTAATATCTTGTGTACAATGTTCCCATTTCTGTATACATTCATTAAATTCTCAAAAGCTTTAACTCTACAGATGCTTATTATTTGACAATACTATGACCAAACAATGTGGTCTGATCCCCCACTGGTTTTTGTTCTAAACAAATGGAAACATGGCCAAGAAAAAGATCAGATCTATTCATGTGAATTTGGTGCTGAATCCCAATATCTTAATTATCCCGAAACATTTTGCAGTGCATCAAAACCTTAACAGTCACAGAAACAATGTGCATGGTAGCAACTCTGAATAAAATGAAAATCCTGATAAAAAATATGTAAGATGGTATAATGGGCGTGTACCTGAGAAGAAATGTTGAAGGTTTGCATTTGTGTGTTTGTTAAACAGCCTCCAATGGAGTGTTATAATGGTATAAAAATAAAGGTTTGATGTGTTATGACTGAGTGATAACACATTATTTATTGAATTTGTATTATTGTTTCCATGTTAAATGTGGGGATAGCAGACATGAAGTCATTTCTTAATTATTAGAAAATGAACTTGATAAGTCAGTATTTAAACGTACTTTGAAGCTACACCTTTGATGGATATTTATAAGAGAATTCACCATGTACTTGTATATTTGTGTGTGTATGTGTAGACTTTACCAAGATCATGCCCCCTGTTATGTGTCTGCAGCTGATTTCGCACACTACTGGACACATCAGCCTAATATATTTTTAGCATGCGTACGAAAGCATGCTAAAGGACTCCAGTTGCCGTGATACACAATTTTTGAAAACTTATTTTTGTGGCTACTCATTTATGCTGCTTATTGTCATTGACTACTGACTGCTCTCTAACCTAAATCGGCCGGTAGGGGGCGTGAGTGATCAGCAAAGGCTTCAGGTTGCTCCAAAACACATCAAGAGGGAATGATGCGGATATCGGCTCTGATGCCGTCTGAATCAGCGTGAACGCAGACTTCACGCTGCTGTATAGATCGCCACGCGTGGGAAAAAAAACTCGCATTTGCACGAGATTCTCCCATTTTGCGTGTCTTTGGTCATCATCCACTCACTACCAAGCTAAACCCGCACCACACGTGGACATTTCACTGCACCTCTACCGGTATTTGTGGGCTACGTTACCTTGTACCTACGATGTGTTTTATAGAGAGGCTGCGAATATAGAAGCTGTTGTTATAAACTTTGTATGACAGAGGAAACAACATTCAACTTTTAAGTTCTTCATTAGTTTTTTAGACATGTCATCTAAGCTGTAGTCGAGGAATTACCAGAAGGAGAGCTTTACTTTCAACAGTTTAACTAATATATATCTTTTGGTTGTGTAGAAGAACAGAGAAAATGGATTAACATTAGATCCTGAATGACTGCGTGTCAGGAGATCTGAATAATCAGTGAAGTTACAGGAAACTATTGTGCCTCCAGCATGAAAGCGCACAGTGTTTCTCTAAGAAAGACTCTGGCCTTCTTATCATTTCTGCAGCTTAGAAAAGTTGTTCTTAAAATTGTTCTTACTGATGCCCGCAATGCAACCAGAACATCACTGCTTTTTAAAGATCTTTGGTGGTGTTTTGTTTTATGCAAATCAAGGCTCATGAAAAAAATTCACTCTGCGGCTAGTAAGTCTGAAGCTGCAACGTTCATATTTACAGTTTGCTGTAGTTGGTGGAACAAATCTCCTTCGACTCTCCTGTCTTTTTAAGTGTCTTGTTTTTGACTTTATTCTGCCTCTCTCTCTCTCTCTCTCTCTCTCTCTCTCTCTCTCTCTCTCTCTCTCTCTCTCTCCGAGCGCTCCAGGCGACTATCTGGAGACAAACAACCAATAGTGTGACATCATGACCCTGCTTCTCTTGATAACAAACAACAATTACTTTTTTCACAGTCAGGTTTCTGTATATTGTTCCTCACTGTGTAATCTAGGCCACACAGGCGCCTTTTTTTATTATAGCATTTGAACCATGTCTTTATCTAAACCATACTTTTCTCCACCACAGTCCTAAATCCTTTTCCGCATCTGAGAATAGTGTGAATCATATGACTTATCCTTTTTTTGTGATACAAAGCTATTGAGACACCTGAACTCCGTCATCTGGGGGCCACTGTATCCCCCACCTCCACCCACCCCACCCTTTAGGCCTCATCCTAACAGCTAACAGTACAGCCAAATTATTCCGGGAGGGAGACAGGGTGTCTCTCATGACATCACGTGAAACCGATTATAGCCCACTCTCTGACATTCAAGTCACCAATTAAATTTTCAATATAGCACTATGAGAGCAGCTTTAAATCATTTATGACCTCAAAAATGCCACTTAGACTCGGCATCACACAGGCCAGATTTTAACCCTTACACCCCTGTTGTGTGACGTCACCCTCCCCCCCTTGCTCCATCTGGCAGGACTCCACTCCATAACTTACTGAGAACTTCAACCCCTCCAAAAAATACAACCTTTCCCCTTTCTCTCTCTCTCTCTCCCTCTCTCTCTTTACCTCTCACTCATTTTCACTTGCAGCACCATTGAAGAGACAGCAGCTTAAAAGTCACAGTTCGGCCTGTGTCACCACGCTACAACTTTTACCTCCCATTCCCCCTTTACGCACGTGTATTTGTTTTTCTGGAAAAGTTATTTTTAATTTTTTTTTTAGCTCTCATCCTCCATTATTATGTTGTCTAAGCAAATTCGTTAGATTGCATCTCGTTGCTCTTCTATTTGCAGACGCCTCAAAGGTTCAAGAGAGGAATATCGAGCCATTTAAAGACCTATTCATCGCAGGTGGTAGGTTGTCTCCTTTTATTGTAAATATTATGAATTTATTTCCTGTGCAGACTTTGATGCAGAGTTTGCCAACCCAAGTTAAGTCGGTTAACCTACTTTTGTGTGTGTCAAAAAGTTTCTGAGTTTCATGTAGGCCTACAGGTTGTTTAAATAGCATATCAACCAGCAGGGTAGATATGCTATATGGAGGCATGATAGCCCTATTCATGCATTATTGCATCGTTAATGCTTTTACTAAAGTTAACTAAACTTAGTAAGACATATTGGTGGTTGTGTGACATGTAGGTTAATCACCGATAACAGGTTCATACGTTAGCCAAAGGTTTCAGGACTGTCGCGTGGATGTAAACCGAAATGTGTATTCACACCTGATGAAAGTGCTGTTTTTGCCACCTTAAGCCATTAGCTTAGTGTCCCGACTCACAGCCCACTCACTGTTGTGTGTATCCTGCCGCAGATAATGAGCATTATCTGCGTCTTAGGATGCATGTTAGTTTTTTATCTGATTGCTTTGATCTGTGTGGGCTCCCTGTAGAGATGTTTTGAAGTGTCCCGTCGGTGACCACGTGGACAGACAGTAACAGTAGCAACGGTGACTGACTCCTGGCTGCGCATATCTTACAACCAACTATTGCAACACGTGCGGACAGCGCATCCTTTGCAGCGCGTGGCCACGTTCATCAACGACCTCTGGAGACTGAGTTTATCAAACGTACATTTATCAGGAGCAGAGATAAAAAGCAGAATATCTAACTGCCACAGTGGACAGGAACTAGAAACAAGGAAATTTGACTTCACAGCAAATAGGAAGCGACACCATGACTCCTCGTGTGGAAGCGTTAAGTTGTTTGTGTCGAACTATTTTAAAACTTACTCAGATAGTTAGCTAGATAGCATCCCTGCAAACAAGCTAAAAGTTAAAACTTTTAAGATGAAGTTGCTGTGTGTGTGTGTG
>JAPZDV010000022.1:4333843-4346454 GCA_029814665.1 Acanthurus lineatus
TACAAAACAGAAACAGTTTCATAAGTATATATACTTGTCTTTGTGTTGGGGTGTATGTATATGTGTGTGTGTGTGTGTATGTATAGTAAGTCCCTGTCTATATATATCTATAGATATATATACATATATCTATAAACATATATAGACACACATACATACATATATAATATATATACACATGTATATATACATATACATGTAAAAAAAAAGAGAGAGAGAGAGATGCTTTTTGGTTGACATGTTGTACTTTGTCTTTCATTGTTTTAAGGTAAACATTATACGTCAGTAAATTTATTTTAATTTGATCAGTTACAGCTGGCGTTGTGCTGAAGTCCAGATAGGAACACGAGTAGAAACTTAAGCAATACCAAATTCAAGTACACTAATTGTCAATGTGTAATTTTCCCGCCTTGAGAGGTGCTTAAAAAGCTATATGTTTTTATTTTTTTAACGTCACATCTGTCAAATCCATAATAAAGCAGAAGCCCACTTATTAATTTTAGCGTAGAGCCTACATATTCTAATGGTAAACTTAATCTAGGTGGCTTTTACATACCACTTCACTGCCGTTATCATCCAAACATCATGTTTAGTGCAGGCTGTGAAACAAGTCAATAGCAAAGACACATTAGGTTTTTTCAGCACAATTCACTTCATTGACGGTTGACTGGAGCATGTGACCACAAGACAAAGAGGACTGTCCCTGGTATCAACTTATCAACCCCCATCTTTCATTCAGTGAGACAGAGGCCCCCCCATCCATGTGGGGTCTGCCAATAAAACGCAATGTCTGCTCAGACTGCTCACATAGGACTGCTCACTTAGGCCTGTGTGGATATTAGCCTATTGGATGCAAAGCACTGACAGCTGTGTTTGAAAACCAGACAGTATGCAGACAGAGTTCAGGGGTGTCAGAAAGAACTCTCATCAAGTATTGTCAAATGTTGCACAGCCACAATGATATACCAGCCAGTTAAGCACATGTAGAGTTGTTAAATGCACTGCTGAAATCAGTTTTCTTGCTTGTTAGGTGCTGGTGTGGTCCGCACGCACACGCTACAGCAGAAGCTTGTTTATTTTATTTCTTGTTCCCTAAGGTAAGATGTGACACAAAAAAACCCTGGCAGCCTCCTGCCAACAGTGGGAAATATCAGTAACGTTCTTTTACAAGATGTAAAAGAACGTTACTGATATTTCCCCAAAGACATTTTTTTACTTAATTTTTTTTGGAACTTTGCATGTTGTCTTTTGATAATTTACAAATCAGAGGATTCTTTGGTGTAAAACCTAAATGATTAAAATAAAATGACACAGAAAAAAACAAATCACTAAAATATAGTAGAACATGAAGTTTGAAATGAGGATAAAGTACAGTAAAGTAAATACAGACAGATGCTTATGAAGGAGAAAGCATTTGTGGCAAACAGAGTCAGTTACATTCGAGTTTAATAATTGTAATGTTACTACCATTTGGGGTAATACAACAATTTTGTTATAACAACTGATCTTCTCTATTTGAACACCATTTTCATTTGCGTACTTGCAGTCATTTCCTTTGTACATATTTGTTTGAGTCTGTATTAATTGAGTTATAGTCAGTGGTTTTACATCCTTTTGGTTCAAAATTCAAAGATTTTGAGCAATTGTTTAAGCAATCCCAAAAGATTTGTGTGAGGTTCCGTATTTTTTAGTATTATTATTAGTATATATATGTGTAAATATACACACACACACACACACACACACACACACACACACACACACACAAACACTCACACAGAGCAGTACAACATCTCATTTTTAATGTCTATTCAGTTTTATATAAAAGGACAGTAATTACATTTTCCATTTATGACTGAGAGACATGTGCAGGGAAGTGTTTTTCTTAAGTAGTAAAAAAATATACATTTCATTCTACATGAATTCCCAAAACACGCTGAAAATTTATCCTTGAATGTCCCCAAAGATTTAGTGTAGAGAGATATTGTAGAATAAGTCCCCACTGCCAACCTAAAAAAGAAAAGTGGATCCTTTTTAAAAAAAATAATTTATAATAGTATGTCTTATCCTGCTAACCCTTTGCTGTCTTTTACTCTCCAGACAGTATCAGGCTGGGCAGACATTGCCGTGATTCCCCAGGCTTCAGCTACGCTGCCCAGACTGTGGTGGACCGCCAACTATATCTCAGGATAGTTAGGAAAGATGGACTCGAATACTGAGCAATACCATCTGGATTCTCCAAGGCCTCCCATGTGACCAAGAACACAATATAATAATTAAGTTGTCCCTGAAGGGCTAAGGCTTCAAGACATGGTGAACGTCAAGCTAACTTTTTTGGCAACGTCCCACAGAATTAAGAAGACTGAAGCTTTTTCCACCGTGGTTTAATATCTCAACAGACAAAGTCAACAGCAAAGACTGATTCAAGGCAAGTTATCTACCTGCTAAACTATGATAGGACCAGACAGACTTAAAAAAAATGCTGACAGATATTCATGGTACATTTGAATGTTATCTGGAGTTAAATTTGAACTCCATGCTTTTACATTTAACTTTGCTTATGTGTGTTTTTCAATCTTCCTAATTAAGGAACAGATTATAAGGTACAACAGTCACCATGCCCAGGCCAAGGGCAGGGCCTGGTCTGCCACCTGAGGACATTTTTGAACTCTCCCTGGATAGGGAGGAAACTGAGTCTCTGCACTTGCATAGGAAATCCTTAGAGAAAACATCGCCGCTGAGCAAATATATTGAGACTGAACACCAGCAAGCGGGTCTCTTCTCTCTGTCTCCCTTGGATGCCTCCCAGGATGCCACTCCTGACCTCCAGAAAAAAAGGAGGAAGAAATGTGGTGCCTGTACTCCCTGCCTCCGCAAAGACAACTGTGGTACCTGCTCAAATTGTCTGAACCGCAAGACCGGCAAGCAGATCTGCAAGCTGCGCAAATGTGAACAGCTGAAGAAGAGACGGAACGAGTGGGAGGTAAGAAAAGTTCAAGTATGTTTGCTGTCTGATGATATTATGTTTGTTGTTCATTGGAATACTCTATTGGTGTTATAATACCAATAGTATTAATAATTCTGGTTTCAAGGCAGAGCTTCAGTTGTAAACTGAAATACTTGGTACAAAAATGGTCCAAAACACTGCAAATGTTTTTAAAGGAAGGTCTAAATAAAAAAATGTCAGTAATCAAGGTTGTTGAAAACAGCCAGGGTTTTTTTTTTAAAGAGGACTAGAAGAAAACCCAGAGTATCCATCTACCCACGTCTTGCAGAATTTTATTTGACACCACTGAGTCTTGTTTGAGGTGTCCATTCAAACCAAAAGCTCTAAACTTTGTGGCTGATGTTGATACCATTGACATTCCTTTTCTGTCAAGCCTAGACCCGCTTCTCCTCAGGCTGTGTTTAGAAAGCTTGTCAGCTGCACGTGCAATATATGCAAAGTGTACATATGTTGCCGTGATTCCTCAAACTGCAAATGATGCACACTATAAAGAGAATAGATACAGCACTTACACTCTGGATTCAATCCCAAAAGTCAGATTTATACATTTATATTCACAGTTGAGTATTTAACTTTCCTTAGGGCAACTTCAGTTCCATCTCAGCTTCTGTTTTTTACACATTAACTACTGTTTAACAGAGCAAGAACTTATTAAAGTGACTGTTCTGCCAAAAAGATATAGTATAGAGCACACTTTATACATAGATTCAGTGTTGTGTGTTTTAAAAACTCAATTTAACATTCACTGGTTATACTGCAACTACTTAAGCTAATGGTTTATAAGAAAATGCAATACTGTTAAAAGCTACTTTGACAGATAATGGCAAAACATGGAAAGATGGCATGAGGACAGCATACTTCATGTGTTTTTTTTCAGATAGTAAAAATATTTTGAAGTATGGTTTAAAAGTTTGCATTTGTGATAGAATTCCCTGAAACCAAATAGAAACATCAGCATACTATTAAATTGAATGCCGTTTCTAGTACAGCTTAAATGCTGAAAGAAATGCGGCAGCGTTAATCAGAATTAGAAAGGCATACCCACCTTTATTTACTGTAGTTTTAGTAAATACTTCAACTAAATTAATATGAACAGGCACTATATCCTTTTTGTGTGTAAGGATACAGATAGTGATATTCCTCAATGGTCTGTAGAGTATTGAAAATCTTTACCTAAGTAGAAATACAAGTACTCTTGTAAAAACATGCTCAAGTTACTCTAAAAAGTGCCATTTGACAGACCAACTAAAGTACTGTTCAAAGTACAAGTTATTTCATGTTTTGATAATCCTTACGCGTGTGGGCCAGAGATCTTCACAAGTCATTTTGTGCAAGTCCCAAGTCTTCCTTGTGCATCAGCCACTGTACTATTCAAACAAAAAATAGATTTATAGATTAATAGATTTATAGATTATAAATGTTGCTCTGTAGTCTGGAGACACAGTAGCAGATATCTCTGATGGCAGCAGGGTGAACTGGCTGTGGCTTGGGTGGGTGTTCTTTTTTGCTCGTCATTGCCACAGTGTCTAATGCATGTTGGCACACTACTCCATGTGTGAGCTGCACTCAGTAAAAGAACTGACTTTCCAAAGGCAGATCTCCTCATAGGTGTCATATTCTCCTCTTGCTACAGACCTAGTGTGTCTATCAGCAGTTGTTTACATCATTTTTTGTCTGAAATAAAGTGGCTGGAGGAGCCAAACCATGCAGAATCTCATAGACAGGACAAACGTCTAAAAAATTGGAAGTAGATTTCAATGATTTCTTTGGCAGTAACAATGGTGATGGGTGTTTTGCTTGCTGTCACGTTGCCTGGTCATATACCCACTGTGGAAGTGTGAGTGTTAAACAGAAGGCTTAGTTTTACAGCAAGTTATAAAGTTTGACAAATATAAATGATCACGGCATCGAGATATAATTGCTGCATTAACAACCAGACAACTTGACAAGTTGAACTTGCAGTCACCTGTGAATTTAGCACCCCTCTTCTTCACCATACTTCCTCTTGTGTTGCCCACATGTCCTTGTGAATCTCATTGGGTGAGCCCTTAAAATGGAGTTGGCGGTAAACTGCACTGACTCACATTTTCCATTCACCCAAAACAGGAATGCCATAAACGTTATCAACTTCAACTTTTCTGTATAATAATGCTTGTAATGAGGACTGTTTAGCTCATCTCCTTCTACCAAGGGCACAAATGTATCAATCACCCTATAGAGACCCATGCATCACCTGTTTGGGCAAACAGAAATATTTTATCAACTCATATTTGCTCTTTCCTTGCTTCTGTGCTACTCAAAAATAATCTTTTTCTGAGATAAGTCAGGCTGAGATAAGTCAAGTTTCACTGATCACATTTTATTCAAGGAATTCACCAATTTGGCAAAGCTTTAGGTCAAATAGCAACTAGACGAACAATTTCCATCAAAAGACAAGAGAGAATTAATGATATATGTAAATAATAAAATATATGTTGGTAGTATAATAATATTGAAGTTAATTTATCAGCAGAGTTTTAAGTGATCATTTTACTTAAATATTTATACAGCTTGCCGTGCAGGTTGCTTCAAACACCACCAGCTGTGATATGAGTTATTTAAGTAGAATAACCAAACCTTAAACTGAGAAGGTACCTACTTCATTTTTTTCAATTTTTGCATTTGTTTAGCTCATCAATATCTGAACAAGTGTGTGTTTTGTTGTACAGAGAAGAAGACTTGATAAAACTCTCCTGTTTAAATGTTTGCACACAGCTGGGATAACAGCTGATTTCAGTTAATACAGCAAATAGACAAAATACCAGTTGTAACAAAGGTATAAAGAGCAAATGAAGGCTAAGTCGAAAGTAGATATCTGGCCGCAAAAATACTCAATTGAAAGGTATGAGTGCAGTTTTAAACAGGGATCTGAAGCATCTCATCTCAAATTAAACTACTTACAGCTCATTTTTTATTACTTCTATGGAGTCAATATCCACATTTTTAATCCTCTTTTCATATTGGTTTTCTGTTTCCATGCAAATGTTTCACATTGGCTTCATAGTTTCCTAAAGATAAACCAGTGAAATGTTTTGTCTCTTGTAATGGACTGTGAGTGGACAGTGTGTGTTTGCATGGCTGGGACACTGTGAGGGCTACCAAACAGCAGCAGTGGAGAATTCCTGCAGTTGCCTGGGCTTTGTCCTTTGACCTCTGAGGCCTAGAATGAGGGTGGGGGTTAACCTTAGGCATTTTGTATATGTGTGTGTGTGGGAGTGTGAGGAAAGAGACAGAGAGAATGTTTTTAAAGTGTGCACTTGTGTGTTAATGAAAGTTTGTGTGTGTGTGTGGCTCTTTGTGTTTATATGTGCATCAGCATCTCAAACAGTGGGGGGATGGGCTGGTGTGAAGGAGGGAGACAGGAAGATGCAGCTAATGGTCAGCAGTACTGGAGGATGAGAGGCAGGAAAAACCGGACGGTGCTAGACTTCTTCCTCCAACGGCCAAACAAACACAGCGTCACTGTTTTTGTTACAAACACACCCATACCAACCCACTTTGTCTCACATCATGTATAAACAGTGTTTAATATTTCCGAAGGGGCATCAGCTGTTGTATGGTATTAATAGTGTAATAGATTTTTTAAAAGCCAAGATTTCTATTAGCATTTTTGGAGTGTGTGTTTTGTCATTGTAACCATCTCAAAGCACAATTTTATTAGATAAAAAAAAAAATCCATGCATGCTCAACACAGTTATGTCTTGCATATAATATTGATAAAACAAGTCAAAGAGTATGCAATAATGTTAACATAATTTATTAATCCAGTAAAAATCATTTTAAGAAGCAGAAGAAAAAAAAAAGTTAAAAAATCATTACAAACATAGTCTTAATAAAGGGAAATTAAAATGTATATAACACAACGAGTATCCACAGATGAAGAAGCAGATAAAAACTCAAATATTGCTATAAAAAGAGAGGTTGCTGCATGTTATGATTATCTCTTCCCTCATTCGTCACATTTACAAAAACAGCAGAGAGGGAGCAAAACAACTTCACGAACATTCTGCATGAGTCACTCTAAAATTTTACTTTGGTTCCCATGGTTGCAGTGTTTAGTCCACCTTCTCCATCTTTTATTGGATATGAGTCCTTGGTATCTAATTATATATATTATCTTTTCCTTAGACTATTCTTGGTTGATTAGATCCCTCCGTGTCTGTATTTTGTGACATGTCACAGCCATTGCGTCTGAAAGAACTCCTACCAAGTGTTTGTTTAGTTCCTCTACTTTATGTGTTGGGTTTACTGGGATAAGCAGAAAGTACATGATGTCCAGTGGGAAATTTACTTTCAGTATCATCTGATTTTATTTTGTATTGCCTCCCAAAATCATTTTAATACTCTTCTCCCGCCAAAATTCTGAATTTGTTGTCTTGTGAATGTTGGTATTATTACCTCCACTTCCCTTTTCATGTATTAATTTCTGTTTCATTCCTTGTTTTCAGTTGCCCTTGTTTCATCTTATTTTACTGTGTTGGTAAGAATTTACAAGACAGCAGTTACATGTTGTTTTTTTTTTTAAAAAAAGCTACACCGTGTACATCTTTAAAAGTTTAATTATTAAAAACAATGTAATATTTCTGTTTAGCAAATAGTGACCTATCCATCCCTTTGCATACTTTTAAGGTTGATGTTCATCAAAACACAACAATTTTCTTGCTAAGATATGCAGATCTTTTATTTTTTCAGTGTTTTGCCAGTAATAAGTAATAGTAATCAATGGCTAGGAAATAGAATGTAGATCACTGTGAGACATTGAAATGCTATTTTTTGCCTTTTTTATTCAATTTGCAAAAGCACAGCTTGCAGTGAAATGATTTTTACTGATGTTTTGACACATGTTGCGCCCACTGTAAAGATGCTATTTACATTCAAGATGATCAAAGAAAGAAATGACATGTGCAATGAATGAACGGCACTCAATATATCCAAAGATGTAGGCGACATTGCAGACAAAGACATGACATGTTGAGGTTGAAGAGCAGCTGAAGTCAAGAGGAAAAGGTTTGTTGAACAAAAAACAGGAAGGAGGTTTCTGAAGTGGCTGCAGCAATATGTGTGGGTCTACAAACTGAGAATAGGCACAGAGACACAGAATAGTATAAATGGAGGCTAATGTCCCTAGTCATGCATACTGTTGCAAACAGTGGACATTACAGCAAAAACTTTAGGATCATGTCATTGTGTGTGACCTCAGCAGCTGAGAGGGAAATGGCCTAAAGAGGTTTTTTAATGCACAAGCTCTCTTGTTGAGGCTTAATGGAAGTTTACAGCCTCAATGTGTCAAAAGCTCTGACCTCAGAGGGAACTCAACCCCCAGTGAACCTTTTCTTCCCATTTTATTATTCCTCTCTCTACATGGACATTGGAACATTTGTTACTGCTGTTTCAGGCTAACCATGACTTGTTCTGGTTTAAAATGTTGGAATAGATCAGTCACATTATTATCAGGACAGGACAGTCCACCAATTTGGTCTTGACGGCAATATCTCAACAACTATGAGAGTTATCGTTCTAAAATTTGCTTGGAATGTATCCTGCTGACTTCAGTGATCCTCTGACTTTGTCTCTTGTACCATCATAAAGGTTGACATTTGTGGCTGTGAGTGAAAAGTCTTTACGACTATTAATTAGTAGGAAATAGAGAAATTCATCGTCTCCTTTGGATGATTTGTGGAGTTGGAGATCCTCTTACTTTTACTTTCTAGTCAGACCAAAATTATTATTTTTGCAATACTTTTGTTCATAAAAACACATGTAAAACTCATGACACTCCCTTCCCTTCCCTTCCCCACTTTACTAGTAAATGAAAGCATGCTAACCTTCTAAATATTACACCTGCTTGCACATCAGCACTGTCACTGTGAGCATGTTAGCGTGCTAATGTTAACATGCAGCTCATAGCACAGCTTGACAGAGTTGCCTCCAGGACTGTAGAATCTTGTGCAAAGTTGCAAATTTATTTTTTAACTGTTTGTATCAGAAACTGTAAGTCAACACAGTGTACCATGGCCAAATGGGGACTTGTTTTTCCCAAAAATTCTCTATATCTCCCTACACTTTTTTCAGTGCACTGATATTTCTTAATGATTTTGGATCTTACCAATTTATAATTACAGGCAGTGATGCAAAGGTTTTAGACTGGGAGTTGTTGGAATTTTATTTTCGGGGCCAGTCATGTTGTTTGGCTCTCATGACGAATATTCTCGCAAACCACAGCCAGCCCTAGCCTTCTTGTGGCCTGGCTCTGCCTCCTACACCGTCACCATTGGAACAAAACACATAATTGGCCATCAAAGACCTTTAGTGGTCCTGTTCCTACTGACAATAAAGAGTGCAGTGAGTTGAAGCATCAGGAGTTGTGCAGTAGGTGTAGCTGTTCTAATCTATCCATCAATCTATATTCCTCCCCCACAATCCCTCCATCTCTGCCCTCTGACCCCCCTATGGATGTAGCCGCTGAGTTCTTTATTGCCTGGCAACCACATCCTCCATCTTCTCCAGTGACAACTGCTTTGCAGCTCGCTGTCGACAATGAGAACACGGGCAGCGGCTTTAGCCTTTGATTTTTCAGAGTGAAAACTACTGTCTAATGTCATACAGTCATAACTTTCTCTGAGTAAATAGGCTGATTGAGATTCCATAGTTATCAATGTGCTTAGTGTGTTTTTCCAAGTTACACCCTTTATGTCAGTGAGAGTCAATGTCCATGTTAACAACAAAACAAAAGAATTTGTGGTGCTTGTGTCACTGTAAAGAGTGCAACAGACTAACTCAACTGTGACCATTAATTGGACTAGTTAGCCTGACTGCAGTAACATCATCCTCCATCCTCCATCATCCTACAACCAGCTTTCAGAATAGCTGTGATGAATCTTCCTCCCCTGTGTCTGTGCAGAGTGAGTGTGTTTGTGTGTTTCAGAATGAAGATGAGCAGGAAGATGTGCATTTGGTACAAGTTTTCAGGTCTGAGGGGACTCTGATCTCTTATTAAATGCGAATAGAGAACAAGAGCAGGCAGGATGTTTGTGAATGAGCTGAGGCTGAATGAAGGCATGTGTACATCAGGATTATGACGCCGTGGAGTGGTTGGAATCGCCTGTGTGGGATTATGTTTCGTCAGTGATTGCCAGGTGTCTGTAAGAGTAGGAACGATTGAATGATTCTTCCTCCTTATTTTGAGTTAGTTACTGTTGATTTTTTCAACAAGCCTATCTTGTCAGGCAGCTAAATCATAGCATATGATGTATTATTTCTTCTACTACCACTATTTTTTCTGAAGTTCTTCTCTTAGAAATGTTTTACTAACTCTTTAGCTTTTACTTAAGCTATAAAAACTAGGTCTGTTTCAACAATAAGTGCTTGATTCGTTACTATTATTTTAATTCTACCACCAGCCCAAATATCATAACTGCAGTTCAATCAGGTTAGAGTTCATTAAGACTGAACAAATCTTATTTTACTGACATGCACAATAACATTGCAAACATGGAGAGTCTTTGGCCATTAGACCCCATTGTTGTATTTTAAGGGAGTAGAGAAGTTAAAAATAGAATAGATAATCCCCCTGACGGAGTTTGGACACTGATAGTGGTGATAATGGAGTGAGAGAAAGGCTGAGATCTGGATGGCTGTGAGGAGGAGCAGCTACTGGTGAGCTCAGAATTTCTCTAAAGTGATTAGACTAGAGGGGAATGAGGTGGAGGACGGTTCTGATGCTTTGTGCTGAAATGACAGCTGATTGCAGCAGCTGATTGACAGCAACGTTATGATTGGCTGGTGGCAATCATTCTTAAAATCTTGTTGGTTTTACTGTGATTGTAAGCTCCCGTAGTCAGATGATAACGAAGAAAGTGGGAGAAAGAGGGTAGAGAGAGCGATGTGAATGAATGAGTGGCTTAAATCAACTCTTCCGGGTTGAACTTCCATCATTTACTCTCACTATTACTGCTGCATTTACTAAAATGCTCGTCCTGTGAGCGCAACCTCAGCTTCGAAGACTGCCAGGACCCCAGCCACCTGTAACGAAGCCCAATAATGCCAAGCAGCCGCTGTCTCACTGTCCAGTTTGCCACAAACACGCCTGTCCTCGCACATAAACACACACACACACTCACACACATCCAGACACACACGTGGCCCATCTGACGTCAGCAGAGGGGATTTCCCATGCCATATGAGAGCGTCAGACAGACACTACAAACGCTGTGTCACTGTGTGGCTGCCTCGCTTCACCACACCACACTTCAGCTCCCTCTCTCCTTTCGATTCTCCCTCTGTTTCTGTCTGTCTGTCCTTTTTACCTCGTTCTGCTGTGTCTTCGCCTGCCTGCCTGAACTTTCGCTGACTCTGTCTTGTTTTTCGGCGGTTACTAATGCAGCTATACTTTTTACCCTATATCTGAAAGACCGTTTTGCTGCTTTACTTCTTTATGTTAAAGCTTACAATTTACAAAAACTGACACACTTTTTCTTTGAAGAGGGCTTTGTTAAAACAGAAAACTGCATCTTGGCATTTGTGACCTGTTTGTGTTATGGACAAAGCCGTCTCCCCTTGGTACCTGTGATTATGTTAAGCAAATAAAATGTACAAGTTGGAAGTTATCTTTTACACGTAGAATGTAAATATTATGAATGCAGACTTCCAAAAAATGCTTGGTACGTCAGTTTGGCACAGACTGTGTAAAAAGTAATCGCAAGCCCCTGACAGCTTAGGTGGTGATCACATGTGCATATTTAATCACTTATTTACATATGTGAACACCGTTACAGCTGATGACTTGTGATCTTGTGACATGACAGCTTTTTCTAAAGGCACTTACGTAGTTTTACTGTCTACGTATGAGATTGTAAGTATCATTTTCCTTGTGTTCACTTGCTTTGACTCAGCATGTTGTGCTTTGCTGTGTAATAGTGCATTTTGCCAGTCAGGGGCGGGGGGTTGTGTGGCTGCTTGAGAGGCCTGTGTGTTAAAGAGTCTGTGCATGTGTGTTTGTGTGTGTGCGCGCGCTGTGCAGTCCAGTCCAGTTATTGCAGGCAGCCCTGACACAGATGGTGCTCAGCGATACCACATACCAGAGGCATTGTTTAGGGAAGGCCAGTTCGAGGAGATAATTGACAGGCATAGAGAGGACCCACCCCCTCTACACATATACACACACACACCTCCTGTCCACCTTTACTCTGACTCTTTATGTCAGTCTGTCTTTTATGGTGCTACACACACAGGAAAACACAAACACACACACAGACCCTTTTTTCATTTAACCTTTTTTTTACTAGCTTCAATTCCCCCCCTTCCTCTCTCTCTCTCTTTCTCTTTCTCTCTCTTTCTCTCTTTCTCTCTCCCTCTCTCCCCCTCTCTCTCTTGTCGCCCTCACTTGCTCTCCTTCAGTTTCACCCTAGCAGCAGAGCCCAGCCCGGCCTCTGATTGGTGGACGGATTGCCTTTGTGTGCTATCTGTGGCGTGACGTCTCTCCGGCGAGCTGTGTGTGTGTGTGTGTGTGTGTATGTGTGTGTGTGTGTGTGTGTGTGTGTGTGTGTGTGTGTGTGTGTGTGTGTGT
>JAPZDV010000022.1:4346554-4358646 GCA_029814665.1 Acanthurus lineatus
GTGTGTGTGTGTGTGTGTGTGTGTGTGTGTGTGTGTGTGTGTGTGTGTGTGTGTGTGTGTGTGTGTGTGTGTGTACATTTGTTCGTGAGTGTATATATTTGAAGAGAGGGAGGTGGAGTGGGGGAGGGGGTGGTTGAGGGGGCATTTACATTATGTACGCAGAAGGAGAAGAGGGGAAAAAAAGGAACGAGGTTGAGGAAGAAGTGATAGCGATCACAGTGTGCGTGTGTGTACGAACGTGTGTGCAGTAAACCAATTGGCATACTAGCAGAAGAGAGAGAGAGAGAGAGAGAGGGAGGGGGGTAGAGCAGGAGACCAAGCGACGGAGAGAGAAAGAGAGAGAGAGAACGTGCGTACGAGGGCTCATGTAAAACCAGATTAAAAACACAAGATGGCTTCCTGAATGGGCTGCTGGAACACAGACGAGAGAGAGAGAGAGGCCGAGAAAGAAGAGTGGAGAGGTAGAGAGAGAGAAAGACAGAGCGAGAGACAAGAAAGGGATAGAGAGATAGAGGTGAGGACGAGAGGAAGCCCGATCCTTCTGATGGGGATTCGTCCAGCGGACGGAGGAGTACAAACCAAGGCAGCTCAGAGGCTTGCAGGGTAAATATTCATCACTCCAGACTATTTTAGGATTGATAGGTGGGTGGCTGGGGGTAGAGAGGGGGGGTGAGGTTGGCGGGACTGGGGAACAGCTCGAGACAAAACACATCATTTAACATTGAGACAGACAGGGCCAAATAGACAAGGGGGGCATGCTGTGCCAAGTAAGAAGATGCTTTATTTAATTTTATTTTTTTAAATAACCAGCCTGCTTTGATGAACCATTTCCACCTTTTTCATCTCACTCCAAGCTCATCTCTCCACTGACACTTGTGCACATTTTTGCTGATTTACCCTTTAAAAAATCAGGGTAATGCATACTGCTCTAATGCATACATTAGGAAGGCTGCGCCAGGTCAGGATACAGACATTACATAATTTTATAACAGAAATTGAATCTTGCTTTGCTGTCTCTCATTCTCTGTCCCAGCAGCAGAGGGAAGTGCCGGCTCACTGTTTGAGCCCAAATCAAAGAGATTTGTGTGCACGGCTGCTTTTAGATGATGGTTGAGGATGACAGGAATGATGGGGAGATAGTGTGTTAAAAAGGCATGCATGTCGTACCTGATAGTCCCACTGCCCTTAATGACAAGTCTTTTTGAGCAGGCCCTTGTCGCATTATTCTATTGATTGTTATTCTCTCCCCCCTCCCATCTCTCTGTCTCCTTCTCGTTCCCCCCTTCTCCTGCTCTGTTGAATGGCTGTAAAGGTGGAATATTTTGAAGACAACAGACGGTGCTGCTTGGAAAACCTTGAACTGGCAGCTGAGGTAAGAGAGGGCATCGGGTTCGTGTTACTGTGCGTATGTGTGTCATCCCTGTCATCTGTGTGTTATCCCCGTGCCTCCATGTTGCTTTGATTCTCAGCTGTTGGCTCATTAATGCTGTGAGGCTCCTCTGAGGTGTAAATGTGATGATTAGTCAGTGAACGCAGCAACCAGTTCTTCAAACTTTTTTTATGTGACTGTTTGTGCACGTGTCTACAAGTGTGACCTCTGATTGTTTTATTTTATGTGTGTATGCAGGAATGTGTTTGTGTGAACTGGTTTGACCGTTGATACCTGTACCAGACATATCTGTGACTGTCACCGCTATTTGCTGGGAAGTCATTCAACTATATGCTGCTCTCTCCGGCGAATACATGAGCTCATTATTTTAGCCCTGATATCATTGCAGGATGGGAGTTGCCCTGCTTGGAAGCTGACTATATTAAGTCAGCTACTATGGCTTTATCTCCAGGCTGGGGTGAGCTCAGCGCCTCAGTGATGAAGTGGCGGCGTCCTCAGTTTAAAGCGTCCCACGCTGCCCGCTGATTGGTGCCAGAGCCAGGCATGTGTAGATACAAGAGACCAAGGAGAGGAGGAGGGAGGAGGAGGCACCCTACGCGCTGGCT
Source organism: Acanthurus lineatus (assembly GCA_029814665.1). NCBI lineage: Eukaryota > Metazoa > Chordata > Actinopteri > Acanthuriformes > Acanthuridae > Acanthurus > Acanthurus lineatus. The sequence continues at coordinate 4,348,550 of JAPZDV010000022.1, forward strand.
CAGGAGCCAGGGGGGCCGTCCTTCTTCTCCTTGGTTCTGGAGTCAAATGAGGTAAAGGGAGTAGAAGTTAGTGGGTCACGCATGCGTATGTGTCTGATTGTCAGATGTAGTAACCTGTGGCCGCTGAGAGCTGCTGTTCTACAGCTTTGCCGAGTCAGGACATGCTTGTTTTGGCGGAAAGGAAGTTTGAACGGCGAGGCTTCATAGAGAGAGGATTTATTAAACACCAAACATGCCGCTGTCTCGGAATCCGGCGATGTCTTCTCCGAGCAAAAGCAAGGAAGCTTTGATGTAACTTCCAATCAGCTGCATAGTGAAACATATCAGTGTAACATACAGATACAGTCAGCTGGGTCACTGTGAGGGATAGGAATATAGGTTATAGGTTAGTCACTCTGTTTTAAATGTCATGAATGGGTTTAACTCAATACTACTGGCATACTTTAGCTTACCTCTAAGCCTGCTTTAATCCCCAACCATGTGCAGACAGTGTCTTTCTCAACAAGGTATATACGACCATCTGGTATGCAAGGAGAAAAATCACTGAACTCGCCATTCACAAGAAGAAATGAAGACTGTGTTTTAACAAGTTTGGGTCATCTGCCTTTGTTTTTTTCCTGAGCTCCTGTTTGAGGATGATCATCTGTGTGTGCCCATGGTGGACTGTTTATCTCGTGGAGGTCTGTTTGCTTGACACGTGTCCCTGCACGCGGACAAATCTGAAGGAACTGTTTTGACATGTTAAATGAGAAGTTATACAGTATCTTTGTGTTTTTAATCAGCATCCACACAACAGATCCAAGATGTTGGAACATAAAAACAATGAAAATGACAATAGATGCTGTTAAAAGGGAGCCAGGCCCTTTAAATGGTTTACTTCAGTTTTACAGCATAGCGTTCCTTTGCTAGTTTTCTTTGCTGTACAGAAAGCAGAACTGAATCAAGAGTTCACCACAACAGGTTGCAAGACAGACAGACCGCACTCGCGTGATTTTTTTTTCTTTTCCACGCCTATACACAGGATTTCCTCTTTATACATGAGATTAAATTCACACAGTACGTTGGTAGGAAAGAGTTGACTAGAGCAGAAACTCACAGAGCAGCGAGTGCGTGTCAGCAGACGGAACGTTTGTTAATCATATGTTCTGCCTCGCGTGGAATCCCCAGCCTTGTTCGCAAAGGGTTAACACTGACCCAGTTTCCGTGGCAACACTGAATGTCTGATGACATCATTGCATTAATTTTAGCTCAAGACCAGCGTCCAAGGTTGGTCATGTGACCAACTAGCCGGAAGCACATGTGTGCGTGAGTGTGTGTGTGTGTGTGTTTGTGAAGTGAGTGGTTTTGTATATAGTGCGTAGAGTCAGGAAGTGGAGGGTTTGACATCACCTCTTCCATTAAGCGCTGGCTTTCGATGTATTTACTGCTCTGCAAGGTTTCCACTCACTCAGTACAGAGCTGCAGCTCCATTACAAATGTGCCTCGCTACAAACCTGACGCAACCGGTGATTTAATAGTTGATGAAAATGTGAGTAATGTGTGACAACAGTGATATTTGTCGTAATGGGATGGTTTTCAAGATGAAGCTCTTGCTTAGCTTTGTGATCTTGAAATCACGGTGTCTTATCCTGTCTTAAAGAAGGACACATCTCAATCTAAAAGATTTTTTCAGGTCTCTCACAGACTGTACAAGTGGCTAACGCAGTAAAACAACACTTGTAAAATATTATGTAATGTGATGTAATATTTTACAAGCAGAGTTGCCTGTCCTCTAAAAACACATTTTTTATTCCATTTTCCTTGATCGTTCATGGTATAGGTCTTGGTGTTGTTATGGTGTTATGTGGACAATCTTGACTACAACACTGAGAAAAAATATGACCACATATTAATTATGTGTCTAGAAAATTATCATTTTAATGAGTCCTTAACTTGGTGACATTGCCGTATTTTATATAATTTCTTTCAGTTTGATAGTACTGATAACATGAATGAAGCTCAAGGTTGATCAAACGTTGTCTACAGTTAAAAAATGACTCACTACATTTACCCAGTTAACCTCAACAACAACTCTGCATGCAGACCCAGAAGGATTCAGTTCTTACCGCACTGAACAGCTCTTGTACGTACAGTGAATCAGTTCTTTTAATGGTTGTACTAGAACAATTTGAACAAAGACACCTTGGGGACTGAAAAAACACACATCATATAAATCCTCATGGGACTTTTAATTAGCATTTTTTTATAGTGTCACCAACAATTATCTCAGTTGCATGCAATCACTTATACAGATACTTGAGAAGCTCCGCTACTGTTGTCAGATTTCATCTCTAATTAATGACATTTAGCAGACGTTTGTCTCTGTGCTGCCTGTCCTGCTGCAATGCTCACAGTCCTACATGTGCTGGTAAACATGACTGGGCTCAACCGACACTGAGTCCAGGGTTGGATCGATACCCTGCGTGGCACGAGGAGCTGTGGTTGGTGGCTCGTTGGCATCGTTGGTGGTATCTGTGTTTGATGTCGGAGGGAGGTTGTCAGCCGCCTGGTGCCGCAGTTAATAAAAAATGAATGGAGAGAGAAGGGGGAGGAGCCCGCAGCTGTTGCTGGAGCTCTTTAACTCTCGCCTCTCTGGTGGCTGCTCTGCTGCTCCCATCGGGCAATGCAGTTCATACAATCCTGAATCCCACTGCTGCCCAGTACTGCCAGGTTTTATGTAACACAGCGCCACAGCTGTTGGAGTTTTCATCACACTTTATTAAAAACGCGCACGAAAATATTGATTTCTGAAACAACAGAAGTATATTCACAGTAATACAGTGTAGGCTGATGTGTCCAAAGAAGGTGGATGATTGGATGGATAATAGTGAGAAAGGGCAATAAAATGGTGGTGGCTCAGAAAAACATGTAGTTCTCCCAAACCTCACATTGAAAACATAAAATATCATCCAGCCATGATTGAATCAAATCCAGACAGTTGAATAAATAAGAATACATTTTCACTTGGATAGTAAATCTGGATGATTTAAAGGCTACACAGCTTCACAGTGCACAGTCGAGCACTGGCCCTTTAAGCCCGGCTACGCCTGACTTGAACATATGGGAAGCTAATCTTAGCCCAGGTCCTGAGAGAGACAAGGCTGGCAACAAGCCACTGTGCAGAGCTGAGGAAGGTTTCTCCTGCTTTCTGTTTTTCTCTCTCAAGTCTAAGCAGTTTCTCATTAAACCCCCTCATACAGTCTGTCTGTATCCAGTCCAAATACCCATCACACAACCATTGCGGCTGCGATGTGTTTCACCTGGAAAATAATGCTCTAGTACTCTGTTAATGATTACATCACTGTCCAGTGAGATCTGACTGCTCAGCTCTTTTTTATGACTTGGCACACATTAGGCTGGCAGGTAGTAGTACACAGTGTTATTTTATTGTTTTTGAATCGTTTTCAAGTCATTTGTTTTCCATTCATTTCCCTCCTTCCTGTAGTCAACTGTGTCTCAGTCCTGAAAAGTTCTAAAATATTTATATTTTGATTACATTCCTCTTCTTCTGGTTATGTCCCAAACCTCAAACACAAAGAGCTGCCTCTTAAAAAACAGCCCCCACTCTTCTTCCTCCTCCTCCTCATTATTTTTTAGCGGCTCCACCCTGCCCAACAGCCCCCCACCCATCACCACCTTTTCATTTTTTTTTCTCTCCTCCCACCCAAACCACTCGTCTCTTTCCCTTTGTGAGGAATGGTGGTGGCAGCGATGGTGGGGAAGGAGGGGGGGGACCTTCCCCAGCTGGGCTATTCGTGCCGACTTGCACGTGCCGAAAGTCAGGAGGTATGACTCAGACTGGATACCTTAAACTCAATACTACGATCTACACCCAAACACACCCTGAACCCAACACCGTCCTGCCTCGCAGCGTGTCGGGGGTGGGGGGCAGATGGCAATGAAAGCAAAGACAAAGAGAGAAAAGCGGCCAAAACAGACAGATGCAAGGATGAAATAACAAGGAGATGCCTTAAATATGAACAATATGTTAACAGTCTGTTAGTCATTACGGACAGGCAGATGGGGAAGGACAGTTCATACACAGATAACATGCACACTCTGAGCAAAGGATGGAGGATGTGCAACCCTTTGTTTAATCAAATACTAATCATAATCATAATAGCTTCCAGCAAGATATTAGTCTTATTTGATTAACATGGCTGAGACACTTTTGCGTTGCCTCCACTCTGTCAAATATGCGCTTAGTGCAGCTCTGCAGCCTCTTGTCCTGCCCACCAATAAACCCAGTGACCCTCAGAGAACAATCCAATACTGTATGCATACCGCCATGTATGTGTGCGGGGAACAAATCATTAAAGTGTGTGTCTGCCTTGGTCGCCAGTGTGTGCCTTCGTAGGAGACTGCAGTGTCTTTGCCTCCGTGTGCGTGTGATGAAAAACAGGCATGCGTGTCGGGGGGGCAGTAACACAGAAAGAAAGGAAAAGATAAAGAGACAGAGAGCAAAAAAAAAGGGGGGGGGGGACAGTTACAGAGTGTGTCAGATCAGATGACCTTGATGCCATTGGACTGCAGGGCAATATGGGTTGGAGGTGGGGGTGTATGGAGGTAGGGGTGGAGTCAGCTGACAGGAAGAGATGGGAGGAGGGGAAAGGACCCTCATGTCATGACTGTGATGCTCATGCAAGCTGTTTTAGTGGCTTTTGTTTTTTTAAAATCCTTAATGACACAAGTTCATCCACTGATGAGCAATGATGAAGCTGCAGAAAATAGTGACATCCTATCAGTTCTCATAAAAACTATTCACCTGTGGTTCCTTTAAAAAAGAACATGTTGTTCTTTGCTGGTTATTGTGCGTTTCACAACACATGCACACACAGACCTCCCACAGCCAATGCGCTGGTTAAAAAATCTAGAAAGCTTGTTTTGAGGTGTGAGGGTTTTATGTCAGGACTCTGTTGAGAAGAAAAGACACGAATGACTCAGGCTTAGTCATGCAAGCCAGTCCAACACACACTGCTGAGGATGGACTTTTGTTGTCAGTCATCCCTCCTACAACCAAGACCTTTTCTCCGTGCTGCTGAGAAACAGTGAGCAAGAGACAGAGAAGTGAGAGAGATGGAGAGAGAGAGACGAGGGCGTAAAACAACTCATTTGGACGGTAATTTGACTAGATTGTGAGATGAAGTGCTCGATGTGAGAATTGGAGTCTCTGTTGTACCTTCCTTCCTCTCTCTCTATCATGCCGGGTTACAGCAGGTTTACCGTAAGTGTGTGACAAACTGGTTCATGTTTTCCATTTTATTTCCACTAAAAAGTTAACTTTCTTCCATTGTTGCTTTTTCATTGTACTAAATTCTTTGTGTCATGTGAGGTGAATTAGAAGTTAACAGGGACATGGCCACAGACTGTATGCCTTCCAGTTATCATTTAATCTGTCACGTTGTTGGGTTATCTAGTTGAAAAGTAACCAGCTGTACTCAGGAGGTGATTTAAGGACATGCTCTCTAGGGCAAACTTAAATGACAGCATGGTTTTGCCCCTGTACATGACTTTAATCACACAGCAGCATCTTATAGCCAAGGGCATGTTTTTTAAGTTTTTATGTCTTTGTTGCTTCTCTAAATTCTCTATTAAATCTCAGTTCTCTGTTGGAAATAGCCAAATATTATTCAGATAAAAACCAGAAGTGTGGAACAGTTATTTACTTGAAATGACATGTGGTTTGTGAAGCAGGTTTTGAGTCATCAACGGGTGTTTGAATCAAGAATGCCTACTGTAGTTCAGTTTTATCTACCTACATACAGTCAATTATGTCATATACAGTTGTTTAAAGTGTTGTTGTTGTTATGGATCCGAATCCGCTATTGTGGAGCTTCTTTCTATGTTGATGTTTAGGTCAAACTGTGCTTCTTTGATTTACTCAGCTGAGTACGTGGACAGTAAAAAAGTCCCCTCAGAGCTCGTGTTTTTATAATGCCAGCGAGTGTGTTAGTGTATTCAGCTGAAGTTCGGTACTCTCCTCTTGGTCACATGCTTACGTTTCTGTTCTGTTTTCTTGGCATTCGTTTGAAAAAAGTGGAAGTGTTTCTGCCGTGTCATGTCATTCAGTTATAACACTGTTCATATTAGCCAAACATATGCTAACTTTTTAAAATTATTTGTTTTGGCAAGTTTTGAATTCTATCATAACTATAGTTAAGAGTAAATATATAGCAGAAACGAGGTAAATATAATATACTAACAAAAAGAAAGAAAGGTGTTTATTTTTTGATAATAGCACAGTGTTTAGGGATAACAAAGCCTTTTTTGTTCATTAGATCTTTAAAATGAGAAACTGTATGTGCCGAGCATGTGATTCAGGGGTTAAGTTGATCCTTGAGCTAAAAATGCTGTGTCACTGCAGCTGGGGGAGTGGGAGAGCACAAGTTAGTTGGTGACTGAAGGAGCATGTTTTCAAGTATCCGTTGGTGGGTGGTGTTGGTGATAGTAGAGAGTGGGCATGTGTCAGATGGCACATGCGCCCACCCAGTGGTGGAGGCAAGCGCTCCGATTTGAGACAGCGGTGGTGATGATGACAATGCAGTTTCGTCATCACCACATGTGTTTCCTACCTCTCTTGCTCACTGTTCTCCCTCTTGCTCATTGGCACTCGCTGGTCACGTGACCTAATGCTCCACTTCTCCTCTCCTTCCCTTAGACAGCTTAAGCTGCGCCGTGTTTCTCTTTGGGATTGACGCTCATATGTGTGTGTATATACGAATTTGTGTGGCAACAGAGAGACAGATAGCGTACAATTTACAGGGCCAGAGAGCGGGTGCGTCAGAAAGTGTTGGAACGGTAATACAATAAGTTATGCTAGAACGGGAAAAGGCTCAGGAAACAAAACAGAGAGATATATTAAAAGAGGGAGGCAGAGGGAGTTCGAGAAAGCCAGAGAAATGAGAGATTAAGGGAGACCAGGAGAAGCAGGGAAAGGCTCCTGAAGTTGATCCAGCCAAAGCGCTGTGTAGCCGGCACACGCTCAGTAATATAAGAGAAAAATACTACGCAGGAGATGACAACGATCTGCATGGGAAAACCAGCCATGTTTTTCCCCCTCCTCCTCCTCCTCCTACTGGTTAAATCTGCTCCAAAACTCCAGCAATGTTGAGAGAGAAGAGACGCCACAAGGCCAGACAGTCAGCAAGTGGGCAAGAGGAAACATCCAGCGATTACGAAGACGTTGATCATGATGATGATAATGGCAGTGACGCCAGAGCAGAACTACGGTGAGGAGAAAATAACAAGAGGACATGATTGTGGACAGGAGAGGACAGAAGTCTTTCGTCCACAGTGAACTGCGAAGGGCTGATTTCTTGCGGTTGCTGTCTCATTTGGCAACAACCTGGCGATCCTCTTTTTGTTTGTGCCCTCTTCTTCCTCCTCATCATCTTCCCTCCCGTTACAGAATCAGTCACATGAATAACCGAGCGACTCTGTCTTTCTTTTAACAGTTTTCTCTACAGACTGCCCTTTTGTTGTCTTGCCTCTCCTCACCGTCTTCCTCTAGTCCCTTCTCTTCATCCTGCTATTCTTGCTCGCTGATTTCAAAGTGTCAGCCGCTGTTCCCTCTCCATTGCCCAGCGTAGTTATCTCGCTCTTGCACCTCTGTTAAAATCATATGGCCATCCGTTTTTTCCATTTATCCCCCTTGACGGCAAGTGAGTTGACATTATATAGTGCTAATGAATAATTGTGTGTCAAGTGGCCAACAGTTTCCTGAAGTGAGAAACCTTTCACCTCATCTGTATCCTTTGGATCTTGGAGGAAGGGCCAGCAAGCCAGCTCCCCCCTTCATATACCAACCCTTCACTTTCCTGTGCATGCAGCCTCGCTAGAGGATCTATTATCGGCACCAGGTTTGAGATTCAAGCTCTAAGCATCAGGTGAAGAATGGGCAACCGATGTGACTGTAGATGAGGCAAAAAACGGAGATTGAAGAACCATTAACAGTGGCTTCTCCTTTGGCCCAGGGCTGAGCCAAATCAAGACGCTCAAACATGGATCAAAGTCTCCGTAAGGAAAACCACATGGCATTCGCAGAAGACATAAACAAGCAATACAACGTTGCTTTTCTTAGCTCCTTTTTTTCTTTTTTCTGTGGATGCCGTTGTGAGTTGAGATTGTGTATTCGCTTAGCCGCTGGTTCGCCTCTGCATTCGCAAGCCGAGGAGCTCTGTCACAGCCGAAAATTGCCAATACTGGGCTATTGTGGATAAACAAAACACACAACATAGCCTTTTATGTAACATCATCTAATGCAGTAGAGCAAGTAGTGTTGAAGGGCGTGGAAAGAGACAGGAAGAGATTTTCTCATTGGTAAGAGCTCTGCTGTACTGTGCTGTTTCCTAGGCTGCCACTACTAGCGACTATCCCCCACAGCTCTCTCTGTTTCTGCTCACTGCACACTCCTCCATTCCATCGTACGTGCCCGCTGTGGCTCAGATAATGGCCTCTCGCTCTGCACACACTGAAGAGAGAGAGGAGAGGAGATGGAGGGAGAGGCTGCGCGAGAGGGAGGGGAATGGAGCGAGGGAGGGGAGGGAGGGAGGGAGAGAGAGAGAGAGAGAGAGAGAGAGAGAGAAGGGGGAGGGTGGGGGCTGCGAAGAGAAGCTGACTGCATGTGTAGCCGAGAGAAAGAAAGAGGATATTGAAAAAGGGAAGGGAGGAGCAGACAGAGATAATGAGAAAGGAAAAAGGAGAGAACAGAGAGCGTCGGCCATAAGAGGAGGCAAGAGAATGAGAAACGTGTGTGCTGGGGGGAGGTGTGTTGTGTGTGTGCGGCTGGCTGTGTGTCCGTGTGTGAATGCATGCATGTGTGCTTCGGCGCTCACTCTGTCTGTGCGCTGCACGGACTGGAAGGAATAAAAAGGAATACAACCCAACAAGGCCGGATTGCTTGTGGGCTGTTGTCCCGGCGAGCAAGTCTCATGCTCCTCTCTGTCTCCTCTTCTGCTATCTGCTCTCCAACTGGTAGCACCGTCTTGACATCTAGGACCACGTAAGTGTGCGTCTGTTCCTCCTTTGGGCTCTTAGCCGGCTACATATTGTCAGGGTCTCTGCTTCATGTTTCTGCTCGGCACGGCAGCAAAGGAAGGGGTGGGGGAAGAAGTAGCAGGACAAGAGGGAGGATGGGGAGGGTGCTGTGTATCAGGGATTTAGGTTCAGCTGTCTACTCACAAGCTGAAATTAACCCTCTCATAGCCACTAGTGTCTTTACACACTTTGTCTCCTCCCTCTTGTGTGTGTGTGTTTTTTTTTTTTTTTTTGCAGTGTCATTGTTAAACAGCCCTTGCTTTCCCTCTTGTTTAAAGGACTCGTAGACTCAGTGACCGGTCTACCAGGTTTTGCAACCTCTGATCTGGTTAGAAGTGTTGATGCTTTTTGATCCACTTTCTGGATGTGTGTCAAGCTTGTAAAAATTTGTGCATTCGGTGTGTGGGAAATAGAGCGGCACAGTTATAGAAAAGTTAAAGTCAGACTTCTGGCAAGGCTCAGTTAGGGTGTAAATATTTATCAAAGCACGTGGTCTGTGCAGTTCAAGGCAACCGCATAGGTGCAAAGTGCTGCAGGTGTTGAGCGCAGCATTGCTATCTGGATCTGCATGTAGACTCACACAAAAATCAATCAAGGTTAATCAAATTGTATAAGGATTCAAAGGATTTTTATTATTTTGTGTGCGGTGCAACATCTGTTATCTGCATTGGCAAAGCTGAGTTGAATTAAAATTAAATCAAAGTGTAAAACTTGAGGGGCTTTAAATCCATGTGACAGGTTGACATGTTGTGGCAGTGCTTGTGTATGTAATTGTGAGAAAAAGAGGAAAAGAGAGTGTCAGCGTGACTGATTGTGCACAGTGTTGCAGACACTGTTTCAACACACTGCAGTTCTCATAACTGTCGCTCCCCCCTTCCTCTTTTCCGTCTGATGCCACTGATAGTGTAGACATGGGGCTTCTCACGTATTGCACGCCGGCTGTTGGGGGGGGGGGGGGGGGGGGGGGGGGGGGGGGGGGGGGGGGGGGGGGGCCCGGGGGGGGGGGGGGCGCGCGGGGGGGC
>JAPZDV010000022.1:4358656-4373883 GCA_029814665.1 Acanthurus lineatus
TTTTGCCACGTTTTTTTTTACCATGGGGTTTTTCACTTTTTTCCCGCGGGGTTTTCCCCCCCCCCCCCCCCCCCCCCAAACACACACACACACACACACATATCTCTCACCATTATCGACGTCACCCCCTGGGAGTCCTAACAGACACCCTGTGTAGAAGGTGGAATTCAAAAGACTAAAACAAATAGCCTGTCCTGTAATTAGTTACTTTAAGGCTCATTCAAATAACATTCAGATGATGATGAAGCTGGACGTCAAGCTCATTTAAAGCATCAGACATTGATAAAGTGATAAACACAATCCATCTTTCTCTTTCCTTTTCTTAAATTTCTTTGAGAGAGGAACTAGTGTACCAGAGTGTGAGAACTTCAGTCATCTTAGTTTTTGTGTTTGTGTGGGGAAATGTGTATTATTTATACTATTACTCTATTTTTGCTTAGTTTGGGCCATGTCTTCTGTCAGGAAAGGATTGTGCTTGCAATCATAATTTAAAGGCATGGAAGTGTCCTTTATAGTAAAGGTTACCTTAGTGTGAAGCAGCCAGTAGGTGCTTGTCCAGGGTGTCTGGTGTGTTTATAGTACACACAGGATAAACAGTTAGAGACTAAAAAGGGTTATTAATACAATATGCTTGCTCGTGTTTATGGAACCAAGCAAAAAATATACTTTGAGTAAATCCTGCCGTTGTTAGTTTGTCCAAATGGTGATTAGATATGTAGTAATACACAGTTCAGCCACAACATGAACTCTATCAATGATTTCTAAGCCTGCCCTTGGATTGTCTTGATTTGTTTTCCCTCTCCAGACTCACTGATTAATAATCTATGAGCATCTAACCTGGCTGAAAACTGTTTGTTGGTAAAATTTTAGAATTTAAGTGGCTGGTTAGCTGGCTTCAGTTTATTGAGATAACTCAAATTGGTATTAATTATACAAATGTAGCAAATAATGTTTTTTTGTACAACTCTTAAACAATATTGTGGTCAAGCTTCTCCCCCCTGTGCCTTAAGCAGACTAAAATAAAAAGACAAATATGAAAATGTATTTTGACACAACTGCAGTTTTCATTGCAACCATAAAATTTTTAACAGTTCAGCTTAAAAGTGAAATATGCGTGGCTGCACTTTTCAGTTCCTGATAAGTGTCATCAAAAGACTGAAAATATCTTTAAACATGAACTAAACTAACAAAAGACAATTTTTGCTTTTACTTTGTTTCTCAAATACTTCTATACTTTATGTTTATCTTTTTTCTTGTGCTGATTACACAAAGTCTGTAATAAAATAAAATTACTATGCTACTTTTCCAGCCAAAGGTAGATTTAGTTATAGAGCAGGAAAGATGAAATGGCCAAGCACTTCGATGTTGCTTTCCATAAAAAAAACAGTTTTCTTTTTTATATTAAGTGTGCTACTTAACTTTCCTTTTTATAATGTGATTTTTTGGGTTAATGACAATCTCTCCGGTAAATGAGAGTTGCGATGCTAAAATAATTTTTTTGACACTCTAGATGAGACTTTGGCTTGAAATAACATTATTAAGCTCATAGTGAAAGACTCTAAAACATGCCTCAGTGTAAGTTCTTTAAAAGTTAGGACATTCAAGACAGCACTGACTCAAAAACCCACAGTGACGTAGAACATTTTTTAATTACTGATATTACTGACAAAAGCATTTCAACTCCTAATCAGAGGCATACACAGGTTGTAATCAGGTGGAGTGTATTTCTGTTTCACTGGAACATTTCTACTGAGTAAAATGTATACATTAAATTTATTTCTACTTAAGAACTGGTGATGTTAGTCTTCAATAAATTCTGAAATTGATACATAATCTGTTGACTTTTTTAATCTCCCATAGTTTTTGTACGTTGAATTTTGTTTTTGTCATCGTCACTGCCCCACCCAGTCTCCCAACACAGTGGGTTACATGTATAAGTACACCTGCCTGCTTTGCATAGCCCAACTGATCTGGAGCAATGTGTTCATTTAAAAATAACAGTGAAACCTAATTACATGACAAAACGCAGATAAATCACTCCACTAAAGCAATATCTTGTAGAGTTTTCCTTAGGCCTGCTGACCTGACCCCACAGCAGTATATGTCATGTATTTGTGAAAGGAAAACTAAAGCCTAATATAATTTTAATGACTGTAATTTTTAATTCAGTCAAATTGCTCTTGGGATACAGATGACAAAAAAATCTTAGTTATTTTGTTCAGTTATGATTGTTAAACACATAAATGTAACAGAGGCTGATTTTTTTAAGATGCATAATGTAATGAATGAAATGGTTTGAATATCAGTTCAAGATTCTAATTAACTCACAAATGCTACTCCATGTTTATCTTTCAGACTGTTCGCGAAGTCACTTCAGTGGATGGCACCAGAAGTGGAGGCCAGATGGAAATTGGGTCACATGACCGCCTCCAGGAAGGCGCGCTGAGCCTGGAACTGGCCAAAGGAGTGAATTGCTACCCTAATGATGATGATGAGACATCTATGGAAACAGAGCAGCAGAGGGCAGGAAGTGTGCCTCCAAAACAGTGGGTGTCAGGACATGGCAAGGTCAGTGACCCCCAACAACAGCAACCATGTTGGAACAGCAGTAGTGGTACAAACCCTGGTGAACCTGTGCACCATGCAAACATGGAGGATGCCCACACTCTGGTGGCTTTTTCTGCAATTGCTGGCTCTTTGCCTCCTTCTTCCTCCTCCTCCTGCCTTGTGCAGCCTAACACAGCCCAGTTGTATGAGAAGTTCACCCAGGAGATGGGTTCTGAGGGTACTCAGGCCAGGCTTTCTGCAGGGGCTCCTGAGGGTAGCTGCCAACCTCCAGAAGACTTGAGCACCCTGCAGGCAGCACTGAGCCAAGCCAAATATGGACACAAGCCCCCTAACTGCAACTGTGATGGGCCTGACTGTCCAGACTACCTTGAGTGGCTCGAAAAAAAGATCAAGTTAGCAACCAGTGAGAATCAAGGTGCCTGCAAGATGACTGATGCACCCCAACATTTACAATCTCACCTAGAGCAACCCCATTTGCAGCATAAACCTCAGTCCTACCCACAGATGAATGGTGGTCACTGTCTGCCTACTTCATACCCAAAGCAGCAACAGGGAATTCATCCAGACCAAGTGCCCTGCTCAAAACCCCCAATTCCCTGCTCTCCCCAGGTGCTCTCCATAGCCAAGGAAAAGAATATCAGTCTTCAAACAGCCATTGCCATAGAAGCCCTAACCCAGTTATCTGGTACCGGGCCGCAAGCTGCCAGTTCTCCGAGTCAAACCCCCTACAACAGTAACCTCCATAATCACCAACATACCCAGAACCTCCATTCTCAGCCCCCAAATGGCACTAGCTTGATCCTGTCCTCTCCCAGTGTCCACTCATCTTCCTCACGCTCTCAATCCGTCCCTCCAGGACTACACACTAGCCAGCAGGCCCCAGTGTCCTGTGAGCACCACAGGCCCCAATCCCAGGGTCAGCCACCCCATGCTACCCCTCTCCCATCCTCTACCTCTCCCTTCCCAGGTCAGGGAAAACATCCAGGTTTTTGCCCTAATCCCCAGCAGTGGCAGCAGGGCTCAGGCAAAGGCTCTGAACAGAAAAACCCATGGATGTGTATGAAGTCTGAGCCCCAGTCTCATTATGCCGCTGCACCTCACAATAGCTCAGACCCCATGTCAGAACTCAAACAGCTGCTTGGTGACACTAGTGGCAAGTTCAGCAATGCTCTTTTCAAGCTTCCAGTCACGCAGCAGCTCAGGTTGAGCCAGAATGGAGGTATTCAGGCCCAAGACAACCCAGGATTGGCCAGGATCAAGCAAGAGCCAGACTCTGGTGATCACTACCGTCACACTGCCTCCATTGGACCTTACGGCATGGCTAATTGTCAACAGCAGGGTCAACACTCCCCTGGCACTCCCCTGTCTCCTGGCCTAGCAGCCATCAGTCACTCCACTCAGGCAGCTCTGCAACAGCACCTTCACTACAAGAGGAACCTCTTCTCTAACCACTCCCCTGGCTTTGGAGCACAAGGTCCCCGTGCACCTCTGGCTTGCCAAAACTTGAAAAATTGGTGGACACAGATGGAGGCAGAAGGTTTGCCACATCTGGCCATCAAACAGGAACCCAAGGAACCTAAGAAGAAAAAAAGCAGCCAAGGATCTCCTGTCATAAAAGCTATGAGTGGGATACTTTCAGTCTCTCCCATGCCCAAACCTAAACAGATAATCATCAAGAAGACCAAGCAGAAAGCCTCCATGCCAACCTTCCTGCCTCAGACTCAGATCACCATACAAAAACCACCAGTCCTCATGATGGACAGAGCTCCTGCCCTGACCAGCGTGCAACCAGGTTCTCTACCCTCTCTGTCCCTCCACAGTAACTCCACTCAGGCTGCTGCTGCAGGCCTCCCTGCCCCAGCCCAATCTCAGGTATCCATTTTCAACTCTTCAATGACTCCCTCTTCCATTGTTTCTCCAGCCCTCATCAGTCCTCTGCCCCCACCAGTGGCCCCAGTAGCCCATGCTAAGTCAGAGGGAGAGGGCAGCCTGGCTTCTAGTAACACCAGCACCACCACACCTCTGACCTCCACATCTCCATCCAGCACCTCACAATTACCAAGTCTCATCAACATAGACCCGAAATATGAAGAACTGATTCGACAATTTGAGGCTGAATTTGGGGAAGCAGACGTACCTGTGAGTCACCCAGTGGAGGAATCTGCCACAGCTCCACTGAATCAGTCCCAGAACAGTCCTCAGGGTCTAACTCCCACATCATCATTAAAATCCTTGGCAGATCCCTTAGTTCTCACCACTCAAGCCAGCTCTACACCTCATCCAAATTATCAGGATAAGGAAATAGACAAGGATGAACCAGTAACCCAAATTGAAGCCACCTTAAACAAGACGTCCACAGAAAGCCCTCAGGAGGGACAGCATGAAGAGTCCCTCCGTGTCCCTCTGCATCAGGAGACCTTTCTTGACAAGCAGCAGCAGCCCACTGAAATGGAAGATACATTCAGCGTGCCAAGTTCTCCGCTGCCTAAACGCATAAAGATCGAAGCCTCCGGTGATATAACAGTACTCTCCACCACATGCTATTCTGAGGAGGACACACCAACTAAGGAAAGTCTACCTTCTTCTCCATCTCTAAGAGGCTTCCTTGAATCCCCCCTGCGCTACCTAGATAGTCCCACCAAAACACTGCTGGATACTCCTTCCAAGGATCTGCAGGCTGAGTTCCCCACTTGCAACTGTGTGGGTAAGTCTGTCTGTTAGTTTCTTTCAGTGCTTATATGTATGAAGGAGAATGAGGTCACTCTCCATTATTTTCTACATGAGCATTTTCGGGCAAGTATTTAATAGAGTTCTAACAAATATAAAGGCCCAATTTCTTTTTTCCCCCTCTACACATCTTCGTTGAGTTCCCCATTGCCCCAGAGGGTTAGGGTTAGAACAGAATAGTCTCAAAAATCAACTTGACAAGCTAGCATTGAGTTTGGAAAGTGCCCCTATCATCATGTTTTGATGTATGTATTTTTGAAAACATCAGAATTCGCGAAGTATTTAGGGCAACCAAAAGTTATCTTTCAAATTAGACACAGTCTTGCGATGGGATCAAGTGTGCAAGTGCAAGATCTTTTTAAATATTGTTGCAGTGTCTTTTGAACTTAAATGTTTCAGAGTGGGCTGCTTACAGCTTTCTAAACACTGACTGTGAAAGATTATTAAACAGTAATATTAAGACTCAAAATACCTGCATAGTTCTTAGGGAGAACTAGCACTGCTGAGAAAGATCCATCTTCAAACCTTTATATCAATCACAGCCACTAACGTACAGTTTTGTGACAGGATTACCCAGATGTGAAGTCAAAGCATTGTCACAATACTTTAAGTTCCACAAGAACACAGGGGGGCTTTTTTCCCCAGGCTATGACTTTAACACATCCTTCTCACACAAATATAAAGGGATTTGTCATTAAAAACATATTATGGATTGTAATTGTAATTATATAACATTATATCATATATAACACAGATATAATCAATCAGTATACTTTTCTTAAGTAGTAGTAGAGATAAACTACAAATTAACTTTTACTAAACAACCCTGTGTTGTGAAATACTTAGAAATGAATCTTGTAGCTTGTATCTTGTATCTTTTAAATCATTCCACAAAAATAAACATATAGCAAATAACTCAAAACCACTTCTGTGGTTGTTCCTGCGACAGTAGGTGTCTTGAGGACTATGTTGTGTCATGATGACACAGAGACTCATAATTTAAAATTGATACCAGCAAGCATCTGGTAATCAAACATCTGGTTACTTGGAGTAATAGCCTGGCAGAGTAGGACAGTAAAACTGCTCTCTGTGAAACAGAAAAATAATAAAAACAGGGAGACAGAAAAGGTTGGAAGAGAGTGGATGCTAAAATTCTTGCAAGAGCATTTTTATACATAAACATTATTATGTCTTGTGATCTGCTGCTCCTAAAGACTGAAGTAATTGGGATCACTGCATTAAATTGTACATGAGCAGTTAATATCTAGGAATTTACATTAGAGACACTATCACTGAATCAAATTGGCCAGATTGACCATATATGGGCTAGCTTGTCTTAGCATTAGCAAACTTAGCAACATCAAAATATTTAGAAATGACTGCATTTAAATTGTATGTAATTGACATTACACCAAATAGGACACCAAATAGAGAATCATAGAGCAGAAGCCCACCAATATAGCTTAGCCATAGCCTGGACTTGTCACTTTCCAGCCAGGAGTTACTGGGCCTCTGCTTCCAGAATTAAAATGCAGTAGAAATAGATACAAGATCTGACCTAGCTGAGCTTCTGAAGTACCTTATAGAAGAAAAGGAGCATGCATACACAAATGACTCTTGAAGGAAATATTTTTTTTAAATTTGGAGATGCTCAAATGTTTCTCAACATTAAGAGCTAAACATTAATGAACATGTAAAGCTGTCACTGTTTGTGCTTTACTGTACTTATTAAATAACACAGATCCATTATTGAGTTTGTCATTACCCCCTGCCTTCACTTCTCTGTCTGGATGCTTGTTGAGCATTTCTAAGAATATGTGTGTTGCCAGGGTGTGTGGCTTTGGCCATCCAGACTGCAACAGTGTGAGGCACTAAAGGCAGCGGGCAAGAACAATAGCAGCTGTGGCAGAGAGAGCCTTTTGTGTGGGTTTGGGTCTGGCAGGCAAGCAGAACAGAGCTTTTGTTTGACCAAAAGGGGTTTAGTCCCATAGTTTGGGTAGTACCCTGTTCAGGTGATTTGTTTACAACAGAGTTGGGGGTCCTACAATAAAAACTCACAGATTTTATTATATTAGATTAAAACTTCATAGATTATATTGTATACTACTCACCAATAGTAAATTGGAAAAAAAAATTAATGATGATTGAAACTAGCACTGGCTACTGGCCAAAAGCAGATGATTTTGTGAAGTGGCAGGTGTATTTAACCAACCGACCAGCCTGTGTTCTCGTTCTGCAGAAACACCTCTCTGGTCATTAATTAAAACTATAACTCAGGTACAGATTGGGATACCGTGACCACATATCCTTTTTGGTTGGATACTGCATTGGTTGAAACTTACCTTTGGGGTTCATCCGAAAACTTTGCTTATTTGTTAGGTTTTTTTATGCTGCCAGGTTGAAGATGTGTGTGAAGAATCATGTTTTCTCCAATAAGAAAAGACTGAGTCTTTATTATTGAAAAGACAGAGCCTGTCTGCCTGTAAAGTAAAACAAAGTAAAACTTAAATTATGTTTTAAAAAATGTTATCAAGAATTATCCTCATTTTCCTGCAGTTACTGAGTGTTCACTGTAGGGCCATTACAACTTGGTAAATAGAGCCTTTCTCTCCCTAAACATTAAAGAGGGTGCACAACAGGGGCAGAGCAGCTGCAGGAAAACACTTGGTAGCTGTGTTCTGTTACTGATGGTAAAGACCAGCAGACAACAATTCTTCATGGTAAAGCTTGGTCTCACAATGCTCTGTCAACTCCCTGTAGCGTAACACTGCACTGGAATGAAATTGCCTCCAAGACACACAGATACATTGTACAGCCATAATGTACACACACTCAACCAATTTCCATGCAAGAATTTAGTATGACTCCTCTACTTCCTGCCTTAAGATTACACTCCGGTTCCTCCTTTCACCGCCAGGGGAATATGACCTCATATTACCTCTGTACCAAAGACACACACAGCACTGAGTGTCTGTCCACATTTTAGACAATCAGCTGGTAGTGGCAGCTTTTACATTTAGGGCAATTAGTCAGTGCTTTCTGCAGTCTGTGCTACACAACGATGGGATACAAGTTATGTACAAGAGCAGCACGGTAATGATTGCCATACAATCATGTTTTCAAACACATGGCAAGCTGTTAGAGAGAGAGATAGGTCCATTAGGGTGTGACGTTTAACATGGGATACATTCAACTGCACCGTGTCTCATAAAAAGATTAGCAGTGAAGTCACAGGACATGGTTCACAACCACAGCAGTGTGGAGGAGGATGCAAATGCACTTTCATACAAGTACACACACTGATACACAACATAAACACAGATGAACACAGTGCACACAGACACACCCTCATTCACTCCCCACACTCACAGAGACTGAGTCATTCATCACTACCTCAAAAAGCTTCTGCTTCACAGTGTCTCCACAAATTCACCACACCCTACAGTCACGGCCCACTGTGTGTGTATGTGTCAGGATGGTATGTGTGTTCATGCGTGTTTGTGCGAACTGGATGTTGAAATCAGTTGCACATTCTCACGCTTTCAATAGATTACTTGACTTCAGCTACAAAGACCTTTTTTTTTGAGTTTGTCTAAAAATACATCAAAACATGACAGTAACTTTTCTCAAAACTACATAAAAAACTGAGATGTGATTATGTGCAAAGACACAGCTCCACTCTTTAAAGTTAAGTTAAGGGACTTACTTACTTACTTAATTATTTTCAACTTCAGTGAGATATTTACTCAAATCAGTTAGGCAGACACCCTTTAACTATAAGTTAAGTCATCTCTTTCCAGGCTTAATACATATAAATTCTTCATTTGACCAAGTTAATTTGGAAAAATATTTAAAACCCTCAGTATTTTCTAGGTAAAAGAATATGGCTATGCAGCTGATTATAAAGAGTCAAGCATTACATCCATGCCAGTATAGTAGAAATAAATATTTAATTTAGAAGCAAAGTTTGAAGTAATTTCCTTTGTGCCATTACAGGAACATTTTTTAGCAGAAACATCAACCAAAAACAGTACATGATATTGGCTGTGATCATAACACCTGCTACTTTCTTATGTGTTGGTTTCAATGTATATATTTTTAATCAAGCAAAAAAAAACAAAGTGAGTCATTTTTCCCCACTTTCTGCCAGAGTGAAAGATAAAGAACTTGAAAATTATAATTTACCTTGCATGCTTGTTAGTTTCGTTTTGAAAAAATTTTAGTGTTCATGAAAAACAAACAGTCATACTAAATAAACGCTATTTTTCGTTTTTTTAATTTTCATTACAAAGCGGTTATCATGTAATAGAGCATGAGTATGGGAATAAATATATTATCATCACCAAATGGGATTTGTTGTATATTGTGAATAGTTGTTTACATTTTAGAAAAAAAAAACGTGGAATTTTCCACAGTGCATTTTCAGGTCTAGTTATTTTTTGTTTTTAACCCTCTGCTGTCTGTTTTTCTAGAACAAATTGTGGAGAAAGATGAAGGGCCCTACTACAACCACCTGGGGTCTGGACCTACTGTAGCTTCCATACGAAGCCTGATGGAGACAAGGTGAGCCTCTCCCTCCTCTCCTCTATTGTCGTCTTTTCTCCTCTCCTTTTCTCTTCCTCCTACACACTCTTGCCTTCTCTGCCTTCCCCTCCTCCTCCTCTCTCTTCCACCTTCCCTCCTCCTCACATTTTGTCCTCAGGGAATCCGTGACCCAGAATCTAGTAGGAGGAAAAGGAAGTATCAGCATCATCAGCATATCAGAGGCAGAGCGAGAAGCACTGGAGTAGCAGTAGCCAATAGCAGAGAATTAGAGGACTAAATGTGAAAGAATGATATAAATCAAATTAGAGAAAGAAAGAGATTGAGGCAGAGATTAATAAAGTGTAGCACAGGAGGGAGAAGGGAAGGAATAGAGTAATATTTTAGTAAGAAGTATGATGTGCACAAATATTTATTTTTTATTAATATTTTTTATTTTATTATGTATTATTAAAGGCTGTATGGTGTTGGATAACTGTTTTTCCATGCAGATAACATGCATACAAAACTTACTTTGCTGTGTGAAACCTCATTTGAAACAAATAGTGTCATTGTCAATTTTAAAGGTAAAATGAGGCGACAGATATATTTAGCATTATCCATTAGAATGCCAACCTAATTCTTGTCACATTTACTGTACTACATGGACAACATCACAAAGCAATGTAATAAACTATTATTACTTGCTCCACAATATATCAGCAGATTTCCAACAAAGACATCTTGAGTTTAGCAGTTGGATTTTAGGATTATTTATTTAGTTTAGGTATAAAGCACCTCAAAGGACCCCAGCCAGATTGTTAAAGCTACAGTCTGTGTAACGGAAGTGTTGTAATGCCATGTTACTAAAACACTGATCACAGGGGATCAGCTACAATTGAGAATGCATGAAGAATTCATCGCTTATTTGATACATTCTATTTTTGTGTTGTCTGTCATTTGTAACATCCACATGCAAAAAAATGTTGCATTTGAGGAGTCTGCATAGTAACCTTCCATAACCAGCTGTTGTGCAGCACCAGATGTGTGGATTCAAGCTGTATGGCCAGGAAGTAAGTCAGATTTGAGTAGCAAATCTGGTTATTTAAGATAAGTTAAAAAAAAATCCAAAATGGACTTGCAACTGGACTTGAATTTTAACAAAGGTAGATTGTGATTTCACTTTTATTTCATGCTTTGACCCCTAGGTATGTAGTACTTTCACCCAAGCTCAAAGGTTAAAGCTTTTTAATTTAGAACATGCGCCACAAGTTAGTCATTCCCTTTATTTTCTGAATCTACTTAAGTTATTACTGTTCATTCCCATTCATACAGCATCCAATCAAGATGCAAGAGAGAACCATAATGAATTAACATTAAATTGTTTAGCTTCAGTTGCAAGAAAATGATACCAAAGATTTATTGTCTTGGTATAAAAACAATGTAATAGTCAGCTATAAAAGAATTGCTTGACTTGTTTAAGACTCAAAACTCATAGGACTCAGGGCTTGACTTTGGTTATATAAGTTTTGAATTGGGACTTGGCTCAGGACTTGCCTGTCTTAATACGGGACTTGAGAGCCAAAACTTAAACAATACCGAACACATTTGGCGCACATTTTCTGCTGTTTATTGAGAGGCTGGAGGAGAGCACAAGTTGAGTGAGGGATCTGTTGGGCCAGTGACCACTTTTTGTTTTTTGAAAGATGAAGTAAGAGTTTGGACCCAATGTCCCTGGATGACCTTTAACCCACTCCTGACCCCAGTGGGCCACCCCCGTGGTGACAGAGCCTTCTTCCCTCCCCCACTGTCAGCAAGCTCTGGGTGATTCCCATTCAGCGGGACCCCCTTGTGTTCACTGTCAAACCAAATCTGCTCAGGGCTGAAGTTTTCACAATGGCTAGCAGCAGCTAGGCAGGAGACCTGATATGAGCTGTGAGAAAACATCTGACAGGTTCTGATGACCTGTCCCACCCTACTACAACCTCTGACCCCTCCTTCATCCTTTACATATCCCCACCCTACCAAAAGACCCACTAACCACCATTAAATCATCTTTCAGCACTCCTTTATTTGCTTAAGCAGGTGTTCACAGACACACACAAACAAACGCAAGAAACAGAAACCTGTGTACACAAAACAAGCTCCTGCATGCACCTGTGGATACAAACACAAGTACAGAAACACCTACAGAAGCTGTCCTTGTGTGTCCCTTTGGCTGGCATTGTGTTGAGGCTAGTGGTCTACTCTGGCATGCTTGTGTGAATCTTAGCAGAGCCTTGTGAACACTCTTCACCAGCCAGTGCTGATGAAGTTGGCCTGTCTCTGCCATAGCTGACATTCACTGCTACTCCTCAAGACTCCTGGAGGCACATAGAAATACCACAGATTCACAACAGCACAGACAAAAAAATAAGAAAGAATCTTGATAAGGTCAGTTAAGGAAATTTTTTTTAATAGAAATTTAACAAGCAGGATTGTGTCTTCTGTCACAGATCTGATGCTCCAAACCAGCAGACAGCGACTGCCAAGCTGCTATTGAACTGTTATTGACTGGCCATGTACTACCAATAGTTTTTGCAATTTAGCACCATTTATATTGTGTTTTTTGTTGAGAATTAATTTAAATGGACTCACAAAATGAAAATTTAGGTCGGTTTTTCTTGTCTTTTCTCTCAGTGCGGCAATAAACTGGCTGTCAATTTTTGTGTTCTGTTCATGTGCAAACTTTGAAGGATCAGGCAAAGTATTTGATCAGTCAGTTTGTGCTACTTCACTGAGGGAGGTTTGGTGGCTCCAAGGCTCTAACACTCACCTCCTCTCTAAGGAAAAAGGACAGCCTGTGTTTAAATTTAGGCTACTTGAGTATCAGTATCAGAGCCCTAAAATCAGGTATCAAGGCTATCTGATCTGAAGAGGATCCATTTTGGCTCCAAATGCCAACTGCTGAATGGGATAAATGTTAAAAAAATATCTAAATTATTTCTCCTCCTGCATAGGTATGGAGAGAAGGGAGACGCCATCCGGATTGAGAAGGTGGTTTATACAGGCAAAGAGGGAAAGAGCTCACGAGGATGTCCTATTGCTAAGTGGGTAAGTAGAATCACATTACATCATCTGCTGTGTGAATGTGTGAATGTGTTTGTGAAGTTTTAAAAGACCTTAAACTCCAGTGGGATAAGTTGCAGTAGCTTTGGTATGGTCAAGACCTCATCTTTTTCCATTTGCTAAGTTTAAATTTTAAAAAAGTAGCCCAGGACAAAAACTTGTCAAAACAGCCACCTACTGAGAGAGGGTGAGTGTGTGTATGTGTGTTTTGGACTTAGAGATGGAGAGAGTGAATGTAGACATTATGGTGGCTGTTGATATTATCTCCTTGAAAAAAATGGTGTCATTCTGCATTAAAAATAAGTATAAATCTGTGAAGTGTGAATTGACTCTCACACTAAGTAAATTTATCAGCACAGATATCAAACCAACAATCACTGTAACCAATAACAGTGTCTTACATCTTGTTCAGTATTTTGAAAACTTCTGTGTTTTGTGGACAAGATGTGACTGCTTTTTAATTACATATAATGACATAGTTAGACCATAGTCAGTTTTACGGCATTTTGAGGTTTAACTAACAATTTATTTTAGTTGTATAAAATTCTGTGTGAAAGTCAGAGAAGTGGAACTTTGTGAGCAAACTAAATGAAGGTGCTGCTGGGAAAGAGCCACAGTCTTTGCCCAATCTCCCATGTGTGAGTAAAGGCTACAATGATGATAAGCTCTGTCTTCCTATCAGGTGATCCGGCGTAGCAGTGAGACAGAGAAGCTGCTGTGTCTGGTGAGGCAGCGTGCAGGCCATCACTGTGCCAATGCTGTAATCATTATCCTCATTATGGCCTGGGAAGGTGTCCCAAGGGCCATGGCTGACATGCTCTATCGCGAGCTCAGTGATAGCCTCACCAAATATGGCAACCCCACCAGCCGACGCTGTGGCCTCAACGATGAGTGAGTAGCTGATGGGTGCACTTTGACTCTGGTTTTCTGATACACAAGTTAGTGAATGTGCTTATGACAGCAGGCAGGTTGTCTCTCTGTCAGTGCTGTATTGCATTAGTGGACCTTTACTGCATGTTTATGTCCTTTGTTAATGGAGGAGGACTTCTTTTTTTAAGCACAAGATTAAAAAAAATTATCTTAAGCTATCATCATAAGAACTTTCTGGAAGATCTATGACACCAACGAAAATATGATAGGAGTTGGGTAATTTTATTGGACATAACCATGTCAGGTGAGTTTCAATGGCCTAATCTGTGCTTATGTTTATAATCTGTTGTATGAAAAAGACTCCAGAGGTAGAAAGCTAAATTCAAGCCAGAAAATGTGTGTAGACCTAAAAGCAAAACGGTTCCTTATTGTTAATAGATGTGTACACGTTGATGTGTACACTTAGTCTATGTTAAACATCTCTGTCACACAGTTAGCTTCAGATGATGACACACCCTTGTTTAACCTGGTTATAATCACCATACACCATGTGGTCAAACTATCAGTTTATTGACTGATGGCTCCTGATTGGTTCACTTCTTTTATCTGTGATATGTGTTACATACAGTATAGCTAAAAAGAATTAAAATAATTGTTCTGTAAAATTTCTGAGAGTCTATTTTTGATGTACTCTAAATCTCACACACCAAATGAAGAATTGCTCTAATTCTCTATTGACATTTCTCTGCCACATTGCTGTATCCCACTCTGCCCATTAAAAAATACTATACAAGTGCTGAACATTAAGCTGAGAGAGTGCTCACTGTCTCCCCCTGCAGTCGTACCTGTGCATGTCAAGGCAAGGACCCTGAGACTTGTGGTGCTTCCTTCTCCTTTGGCTGCTCATGGAGTATGTACTTTAATGGCTGTAAGTACGCCCGAAGCAAAATGCCACGCAAGTTCAGGCTACAAGGAGATCACCCTGAAGAGGTACTCATCACATAAAAGCCACTTGTTTTATAGCATTGTATGGTAATATGTTAATGCTAATGGTGAAAGAGTTAAGTCACTGTCACAGTTTAAAGTAATTTTTAGCTAGTGTTGTGTGCTGTATTGGCTCTGTATTGTCTTCTGAACCATGATTCTTGTTTTTGCTTCTTAGGAGGAAAAACTCAGGGATAGATTGCAGAATTTGGCAACTGAGGTGGCTCCTTTGTACAGGCAGTTGGCCCCACAGGCCTACAGTAACCAGGTGAGTTGTGCAGTCAAACACCCATCAGTGAAAATTAATTTTTAAGGTCTTTACACTGTAACAACATAATGCACTCTTCTGGCATCCTCCTCACACCCAATGATTAGGAGGTTACACTAGACCAGTGCCTCTCAATTGTTTTCTGTTAAGCCCTCCCTAGGAAGAAGAAAACATTTTGCAA